>JAWNPM010000228.1:0-1200000 GCA_035047505.1 Drosophila parthenogenetica | reverse complement strand
TCATGTAAAAATATAAATGAATTTTGTTTGATTTTCAAATAAATGTTCCCATTAACACAATAGTACATTCAACATTAAATTTGCCATATGCTTAAGCTTACAATTAAACACTATATATTTATTAATTTATATATACTACAAATATATATATATAAAGTTAATAGGTTACTCACAATCATCAATTGAATTGAATTTCGAAACCTATACATATATATTATGTTTTTTGTATCGGTTATCGAAAGATTTAGGCAGCTCACCAAAAGATTTCAAAATTTTGGCGGTGCTCATTGCTACGATTGCACGATTGCCGTTATGCTAACATAGAGTAAGAAGTATATATATAAATATATATATACATATATGATTGTTAAATAATTATTTAATTGTGTTATGAGTATGTTGGGATTCAAATCATATTGTAGTATTATAATTTCATTTTGTTGTGGCTGCTGCCTAACGATTTAAATTTAATTAGATTCATTTACTTAATGTTTGCCAATTTGTTTGCTTTTGATTGGTGCCATTAAAAAATTAATAAGAATTTTTAATATATTTAACTTATTTGCAATGCTTTCAAAAAGGCACACGTAATTACATTTTACATATATTTTAGTTGTTTTTGTTGTTATAAGCTCCATTCAAAATTCTTTAATTTAAAACAATCGTTTACTTTGTACCATAATTTAAATGCAATTAACATTTATTTCGTTTTCGTGTCGTTGAATTTGTTTTATGTTTAAAGTTTATAAAACATGTGTTTTGTTGTATAAAAATCTTTACGCAATTGTAGTGTTCATTTTAAATTAAAGAATTTTTTTTTAGTTGTGGACAATCATTAATTTCAGCTATTATCAAAAATAGTTTCTTATACCAATCTTTTTTTGTATTTTTTTAATGTTTTATTTGTTGTGTATAATACATTGTGCTTGAGCTCAACATTAACATTAATTATTAGAATTAAATTATTTATGTTTAACTTGTACATTGTTAATGCATTATATTCGTTACTTTTCATTAACTAAATATGGCTGTTGCGTATTTTTTTTCCATAAAAAACTCTTTTTTTTTATAGTTTATAGACTTAAGATTGATGTGTGCGTGTGTGAGTGTATATAGTTTTTGCTTTTAAACATAATCTTTATCGAAATACTTCATAAACAAGAATTTGCGTCAATTTAACAAAATTTAATATTTTTTTTCATCAATCTTAACATTTGCAGAGCATTATAAAAAATAAAAAACAATCAAATGCTACATAATGAATGGTTGTGTGTGGTGTGTGTTTGCGTGTGTGGGAGTGTCTGTGTGTTCAATAATTTATACACAGATAAAACAACTTATGAGCTACAAAAAAGATTCTTCTTCACTGTTGAGAGAATTTTTTAAATTGTGATAAATACGATTTGCAGATTTCTTGATGAGATTCCGTAAACATGATATTTTTTTTTTTTTTTTTTTGAGTTTTTCTGCTTTTCTTTTTAAAAAGAAGGGTTTTAATAATAATAATGGCTCTAAGGGCATATACACAAATGGATAATTCTATAGTTATGCATATATGCGATTCATTTCCTTTCCTTTCTTTGCTGCAGTTTAAGTAATTTTTTGTTCGCTGAACTTATTTAATTATGTGCTACTTATGAGTGCATAATAATATTAATAATATTTATATCATAATAATTAATTATGTGCTTTAATTTAAACTAGACACTATCGCGTTTTGATTTGCTTTGTTTTGTTTGCTGTTGCAACAGAAATGGCCACAAAATTCAATACATTATTGTTATTATTTTATGTTTGTTTTTTTTTTTTTTTTTTTTTTTTTTTTGCAGACAACATGCCACATACTTGTTGTGCAGGTGTGCGTGTGTTTATGTGTGTGTGTGTGTGTTTTATTAATTGTCAGTTACAAGTGCTGTTTGTTCATTCCATTTGACATGGCACACAATGACTGAATTGCTGCCAATGTTGCTGCTGCTGCTGTTGCTGCCACATCGTTGATGCCACACTGCTGCAGTTGTTGCTGCTGCTGATGCTGCTGTTGCTGCTGAATCCTAACTGTGTTTCAATGTTGAGCTCATCTGACCAGACGGCAGACGGCAGAGAGCAGAAAGGACAGTTTGATGGAAGGATTTGGTTTTTTTGTGTAATTTTGAGATATGTTGTTGGTTTAGATTTTTATATATAATTTTATTTGTTTGGTTAGCATGTAAATAAAAGAGTCATAGAAATGGAAATTGAGTTTTAATAAATGGTTAGCAGTTAGTTATTTAATTTGTTGCTGTTCCCTTTGATTGCTTTTGGTTTAATATTATTGTCTAAACAAGAAACATTAAAGTTTTGGTTTATGCGTATAAAATATATATATGAGCGCAAAGTTACTAAATGAAAGCGGGCATATCAAATGAACGAGTATTTTTGTCTTTTTTTTATATAGAATGCAATGTGAACAATAAAGTATATTAAGAGCAGGGCACACAGGACATGCAGACCATAAGATTTAGATATTCATAGCTCACAAACGTTTAGTAACTTGTCTCAAATCAAATACGAAATAAATTCAAAACTTTTTATCAAAAAAATAGACTATTCAAAATTGGTTTGTTCGATTTGAGATGGACAAACACATACGTAAATCATTAAAATTCGTAGATAGTGCAAATAGATATTAAAGTTTGATTAATGAAACATTTATTGGTTATTTCGATTCGTTTTGGGAATTTGTTTTTTATCGAGTAATTTACAAAACAACTTTTAGAATGTTGCAGTTTTTATTTTGGTATTTTTGTTTTGTTTTATTTTTGATTTTATTTACTAGTTGTTGTTGTTTGTTTTTTTACTTTTATTTTCTTTGTTTTAGTTAACTTGGCCTTTGGTTAGTTAAAATTAGCAATAATATTACATCACATATCATTTGATATTCATATATGGTTTTTATACATATGGTAAATGCTAGAGAGTATCAAAATTTCAAGATTAGAATTAAATAAAAATAATAAAATTGCAAGTGCATTGGCTGTCAAATGATTTAAATCATAAAAGTAATAATAATTATAATTTTGTTGTTCGAAAATGCCAAAAGCGTTATTTACATTGATTTTGTTTTATTTGTAAATATATAAAAATTTGTGTTGCTTGACTTTTTTTAAAGATTTATTTTTAGCATTAGCCAAAAGGAATATCAGTGTGCATATTAATTTGTTTTCATTATCAGACATTCTTTGGCATGGCATTAGAATCGATTTAGTAATTTGTTCTTACAAACGCGCTGGTATGTGTGTGTGCGTATTTGGTTTGTGTGTGTTAAAGTACTTTAAAAGGAATTTTAATTTATATTTTTAAGCAAATGCATATGCAATTTTATCAAACGTTATACAAGTATATATCTTACTAGTCTATAAAAGAGATAGAGAGAGTGTATTATTACTGATACCCGGAACCAGATAAGTAAGCTTATAAAGTAAGTCTGTTAAGAGACACATTAATATATATATACTCTACATATATATAGTAATGTATGTGGTAGTAATTGGAATTTGGTTGCTTTTCTGTTGTCTTCTTTGAATTAATTATGTATTATGTACGATTTTATAGGTTGAGGAAGTTGTGAGACATACGATAAGCAGAGAGTTACGCCCCCCTGAGTAGAATGTGGTTATAATTGCGGTTTTTTTTTTTTTGGTAGTAGTACATCAGTAGTCCCCACCGCTGAGTGTGTGCGTGTGTTTGTGTATATGTGGTTTGGTTTGGTGTGTGTATGCGTTACACAGAACTTAAGACTAAAGTTAAGTTTCTTATTATTTTTAAGAGTTGCAAACAAAAGTTAAGTGTGATTTCTTTCATTTAAGTTTTAATTCATCTAAAAGTTCTCTAAGGGTGATCAATGAGTTATGTGTGACAAAGAGAAGTTTTTCTTTTTAGATTTTAGGTTAGATTTCAGAAAGCGTTAGAATTTTTTTTTAAATAAGTTCGTTTTTTTTTTAAAAAGACTTTAGAGACTGGATTTTTTGTTTGTTGTTTTGCTGGTTTTTGTTTTCTGTGTTTTGGGTTGCACTTCAACAAAAGTCATTGATCTTTATTCTGGTACACTTTCGGTTCAATTGCAACAAATACATTTATAAATGATATACAAGGTAAATTTTACAGACTAAACAGGTCCTTAATACTAAATACACATATAAAATTCATATCATAATTCATATATATTTATATAAAAATGTAGATGTAGATATTAAGATATATAGATCATAATAATATGGCTTAAGAGAAAGTAATACAAAATGTTCTAAATTGCGTTTTGCTTTTCCATTTTCTTTTTTTTTTTTTGTAGAAATCGATAGAAGCTTTTCTTACCCATTTCATAACGCTTTTCATATTTTTTTATCATTTGTTTTCTTATTGTTTTTGTAAAACATCAAAGGCACAAGTCAACGTCATCAACAAAGAAATAAAATAAACTAACAAAAATTTGTATAATTTGAGAAACAACTAATTATGTTTTTTCAAATTTTTTTTACTATTGCACTAACATTTAGCATGTGTCTGTCTAAATGTTTTCTATATTCATATTTCATTTGTTGTTTTTTTTTTTTTTGTTTGGAAAATAAATCAAAAGTTGCAAATGAGCTGCAGTTGCTATTCCTAGAGTTTAGTTTAGCAACTGCAGCCCAATGGGAAACAAATTATAAAAAAAAAAATAAATAAGAAACAGAAGTAATAAAAAACAAATTTATAGATGAGTAGAAACACAACTAACCTGTGAGGCGCTTGATATATTTATTGGACTGAGTTAACTGAGTTACGGAGCTGCACAGACCGGCCTGGCCAACTTGGACTGGCGGAGTTTCATTGGACACATGGAGTTTCAGTGAGAGCAGCATCAAGTTTAAATTTAAAAACAATTTTCAAAAAATTAAAATAAAAATTTTAAATAATTTATACATATATGTTTATGTACATATACATATATATATTTAGCAAGTCATAATTGAACTAAATTGTATAATGCCCTTTCTTTCCTTTTCGAACATAATGGCGGGCGGAGTTTAATAATCCACATAATTTAAACTTTAACTTTATACATTGATCTCAACGTGGGTGAAAAAAATTGAAAATTAATAATCTACTTTAGAATTTAAATACGCAAAGATTGTAGTTGTTTTCTGTTTTTTGTTTAAACGCAACAAAAGTGTGTGAGTGGGTAAGTGTGTTGCTTGGCTGTTTGTGCTGCTGAGGCTCTACTGTATCTCAATGAAACCCGCCGGCTTGGCTGGCACTCCGACCGTTGCACGCTGATAGGGGTGTTCTCTGTTAGCCGCCAATCGACGTTGCTGCTTAAGGGCGCCTACTAAAATATACGATACGATACATGTAGATATATTGCATATATATTGTGATTTATAGATATAATGTTTATAGGTAAATTTAGACAATCAACATATATACAAATTATATGTTTATATATGTGTATTGTCTGCAAGACTTAGTTGCTAAAAGAAAAAAAAATATTATATGTTTATTGTTTATAAGATTTATGCTTGCTCTTTGCTGTTTGTTCTCAACAATTTGTTCAACATTTTCACACTCTATTTTTGTTCCTTGCTTTACCAATTTCTTATTTTTTATATTATTAACTGTATTCGCTTCATTTGTGCTGCATTTTGCATTTTGATTTACATTTAAATTCTGTTTCTTTGGAATGAGTCGTATATTTGTTTAATTGTTTAAGTTTTGATTCGGTTTCTGTTTAATTTTCTTTTTTTTTTTTATATATATATTTTTTGTTGCATTGTTTTGTTTTGTGTCGCTGGAATAAGTGATTTTTAAGCAGCTCAATAAGTCTAAGACTAAGCTAATTTTTAAATAACCATATAGTATAGATGAGTACAGTCGTACTTCCCAGCTGTCGTGTAATTGATCTTCCTTCTGCTGAAGCTCGACTGTACATAATTGTTTTATATATGCATTGTCATATTTTTTGTGTTTTTGTTTGTTCTTTAGCATTCTTCCAGCTGTCTGTCACATTGTCTAACTGTCCGTCTATCTGTCTAACTGTCAATCAAAACATTTGATGCTCGCTTTTGCTGACTTTTGACTAGTTGTGCAAAATATTGTTTGGACGGCTGCCTGAACCTCAAACTAACTTATGTCTACAAATGTTTTTAAGCACCAACTCGATTCAAGGCTCCGTTTTCAGCTACAAATATAGTACTATGAATAAATATTCATAATCTAAAAAATACTAATAATAATATATATTTATATGTATATGTATATGTATAGTTTTGTGTAATTGTGAGACTGCTGCTAATTAAATTGTTCAAAAGAAACACAAAAATAATGGCACTGACTGGAAAAAAATCAAACGGTACGGAAATCAAATGTAAAAAGCTTGAACTTGTCGTAAGGTACATTTGTGCATGAATACTGCTCTTAACTTCTACACAAAACTAATTAGCTATCAGCTAAATATTGCACTTAAAGAGTATTTTGAAAATAAGTACAAAATAAAACTAAACATAAAAATTAAAAGGAAAATAAACAATCAACCTACACCGCAATAAACTAGAATATACTAAATCTTACATGAGAGAAATCTAGAAAAACATTCGATTCCAACCGATTTCACATTTCATTCAATTTCAGCCTGCTCTCAATTGTATGCTATAGTTACTTATGTGGAATTCAGGCGAATGTGAAATACGGAACGAGGTTGCATCGACCAAATATATAGAGATATAAAAGCTAGTTAAGTCAGCAACTTAGTTAAAGGCTTTAAGAAATAAGTAAATATGTATTTATGTAAGTAGAATACTTCATTGTTCCCAAAACAACAACCAGCTACAACTAATTTATTTGTGGTTTATTATTGTTGTTGCTGCTGTTGTTGTTTGTCAACTAGAATATACTCATGTTTTTTTTGCAAAAATCGAAAGAAACGAAAATAATAAAAATAAATTCTTTATGTGTTGTGCCTAAAAATCACTTATTAACCAGTTTTTGTAGAAATGTTTTGCGACCTATGAACTAACAAAAACTTTTGACGAGCAATAATCATTAATTTTCTGCATTTTCTTTCATTTATCTACATCTTTATCTTTCTCTTTTGAGTATTTGCTTTTGTAGTTGTTGTATTTTGTAGTTTTTCTTGTTTTTGTTTTGTTGTTGTGCCATTTTGCAATTTGTTTGTTGCTAAATAAATATACATACTTATTGCATGTACGTATTTTATGGTTTTCTTTTGTTGTTGTTTTTTTGTTGTATCTATAACTAATTAATGTTTAAGTAAGGTTTTTCTTTTGTTGTTCTGTGTTGTGCAGAATGTAATTTAACTGGAACTAAGAACTAACAATTTATGGACTTCAATAAATTCTTGGTGCACACTCAAATTTAAAAAAAAGTTCAAAAGACGGAGCCGGCATGCATATATCGACCAACTGTAAATATTTATATATGACAAGGTTCAGATCAAAATAAAGGAAAATTTATAAAAAATAAAAGAAAGTTTGTAAAACAGTTAAATCAGTTAGATCGTAAGTAAATGAAGTATACGTAATTGGTGTTAGCTGTGAGAGAGTGGCATTCAAACTGTTAACAAGCAAAAGCGTTACCAATCATTTTGGGTTAGAAGCGTGCACTTAAATGATTCAACATCGAATCAGAAACAAGTAAATGTTTAATAGTCGATGCACGACTATGGGATTAAGGTATGCAACATTTATAGCATACTTTATGGCACTGCGAAAATAAATTATTCATAACTAAAACGAAGTTGAAATACCCTGTAAACTTTTGGTAAAGCAACCGTTATCTGCTTTTAAGCTAATCTATCAGACGGATGTAAGGGTGTCAATAAAGCATACATTTAAATGCGCATATAAAAACAAAAATCATAACAAATTATAATAAAAATTATGTGAAGCACTACAACTATTGTTTAAATATTTTTAAAATATTGCACTTTGGTTATTAATGTCTAATAAAAAAAAAAAACAAATGCTGCCTAATAAATTTCAAACACAACTGTACGTATGTGTAATATGTATCGGAGTAGTTACTAACGATCAGTTAAAAATAAAGGCTCACAAAAAATGTATACGTTGAGTATTAGAATTTGCATTCATTTGCTATAAACTGATCGACAGCAGATACCCAACTGCTTGGTTTTGTAAGTGTGTTAAGTACATGTAGTTATTATTGCTCGCAATTTAAAACAAGTACTAAATTTTTGGCTGAATAAAAAAACGTACAAAACTAATAAATGACACAACTCTGGCTAAATTGTGATATACTTCAGATGTGTGCTGCGTGAGTGTGCGACGAGTGTGTGTGTATGTTTTCGAGTGTGTGTAAACAGTTATGGCGCATATAGTTAAGATATATAAATATGTATATGTATAATATTGATAGAATCAATATTTTGTAGCTGATTTAGCTTGTTGTTCATGAAGATATAGTTTATGTATGTATGTATTAAGTTTGGTCTGATATGTTTTTTATGTAGTTTTTTATCTAGCAAACAACCCACCGCTATGATCAGCATATTCCGTAAGCAGAGGATTACCAGCGAGTGCCGCATAACTCGCATAATCTCCATATGGGGCAAAGATCATGCCATGTGGTGTCTGATCGAATGCAGCTGTCGGCGCTGCCTGGGCGGACAATATACTGGCCGCTGTGGTTGGCACTGACATCCTGGGATTGATCATCAATGGTGCTCCCAGTGGCGCGTTCGCAGGTGTACGGATTTGTGTGGCCAATCCGGATAGCGTCGGTGTCAGCAGGCGATTGTCCGATGCAGCAACCAAGCGACGCCAGTCCTCTTCGCAAACTGCGGGATACAGAACAGAAGCAGAAGGTGAACCAACGCATGAGAATGCTGTCCGATATAGAAAATCTATGTAAATATTTTAGGGTAAACAAACTTTCAATATATCATTATTGGTTAGAATGCTTGGATTAGAAGAACTCGATTCAGATTCAGATTCAGATTCAGATTCGGATTCAGTTTCAGATTCACTTTTTCGCATTTGACGTCGCGCTAGAGTTTCTCTCTTTTCTTATTTGTGGGTTTTAGTCAATACTTTGGATTAGAGGCTGTTTAGACTGCTATCGTTAAATTATTAATTATTATTAATATTTTTTTCAGTGTATTCTGTTATGTTTAATGTGTATTTTTGGTTTGTTGTTGGTTATAAGTAGAGCTTTATTGACGTACCTGCGACAGATTTCGCTGTTGTGTCTCTATAAGTGCCGTTTATAATGGCTAATTCCATAAGTTGACGTTTCTTAAGTTCATCTTCGCCTTCGGCTTGCTGTTAGTACAAATACGCGTACGCATGTGTTTGTGTGTGTACGAGTATGTGTATGTGTAGCGTGTTTGAGTGTGTGTAATAGTAGTAGATTGGGTTTTCAATGTATTAAACAAAATACATTAAAGCAGATTAGATTTTTCGGTAAAAAGAAATGAAAATAATATAAAAAAAATTATTATTAATTAATATTTGTTGTTGGTTAAACAAATGTTTAGCATATGAGATTTATTTATTTTTAATATAATTTTAATACAGTTTGATAGATACAGCAAATGCAATTTCTTCGCACACAATTTAAACAGTTTAATATAAAATTAGAGGGACGAGAAACCAATGCATTTCAAGTTTTTTACTTACCGGCACTAGCAATTTCTGTACTTCAGCAACAGCCTGAGCCAATTTGACTTTGGCACGATTCTCAGTATCCTCAACGGTGATCAAAACATGCAGATCATCTGACAAATGCTCCCAATTTGGCTTGCCACGATTAGCATCCTCCTGTTTTCAGATAAACACAATTAATATATTAATAATGGGGAATTTAATTAATTACACCTTAGATGATCTCATTAGTTAGTTGCTTCGACTATCTGTTTGACTAAAGTAATTTTTTTTTAATAGGCTAATGAATCATAGACAAGTGAATCACAGGCAAATAAATCACTGAAGATTGAGATTTAAAATTAGAATTGTGTCACTTCATTCATGTTCAAGTTTAAGTGCAATTGGCAGCAAATGAATTCAGTAATTCAATAGTTTATTCATAAACAAATTTATATTCTTTGAAATTTTATTGAGTTTTACTTTTCTACATTTTATTCCACTCCCACGATACATCATTCTGTGTCAATTACTTATGAATCAGTTTTAAGCTTTCCAGACCTTTTTACACTCTTTTACTCCCTTTATTTCCTCCTAGTTTTTCCCACCCTCTTCGCATTCCATTGAAGCCGGAAAAATCTTTAAAAATTGCTATGCAAAGACGACAATTGCCAGCGCGTGATTTTCTTAATTGCTGAAAAAAACAATTAAATGTGGGCGTTGCATTTGCAAAGAAATTTTTTGAAATTTATTTCAGTATTGCATTTAAAAATTTTGTTACTTTTGCGGCGAGAAGCCAAATTGTACTACTTGGCTAACACGCTCGAAATGTGGCGAAATATGTGTACTTAATGTGTATTTATTTCGGGGTAAAATGGTAAAATGTTTGGGGTCGGGGACGCGCATTAACTTTTAACCCAAAAACAAAAGTGCAAAGAAAAAAGAATTAAGTAAAAAGAAATGTGTTTAGTGTGTCACGCCGAAATTTAATTTCGTTAAATTTCTAATCAATTAAGCACGAAAAGCTGTCACTTTAGTTGGCTTTTGAAGTTGTCTCATCAGTGGGATGTCCAGTGACAGCAGCACCAGCACAGCAGCACTCTCACTGCCGTACTGTCTGACTGATTTAGCCAGGCTAATTCCCCCACCGCCACTTGTCAAATTAAGAACTGTCAAGCGGCCAAATGCTCGTATACAGTTAGGTAGGAGCGAAACTCTGACTAATCCTCCTTTATTTTTCACTGACTCAGGCAAACAACAATCTATCTTTTTATCTCCCCTCTAAATGTGGGTGTCAGCGCATTTTTGTATAGCTACTAAATTATAAAAATATTGCACCGTTATAAAAGTGAACATTTTCATTTTATAGCTGTATATATTCATATTATATGTACTACTGCGACCTGTCGTGCCTCTGTTCACGTATTAGCCAAAAATACATTTTGCAAGCTGCTACCTAAGAGCTCTGTCTCTTTGTTTGCCAAACGCCAAAAGGAAATTAAATCATCAAAAAGCATTGGAGTGACAGATGATTGTGTGTGTGTGTGTGTGTCATAAATTTATACATCCAGGTTGCAGCCAAAAAAATCAAGTAAATTTTGTATGCACACATTTTAAACAGCAAATTTTTGACATAATAAATAAATATTTTGTTTGAAATTTACAGTAAGAACCACAAACCGAGACTGCCAAACCTGCATAACTATACGGAGCACAGATTTAAAATTTCTCTATAAAATTAATTAGAAGAATGAACTTTCGGTACAATAGAACCATAAATAAGTATAGTGTTGAGGGGCGATACATGTGGGGAACTACGTATTTCGATGCTTTTAACTTGGCATCTAAGGAATGCAAGCACTTTGGAATGGCGAAGCTCGTTCGGCACTCAAATATTTCAACGTATTAATAGATTTATATAGCATGTATTTATATATATAGTTTTCAGCACACACTTATATTTACAATATTTAGTGGGTGATTACTTACCTTCTTTTTGTCTCGCATAGAGCCCTTGCCGCGTACCATTATCTTACAGCCAGTCTCTTGTTCTAATTGTTTGGCTGTCATGCCGCGTGGTCCCAAAATGCGACCAACAAAGTTGAACTGAAATCACAGGAAATGAGAAAACAACAATTAAATAATAATAATATTAAAACAAATTAGCTCAGGTCTTAATGCCAAATGGCACAAAATAAAAAACTTAAAGGTTATTTTGATCAACAAAATTCAAAAATTTAAAACGCATTAGCAATTTAGAAGGTTGACTCATGAACCAAATCATTCACTGCACAAAGCATTCTTTCAAAGTCAAATTTATTATTGTATATTTCTCCTTCCCGCTTACAATCTTTTCGCCCCCAACTCCATCTTTTATCTCTGTCCGTCTTTGCTTGGCGAGTGCACAATGGCGTATACGTAATATGACCTGAGGCGACACGCCTGAATTTGGCACGATAAACCAATCAGCCAGATACTCAAACAGATTGCCAACTGCAGCAGCTGCCACAGTTACTACAAACCAAAAACAACAACAAAGTCAGCATTTTACCAAACAAAACTGGAAAGTGTAGTCTTGATGTGTGTAGAGAGATGGGCGAGTGCATAAACCAATTTTAATGGATCACCATTGATAGCTCATAAATTAGACACATAAATTGTTTGAAATTATTGGAGTTATAGTCATAGTTCCATATCTTAAATCATTTACACTGCGCTTTAAATACAAACGAGTATATAAATGGCTTGGCAAACTGGTTCAACAGTAGCCCAGAGGCAAATCAAGTCGACCACCCGCAAATATGTGTGGCATGGTCTTTTGTTTTGTTGCCACTCTATTCAAAATCGATGATGTGATGCTGTTATGATGATGATGCGAGGCAACAACAACAAAAATAATTGTCCGCAGATTATCTGCATGTATTGAAAGCATTTGATGTGGCGAGATCACATCAATTGAAAATTGCTGCACTTACGTGATGCAACAATATGAACAAGCTTTTAATTTGCAATTTATAACAACGAGAAGGAAAATTTATTTCTTTAAAGTTATGCAATTTCAGAACAGATATGTAGGCTTTAAGAAATATTCAAATATTTAAAAGCTGCGCACGGAAATGCAATACAGCTCGTCAAATTATAAAGTGAAATATTTGATTACGGTATATAAATAAAATTCCGCGACTTTAGCTCTTTGTAGCCATTTAATCTGATGGGTTATTGGAAATCAATAATGGTACAAGTGAATTGCAAGTGTGCCACAAAAGGAGCCAGCAGCAGTACGGCAACACAAGAGACAACAATAAAGATAAAAAGTCAACAATTTGCTGTTAACAAAGGAGACAAGAGCCGAGAAAAGAAGGAGGCACGAGTGGCACGTGGTAAGAGCACACGGTAGCTGCAAGCTTTGGAATAAATCAGTAAGTGAGGTCTGCCCTATATTACCGATTCCGAACGATGATAAGAAGCTTCTCAGAAGCGCACACACAAATATATTCATACATAATGTATGCTTCTCTTAAATGTATACATATTTATATTGACAATAACTACAAAGATCCGAAACAGCAATTGATAAGACGCAAAAAGGCAGCCCTTCAAACAGGTATGTATACAAACAAAAGTGAATGCATCAATTTATAATTTGATGAAAATAAAATATGGAAATTGTGACAACTGGTAAAATCAAAGTTGCCATGACAATCGGAAAAAATACGCACTTTATGGTCAAATATGGCAGAAAGTGGCTTATTAGCCTGTGTGTCTGTGGCAAGCAATTTAAGCCCCATTTAAGCGACAAATTTTTGAAGTAAATCATGATGCGATAACATTATTTAAACCAAGATTTGTCAGCTTTGGCAATGAGCTTAAAAGATATTGCAAATACTTTTGTAAAGAGCGAAAAAACATCTTTTCATTTTAGCCGACAGAGTTAGTTGGAAAAATGCAAAACTAAGCAATAAGTCGGCGCAGATCAAATAGATTACAACTATTTTTGTATAATATATATTAAATAAATATATTTACTGGCTCTTATCTGTACATCCGTTGGTCGACTTGTGTGTGTGTGTTACGCGACAGTTGTATACAAAAAAGTTTGTCTATATAAATCAAAGTTTGACATGTAATACAAAACAACAGCAAAAAAAAGCAACTCAGAGGCAGTTAACCAGTTCGCTGTTGCAACCAATTTTTTGTTTGTCTAAAATTAAATAACTTGCAATGAAAATGAGCATTTTAGTTGCAAGTAATTAGCATTTTATGTTCATGACCAATCAGCTGCAGTTTTCAGATTAATTGCCGCTTTATTTACGACTCAAACAAAAATTCACACACACACACACACACACATAAAATAAACATTTTGAAAATATGAGTGTTTGCTTTTTTCAGTTTTGTTTTTGTTTCGCGAACCAACGTATATAATTTAGCATAAATATTTCAACTGCTGGTAATGAATGCTTAGTGCGAGAAGTGCATTTAACAGAAGGTTAACATGATGTTGTGGGTAGTTAACAGCGCTGTTAAAATACATTCCGCAACGATTTCCAAGTTAAACTTGCATTGCTGTTTGTTTAATTAACTTTGTTGAAAGTTTTTCGAACTGAAGCAAAAGAAACACCATAAAAAGATCTGATAAAGCCATATGTCAACTGTAGTCATCTCTGAACTTTTACAAACAATTTCAGTTATATAAAAAACCAATTGATTTACGACAGCTTTCATCGACCGTTTAGATTTTCATCTTTTATCTGTGCTTTTATCTAATACTTTATATTTATACACAAATTCCTTAGGTAGTCGCTTTGACCAGTGGGTCAAATTGTCACAGATGTGCGAGACATACAGATGCTCGCCACGGGGCGTATAAGCAATGCGAATTGACTGTGACGAATGGACAAGCATAAAGAATAAAAGAAATAGATACGACTCTGTCAGTGTGTATGGGTTTCTAAAGCGGACGGACTGCAGAGGGGACTGAGAGGTAATTGGACTAATGCGACTATGGAGTTAACTTTAAAACGCATCTATGCGAGAGCGTTAATAGTTTCAGAGTAATTAATAGTAAACAGTTTAATGCTTTTGTTGCTTGTTTGTCCAATGTTTGACTTTAATTAAGTTGTATTTATGTTTTGGACACAACACCACAAGCAGCTGCAATTCAGTTGCATTTGTGGTCTTGCCTAGGCTATGCTTTGCCTATCTCTCTCTGACTCTCTTCATCTTTCTCTTTCTATCCCTGGCCATAGCTGGTGTTGACAAATTGTTGTCTATTTACATGGTGTTTGTTTGTTGCCGGTTGTCAACCGGCTGACAAATCATTATTTACATTGTTGAATATGGTATAAATTATATACAGTCCATTATTTAGTCGAGCAACATTTGTTGTTACTGCTGCTGTTGCTGCTGCGTCAGAGTCTTGGAAATTTATGACCAATGACGAAGTATTTAAACATAGATATATAGCAGATATATACACAAAATATATAGCATAGCATTGTATATAATCCACGTTTGCTTGTTTTGTATTTTGATTTTGACAATAAACATTGTGCAAACTTGTTGCATTTGCTTCGTGTGCGATTCAAAACGCAATTTGTCTTGCTTTATAACCAGACGTAGGAAAATGTCTGAAATTTTACGTATTTGTATGTTTTCGATCGAGCTAGAAATATTGCAATTAAATGAAATGATTTATCGCAACACTGAAACGCCCGCGCACACATACAAACACACTATTTCAAACTGAAAGAAATACAAATCAAATCTACAGCTGCTTTGATTAAAAATAGACACACAGTCTTCACTGTGCACACCTGAAATATATCAAATCTATACTATATAAATATGTATAGGTGTACAACTATAAAACCTATGCCCTCTGGTCATAAATCTAAAATGTTTCTGTGCCAATTTCCATTCGAAAACGAGAACGTGAACGACAAGAAGCAGCAGAACATCGCAAACATCATCCAAAATCAACTATGTCTATTAGTTGTAGTTCTGCTTCTCTTTTTTATGCCAAATTATGTTCATTGTTAATTTATGACTTTACTCATTTTATATTCAATTCGTATTCCAATTCCCTTTGCGTTTTAAACTTTATTTTAATGAACGTCTCTTGGCTGCTGCTTTAGTCCAGAAGCAGCTTATGCAATATCTGAAAGTTATTAATTAACTAACGCGAATGCTGTTGACAAATGTTTTAGTTTTGGCATTAATCTAAATCGTATACCCTTTAATCGCCAGAGATTTAAAACAAACTCATATATTCCCTTGAGTTTAATACGCTTTATGTGCAGGGTATTGCGCTGTGTCGTTTGTGTTTATAACTGTTCTTTAAGCTTTGCTAATTAGCAGCTGTGATTAAGAAACTCGAAAATTAGCATACCCAAATTTAAAGTGATAGCAAAGTCTTGAAACGAATCAAGTATTTGATAAAATTCAATAAAACTTTCCTACCAATGTTTATAAAGTTGGTGTTTAGCGCTTTTAGCTAAAAAATGGGAGTAGCAGCACAGTTTGATCTATATAAATTAACAATTAATTTATTTTAACATATTTTTTCAGCTTTTTATCCATATGCTTTATAAACATGTGTCACCGCAAACATTAAGCGCAGTTTTATAAATAAAACTATTGAAGCAACTGTTAAGAAAAAGGCTTTCATCTTTGATTTAATGCATTTAAACATACGTCACACTCCACTCCAAAAATAGAGAGGAAAAAGACAGAGAGAAACATAAACACACAGAAGTTAATTGTGTCAAGCAATGAAATAAATTTACTGAGTTCTCAGTTCACGATGCTGTCAGCCATAAATAAGCCACAAAAAACACGAAAAACAAAAAACTACACCCAAATAATCTCCAAAAGAAAAGAAAATAAAGGCAACAAAATGGGAAAACAACAACAACAAAAAAGAAAAGCAACATTTGGAATTGCATAAAATTAAATCAAATTCTAATTTGCGAGGCGGCAAAAACAAAAACGCCCACAGCGAAATGAAGTGACTTCCTAAAACGCTTCACTGATTTTGTCTAACCCACATACATACACACACATTATATTTAAATATGTATGTATATATATAGACAGACTGTGTGCCTCTTTGGGGCAACTGCAACATCAACTGATACGCATTTTGCATGCGGCAAAGTCTTAAGGCGAGCCCAGTTTGAGGCACAGTTTGCCATGTATTTGGACAACTTAACAGCCGACTGATTCCATCAGCTGTCTTAAGGTGTGTAGTGTGTGCGTGTGTGTGTCGTGTTACCCAACCGCCCATTTGTTGCAGCAGCGTCTCGTATTCTTTTTTTTTTTTTTTTTTGTGTTTTGATTTCGATTTTCGCGGACTGTTAGAGGGAACACACCTTAAAGCGATTTCCGGTGTACCAGTTGCTCATTGAGGCTCATTGAGCAATCGTGCTGTCAATTCTAATTAGCGGAAGCGTTTCAAATGTGCTTCGATTCATAAATTAGATCATCGTTCATTTTCATTTATTTCAACTTACATCTGGATGCTCACGCACTGGCACATAGACCTTCTCGTTCAGCGTTACCATGGCACCCTCCGGCTCGGGCAGCGTCAGTGGTTCCTTCTTCACGCCATTGATCTGGAACAGGGAGGCGCGCACGCGTGCAATTTCTACAAAAAGTAAACAAATAGAAATCAATTATTAATAGTTGATAAATGATAAAATAGTAAAAGAATAATCAGAACTATTTTGGCACATCTAGCTGAGTTTTGAATTTAATATTCCTGCTATAAAAATGTCGGACTTTTGAAAACTAAACAAACTATGATAAACATTGTTTTCCTCTCGAATCATTTTGATAAATTATACAGACTAAGCCGATTGATTGCTGCTCAAATAAACCCACAGCCGAATGACTGATTTATTCAGATTTAATCAATGCTTTTTTAATACACACACTTGCTATGCATGACTCATAGATCTGCCACTGTTCGGCCACGCCTCTTGCACTTTTTTGACTAAATTCAGAATATACTCCGCATTTAAATAAATGGTGGGCTATAAATAAACAATCCTTGACATAAACATATTGCTGATGACAGCAAACAAATGTAACATATTCAATTGTCCTCGATTGTAATGATATTTTGTCATTTATTTAAATGCGCTTAGTACTATTAAATGACGCTTAATTTGTCCATTAGTTAGTGTTATTAAGCGGCTCAACAGCGGCAGCAATTGTGCTACACTCCACATATATGCCAATAATAGCGTGTGAATGTTTACTTAACATTAATGCTTGCTAATTTATTAGATGCAAAGCAAGCGGACAAGTTGCTGAATCTCGTGGGTGGCAAAGGAAGTGGAGGGGCTGGGCAACTATAATTTTTATCACCTAATGAAATCATTTGGTTTATATATAAACGACTTATGGCATGCATTTGCCTTTAAAATTACGCCAACTACAATATATATATAAAAGTTATGCCGAATGCAATGCCAAGTTGTACTGCCCTACACTCCGCCCTCGCCGCTTCCGCCACAGCAGTCCCATAATTCACACATTTGGCAGTTGTACACAACTACAACTACAGTGCGCCAGTTGACAGCGCCTTTACAATTGATATGATCAACATTTCGTTTGTTTAATTTTTGCTTTTGGATAAACTAACTCTCAGTTGCATTGTTTGCTTTTGGCATGTGCCTGTCGAGCTGCCTCTCATACAATGGCCAACACTCTGACAGTTTGTCACCCCACTGCTGTGATATATACTACATATATCGGTATCTATATCTTTATAATAATCGGCAAAGCGGGCGGCACACATGTCATAGAAAATGACTTAAGAATTTGCCACTACTGTGCGCAGTGCACTGCAGTGTTTGAAACAATGACATCAATTTAATGCATGACTTCGCTTTGTAAAATTGATTAATCGCATTTTGCAGGCATATGTATTTATGGCGCCTCCTTCTTCTTTACAAAATCAACGACAACCACCTAATTATAGATTCTTATTTATTGTAACTCAATATTCCTAATGACTTCTGTTATTTTCCGCGAACTAGAAAATTGAGTATTGTATTTGGTTGCCAGACAATTTCCACAGCCAAGTTCTTAAAAAATAAAGTAATACGTGTAGTTTGTACAGGAAAAGCAGGCTAAGATGCACTGGTAATGTCTTGTCAAAAGAACTTGATTTGATTTTGATAGCTGTTCACATTGATGGAGCACTCACTGTGCCTTCATTGTTTATTCATTTATGAAAACGCACATTTTCTAAGAACAACGAGTCATGAATGTGTTTCAAAGATGAAACAAGTTAATTCAAAGAAAACTTAGAACTCATTTCAGTGAAATTGAAGTACAAACAATAACGAATTATAAATTTAATTGACGGAAATCGTCGTTTAATTAATTGAATTTTCCAAATTATAAGTGTGCTTTTAACAGTTTTCCTAAACTTCTGGCAGACAGATAGATATGTGGATAGATAGCTGCCCTCTGGCTGCCAAAATGTGGCAAAAATTCTTTGCCAAATATAAAATCGCAATGCATAAAATTTGACAATTTATTGACGCTCTGTTGAGGCTTATAAAGTGCAGAAAATGCTATACAAAATATGTATCTAAATATAAAATGTTGCAAAATGTGGCAACCGAGCGCAAACACATCCCAGAAGGGCGCCATAAAGCCGTCAAATTAGGCACCCAAAAGTGTTAGCATAATGGCCAAAAAGCCAATGGGCCAACGTCAACAACAGCACCAGCAGCAGTAGCAACAAAAAAAGGGCAACAGGCAGTCAAAAGGCAATTCACATCTATTTTTAAATAGAATGCAAAACTTTATGAGCCTTCTTAAATGAAAAATTTGTCATATCCTTTAAACTGTCATAAGATTTGTTTGACTTTTGGGCCAATTTATGGCATAAAGCGATAATAATTTTAAATGCAAAAAGCAAACGATACAAAAACCACTTAAAAGGTAAACTGTGGGGGTGGCAGCACTAGAAGAAGAAAACAAAAAACATCGGAATACTACTTAAAAATATATATGCATATGTTTTTTTTTTTTTTTTTTTTTTTTGCCCACACAACACAACGTTCTTCAATGTTCTTCTAGCCACCAAATTTGGTAACACTGTGCCTACCTTATTTAGAAGTTAGATTATTTGAATTTCTAAGATAGAGTCATAAGCAAACACATGTAAATTATGACTAAAACTTGACTTGCATTAAGAACAGAGCGGCAATTTGAATGAATGAATGAATGAACAACTCGCCTTATAAGTAACCAGCTTCGAGAACTTGTTAATGAATATAGAAAAGAAGAAAAATACAGATCTGCCATTGATAATTATAAGATTGGCGAAACTCAAACTGATCGACACCTACATACAAAAAGAGTGGAGCCCCAACCTGATCACCAACTCATTCAATGCCCTTAAATGGTCAGAGTTGGTCAGCAAACACGAGGATTTAATTATAGTTTTAGCACAGATACATAGAAAGAATTAGATAGAGATACAGATACAGAGATACACATATAGCTAAAGATTAAGAGAGTCAGATACTCAGGCAGGTTATTAATTAAGCCGCCTGCGCATATGGTTGGCTTAATTATTGTAATTTATCTAAATGCCGCTATCAATTCAGTTGGCCAGTGACTAATTCGATTCAAACGCTCGCCTCGAGCAACTTTATCATATGCAAAATACAAAATGCAATTTACAAGCGAATTTTTGTGCTCGGCTTATTCATCTCGAATGCAATTTAACAAATCTTCAGTCACGCTTGTCTGTCCATTTAAACGATCCGTCGGTCTTTCTGCCTGCCTGACATTTGACCGATTAATATTGACAGCTGTCATGATTGCATTTGAGCTTAGACAAAAGATCTCAAGAGTTGATTCCACGATTATTGCTCAAAAGAATTTCAGTTCAAGTTGCAGCAAAGTATTTGCCCTTAATTTGCTCTTTTTGCCAGCTATTTGAGAAAAAATCGAAAGAAAACTAATAGAAAAAGCTACCGTAGAGCGAGCCGACCGCAAAAGACCCTGTACAGTGTGGAAAAATAACAAAAAACAAACATGACTCTAAGAAAGCCATTGAAAATTGTTTGATTTATATTGTAGTTTTATTTTTGATTATTATTAAATAGTTGGTAAGCTTTCTACAATATAAATACAGGGTCTTAAAACAGCAAATAGGACACGCACATATATTTTTCATGTTTATTGCGACAATTTCCATACTGCATTCAATTTTTCACTTGTCGCTCTCGTCTCTTAATGAGTTCTTTAACCGCCTCTTAATGTTCTTGGACAGCTACAACGAGCCACGTCTTGTTATTAATTTGTTGCTGCTTTTTATGTTTTTTCTTTCATTTTCGCGATTCTTTCTGGCGATTGCAAAAAATAGCACAGTGTGTTTTCTTCTGTTTTTCATCCCAAGCCAATGAAAATATGTTTCAATTTTCCACAGTATTTTCTTTGTTTTAGCAACGGTGCAAATAAATTGTCTGTTTATAATTTATTTATGTGCGTTTTGTATTTTTTAGAAAACACATAAGCATCAACTAATTTGTGGGAGTAGCAAAAATAAAAACAGCAGAAATGCATTGAGTTTTAAAATTTATTTGGTGAAAAAATAGACCTAATTTTAATTAAGTTATATTTTCCACTGTAGCAGACTTATTTTAAATTGCAATTTAGCTTAGAGCATGTGGTAGTCAATCACATCAATATTAATTTGCATTTTAATTTGAAGACTTTGCCACTTCCATTTCCAGCTAAAAGAAACCGCAGACAACCTTGTTCAGGCCAAAATTAAATCCCGACTCGTCAATCTCATAAGATATGCCGCACAGGCAGTGAGTTTGTCAGTTCGTCAGTTTGTTAGATTGTCAGATTGTCGGGTAGGCCAGTTGACACCTAAACCAAATTAATATCAAACTCATTCGCAGGTTTAGCGACTCAGCTGATTGATTGTTTTGGTCGACTGCTTGCATTGGCTCACGACTTGTGGCTTCAAGTGCGAAATATATATATATATATATATAAGTATCTAAGTATCTAAACATCTCGCAGTCGGCTAATTTATAAATGCAAAACCATTCATGCCTCGAATTAGATGACTCGCTGTGGGTTCCCAGCGTGGGTGTGGGTGTTGCCAGTCTTAACAATGCCAAAAGTACAGAGTCTGTGTGTGTGTGTGTGTGTATGGTTAGTATTTGTGTGTGGGTGACAAATTGTCAAATGGCGCAACAGCTGAAACGAGAAACGTTTTAAAGCTTTACGGCTTGAAATGCTGGCTGTTTGTATGTCTTGCCAGCTAAAGGCATTGCAATTAAGCCGTATTCGCCTCCGGGCCATAAACCAACTGCAAGCACATTTTGGCTTAAACATGAACTCAACAAATGCCTGAACTGGCCTTGAAAATCAATTTGTAAAATAAAAAAGCACAAATAAAACAATAACAAAACGAAAACGAAAACAATTTCGCATATTTATGCATTTGTACATGTATTTGTTTATGTATGTGTGCCCCTTGATGCATTCAAATAATTAAATTTTTTTACTTTTTGTGAATATATTTAAAGTAAAAACAATTTTTGAGCCTGTGGTTAAACAGCCCAGTGCCCAGGGCTTAATACTCAGCGCTCAGTCCCTTCGATAAGTGTAAATGTGGTTAGTAATAAACAAATATCCATGTTAATTGTTGCTATCTCTGTTTGCTTTATTTAATTATAGACTGATAACAGTCACACTTGCGTTAATCTTTTTAATTATCATATCAGAACTGGGCAAATTCATTAAGTAATTGCACCACATTATAATTTCCATTCACTCACACATTATTAAAATCTGCATTAAACAATTTATATAATCAAATTATTATTTATAAATAATAAAAAAATATGCATGCACAGGCGCCTATATTTGTTAATAACCCATTTTTTTTTTTTTCTTGTTTGAGACACGAGTAAAACACACTGTTGACAAGCAACTCGATAAAAATCAAACAAAACCGAGAATTGAAAAAATAAAACACCAAGTATCGAGTGCAATGCCCAAAGCAGAAGATACTGTATAAAACAAAAATACAAGCTTAAAACAAAAATATATGCATAAACAAAATATGTGTACCGAGTTTTACTTGGAATTAGGTCATGCGAGCACAAAAGCAGACGCATCAATAATTATAACAAGAAACAAGTCATTATGATCTGAATGGGAACAATGGAAATCAGTTATATATTCACAACAATTTAATATTCGATTTCGAACTACATGAAAGACAGAACAGAATTTAAAGTTAAACTATTTTAACAAGTTTTAACCGTTCAACTGAACTAAACTGTCATCTGAAGCATATAAAAAGTCAAATTATATTTTTTATAACAACCAAAAGCCAGTATATGTTGCTACCAATTTCATCAATTTTGTCGAACATGCAATTGAGAAACATGTAGTTTATTCAAAATTTTCCGATATGTTTCATTGATTTCTTTAAATTCCAACGAACCAGAATACATACACACAAGCATGAATATGTTTATTTATGCAATATATGAAATAAAAATATTGCATCAATATGGATGCAAAAAAAAAGTAGGAAATATTAAGGCAAAACTTGTGAGAAATCAATGCCAAAAAATCCAATAGTATCCACCTGGCCAGCTGTCTGGCTTTTATTCCCAGTTGAACGTAGCATCGCATCAAGTATTTCTATAATAAATTCGATAATTGTGTATATTGTGCTAACAATAACACGGAATAATGTATAAATTGTGAGTTAAACAAAAGCAATTTTCCAATTTCTCGCTCTTTTATGTATCAGGCAAGAGTTGCGCTAAGCGAGACCAACTAAAAGATACCATAAAGATATAAATAAACTTGTGTTTTTAATAAAACAAGCTATAAAAACAAAGTGCTAGTTTTAGTTTATGATAGAAACGAAAATATAAAAGCATATATCAGTATACTCCACTTATTCGATTAACACAGGGTATTTCCCATATGTGTGCTTTGCAGCTTCAATTAATTTAATTCGTTCCTTTCAATATTTGTATATATCTACATTTGTACACAGAATGACATAGCAATGCAATTTAGTCAGATTGTATAATTTGCCCATTAAAAGGAGCATGCAAATAGCCGTAAATACAATGTACATAGATATTGGAATTATGGTAATATAAGCATTATTATTTTTATTAATATTATTTTTTTGACAGCTATCAAATGTTTGCCGTTTTTTTTTCCCCTTTTTTTTTTGTTTTCTTTGATGAAGTAATATGCTTTATTATTAGACGCTTTCGTCAAATAAATTGTTGTTAGTCACTGAATGTCAACAATTTGATGATGCTTTAATCAAATAATGCTAAATGAATGAAGACTGACAGCCGAGACACTCAAGGGAACAATCTTTCCCAAAAAAAACAAAACCAAAGAACAAAAAGGGCAAAAGCTTTGACTAATTAATTTCAGGCAATTTACAATTAAAATTGTTTAATTGTAACAATTATTGCGCAATAAACAAAACGAAACTCACATTAATTTGACAGCCAGAAAAACACATTGGAGTTAAAATTGAAATTGGTGCAAATGAAACTGTCAGAAACACCTTGAACAACACGAAAGCTTATAAATCGTTTGTGATTAAATTGAAAACGATACAAATACGAATGCGAAACCAAAAAAAATGTTAAAAACGAATACTTATACACTCAAAACACCCAAATTCGTGACTAATTTCGTTTCGCTTCTTAGCACATTTTGTATTCTTTACACATATAGTCGGTGGCATTTAATAATTCTTAAATACGTCAAGCGGATGGGTATATATATACTTGTATTAAAAATTTTAATGAGATAATTTTATGGGGATGGTGATGGGGATGAGAATGTGGAACTGTAAAAACACTTGGCAACAAAATCCGCTTAATTATTATATTATATTTTTGGCCAAATGACCAAAAGGGCATTAAAAAGAAAGAAAAAAACTAATGCCAAAGATCAAAAAAATTGTTAAGTCTTTGGTGGCAGGAGAAATGTGTCAAAGACAATGAGAGTAATGCGGGTTTTTATGATTTCAGTTTCACATACTAGATGAGCAGATTTGCAGTGAATCAAAGTGAAGGTGGTCGGACACGCCAGAATGCCTTTGACAAGAGTGGTAAAGAAAAGCAGCGCGTCATGAATCTTAACTGATTGCCTCTTGGCTCCAAAAGGGCGTTGGAAAGGAAGTGAAATGTTGCAGGCAACACGGCGTGAATCTGTTGAACTTTCAGTTTCAACAATGGCCACAAAATGGAAAGCTGTTGTCAACACAGCTGGCACACACGCTGAAAATGAAAAACAAACTCAAAATCGAGGTATCTATTAAGTAAATAACATTATTCACACCAGCAGCAAAAAGAAAGAAATGAAAATGAAATAAAAATACAAATGCAAATGATGTTTTAATGCGACAACGCAAGCTGTGTGGGTAGCAACAATAATACATGTAGTATTAGCAACATTACGACAATTTTTCACACGCACACAATTAACACAAATAACTGTACATCAGGGGAGTCTATCTGCCCTTATGTGTGAGTGAGTGTGATGTGGGTGCGTGTGTGTTTGCAACAACATAGCAACCTTGCAACTTGACATTAAGCTTTGAGATTACAATTAGCCAAACAACAACCACATACACAACAAACACTCGCTGGGCGGTGTGAGGCGTGTCAATTGGTGGAGCTTAACAACAACTACAACAAATAACCGTCTCTTCCAAAAAGCGACAGCAATGCAAACAATTAACATACGTAATAAGATATCATATATTTTTTTTTGTTTTTGGAATTGTCTTTACCCTTGAATTGTTTTTTTGTGGAAATTTGAGATGGTTTTCAAAGCCGAAAATAGCTTAAAAGTAAAATGACAAGCTCGAGAAATTGTGTCATTTGGCTAATTGAGTATACCATGTGCTACAAGCAAAATAAAACCACAACAACAAACAAAAATTAAATAATCATTTGAGAAGCAAACGAAAATTACACGTAAATACTTGTTGATTGATTTTCCCTCCGGCAAATGAGCCCAGAGATGTTTTCTATACGGCCAAAAGGCAAAAACTAGATATAATTGCAACAAAACACACGAGCAAAATGAAACATGTTCGATACATTGGCCAAACAAGTTCGTAAATTGTAAGCCAATTTTTCCAAAAAAAAATGTTTACGAAAAAAAGTATGTATGAAAAAAATCAACTTGTCATTGCCAAAAAACGTTGCAAATGTCGGTTTATACAGTTAAACAGTTGTTGTTTTTGCAGTTGCAGCTGATGTTGCGCTGTGGTTGTTGTTGCTGCTGCTGATGTTGTTGTTGTTGTTGATCAAAGTGGCGCAAGGCATCGAGCCAAGCGAAAATTGGGCGCAAATCAAACAGTTCCCATGTGCGCAATTTCCAAGCGAAAATGCCGCCACGTAAGCGCGAAAAACCCGAAACCAATAAAGAAAATTATACATTAAATGCGTACATTTTGGAATATGCTGCTGGGCGCCAGTAAATTAAATAGGAGTACCCCTAATGAGCCATAAAATGAGAGTAACAAAACATAGATTTAAACTGAGGACTCTTAGACTCTTTAAAACCCTGCGCATCTAAATATTTAAAACTTTTGTTGGAGCAAAATTTAACAATAGAAAATCGTAGGTTCAACATTCCTCCCTCTAGCTCTTAGTCCCCCTGAACTCATGTTTTTATTAGCAATTTTGAAAGACCTTTCCTACTTATTAAGTACAGAGTCCAAAAAACAATAGACAAAGCTGAAAAAGACTAAACAAGGTGCAGACAGGAAGCCACACCCCTAAAACAAAAACGAAACCAAAATCTAAGCTGAACTGAATCAAGGCAAAACAGTTGCGACGCACGGCAAAGTACATAATTTGTTAATATTTATTATTTTTTGCTTTTTTTGCGTTGAGAAAATTAATTAAGATTCACCGAATGAAGGCAATCAGAGCGTAGGAGACGCAGTAGCAAGAGGTGTGGAATACCTAAGCTGTGCGCTGTTGGATTCTATTGAAAAACCTTTTTTGTTTCTTAACTTTTTAGCAAACACAAGTTGAGTAGCAAAGTGCATAAATTTGTCAGCTTAAGGTTCCCTTATTTTCCTCTCCTTTTTATTTATATTAATACTTTTTTCATTCGTTCAGTTAGACAATTAGTCAGTTAATCATTTGAAAAACGGTAGTCGGTAGTCGTTTGTCGTCGGCTTCGTCGTCGTCGTTGTTGTCAGTCGCTGTCAGTTGTTCCGTTGCGCGCCCATTTTTATAAAGCAATTAACCGAGCTTATTTTATAGCCTAGCTCATAAAACTCAACGTCAGACACAATATCGATGAGCTACCTCCGCACCCTTTCTCCCTCTAGCACACTCCCTCTCTCATTTCAGTGCTTGCAATGTTTATATATTTCCCTATTTCCAATTCATAGCAATGGCTGCTTAAACCAATTAAAAATTAACAAACTATAGTATAGATAATAGACAATTTGTATACTCAGCCAATCAGGTTAAGTTTTCGAGCCCAGCACCGACGGCATTTTCTACAACAATTTAACAGCAACAACAATTGCCATTGTTTTTGTTGTTACCAATGAGCAGCTAATGCCTTATCGCAGCTGATAAGTATGTTTAGATAGACTCACCTGAAACGAATAGCAGAGGTAGAGAAAATAAAGATAAGATTAGTTATAAAAACATAAATAGTTCAGCTAAAGTCGTTTGCTGCCCATTAAACTACAATTTTAGTAAATCTTAGCAACAACAAAAAATCACTGCTGCAATCTTTTGTAGACCAGATAACCACTTGAAAAGATAACAAGTCAAATACATTTTTTTATTGTTGGATAAAAGCTAAAATTAGCATCCATTTATGGATCATAAAACGAGTATATATTTCATTCGTTTAACATAGTTCAATCAACACGTTGAAGAGTTGTTAACACTCCAGTCCAAAGAAAATACAATGGAGGCATGCAACAATAATACAAATTTTGTAGTGTTTTTTTATTTTTGCCGGCCAAACTATTTTTATACCCAAAATCCAAAAAGATACAATTTCTGTCTCCTCCACCAAACTTTTTGGCTGTGACTCGTCTCGGTCTGTCGTTGTTGTTGCCACCATCATCATTGCGCTTGTTTATTTCTGGAGTAGCCGAATGACTTTTCCGGAGCCCCTGCTACGTGTGTGGAACATAAACAGCCGCTGCTCTGGCCACAAACCACAATATCAACAAGAGCAACAACAACAGCTACGTCAACGGCAACAAGAGTAGAACCACAGAGAAAACGATTCACACAAATCATCAACTGAATTGAATACAGACACGGTCCAAAAAGATTCTCCCTCTCTCTCTTTATCTAACGCTATCTCTCGACTTTGCTCTCCGTGTGAGAGTCCAAGCAACCACAAGGGTTCATGACCTTTTGTACATCTTCTGCTTTTTTGAAAAATAGATTTCGATACTGTTTTGTTCCCCAGCTTTTTACCTGCTTCTAGTTCTGCACATCAATTTTTTTGGAAAAGATTTTTCAATTTGTTATAAATGAACATTTTGTGAACATGTTGTAAACAATTTCTGCCCAACAAGCTGCGTTCCATCATCATTTGCGTTTTCATTTAAGCAAAATATTATTTCTACGCTTTCCCAATTTTTTTGGGTAGTCTGAAAACTCCCAGCTGTTATTAGTTTAAAGAATGCTGCGCGCGTTTCAGCGGAAATTAAAAATTGATATATATCTATTGGGAATTTTCATTTTTTTTTGAGTTGAAAAACCAAAACAAATAGATTTTGTAGTTTCGTTTATAGTCGATGGTGAAAGTCGCAATTGGCGTTTGGTAATACTAAACTAGCCAAGTTAATGTTGACGACGCTTATGTCACAAATGTTTTCATATAAATTTCTGCAAATTATTTTGACCATAATTAGCTAAAGACAACGTCTAGATTTGGTGCAAATTTGATTTAAAAAGTTACGGCCTGAAAAAATACCAATATTTATTTAAGAGCTTTGGTACTTTCTTTATAAATAGGTAAGTGTTGTGGGCGATTAAAGCGCTTTAAATGGGCCATATGCAATGGAACATGTCATTTGATCGTGCTGCCTTTTACTTTTCGAATAATTAATGTTGTTGTTTATCGCGTATACGCAACGTGACACACTCACACACACTTGTCTCGCACTGAGCCCCCACACGACAGAAAGGCAAACAAGGCAAAGCCTCAGTCCAAAGCTGAAAGCCAAAAACCACAGATACATTCCACAAACCAAAAGACAATATACATGAAGAGCTCTCAGTGCTATTGCTATAAATTATTACTGCGATACACACACCCCACCTCCCTATCCACGAGCAAACCTAACTGTCTGCCCACTTGTCCACCTACCTAACCACTGTCACATTGCCTATCTTTTGTCTTGTTTGGAGTGTCGAGCGTAAGACGCACAGCTACATGCGTATCTATATACTTATGTATCTGCATAATTACACATATAACACAACAGCAACACAACAACTACACAAAAATAACAAACGTAATGTGCTTGACCAAATTTCAAGTGTCTAACGATTCGTTTTTACTTTTTTAAAAATAAAACAAAGAGTCTTGCCGCCTTTTCGATTGCTACCTTACTAGTTATATTCCCCCTGATTTTATACCAGCTTTGGGGTTTATTACGACCCCGAAAGTATCTGTAGATATTGTTTAAACTCATTAAATATTAAGTATGAATAATGAGTATCTTGTTGTCGACTACATTTGTCATTTGTATTATTACTTGTCTTACCATACAGCTTGTACCTATTTATTAGTCTTTATTGTAGGTATTTCTATACTGCAGGTTCTCTTCGTGTCTCTCTCTTTCCTTCTTTCACTCTATCCCTTTCTTTCTCTTTCACTCTTGTTGTTGTGCAACTTGTTCTTAACACCTTTGAGCGCCCACGTATTTTGTTTATTTTTAGTCAACCTCAACTAGCAACGAATACCTCCGTTCTTCTTTCCTCTACATCTGGCCCTGTCTATACATATATATTTTTGTTAAGGGGTTTAGTTTTTTTTTCTCTTTTTTCTGTCGCTTTTTTGTATGACAAACTACAAGAAATTTTTGGTGTGGGCTTTTATAATGCGTGGAAAACCGGAAAAGCCTACGTAAGTTGGCCTAAAGTCGACTCGATTCGACGCGACGCGACTTGACTCTTATTTAGAAAATGCAAGTGCACTTGCTTGTGTGTGTGTGTGTGCACACATAAACATACACGTATGCGACTGTCTGGTCAATGCAAATGCCAATGACATTCACGCAAACTGTCACTCTCCAGCTGATAAGCCACAAGATGTCCTTGAGATACAGATGCTTTAGCTGAAACCGAATCTGAATCTGTATCTGTATCTCAGTTGAATCTCGCATTGACTCTGTGTGGGCAACACAGTTGCTTGTTGCATTTGAAAGTGAAGCGGAAATTACTACAGCTGCTGATACTTGCACTCAGTATTCAAAGTGTTACAGGGCTAAAGTATGTATATGTTGGGTATACTTTATGCAGATAAGGGAAATCTTTTTAAAATTGCTTTCTTATTTGTACACAGAAAGGGATGAGTTCAGAGAAAAGCAGTTAGATACAAGTAAATATAAATTCTATAGTTCTAGAAAAGCGAACAGCTGTTAAAACTTTTGCTGGTTTTATTTGCATAGAAATATTTCTTTAAAAAACTATGTTAGTTCTTTAATGTTAAACCAAAAGACCCAAGAAATTTTCAAGCAGTTCCAAATTTAATTCTTATACCATTTTTATAACAAGTTCCTTTCTTAACATTTTGGTAGACACTGTTATTTACAGCCTATTAACAGCTGCTAAGTTACAGCTTTCAAAAACTGTTAAATTAAATCAGTTGCTCCAAATCCCTAACGCTCTTGTTCCGGCTTGCCACTGATCAGTTTTAGCCACATATGGCAAACTTCCACCCACACGCAACTTAAATTTCAACATAAGAAACTTTAGAGCGTCCAATACAAATAAAAAAGTTTTGGCTTTTAACCCAAATACGCAGATGAATAAAACGTGGCAGCACGACATTCAATTTTTATGTCATGTTTCAAAAAAGTGCCATTATGAACATAAACAGCGAAAACGGTGAAACGGCAACAAAGGTAAAGACAATGACAACGACAAAGACAAAAACAAGCATGCAACGACATGTTGATACACACGCACAACTGTCTGCTGCACACAGCTGATGCTAAATGCAACAATTAAGGCCCCTTGGGGGCGTGACAATTGTAAAATTTTAGGAAATACCAAAGGCTTTCAATCGAAACAGTTGAACGACACGAAAGTGCGTGAAATTGGCTGACGCAGAAATGCGAAAATAGCGCAAAATTCAAACGGCTGGCGTCGTCCCCAAATCAAAAATCAAAAAGAAAAAAAAAACCAAGAAAATGCCAAAAAACACACGGATACAAATACACATACACCAAACACACACATATATATACCCGCCGTACAAACAACGACAAAAACAACATTCATTCATGCTGCACACAAAGTAAATACGCGTCGTTGTTGTTGAATTTCTGAATTGCAGACAGCCAAAAAGATACAAAGTTACAGATACAGCGGCCACTATGGCCACAGCAGATACATTTACAGGCGCCTGTCTGAGAGTTTTTCCGTTCTGTTTTTCTTTTTTATATTTCTTACTTTTTATTGCTGTCCACTGTCTACTGTATCTTTTGGTATGCTCCTATTTGTATCTATAAGCTACAGTGCTGTTAATTGTTTTTAATGGCACTCAAATGAATCTTTTTTGGCAACGCCTACGCATCAGATACATATCTACTTATTTGTATGTGTAATATGATTTCATTTTGGTTGTGTTAATTTATTATTGAATGATATTTTGGCGCAATTGTTACAAAGGTTATGAGCCAAAGAAAAACATAAGTTTCAAGATTTCTGCATTTAAGCTGTTCAGATTTTTTTATTGCTAAGCTTTAATTTATATGTAATGCGTTGAAGTTGTTTGAATTTATTATTACGATTACTTAAGCACTGCTTTTTTTTTTTGCAGTGTAGGGGTGTGTATCTTTCTATCTTTGAGCTAACTTCAACCCGCATTTCACACACATTTCTTGCTGTTCAGTTTACATTTTGGTCAATTGAAAAATTCAATTGATGAAGCATTAAAGAAAAATCGGTTTTATTTCATTGCAATTGCACAATAAAAGTGATTCACTTGCCCACAACCTCAAGACTTGAGTCAAGTCTACAGTCCCCAGTCACAGCTCTCAAGTGCCATCGATCTGCCCATATACGGTGATTGGGGATTGAGAAAAAAGAGATGCAACGAATTCGATGGCGATTCGAGTTGAAATTGAAGTTAAAGTTGAAGCAGAAGCTGAAGCCAGCACACCGACCATATGGCACAACTTCAAAGTAAAATTTATTGCCTTTTGCATCTCATACACACACAGATACACGCACACACTGACACTCAAGTAATGCTGTTTTTGTTATCAAATTGTTCAATTTGTGCGGCTTGGCGGCATCTGTCTAGTGGCATATTAAAGCAATTGTCTAATGCCACATGGTTGCTGCCTCTGCTGCTGGTAGTCGCGTGCCCCTTTTGTCAAAATCTTGGGAAGGGGCAGGGGCGATGGCGTAGGGGACTGCAGGGGGATTGCCTGGAGTGTTTATGGAGGGCACATGGAATATGAGCATGCGAAAAAATATTTTAATTACGCGCATTTTATTTTTTGCTTTTCTTTTTGTTTTATTTTGCTTTTTTGCCTTCGCTCACTCGCTTGCTATTTTTGTCAAAAAAAAAAAAAAATTGTTGCAAGCTATGTGTGTGTGTATCAAATGTCATGCAAGCTGGAAAATGACGCAATCTAATTTGTATAGAGTGTGAGTGCAAAGGAAAAACGCTGGAAAGAGATAGATACAGATACAGGCACTTGAAAATGCTAATTGAAGGCTATAGATACACAGATACATCTCGCTAGATACTTGTATCTTTAGGATTGCCATGTGCTCTTCTAAACTCTGTACTCTGCTGAGTCATTATTTCGGTTACTGAAGACATCATGTTTGTCGCCAGAAAAATGAGTGAATTTCTATGAATTTGCGTCGGTTAAAATCAAACAAACCCAAAATAAAAGTTGCTAATTGCTGTCTTTAAAATCGTTGACAAAAGGAAAACAACAACAACAAAGGAGTTACGCAAATGCGTCTGTTTAAAGTATCTGCTTGGCGTAACTTGTAAATTGTATCTTTTATCAATTTGACAAGATAAAAACCGAGTTAAGTAAATGTTTAAAATCTAAAAAAATGCTAAAGGTATGTTTTTAATCATTTGCTTACAGGACAAAGCGATAAACTACTGAAACGTGACGTCATTAAATATCATATTAGATGAAAGCATTAATATATCTTTAACTGTTTATATATTTTGTGGTTTAAAAGTCCTCATTTTAAGTATTTTCTATTTGATTTCCCCTACCAAAAAGTTCACAAGTTCAATTTATTGATTCCGTTGACAGTTATGCAGTTTTCCACCCACTTTTCAGTCAACAAAGCAAAACCAATTATACGCTTTATCCCATAACTTTCGCCTATAAACGAACACACACACACACAATTCATCCAACCATTTATCCAGTGATCTGTAATCAATCGTTCAATCGATCAACGATCGTTCGCTTTTCTTTGTCTAATAAATTAAAACATTGGCAATGCAATTGTGTAATCAATTGCTTCATTTGTTGCACTCTTACAATGTTCAATGGTCAATAATGCAGGTATGAATGCTGCTGGCCATGGTCAACTTCCGTGCTGGCCAATGCATGATTGACTTTTCTTTTACTTGTTTTTTTGGTAGCGCCCATAATGCGATAAACATAAACAACAACAATAACAAATCAAAACAGCGAATGGTCGCCATGACAAAAGATTTTAATTGAATTTGAAAAACGCAATGGAACGTGTAGAGAGTTGAGCCCAGTTCCCTGATCAGTTCGGACTCCCCCCCCCCCCCCCCCCCCCTGTTCTAACCATGGGGCAATGCGGGTTACAGGGTATAGAGTGTAGAGTGTAGGGTAGGCTAGGAGGGTTTGCCCAGCTGTGCCCACGCGTTCCGCATAACAATTGTCAACAAATTTATGAGCACGACGTCAACTCGAAACTCAAACACAAACTCAACTACTGCGCTATAAACATTATCTTTTCTCTCTCTATCTCTGTGTGATCCCCGAGTATCCACTGAGTAATATCGAATTGAAATGCAAAAGCGCTCATTGCGCGTTTTATTTTAATTTATTTGGCTTCATTTGTTTTTCTCCTCCTCTCCACTCTTTCGATTTTTTTTTAATTCCAAATTGTATTTGTTTTGCAAAGCGATCGATGAAGCGTTCGATTCGTTAGTTGATGCATTTTGCTTTGTTTGCATTGAAGTCCATTTTTAGTCGCAAGCCAAAGCCACGTTAATAACCGATGCTCTTTTTTTCCTTTTTTTTTTTGTATTAATCTACTGTGCAAACAACGCCCCAAAAACGGTCAAATAGAGAGCTGAAATTCCGTTCAGGCCAAAATCAAGAAAATACAACAACACCAAGAAGACGAAGCATTTCCAATCATCTAAATTTAGACGAAATGAAACACATTTCAAATTTTTCATGAAATGAACAAAAAAAAAAAAAAAATATGTCGAGCGCTGAAAATTTTGCTGCGTGTATGTATCTGAGAGAAATGCCAACGTATATATACAAGACGAATATATATATAAAATACTCATGCATATATATATCTATCTAAATCTATTATGTATATATAGCCGTGTGACTACATAAACATTTGCGAGTAGTCCGCAGCGGGTGTAGTTCGTAGCGTAATTTGATTTTTTAAATGCATACAAGCCAAGTGTATCTGTGTGTGTCCATGTGTGTATCTATAAGATCGTGGCCGCTGCGTTGCGTGCCTGAGATACACAAAGAAAGATATGCTCGTTTTTTGTACTATTTCGGCCAATGCGTGGGCAAAATAAATGATTACAACAACAGAAAACACGTAATAACACCAAATAATAATAATAATAATGATTTGATTAAATGCGCGCTAAGTCTATTATGTTTTAGACAGCAGGTAGAGATACAGATACTTTTTGAGATACACAGCATTTGCATGCCGAAACAGATGCAGATACAGATACGAGATGCCTTTTACATTTATTATCTGAATTCTGTATCTAAACAAGTGTGCGATGTTATCTACTGGAAAGCTCAGACGTCATGCGGAAGATACTCTCGAATTATTATATTATATTATATATATGTATAGGTATAGGTATATAATATCTGAGAGATAGTACGTGCAGTTATGCTTGGACTGCGACGCCGTAATCCGAGCACACTCAGATTTTGTTCGACGTCGTCTTTCCACCGTCTAGGCACACTTCAACTGTGCAAATTGCTCGGCATGCATCAAGATACACAAAACACAGCTAGAAACGTGCTACACCGACGCCGCATGTGTCATATGTGTATCTAACAGATACAATAAACGAACTGCGGACAACAATCTTCGCACTCTTTAGCGCTTTTCTCTTTAGAACTTTTGGTACTCATTGTTGTTGTTCTTTTTGTTGTAGTATCATTTCTTTCTTTATACTTTTAGACATGAGTCACTACGAAATTTATGTCAGCAGTGCCAAAAGCGACGAACGACGAGCGCTGAGCTCTGAGCGTTGAGCGTCAAGCGAGTCCAAGACAATAAAAATAAAAAATAAAACAAAAAAATACAAGCGGCAAATAAATAAATAAGACATTCTAAATGCGAAAGAACAGAACAGAACAAAACAGCAAAACAACAAAAAAAACACAAAAATAACAAAAATCACATACAAACATTCAGTTATTCAGAATATATAGGTATATATGCGATACATGTGTATATGTGTGTGCGGGGCACGTATGAATTTATGCAATTTAAAGCACAAAACGCACAACAGGTTGCAACACAAATGATTAACACAAACAAGAATTCTCGAGAGTTTGGTCTTATTTTTGTGGTAAAAAATATTTATAGATAAAGTGATTTTATATGATAGTTAAAAAGCCGAATAAAATATAAAAAATCAATATTAAAAGTAAAAAGATTTTTTATAGATATTCAATTGTCATTTTGGTAGCTTTCGTAAACAAATTTTGGTAATATCTTTTTTGATAGCTTATAGATACAAGTTTAAAGTAACTAGCTACAAATTTTTTATAACAATAAGTTGTATCATTAACTTTAAAATTGTCTGTCAGCTTCATGTGCTATCATTAATCTCAGTTAAAAGATAGTTACATATATTAAATTAATGTTTGATTTATGTGGACAATTTAAATGTAAAATTCTTGTGTCAACTGTTGCATGCCTCATTTAAGCCCTTAGTGAACATATGTTGCACTGCAATCAAGTGGAAGTTAAAATTAATATAAAATCAAAAGGGAGACAACATAAATTGTTTATTTATTGTATAAGCGGCTTGTGAATCGCATGAAAATGTTGGGTGAAAAAGGGAAAATTAAAAAGTTCTTTCATATAATTTGGAGAAGTTGGTCAGCCCGCATGTCAAACTCAGACGTTGTCAACAACTACAACCACAAAAACAACAGCGACAACAGTTAAAAACAAACACAATGAAGGCAGCAATTGAAAAGAGAAAGTTGCAAAAAAAAAGACAACAACAACAACAACAGTGAATGAAAAATATAACTTCTAGGCAAGTTGAAAAGTCGAAAGCCGTTAACAGAGCGACCCAGAGGCATGGTCCCGGGTCCGGGTCTGTGTCTGGGTCTGTGCTCAGCTTTGGGTCTTCCAGTTGGTCTCGAACTCAAACTCGGACTTCGGTTCACATTAGCTTTGCAAATAGTTCACTCCCACCAGCAGCAGCTGCGGCTGCTGATAAGACGCAAGCGGGTGGGTGGCGATGGTGTGGCAAGCAGGTATAAAAAACAGCAACAACAGCAAAATAAAACATTTTCTTGTAGCTGGTCGAACGAGTTTTACAAATTGTCAACGCTTTGCTTTTGGCAAATAAAATCTGTGGGCTACAAAACCAAAAACAAAATAAAAGAAAGAAAAAAAAACTAGTTTGCAGCAGCATATCTATATCTATGTAGCTGTGTATCTCTCACTGTGCAACATAATTTTGTCATTACCAAGCGACACTCACACACACACCATCTCATGTACTTATGCATATGGGCAACAGATGTTAAGCAAATAACAACAAGACTAACAAAAACGAGCTGCGAGTTGTGACCATCCAGGTAGTCTGTCTGTCTTTATGTGTGTGTCCTGTGCTGTGCTCTGCTCTGCTGTGACTGTGCCACGCCTCCACCTCCGTAAACATCTCACGCCCTGTTAACTGGCGTTTTCTGTGTGAGTGTGTGTTCAATTTCGGCTCTGTTTTGTGAAGCTGTTGATTTTCTTTAAAACTGTTTGCTTTGGCAAATACAAGATACATGCGTGGGCTGTTAGTTGCGTGCTGTAGGCGTGGCTTTAACCAAGTCGCGCATCCGATTTACAATTGCTACGTTTATTACCATTTAGATGTCATCACAGATTCCTCACACTATCTTATTTTCTGGATCTTAAGATGCTGCCCCCTCTGTCTGACTGCAGCTATATCGTAAGTGGGGGTCCCGTTTTGTAGAGCGAGACAAAGGCATATCAAGAATTTACAAGAGAAGAATAACAATAACAGAGGCCGACGAATTGACGTCTCTTCTTCCAAAAGAGCTCGGGAGCGGGAGAGCACAACGAAGTGGCGCACAAAAAGGAAGTAACTAAAAATAACAAACAACTGCCAGCGTCGCAGCAGCGGCAACGGCAACGACGTCGACAGCAGTGACTTTGGGTTCTCTGCAAGGTGGAATGAACTCAAGATCAGAGCAGAGAAGCGACTTTAAATATAGAAAGCAATAGCAACAAAGTTCCGCTTATTGGGGGGCAAAGAGAACAAGAGAGAGCGAATGCTGCTCAGCATAATTGAAACTGGCGCTCACACAAATACACTTACACATCTTTATGTATACATATTTACACACATAAATGGAAATGCGTTTGACTTACCTTCATCCAGGAGACGTTCCACATGCGTAAACACATTTGGAAATGCGGCCAATTGCTTGCGATCCTTTAACAATTGTGCCAAATAGTCGGCAATGCTTTGTGTGCTCTGTTGTTGTTGCTGTGGCGTCATGTGCTGTGGTTGTGGCACCACTTGCGGGGGTTGCTGTTGTTGTTGCTGCTGCTGTTGGACAACAGCAGCGGCTGCAGCAGCCGCTACGGCAGCGGCTTGTTGTTGCAATTGCTGTTGCACAACGGTCTTGTTCTCACAAACACTCATTTTGTTGTTGTTTTCTGTGTGTATGTGTCTGTGTATTGGTGTTGATTTAAGCTTTTACAACTGTTTACGTTGTTGCACAATATTGTTATTATTGTTGTTGTTGTCGCCGCCGAAAATCTTTTATATTGCGTATTTAACTTTTCGGCTTTTCTCAGTTCTGTTTTATATATTTGCTTTTTGCTTCTTTTTTATGTATTGCACAATTGCTAAACAAAAGACTTTTTTTTCTTTGCTTTATAACACGCTTCGATTTCTTGTTGTTTTTTATTTTGTGTGTTTGTAGTTACTGTAAAATAGACACAGAAATTTTGTTGTTGTTGCGAGCTGAATTCTCAATAAATCGTAGGCGAGAGCGAGTAACAGAAACGGATTGAAAACAACTCCACCCAAAAAGTTTTGAGAATATCGAAACGAAAACACAACAACAAAAGCAATAGCAACAGCAAGAGCAAGAGCACCAGCAGCAAATGAGAGAGAGCAAGTCGAAAATGAAGACAGAAAAAATTCCTCAGCGCAGCAGCGGCTGCCTCTGATCGGTAGAAGAAAGAGGAAGAGACAGACGGCGCAGTCGCCGTCTACGTTTTGCCATCGCATACACCAAACACATACACACAGAGACAGTTAATTTGTATGCGTGTGCGTATGTGGCTGGGAGCGTAGTCGTGAGCAAACGGAGATGAATGAAAGCAGAATGTCAAAATAGCTTCTCATTCGCTCGCTCTCTGCGGCTGCTGCAGCCCCAAAGAAATACAACAAAAATGAAATTAATTTTTATATGCAAATATATGATTCTTATTTGCAATCAAATATCATGTAAAATTCACAGGAATAACAGCAGAAATTTTTAATTTAACTTGCACAGTGCCAAACAGAATAGCAACCATTGAAATTTTAATGTAAACGTTGAAAATTTCGCATAAAATATGCACATTTGCTGTTGCTGCTGATTATATATTTTGTTGTTGTTCTTGCTCTTTTCGTGGGGTTGTTGGCTTCAGTTCGTTTCATATTAGTAGAGTTTTAAAAAGTTGCATACATTTGCATTTGTTGTACACTGCGTTTATTAACTATTTGAGAATTCCTTTTTTGTTTATTACAATTTTATTCGAGTCGGGTAAAAAGGAAAACGCACGGATCTCGCCTCTACTTGAACGATTCTTCCTATTTCTACAACTGAACCGCACGCAAAGACAGAGAAAAAGAAACTGAACGCAAAGCGCAAACACAAAAAACGATGTTGAGAAGAGAGGCCAGTATGCCATTTTGAGTATAACAGTGGCTTAACAGCCCTGAAGATCGCTGGCAAGCGTTGCCACACTGCGTGGACCGCGCAGATGTTTTACTAAATTAAGAATTTTGATTTAATACGTATCAATATGGATCTATAAACAACAAAACATTAAGATGTAATTGCAATAACCTGAAAATGATTGAACTTTGAACGTTTCTATTAGCGCTTACGGCGCAATAAACTATTTTATTGTATATTTGCTGCCAGGTGGCAGCACCAAGTATATCAAACATGAGCGCCGCAATAGCTGCCATCTCTTTTGCACTCATTACATGCAGCATATTTGGCGCGTTGGCGTCAATTTGAATTATGGAACACATGAGCGCGGAGGCATTAATTACGTACGGAAATTGTGAACAGGCAAACGAATACGATTAGAACCAAATACACAAAGTATGTATTTTTAAGAGATATGTGGGCATTTGGCCAAAAGCATATGCAAATAATGCCCGCAACACCGCTGCTTCGATGGAAAGCCAAATGTTGGTGTTAAACTTGCCTTTGAGGCAAAATGCTTAAACAAAATGCTCAAATACTCCAAATGTATGTGGGAAAATTGGCATTCGCATGTGATGGCGATGGCAATGTTGGATGTGGATGGAGCGACGCACCATATAAAGCGACCCTGGACAGTTACAACTTTTACTTTCCATTGCAAATGCGTCTCCGATCGTAGTGTGTGTGTGTTGTACACACGCAGGTATGTATGGTTTTATGTCTGGGCTTCCGCGTATTCCGCAAAGTCAAAAACTGAAAGAAACTGAAAAAAGTCAACACCAGCACCCGCATGCACTTAAAAAGAGACGTGAAAGTTTTCAATCAGTGGCAGTGGAAAGCAGGCACTGGACACCGACCGAGCTATCCAACGACTTTATCAGCACCTACCTCCTTAACCCCCACTCCGCTGCTCTTACCCCTTTAACACCCACCCAACGCCCCCAAAGTTTTGGCCAGCTAAGAGTCGAGCAGCTCAACTGTAGTCTAGTTACATCGCTGATTTCAACAAAAAATCGGACAGACTCACACCTATTGCTGCCACCTCTAGTGTGCGTATGAGTGAGTGTGTGTGTGGGCCGGACGGACCCGGCATTAAGTCGTAGTAGTCAAGATATTTTATTGCCATTGAAATATATGTGTCACATAAAGATTTAGACATTGTATCATTATTGTTTTTCGATACACAAAAAAAAGCCTATTTGGATGGGCACACCTACACACCCAATCACACACACACTGACACACTCATAGAGAGAGACGTTAGCATCCCATCAAACTTAAAAAGACACATAATTTAATCCGTGGGTCGTTTTTTTTTAAGCTCTTGGCCACATTTTCATTTTGGTAGCACTTTCAGTTTTTTGGCTTGAAAGCTTTTTGAAAATGGCTCAAATGGCAGCGCCTGATTTTCACACAAGGTTGTGAAAAGTCTTTGTAACTACCACACACAAGGCACACAGTCCCTTTTCTCGCATTTTCCATTTCTGCTTAGGCGTGAGTTATGAGTTTCAGAGGCAAATTGCATTTAAAATGCATTTCAATTGTTCCAAACGGGCCAAGTGTGTATCACTGGCCAAAACCAGAGACTGACTTTGCTCAAAGTCATATTAGGAAGTTGCCCAGGCAACAGATTGACAAACGGCCCAGCCAATAGCCCCACCCCCCGACCCAACGCTCTCAATGCCACAAAAAATTTATTGAGGCAAATTGAGTACCTGGAAAACTTGATCAGACTATGAAGCTCAAATTTTTCAAGAATTATGCTGTACAAATTTAATGGGAAACAATTTTACATAAATTTATAGAAAATTTGGCAAATATTTAGAGTAAATGAATTTTGGTAGTTAAATTTATTCGAAATTCAGGGAAAACTGCAAACTAAAATTGAAATATTTTGAGATTAGGTGTTAAAAGAATTTAAAATATTTCACAAGCAGACATCTAGCAATTAATTCAAGATAAATATGTATTGTTTTATATTTTAAATTAAAATTTTTTTAATTAATTTTAGTTAAAAAGAGTTTTATAAATTGAATTCCAACTCATGAGCAAAACAAATTTTAGTTAAAATTAAATTTTTAAATCCAATTTTTTTAATTTTTGTAAATTAAATTAAAATACTAGATTTCTTTAATTTTTACAAATTTTTAATAATTAAAAACTTTATTAACTTTTGCATAAATAATTTAATTTTTATTATTTTGTACTGAAACTCGTAATATTTTTGTCGTTTTGTAAACTAGTTTTAAAATGTTTTGCCAACTTTAGTTTGCCAAATTCCTTTCCTGATTTTAAACTGGTTAAAAATTATAAAAAAAGAAAATTAAATATATATTTTTTATAGCTTTAAATTATTTTATTTTTAATTTTAACAAATCTCGCTGATTAATTTCGGACTCACTTGCTGTAATTCGCGAACAGTTTTCCACCAGTTTTCCCCCAGCGGAAAAGCAATATTTCACGCTCAATTTTGGACCGGTCTGCGCTTCCCCCTCCCACTACGCCACCCGTATTTACGCTACCCCTTGCCACAAGAAAAATGTAAATTTTGTTAGCTGTTTTGGCAATTGCTTTGACGTTAGCCGACAAATTATGCACTTGCGTTTTGGGCCAATTTGCAATTGACACAGAAAGCGGGCGGCGTGTGTTTTGCCACTTTAGTATAATTAGTAGAGGCATATTGGTTAAAAGCCAACATTGTTGGCCATTAAACAGTCAGTCAAGCAGTTGTTGGCATTACGCATGCAACACTTGGATGCGTAGGCGCCTCCTCAACTCAGCTGAGTGTGTGTGTGTGTGTGTGTGTGTGTGTGTCTCACTGAGCCAAATAAAACCAGCTTCGACACCCACACTAACCTGCCCAACTGCAGGTAGTCAACGTGTTTATTTCTCTTACAGGTTTAATACGCTTTTTACAATAGCTCAAAATATTCCACTTCCACTTTTTCAGTTTGCATTTCTCGACTGAATTTTGAAAATTGTCAGAAGTTGACAATTTGTGACATTATCGAACGACATCTTTCCATTTTTCCCGTGAAATGAGTGCTTCAAAGCTTAGCCAGGTGTAAATGGAAAATGAGACTTCAAATGCTTTCAAGTGCGTGATTGATTGATTTGGAGACTAGCAGTTTTCATTGCATTTAAAGTACTTAGACACATTTGAGGAATCTGGCTAACAAGATCTTACAGCTGAAGAGTATTTCCTTAAAGGTAAAGAGGGTTTTGACAAGTTTTAATGTGATTTAATGGAGTAAGTAAGCTTTATATTGTGTAGGAGTATAATCTTTAAGTTGGTGTTTATAAAAAACTGTAAAAAAAACTTGAGATTTTTGGGGTTTCTAAAACAAAATTGTGGATTCGTTATCGTTTTAGTAAACCCTTTAAAAATTCATCTATTTCGTAATTGTTTTTATAAACTTGTAAGCAAAAGCTTTAAGAAATATCCGCTACATTTTTTTTATCCAGAAACTGACTTTCATCGCTTTTTTAGCTTTCCGTCATGAAATGTTTTAAGGGGCTTTAATAATTTTGCCTAAGATTTGAGGTCAAGAGTTGTTATCTTATAAAATTTATACGATTTTTTCCATCCTTTCTGAAGTTTCATTACTATTAGCGAGATTTTAATATGGTTCAATTACTTTAAACTAACTTTAATAGCCTTTAAGTCAGTCCCAGTTTCTCCTTATTTAATTTGCATAAGCTTTAAGGAGCTTTTACTGAATTTCCTTAGTGTAAAATTAACTTTCCCCGTTTGCCTTGTCATGCATACAGTTTTCATTCATGAAATCTTAACCAACTTATTACACACTCGCACACGCGTATCGAATCACTCATGAATATACTACGAGTCTACTTAGTCGCATGAATGAATATATGAAGTTTTGAGTACCAGCATCAACTTGAATCCATTCACAAAAACCGTTTGCTTTTGACTTGATTAGTAAATCGGTGTTTTTTTGTGATAAGTTTTAGTTAGTTGCATGTGCTAACAACTGAGGGAGGGGCACATGGGCGGATGGAGGCGTGCCCGTAGTAGTTGTGAGCAGTTTAAACGCCCACTAAAATGTAGAAAAACTATTAATTTGTTGGTATCTAAGCTCGATTGAGTTTTTGGCCGGTTTCATTAAGCAGCGCATTAATTTCATGATTGTTTTTTAGCTTTTTTTTATATTTTGGCTTGGTTGTGATTGTGGTGGGTGTTGTTAAACGAGTTTTATTAGAAAATTGTTTACGGCCTCAATGCTATTTCAATTGACTGACAGCAGTGACTGTGGGTGCCCAAGAAATCCCATTGAACACCGAACACTGAGGAGTAAGCACTGAATACACTGTTCATGGCTCAATAGAGACCTGCAACAAGTGCTGGAAGTGCTCCACACTAGTCTCTACTTTAATTAATTAGCTAACTCTCGATAAATTTGCATAAACTAACCAAATTAAGCTTCAAATGCTTTTGTTTTTGAAACTTTAATTTAAATTGTTTTTTGCTTTGTTTGATTTAAGTGGAGTTGTATTAAACTGATCTAAAAATAATAAAACCACCAACAGCTTTATACTCAAGTCTTAAGATTTGCCTTACCGAGACTCTATACTCCCCAACAAACCCATAACACCCCTCTACCCAGGGTAACTTGAAACATAACTGACCGTCAAAAAACTGAAACTGGAACAGTTTAATAAAAAACTGCCAAAAAAAATACAAGACAAAAAAAAGAAAAGAGAAATAAATAAAAAAAACAGCACAAGACGTTTGCCAAATTTGGTGCAACTCGCTAAATGCTGAACAAACAAGCGACAAATAAGGTAATGCCACATCCGTGTGGGCGTTGCAACGCCTTCTGCCTGCTGCCTTTGCCTCATCAGACGATTCGCAATAATTGTGGCTTGTGGTGAAATGAAGACACAACTTAAATACTTATGTACATTCACAAAGATGTAGTTGTTGTTATTGTAAAAGAAAAAGTAAATGGTTTTATAAATTTAATGCTAATTAAACTAACGCATAAACTTCTTGGCCTGATCCCGATTGACCTGCTTGAAGACACGCTGCTTCGAGTTGGTCTCATTCATTTGCTTGTAGTAACCAAAACCACCGCCGCCCACACGTTTCTCGGGACGCTCTCGCTTGGCCGCGCCCACCTTGAGGTCAACCACGGGGGGCACGAGGAAACCAAAACTCTTGGACACCGCCTGCAGATCGAGTGTGTTCACATTGAAGATTTGTTTCAGCTGATGCGAGTCATAAGCGCGCACATAAGATTTAAACGCCTCCTTGGCCGACTGATTCAGGAAGTAGTTCTTCGATATCAGTTTCTCCAGCTGCAAAGAGAAAAGGAGAATCATTGTAAGAGGTAGATCATATTATAGTCTTTGTGCATACACACCTGCTGCTGTATATCAGCAATCTTTTGCCAGGAGAACTCAAACTCATTGAGCGGCACCTTCGCCGCCTTCAAATAACGCAAGAAACCCAATTCCTCGGGTCGCAGCATTAGCAGGGCGTGTCCAGAAGTGCCCGAACCACGTGCAGTACGTCCCACACGATGTATGTACTCCTTGGGGTCATCTGGAGGATCGTACTGGACAATCCAATCGACTTGCGGTATGTCCAGACCACGAGCTGCCACATCCGTGCAGAGTAAGATTCCGGACTCGGCGTTACAGAATTGGAAGAATGTCGTTGTGCGTTTTGTTTGCTTCTGTTTGCCGTGAATGGAAGTCACCGGCAAATCAATGTAGTTGAAGAGCTCGTGATGGTACTTGACCGACATACAGGACGAGAAGAACACCATGACCTTCTTCTTGCGATTCTTTTTAAGGAACGTGAAGAGCACCAGCAAACGCTTCTCCGACGGACAAACGATGTAGCCCTGCTCCAAACCTTCTACGGTGGCCGTCTCCTGGTTGTCGTGCACACCCACATAGATGGGCTCCTTCTTCAGTGCCAGCTTGGACAGCGCATCAATGCGTTCTGTCTGTGTGGCCGAGAACAACATGGTCTGACGGCGTTCTAAAAGACAAGAAGAATTAGATTATGTTTGGAGTAATAGATGTCATGTCTTACTGGGCAATAAGTTGATAATCTGCTTCAGTTCCTCCTCGAAACCAATCTCCAGTATACGATCCACTTCATCAATTATCAAGCACTGCAAGTTCTTGTAGAGGAAATCGGGTGAGTTCTGCAAGTGATCCAACAGACGTCCAGGCGTGGCCACCAATATATTGATGCCCTTGCCAAGTTTTTCGCTCTCCACCTGACGATTGGAGCCACCCATAACCAAGCCGTAGGTATGATGATGATGTGCCATCAGCTCCTTGAGCACACCAAATGTTTGCATGGACAATTCACGAGTCGGCGAGATTATAATCACTCCTGTGCCATTGCGGGGCATAAAACGCAGCTTATTGATCAGTTCCACGGCGGGAATGAGGAAAGCCAATGTTTTTCCCGAACCCGTTTGCGCAGCACCCACAAGATCGCGACCTTTGAGCAGCGGTGTCAATGATTTCGATTGAATTTCAGTCATTTCAGTAAAACCCATCTCCTCAATAGCACGCAATGTCGCCTCGGAGACGGCTCCCTTTAGGGACGCAAAGCTGCGATCATCAGAGTCCCGCTGGTCTAAGGCAGACAAAGAAGATTCCACTGAGAAAGGCGTTTCTTCATGGTCCTCATTCACAGATTTGCCATTTGTTGTCGCTGCTTTTCCGGCAGTCTTGGTCTTAAGCTTGGGTTTCTTCGCCGGCGCAGGCTCATCCTCATCCTCTTCCGAATTTGGCGAATCTGCAGCTGTAAGTTGAAGAGATTCATAAGCAACTTATTTAGATTAAGATACAAAGTGTAGGTCTTGAAGTCTTTCAGTTAGTTTAAAAACTAATCTCATTTCTATACATGGCAACATTAACTCGTTGCTTTAGTGCAGCTCAAATTCGCCTTTAAATCATCATTAAGGAAAGATTTATACTTTTACAGTTATGTACCCACCATCACTATCTATCTCATCGTCGTCCTCATCGTCATCCTCCTCAGCTTCACTGTCACTCGGCACTTCCTCCTCCTCATCGGAATCTGACTCGGAATCTGAATTTGCCACCTGAATTTGTGGCTTTTTCTTCTTTTGCTGCTGTTTCTTTTTGGGCTGTGGTTGCTCCTGGAAATCATCTTCCAAATCATCTAAAGAAATAAAGTTTTATTTTTGTTTTAGAACATTCACAAAATCGAGAACACACCTTCATCTTCCTCTACAGGTCGCTTCTTTTGAGGCTTTTGTTTGTTCGGCTTGCCTTTGCCATGTTTCATGGCGGGTGTTTCAGGTGCTGCCTGTTTGCCTTTACCCTTCTTTTGCGTGAGCTCCTTCTTCATTTTCTCACGCTTTACAATTTTCTTCATTAGTAACTTTTCTCTAATCGACATTTTAAATAATAAGTTAGTTAATTCAAGTATATAACACAACAATTTATAATAAAACACCCGCGCACGTGTTAGAGAACACGATTTGCCATTCGCACATAACAACCGATATTTTCACAGCTGTTGGCGTGCATGCTGATATCGGTATCGTACAAATATTCGATAATTAACTACCGATTGAAAATATTTCAAATAAATCCGTATAAATTATATTTTAACGCTTTATAGTTGTTAAAAGAGCTGGAAAAATAGAAATTTGAATTTATGAAACAATAAACTAATAACTCAGTTATTATTAAACTGAACGTCTGTTTGTGATAATGGCAACAGATGATACCAAAATTTGCCGTTCACAACGATTGTATACATTGGCCCAATAAAGCCAACTTGATGGAAATTTCTATAAACGTTTTAATTTTCATATTGTATGCTTTGTTGATTTTGTATTTGCAACATTTTGTTAACAGATACACGGAATTCGTGCGCAATCTATAGATGAGCATGTTGGGACTGCAATCCTACGGGAGCTCCTCCGAAGGTGAGTCGGACAACGAGCAGAGCCAAAATCCAGAGTCTGAGAAGGCATTGCCCGCGCATTTACAGCCCGTGGACAAAACACATTCGCTATCCACAGCGTTAGCTGTTTGTGCGGCGCCAGATGTAGTACCAATGGGTGCTGTAGCCGTTTCACGAACTCTCGATCCGACACTCAAAGAAGTGACATATAATCCACGCTACGATGAAATGTACGCGCCAGTCCAGGGCCCAGAGCATCCCAATATGACGATGCAACAGAAGGCGCCGCGCAACACACTCGCTGGCTACGTGGAGAAAGCGCACATAAATGCCTTTGAGTTTGAGAATCAACGACGCACTTTTCACACCTACGGCTATGCCCTTGATCCGACGGTGGACGAGGAAGCCGATGGTAAATCATTTGTGGGTGATCTGCAATCTGCCTACGATGACAATGGTAAAACTGTGTTCGAGGCGCCAAAGCCAAAAAAGATGCGCAAACAGGAGAAGAACGACCGTCCCGAGGATATTGAGGGCTTCCTGGGACCGTGGGGCAGATTTGAAAACGAGGTAACCGTGGCCAAACCAAATGAACAGGAACGCGCTGAATTGGACGAGTTGCTCTCAAAACGGCACAAACGAGGACGCATTCCAGAGGACAAGCCACTCGAGGAGAAGTCTACGCTGCACAGTGAGTACTTTCCGCATCCAGACGAATTGACTTGTACTAATATATATGTCTCTTTGCAGTCAAGGATGCCTACGATTATCAGGGACGTTCGTATCTGCATGCTCCACACGATCTCGGCGTGAATTTGCGTTCGAATGCGCCGCCACCAAAATGTTTTCTGCCCAAGGCACACATACACACCTGGACGGGCCACAACAAAGGCATCTCCTCCATACGTTGGTTTCCCAAGACCGCACATCTGCTGCTCTCTGGTTCCATGGATTGCCGTGTTAAACTGTGGGAGGTCTATGGCGATCGACGCTGTGTCCGCACATTCTCTGGCCATCGGCAGGCCATCAAGGACATTGCATGGAACAACAAAGGATCACACTTTCTGTCTGCCTCGTATGATCGCTACATAAAACTCTGGGACGCCGAGACTGGGGATGTTGTCTCACGCTTCACAACACGTAAAATGCCGTTCTGCGTCAAGTTCCATCCGGATAACAGCAAGCAGCATCTATTCGTAGCTGGCACCTCCGACAAGAAGATCATTTGCGTAAGTTAATCCTTAAAATACGCATAGTAATCTTTAGTAATGCGATTTGTTTATTTGCTCCACAGTGGGACACACGCAGCGGTGATATTGTGCAGGAATATGATCGTCATTTGGGCTCTGTCAGCACCATTACCTTTGTGGATGATAATCGACGCTTTGTGACCACTTCTGATGACAAATCTATGCGCATTTGGGAGTGGGACATTCCTGTAGACATGAAATACATTGCCGATCCCACCATGCACTCCATGCCAGCCGTTACCTTGGCGCCCAATGGCAAATGGATGGCCTGCCAGTCATTGGACAACAAAATCGTGATATTCTCCGCCCTCAATCGTTTCAAAATGAATCGCAAGAAGACCTTTACGGGGCACATGGTCTCTGGCTATGCCTGCCAACTGGACTTCTCACCCGACATGAGCTATCTGGTGTCTGGCGATGGCGACGGCAAGTGCTACATTTGGGATTGGAAAACCACAAAGATGTACAAGAAATGGCAGGCGCACGAAGGTGTTTGCATCAGCGCCTTGTGGCATCCACACGAGGCCAGCAAATTGGTTACCGCTGGCTGGGATGGTCAAATTAAATATTGGGATTAAGCCCGAACATCAAAATTTATTAATTTTAAGCGCAAATGTATAAAAAAAACTTGACTAAATGGAATGTAAACAATGATTAAACGTGAGAAGTGATTTGTTTACCATTTGAGGGTCGCTGATAGGAGTATCAAGAGGTTGCTAAACTGTTGTGGGGGATTATGGCGTGATTTGTTTAAAGAATGGTTTGAGTTCTTGACAGTAAGAGTTGAGGAAATGATTGACAAAGAGAAAAAGCTTTGTTATCAAACATTTTCTTTGTTTACAATTTGAGAGCAGCTGTTTAGAGGGAAAAAGGGGTAGAAAGCAGTGCTTGTCAAACTGTGTTAAGGCATTAAGTGAATTGGAGTTTAAATAAATCATACTATATTTATAAAACACAGAAAACTTTAAGCCAGAAAGGATGTGGCTAAGACCAACAGCAAGCGTTGGCTTTGTTTACGCTTTCACTGTTACTGATAAGAGTACAGTGCTACTAAAACCATTTGATAAAGTTTTAAGAGGCTTACTTTACGTATACGAATGAATTATTTATAAGCTATACTTTTTATTATCCATTCAACCAATTCACAAATCCTCTAGCCCTGTGAGTAAACAACAACAAAGGCGTCTGCTTTGTTTACATTTTGCAGTGCCACTGATAAGAGAGCGCATGCGCAGTGCTTGCCAAACTGTACAACATGGCGCCCAAACCGAGAGTCCCACCCTCAAAAGAGGCGCTAAACATATGTGATTGTGAGCCAAAATCAATACTTTTTCACAAAAGCAAAAACCAAACAGCAGCGCAATTGTTAAAGAAACAAAGGAATTGCAACGAATTAGTGCGAAATCAATGCAAAAAGCGGAGTTAACAGTGCTGCCACAACTGTAAACCACTTACAGTTTGACTGCCACTGAAATAATGCATAAACTCAAGTGCAATTAAAGCTAGAAATCAAATCAAATACAATTTTTGTCGAAAGGCAAAAGTGCAAAAATGGCCAAGCCACCGACAGACACCTCGGGACTGGGTTACGCCTACCATCTGCCCTCGGGGGGACTCCTGCTGCGCCTCAAGAATTCTCTGTCCCAGTTCAGTGATCTTTTCAGCGAGTTCAACAAATACATTTCTCCGGCCTTCTTCCATGATCGCTGCGAGAGATCCGTTCACATGCGCATGTATTCCATGCACAAACGGGAGTTTGTCATGGTGTTCCTCGGATTCTTCACCTGCTTTGGACTGGGCATCATCATTGGACTGACGGGTCCGCCCATCACAAACACCGACGCGTTGACGGCCCAGCAGATCTTGGCCAACACTTCGCTGGCTCAGAGCAAGACGGTGCTGGCTACAGGACCCTTTGCCATGAAATCTCCACTGATGACTACCTACTCCCAGCAGCTCTGGCTGATTGCCAAGCTGGTCACGGACAACAACGATGGTGAGCACAGAGTACAAAGATTTGGTACCTCTGAAAGTTACTTACTTCTCCCTCAGATGAGCGCTACGACAAGAGTTTCCAGATCAGCGTCTCCATTGATGGCATCAGTGCCCAGCACAAACCCTTGAGTGTACTCGGCACCAGCACGGCACACAATCGCACAAGGCACCTGATCTGCGTGCGTAACGATTGCGAGGAGTTTACGGTGATGCATCTGGGATTCCTGGACTATGCGCACTACATAATCACAGTACGTTTCATGGGACTGGAGACGTTCCATCAGAAGTACAACATAAGATCAATTACGTTCTATGTAAGTAAAACGAAAGCCAATTCTTCAGTCTCTAGAATACCTCCCTTCAATCCTTTCAGTTCAAGACGTACAGTCCGGAGTTTACACAGATTGAGATTTGGTTCAGATTCATCTTTCTGCTCTTTACTTTCATAGTCATAGTAAGTTAACAGTAATGAAATCGACTTAAAATTTCTTAAGCTGTTAACATTAACATTTGCTGCTCTGTTAACAGTGCTGGTATGCTCACACTTTGAGGAAGTATCCAGTTTACGACTGGTCCATTGAGCAGAAATGGATTTCCGTGCTGCTGCCGCTGCTGCTACTCTACGACAGTGAGTTTGGTCCTGGTTTTGGTTGAATTAAATTAATTTTCATTCCTTTTTTAGATCCCTTCTTTCCTTTGATCTTTCTGATGAACTCCTGGCTGCCGGGCATGCTGGACGCAGTGCTGCAGGCGACTTTCCTCTGCGCTCTGCTCATGTTCTGGCTATGCATCTATCATGGACTACGACAGAACGAAAGACGCTTCGTTAGCTTCTATCTGGTCAAAATTATTGTCGTTTTACCCATTTGGCTGTGTGCCATTGTCCTTGCCACGTGGGAAAAGTGCAATGAGCTGAAGGATCCCACATACAGCCATTTTGTGGATACCAAAAACTATAATGTAAGTGAATTCTAGTGTGATTCTATAGCAACTCATACACTTTTTCCTGCAGGGCCTCAAGATGTTCTTCTACATTGCCTGCTGCATGTATGTGCTCTATCTGGGAGTGCTGCTGCTGAGGGCCTACACGGAACTGCGTTCCATGCCTTACTTTGGTAAGTTCTCGCTGGAAGTCTTTCCAACCCTCTTTTAACTCCTCTCCTCTTTCCAGACATTCGGTTAAAGTTTCTGACACTGCTGATGCTCTTCGTGCTGTCCATCTCCATAACGGTGACCACCTGTCGCTTTGGCTTCGGCATACTGGAGGACAACTTTGTGGCCTCACTGAACACGACGTACCGGAGTTCGGCACAATTTATGTGCTTCTATGGTCTGCTGAATTTCTATCTGTACACCATGGCGTATGTGTATTCGCCGGATGGACGCTTTGCACAGGCCGAGTTGGCCGTAACCAAGGATAATCCAGCCATTTCCATGATCGATGATTCCGACGAGGATGTTGTCTACGGCTCCGATGAGGAGTCCCGCCGTCCCCTCACCTCCGTTGGTGGTGGAGCTGGTAAAAATGATTACGACAGCGATTAACACTTAAGTCGATCCCTAGAATTTCCCCTATCATACCTTTTTTAAACGTTAATGTTCCATTGAGCGTGCAATTTAAAGTGCGCCCCATTATTTGTACAAATTATGTATTCTACAATTATAATGAAAAAACATTCAGCCAAGAGTTTTCGAAGTCTTAAAAGGACAGAAGTTAAACAAAAGACAATTAAAGTATATTAAATTATTTGTTGTAGAGCGAGTGATTTTTCATCCTAAAAGTATGCTACAAAAATTGAAGGAGTTGCCAAAGGACGTGGAATTGAAATTGGCTTGAATATTGAAGGTTTTAGAGACAGTTGGATTCAAAAATACTTAAGAATTAGTACCTAAGTAAGTGTTCCAGCTTTCTTAGATTCCAGTTTCCTTATTCAATTCTTAAAGTTTTCGTAGTGAAACAGCTTTTGTCAGCGAAAAGATTTTCATTATTTTACTAGTTTGTTTATTACATAATTAACACATTTCGCCAGTTAAATTGCAGACCAACAAGTCACCATTTAAGCCGACTCGTTGATGCCCATCTTTGTTTTGGTAAGCAGACCGCTGTCGCCAACATCGGCATTGTAACCAGGACGATACTTCATGCCGGGCGCCTATCAAAAAACCATGAAAAGAAATCAGAATTATATCGATTGGTGTTTTATAGACTTTAGACTCACATTGAACCAGACATCGCGCCAGATCTTGCTGTCGTCGGCACTGCGCAGCAGTTCTGGCACGTCAAAGCGTGGCACATTAAAGTAGCTCATCAGATCGGGCTTCTCGTGGCAGTATTTGATGCGAGCTGCGCACCAATCGTTCTCGAGATGGAAACGCCAGTCGAGCTGTTTCTTGTTATGATGATCCTCCTCGAACTGCTCGAAGTCCAGACGTTCGATATCCTCGACAACGACCTCAGCCTCGCCGCCGGACGACCAGTCGTAGATGAGGAGCTCGGCATGTCCAGAGATATCCTTCAGATACTGCTGCTTGTACAGCGTATCTAAGTCGCGCAAGTACTCATCGGTGAATGCCTTTGACTTCACCTCATGCTCCACATTGCGTGCCTTGATCTGGCGCTGCACGGCGCTCACTGGCAGATCCAGATAGATGACCAAGTGTGGCTTGAGTAGCTCATTGATGGTATTCTGGCGAATTTCATTGTAGACGGAGCGTGCGCCACGAGACACGTAGCCAGCACGGTACATAGCCTCCATGAAGATGAAGTCGGAGTAGGGACTGCGCTCCAAGACGACGCCCTGACCGGTAGACAGAATGTGCTGCAGTGCATCAATATACTGCGAGTATTTCAGCATATACATGCGAATCTGGAACAAGGCAGCCAGATCATGTTTGGGATTCTTGCAGAAATCACGGACATCAAAGCTGCGACAGCTTGGGGGCAGCTCGGGGTCCAATTTACGCATATCAAAGCCATATGAATTGATATACAACAGATCTAGATCGACGGCTGGGAAGTAAAGCATATCCAACTCGGTGGCCAGCTCCTGGGCAAACTTTGTCTTGCCTGCGGCAATAGGACCCTCCACGCAAATGACTTTGGAGTTCTCATCGAAGCGCTTGGACGTCTTGTCGAACAGTGAGTTCACGAAACTGTACTTCTTCGTCTTGTATGGATATGGTGCCACCTTGGGCACACGGGGTCCACCTCGCATCGTTTTGCCGGAAATGTTGCACTTCTGCATGAAGGCGGCAGGCAGCGCATTTGTCTGTGCCTGTAGCAAGGCAACAGGGGCAGGTGCAGTGGCACTGCGGCTTGCAAGCCGCGCCAGGCCAACACGAAACACGGCAGTCATGCTATAAACACAATTGTCAGTTAATAAATATGTTTCAAATAAAATTCAGAGCGATTTTGTTGGCGTTTCTTGGTGTCTGCTGTTACATCACACGAGCGTTCAATTATTCTCTCTCACTATTTGCGGCTTAAGTTGCCACTTGGTGTATCAACTATGTTGCAACTGCTGCAGATAAGCCACGCCCACAATAGCATTTGTCCAAAAGTCTTTTACTTTTACCAATAAGATTATTTACTCACTTTTACAGCAAAAATCTAAAATCTATCCAAAAACAATTTCGGCCAGGTGTTTGGTGTTGGTTAACGTCAGAGTTTTATACGCTAGTCAGCACTAAAAAAAGGAGCTGTCAGCTGTGTTTAAACTCAATAATAATGTGAATTATTAGTAAGTGATTAGTTAAAGCGACCTTGTATTTAGTGTCAACATTAAACAGTAATATTTTAATTAACATTTACATTGTTTACATTTTGGCACCGTTTGTTTATTTTTGGATAGCTTGACAACCCTGCGCGTAACCTCGCTGCATTTTGTCACTTACATACGCTCGCAACTGGCCAACAACATGAACAGTAAAAACATCAATTAAAACTGTATGCAAATTCGTTCTAAATCGGGCAAACTTTTCGGAAAGTACGAGAATTATTTATTAAAGTAAGTGGAATGTTTGAAATTGTAGGCAGTCTACGGAATCTTCATTCCGCGCAGTTACGCAACTTGTAGAATTTACTCGTGACACACATTTACAAATATTTATCCAATGCATTTGATTTCCAGGAATTATCAGAATGGGTAACACAGCGATCACCAAAGTCCAAATGGAGGCATCCAAGCGGATGGCTGGAGGCACACCTCCACCAGAGTGTCCCATGCACCAGAAGCACGGCGAAACAACATCTGCCTCGGCCGTTCCTCCACATCCCAAAATGACATCGGCCTCTGAGTGTCCCGTACAGCACGACAATAGCGATTTGAACCCTTTGAATATGATGCCACCGGCTAATCAGCAGCCGGCTAAAGACCAACCCTTCCCATTGCCCACAGACCGTCAGACATCGACCATACCAAAGGTGACTGAGGATGGCAGCGTTCAGTTCTGGCAATATCCTAGCCAGCAAATGTTCTGGAACGCCATGTTGCGTAAGGGCTGGCGCTGGAAGGATGAGGATGTATCCCAGAAGGATATGGGCGATATAATTCGCATTCACAATGCCAACAACGAGCAGGCTTGGCAGGAAGTACTTAAATGGGAGGCGCTACACGCCAGGGAATGCGGCAATCCTCGCTTGAAGAGCTTTGGCGGCAAGGCTAAGGATTTCAGTCCTCGTGCTCGCTTCCGCAGTTGGCTTGGGTAAGGATTTAAATCCTATATTGATCAAAGTTTTTTTAAACAAATTCGTATTTACAGCTACGAGCTGCCATTTGATCGTCACGATTGGATTGTGGACCGATGTGGAAAGGATGTGCGCTATGTTATCGATTACTATGACGGAGGCTTGATCGATAAGGACTATCGGTTTGCTTTGTTGGATGTGCGTCCGGCGATGGATTCGGTTGACAATGTTTGGGATCGCATGCGTGTTGCCTACATGCGCTGGAAATACGAACTATTGGGGAATTTTAAAGACTCCGGAAACAGCAAAGTGCCTGCTGGTAGCGATTAAGTAATATTTCTTATAATATAACTCGACTAAATTAATCGAAATGCATAATGACCGTTACACAGTGTTAGCTGCACTGCTGTCTGAAATACATATATATAATTCTATTTAAAAAAAAAATAAGCTCGTGTTTTGATGAACAGCTGTTTTCTGGAGATATTCTATGCTGGAGGTAGACATGGTGTTATTGTTAATAAGGTGACCTTCAGTACATACGTCACAATGTTGCTAAATGATCGTTACACAGTTTAGGTAGCACTGCTTCTTGGCACGCACTTTAAACATGTTGACAGCTGTTAAAACAATCCAAAAACCTCTGGCCCCTTTGAATTTTCAAGTAAAAACAGCTTTTTATTGTGGTCATAAAAAGCTTTTGATAAAGCTTTCTAGTTTTATTCTGAAAAAATATTCCATGCACTAACTGTTTACTCAGTTTATCCAGTGTTGTGCAGTGTGTGTGACTTACTCCGCTCTTGCGTCACGTAATCGTGTCATACGTCGTAAATTGTTATAGGTGGAGCTACAAAACGTCGCTCCAAAGAACAGTCATAAATGTTAGCTTCGAGAATGCGTTTCGTGCAATACCTGCGTAAAGGTGACCTCGCCAAAAGGCTTGGCTTGCTTGCTGATGATCAAAAGTCTTTGGTTGAGCTGGCTGGCGTTGAAGGGCTGCCCTGCGATCTGAAGACTTTGATTGCACAAAGTCCAAATCTGGAGGAGCTGGCACAAAAGGCTCAGAAGCAACCTAAGCTTGAAATAAACGATGACGTCACCCTGTTGCCACCACTCACAGATCCAGGTAAAATTATTTGCATTGGTCTCAACTATCAGGATCACTGCGATGAACAAAATAAACCGGCACCCAAGGAACCAATGTTCTTCAGCAAGTACAATAACACGTTGGTCGGCCCCCGAGATAATGTGATAGCGCACAAATCTTCAGAGGTAAGCAGATAAGAGACATTACACGACATTGTTTGCCCTTGCAGAGGGTAATATGATTTAGTGATAAAGTAAATAAATTCTTCTTTATCAGAAAATCGACTGGGAAGTTGAGCTCGTCGTGGTTATTGGCAAGGTGGCCCGCAAAGTGGCCAAGGAGCAGGCTTTCGACTACGTCTTTGGCTATAGTGTAGCCCAGGATATTTCCGCTCGGGACTGGCAAAAGGAGCGCAATGGTGGACAGTTTTTGATGGGCAAGTCCATGGATACCTTCTGTCCTCTCGGCCCGGCTGTGGTACACAAGAGTCTGATCAAGGATGTGTACGATTTGCCGCTGAAGACTTGGATCAACGGCGTGGAGAAGCAGAATGGCAACACGGGCAACATGATCTATAAGATCGACGATGTCATTAGCAGGCTGACAGAGTAAGAATGTAAAATCTGAGACTAATCAGAACTTAATAAATCTTTCATTTTTTGCCAGATCGATTACTCTGCTGCCTGGCGACATTATCTTGACAGGCACCCCGAAGGGCGTAGGCATGCACCGTAGTCCACCAGAGTTTCTGAAGCCCGGAGATGTCATCAAGACGGAAATTGTTGGTCTGGGCACAATGTGCAACAATGTTGTGGCATAAGCATAGCTCAACAAAAGTGTTATTAATATTTGTTATTAAAATAAACAATGTTTCGCATTTAATCAATTACACAGTTACACTTTGAATGATTTCGATTTGGTGGCAAAGTACTCGTCTCGCTTGTGATAGGGAGCATATGGATCATCAATGTAATGTTTGGGACGCCTCCAATAACTCGTGACCATCTTGTCCAGCAGCCAACTCTGTGTGGCATTAGTGAATACATGCTGGCGTAGACGGCGTCTTAGTTCCATAGATTTCTTGAACATTTTCTTATGACGGCCAGAGTGTGTCCTGATCCAGGCTCCCCAATCCAAGCGCTTAAAACGTTTCAGCACCGCCTTCACTGTCTTCCGCTTGCCTTTGATGAGCGAGAACTTTGTGACGCTGCGTGACGGCAAAGCTGTCAATGCCGGCTGTTGTAATTGCAACAACAGGGGAGTAGGTGTAACGGTCAGGCTGCAGGCGGGCAGTAGATTTGTCCTATTATGGGCAGGAGCAAACGCTTTCATCAATTGGCTGAAGCAGGCGCGCTGTGTTTGCTGCAGTGCCAATGCCGGAGGTGCACGGCAAACATTGCGAAGTGCTGTGGGTTAAAGTAATAAATTGATGTACATATAGAATATATTTAAATACAGACATGACTTACCACAAGTAACCAACGAACGCAGCATATTTTATCTTTTAATTCATCAAAATGTTGGCCAAAATATTTTTGTGCCACACAGTCGCGTAACAGTTTAGATCGAACAGCTGTGCGGCATTAACACATGCTCATGTTTTGCAATTCACAAGCTACGGAGTTTATTCTAGTGATGGCAGTCTTGGAGAATATCGTGTAAACTAGCACTGCGTCAACTCATTAATATCTTATCAGTTAAATGGAGCTGAGAACGATCATATATTTATAATTATATCATATTCATTATATTTTAAATCAGACGCCATTTATTTTTATTTTTTATTATACGATGATTTTTTACATCACTAGCTGGAGGTATATTTGAACAGAAATGTTTCAAAATTCATTTAGTTTTATATTTTATATTTTTTATAAAGCTCGTAGCTAGCAATAGTCTAGAATAGAGTCAATTGAAATTTACAAATTTCTGTATATTTATTATAAGCACACATGCAAATTCTCCCCGACACAAATGCACGAATGGAAGAAGCTGGAAGCAATCGATTGCCATTCATATGTAAACGTGCGAATCACGTAGACGGCAAGGGGATAACCAGTCGGTATTTGTCGTTGGAGAGAAATTGGGCAGGAAAATTCTTAACGCCGCCGGTCAGGGCCTGCAGCAGACACCATCAAGTGAAATTATCAAAATTCTTTGGCTACATAATGTATCGACTAGCAGTTATAGAACAGTGCAAGTGTGCAGTGCAGGTAATAAATGAAATCAGCCCGTTTCGGTGACGTCGCGGTGTGCTTATCCCCCCCGCGCGCACCCACAAACAAAAACCAATTGCAAAAATATACAAGCGAACATGTTATGTCATCTAGCAAATGCAGTTAATATGCAAAAAATGTCCAAAATTCCAGCCAAGTACAACACGCTGATAACCAGAGAGTGTTCTAGTGTCCAATAAGAATCCTTTGCATCTCTCTTTTTAGCGCACTCTGCCCCCAACAGGCCACAGACATTACAGCAACAACAGAAGTCACGGCGGTAATGGACAACACCAACAAAGGCAAAAGAGTAGCCTGCCCCCACCACCTCATCTGCGCGAAGCTGGCTTTGGCAAAGTGATGCTCCTACTGACACCACTGGCTGCAGTCGGCGGCGTCATTACCTATGCCAAGTAAGTAGCTGCGTAGACCAACATCCTTTTAAAATACTATAATTTTGAATGTATTACTTTGCAGATACGACAAAGGTTTTCGCGAGATGGTTGAAAAGAATGTGCCTGGTGCTGGATCGATCATTAAAGTTACCCTCAGGGAAGAGCCACCGTTCCAAGATTTAACCAAAAGTGTAAACGAACATTACGACAAAGTTAAAGCGACATTTAACGGCGTTTCCGATTCGGTCAGCTCTGTTACCAACAAAGTAACTGGCTTCTTTGGTGGCAACAGTGCTCCGGAAGTTCCACCCACTGCCAAACAGTACGATCAAAAGAAGCAGCGCTCTGAATCGGAATCGCCAAAGGCCAAGTCAACTATCCCAGCTGCTAAGAGTCCGGAGCCGAAAGTGGCCGCTAAACCAGAGCCAGCGCCAGCAGCAGCTGCGCCCCCTTCTCCTAAGCCGAGTCCACTGCCACATGATGTTGTGGAGCTAGAAAAGGCCATTGAACTGTCGGCCCAACTAGCAGTCAAGGAGTACAATACGGCCATCGGGGTGTTGAAGAAGTAAGTGAACATTTCCTGAGTAGTTCCGTGATACTAATGTATGTGCTATTTGGCAGGTTCAATGAGGATGTGCGTCATGTTGTTGACAAGGCGGTTGAGCACGGAGAGAACACGCTCTGGCGAACACTGAAGAACCGCGCTGGAGCGCGTGACTCAGCCGTCTCGACAGCGGAACGTGCAGCTCGTGAGGCGCAGGAGAAGATTGGTAATGTCCACCAAAATAAACTCAACTTTTTGATAGACTAAACTCATTTTGCTTGCAGAGCGTTGTGAGCTCGCTTTGAGCAAGGCAGTCACAAGCGACAACCAGGAGAGAGTGGAGCAGGTGCGTAACAAGATTAAGAAGCTCGTGGAGCATATTAGTCAAGTCAAGGATGAGCTCTACAGACAAAAGGATACGGCAAGCGTCTCTGATAAATATTGGCGCAGTGTGGAACAAGCACGCAACTATTTCATCGATGAAATCGAGTCCATCTTCCCTGGTCTCAATCTAACCGATAAGAAATTGAATTTATCCAAAGAGGATTTGGATTTATTCATTCTGCATGCTTACTCCCATGTGGTGGCCTATCAAAAGGAGCTGCAGCGTCTGCAAACCGATGGTGAACTGCGTCTCAAACGTGCTATTGACTCTCTGAAGGGTGACAATAGCTCCACCGCATTGCGTGCCCAACTGGAGTATCATTTGGAGGCGGAGAAACGCAAACTGGCCGTCGAGAATCAAAAGAAGATATTCCAAATCCATGCTGATGCCGACAAGCAGCTGCGTCTGCAGCTCAAGAAACAAGCCGAAGCGCACGCGGATCACATCAAGGATATTGTGGCTCAACGTGAAACGGACTTGACTCGCAACTTCAAGCGCGAACTGGACGATAAGTTGGCTGCCGAGAAAGCCAACTACAAGCTCCAACTGGCTGCAATGCTGGGCAAGCTACGAGGCATGGATACGGCTCTGGCAGGTAAGTGTAACAAGCAAATCAATTGCATTGTCACCTGTTTGTTTGGGCTAGCAAAACAAGCGAGTGTCACGTGATTATCTAATCTACGTGATTCGAATGTTTCGCAGTTTGAAATAAATTTAGTTATCTTAATTATATAGTATATTTAACTTTCTAACGCTGCTTTAGAAATTGAGGATGAATTTAAAGGTATTCTCAGAGCACACACTCAGCACACAGTTATTTAATCCACTTTTTGTTGACTTTCCGCAGAGCGCGCTGAAACGGAGCGTTCGGCCAATCAGGCCCAGGCCTTGTGGGCAGCCTGTCAAGCTCTCTGGGCTTCGGTGCGCACTGCCACCCCCGGTGTGCACTACAAGGAGAAGCTGCGTCCTTTGAAGAACGAGATCAATGCGATTGCCAAGGTGGCAGGTAAGTTCACAACAGTATTAACTAGGCCGTTATATTATACCTTTGATTTCTTTGACAGAGGGTGATGAGCTGGTGACTGCCGTGCTCAACAATATGCCTAGGGAAGCGCAGGAGCGTGGTGTGTTCCCCGAGGATGCGTTGCGTGAACGTTTCCTGAACGTGGAGCGCATTGCACGACGCTTGGCGCTGGTGCCAGAGAATGGAGGAAGCCTTCCTATTTACTTCCTCTCGTTTCTGCAATCACTGTTCATCGTGCGACCCGATAACCCCATTTCCAGGGATGAGTTGGATAACAAGCCTTTTGACTATAATAAATTGGATACCTATGACATACTGAACAGAGCTAGGTAAGGGAACTATCATCATCGTCAAGTCCAGACTAATCAGGCCCTAATCCTCTTCCCTCTTTTTCCTACCAACCTTTTACTGAACTTTTTTCGATTTTTTTTTCAGGTATCATGTGGATCGTGGTGACTTCTTGCAGGCGCTGAAATACTTAAACCTGTTGGAGGGCGCGTCACGGGAAGTCGCCAACGATTGGATGAAGGAGACGCGTCTGATGTTGGAGACCCAACAGGCAGCCAACACACTGATGGCTCATGCCGCAGCGAGCGGTTTGTTGTATTTGTAGATTATGTTTTCCCCTAAACGTCATCTCCTTTTAGTTTGCAAATGATTTGTTGTAATTTCACTCAATTGAAAAAAAGTCAAACATTACAAAAAAAAAAAAGATTACTTAAAAAACACAAACATTGATTGTTTTAGATGCAAATATACAAATTTTAAATATACATACACATATAGAGTTATAGGCGCCCCCTAGAAATGCTGAAGGAGGCAATAAAACCATCTGTAATTGAATTTAAGCATAAGGATTTACAACTTTATTTCGCATTTTTCCTAATTTTTGTATTTCACTCTCGATAAGATCACCCGGCTTTAGGAAGCTGGACGGAGCCCGAAAGGCGCCGGCACCAGCTGGCGTTCCCGTTAAAATTATGTCACCAGGACAGAGGGTCATGAACCTAGAGGAGCAGCATATATAGTATCGAATCTTCAGGAATACTTATTTACTACTCACTGAGAAAGTCGGTGTATGATATAATCGATTTTAAAGATCATATTCCTTGTGTTGCCGCATTGTCGCTCCTCGCCATTGACTATCGTCTTGATCCACAAATTGTTCACATCGGGCACATGACATTTATGCACAATAACCGATCCCAATGGACAGAAGGTATCTAAGGATTTACCCAACAACGTTTGACCACCCAGCAGAACATTCCAATCCCGTGCCGTTATATCCTGAGCAATCATATATCCAAAGACACAACCCATTGCAGAAGCCCGAGGCACATTACGGCACTTGGCACCAATGACTACGGCCAGTTGGCAGCCGTAATCAATGCGCTTGGCTATGTGATGAGCTCGTATGTTGTCCAGGGCTCCAGTAATTGAGGTGTTGAATTTTACGAAGAATTCCGGACATTTTGGTATCCGTATGTTTTGCTCATTACAGCTATCATAATAATTGCACGTAACGCCAATGATCTTAACCGGCGCATCAATGGGTGGCAAAAGCTTCAGATCCTCCATCACATCTTCCACATCCATGAACTGTGAGCTATCGAGAAGACTGTCCATGCAGTACCTTTGCTGTATGAACTGGACCATGTCTGTTGCGGCACACGTGACATTTGATAGTTCAATCATTTTCGTGCCATTCTCGGAGACCATACCCAATCTCTTGTTCGTATCTCCGGATCTTATGTACTGAACAAATCGACATTTTGGTCTATGATATTCGTTGTGGCAGGAGGAGATGATGGATTCTAATGGATTGCCCCGAATGGCATAACGATCCAAAGGTGCTGCCTTGGCATGTATTCTCGCGAATCCCAAGTGGTTCCGCAGCAAAGATACTGCAGCTTTCATTGTTTCCGTTTCATGTAGTATATTTCTCAATTATGACTAATGCTGTTAATTTTAAATAGCGCGAGCGTTAGAAACCAAAGGAAAAGTGCACCAAACTTCGTGAATGTATAATTTAACTAACTAGAACTGAAATTTAGTCTTACGAATTTGAAAATTGAATCAAAACTAAATATTTTCCATTATACACTGGCGTGAAATACATTGGAAACACACAGATATAGCTCGGATAGCTTGGATCGATTGCATTGCGAGCTTATTATTATAATTAATTTATTTTAATTGCTGTAAAGCCCTTGAATAACATCTTTCACACATCCATACTTGCAGGCCGCTCGCAGATCAAAGTTTAAAAATGGCGCCAAACATTTCAATAAGTGAGGCAACTATCGATATGTCGATATTCACATCAAGCTTTGACGTTTGACATATCGATATTTGTATTCATTATAAATAGTTTGAATTTGTTTTTAAATTCATTTTTTTAAGAAATTACTAAACTCAAATTGTGTGTTTGTATACGTATACCAAACAAAAATTGCATGTGAAAAATAATTGTTTGCAAACTTATCGAAATCTTGTTGTTGGCGATTACTTAAGAACAACCCTAGTCAGCTGTTACTGTTGGTTGGTTTTCGATTAGAATTTTGCAGTGCAAAATTAAAAATTAAAACATTTAAACAGTAGGTCAATTGAAATAACGACAATAAACACAATTGTCTTACATACGATCAACATGTCGATGCTGGCTAGAAAATTGGGACGGACATTGGTGCAGGTAACAACTTGGCTCTGAATTGCACAGTGCTTACATAAACATTTGCCAAGCGCTTTGCCGTAGTAGACAACGACGTTGACGTTCTCGCGGTCACTGCGCGAAAGCAGCGCAGATGCAAAAAAAATTTTTGAGGTTAAAATCCTCGCAAGATTGGATGTGTTATTAACCGAGTTTATTTCTTTGATCACAGGCGGCAGCGGTTCGCAGGCTGCATGTGTCGGCGCCAGTCGCAGCTGCAGTATGTATACAACATAACACTCGAGAAATGTACATTAGCTAACAGTTTGGGTTATTTTGCAGGAACCCCATAGTGCAAATAGAACCACCTGCACTCTTATACCCGGCGATGGTGTCGGTCCCGAGTTGGTCTACTCCCTGCAGGAGGTCTTCAAGGTGAGTGCATAACAGAGTTTCATGTGACTACGGAGTCTCAATTATTCCAAATGGGTTGAATTTAGGCAGCAAATGTTCCTGTCGACTTTGAAGCGTACTTCCTGTCGGAAATCAATCCCGTGCTGAGTGCCAAGCTCGAGGATGTCGTCTCTTCCATTCAAAAGAATAAAGTTTGCATTAAGGTAAATGACAGCAGCTATTTATACCATGCCCCATATAAATAAACGTTTTTTCTTCTCGTAGGGCATCTTGGCCACGCCCGATTACAGCAACGAAGGAGAACTGCAAACGCTAAACATGAAACTCCGCACAGACCTGGATTTGTATGCCAACGTTGTGCATGTGCGCTCCTTGCCCGGTGTAAAAACCCGTCACTCCAACATTGATACGGTCATTATTCGTGAGCAGACCGAGGGTGAATACTCTGCATTAGAGCATGAATCTGTGCATGGCATTGTAGAGTGCCTGAAAATTGTTACTGCCAAGAAATCGATGCGTATTGCCAAGTTTGCGTTCGATTATGCCACCAAAAACAACCGCAAGAAGGTCACAGCTGTGCACAAGGCCAACATCATGAAATTGGGCGATGGTCTGTTCCTGAAATGTTGCGAGGAAGTCTCGAAGCTGTATCCTCGTATTGAATTCGATAAGATGATTGTTGACAATACTACCATGCAAATGGTTTCGAATCCCAATCAATTCGATGTCCTTGTTACGCCCAATTTATACGGTGCCATTGTGGACAATCTGGCATCCGGTTTGGTCGGCGGCGCTGGCGTCGTAGCTGGTGCTTCTTACTCAGCGGAGACGGTGGTGTTCGAACCGGTAAATATATTGATTATAAACGGATTACAATAACTAATACAATTTAATTGCAGGGCGCACGTCACACCTTCGCCCAGGCTGTGGGCAAGAATCTGGCTAATCCAACGGCAATGCTGTTGTGCGGCACAAAGATGTTGCGTCACATCAACTTGCCCACCTACAGTGAAGTCATACAAAACGCCATCAATCAGGTGCTCAAGGACGGCAAGGTGCGCACCAAGGATTTGGGTGGACAGTCGACAACGGCAGACTTTACCCGCGCTGTCATTGCCAACCTGCACTAAGCCAAAACGGGCACTCATAGCCACAAATAATAGCAGACCAAAATTTGAAGGATCCCCGAAATCTTTTTATTGTTTATAGTTATTGTCTAAAAATTTCGAAGTGTCGTAAAAAAACGTTTCAAATTTTTATTTCAATTTTTAATTCACTCATCCATCTAGCGTGCTTGTCTCCCATATCCAATTGCATAATTTGAGTATTATTTCTGGCGAATATTTAAGTTTAGTTCAATTACCTCGCCCCTCCGCCCCCACACCAAAACTATTCATAGTTTTACTAATTGGCCGTAAACTTTAATTATTATTTCTTTGTGATTATACATGTATTATAATTTTTTTAACGCAAATCTCGAATTACATTCGAATTTTGCTGACAACTTGCATCAATTAACTCAAAAGTGTAACGAGAATTATTTATGTCAACCACAAATGGCGAGAAAGACCTACAAAATAAATAACATGTTATAGGCCAAGACAATAGTGCTGGCTAAATGAATTATGCCCGTATTTTCCTACTAAATATTAAGTATACGCTATGTTAGAGAACAACCCACATATAATTTGCGATAACCAAAAGATAAATACAAATAATTTTAACAACATTTGAAATTTCCCAAGCTACGAGCCTTTCGGCTTGGCCAACTCTATAAGCCGCGGTGATGCCTTGGCCTTGAGTGCTGCCGGCGATATGGCGAATGGATTCTCACGTATGTGCGTATTCTCAAACTCCTTGGGTTCGGCCAATTCCTTGATGCGCTGTGATGCCTTGTATTTGAGTGCATTCGGCGAAATAGAGAATGGATCGTCCTTGACATCGCCGGCCAAGTTGGCTTCGTTCTTGGCCAGCGGCTGAGACATTTCCTTAATGCGTTCACTCGCTAAAAGTTGGCAAAGAGGCACTTTAAGTAAAGCTTAAGAGGGTAATAAAGTGGAACTTACCCTTGTAGCGCAGCGCACTGGGCGATACCTTCTCTGGCTCCTCGTTAGTGTGGACATTCGGACGACTCACTGGCTCAGCCATTTCCTTGAGGCGATCCGATGCCTTGTACGCCTTCATGCCGGGTGTTAGCTCCCATTCGGGCTTCACGTCCTCCTCGACCACCTTGGGACGCGACAATTTCTTCAATCGCCGTTCGCTGTAATCTCCTGCTTTGCGTTCCTATGGATGAATTTAAAGGGAGGACGGAGAATAATATATTAATAAGTGAAACAAAAAAATCAGCTATATTGGTTAAGGTTTAACTTACAGGCTTTGGAGGTTTCTCAGGAACTTTGGGCTGTGCCAGCTTAGCAATATAGGCGGCTTGTTTCTTCTTCTCCTTTTCTGTAAGTTTCTTCTTCTTGACACTACACAACAAAGATTCGGTTAACAAGATTAGGACAAGTAAAGGTACAACAAACTTACGGTTTCTTCAGAGGCTGCAGGTTGCCCAGACGACTGTAGAGGGACAAGTAACTGGAGCGGAGCCAGCGATTCAAAATGCTCTCACCAATCTTGTCACCAATCTCAATGGAATGTTGTCGACGATGGAGTAAACGTCGCACTGTGGGCAATGCCAATTGCTCGGTACGGGTATTGCTGGGCTTATCAGCGGACACAATCTCGATGGTTTTCTTAAAGGGACAGGCACATTTGGGTAGAAAGCGACTCCTGGGTCTGAGTGGAGCGGCCAATTCCATAATTCGCTGGCTCTTCACAAAATGGTTCTCATGTCGCTTGTAGAGCTCTGTTAGCTCCTTGGAAATGTCCTTGATAAAGCATTGGGCATCATAGGGTATGGGATTACGTATGGGACAACAATCGGGACGAACACTGTCGGCCAACTTAAGGTTGGTCGTCAGCTCGGGACTTAGATCACATTTCAAACGTTTCATGGCCAAAGATTTAGCGTATTTTTCTTATATATTTTTTTTAAACTCTTTAAATACAATTTTTTATTTTTTTTTGTTTTCACTTTACAAATAATTTTATTGCCATCTGCGTTGAAGCAAATTGACGTTAAAAGACTGTAACGAAGCCCTAAAAAAGCTACTAGATCACATTTTGTAGGCTCGATAAACCGTAATCCAGTTGGCATTGCGTTTTAAAATTATTTTCAGAAGCGAAAGTGTTTTCCATTAAGTTATACAAAATATTAATTGTTTAAAACCAAGTATATAACAATAACCCTTATGGTTCAGAAAAGAGTTCATCATAATCAAATTTGTACTTTGAATATTTAGTCACTCAAACATCCGGTTGGCGATTGATATGCCTTTTTGAGCTCGTATTGACTAGCACTATCGATTGTTATTACAATATTTCAATATTTGGAAAAAAAAATTTGGATCGATTTTTTGAAAAAATGCAAAGGGGTAACATCATAAAACTTCGCAAAAATTGGCAAATTTTAAAAACTTTTAAAACTGATTGCGATTGATTCTGGCAGTTGTCCAGAGTATAAAAAGGTATAACTTTTTAAAATATCTCAACATTTGACTGAGCTATGCTAATTCAAAGTTCAGAAGAAAAATTAGTTTTTTTTTAAAAGTGTACCCAGTCTGCTGTAGTTTTGATTACTCTTTGTATATTACTTACTCACCTCCTTTATATAATAGGACATTGCCTAAGTCATCTCTATAAACTACAAACAGCCAAACCAGCATACCCCATGCCACTCTTTAGCTCCAGGGAGTCCCAAATAAAATGCACAGTTTGGCTTTTTATATTTTATTAAATTTTTATTGACAGTATTTATCAAAATACTGATAGCTCCATGTTCACATCATTACAAGTTAATAGTTGTTGTTTTGTTGTTGTTGTTCTTGTTGTTTTTGTCATTTTGTAAGTACGTTCTTTAGTTGATTTGTTGCCATTATAAGTACATACGTTCTATTTGCTCACATACATATACACAAATCTAATCTTTTACTTCTGTTTTAGTTTTTTTATATATTTTTTATTTGTTTGTATTTTTTACAATGATTTTGACATGTTCTTTTGTTGTTCTTGTTGTTGTTTGCAACAATTGCAGTTTAATTGGAAATCAGCACATTTTGTTGTTGTTGTTGTTGGCATTCAATTTGTTGTGGAAACAGAAGAACGTTTTGTTTTTGAAATCAATATCCATGATTCATGATATCCATGATATAATTTTAGCATACATACACAAATATATATATAATATATAAGTATAAGTACTATAAATTTAAATTTATCATTTACTAAGTTGACATAAATTTTGCTAATTTAATTTGTTAAATCTTTTTTAATTTTTAATTGTAATTTTTTTCCATTCATTTTCACATCAATGTGTTTTAGAAAACCCACTTTGCAATCCATCATCATTTTTAGATATTCGATTTATTTATTTACACCAAAATTACATCAAATCATAATTGCAATTTTCTATTTAACTTAATTTGATTTTCTTTTTTCCAAATACTTATTATCCTTGATATTGATAATGGAATGTTTTGTTTTTGTTTTTATTTTTGATTTTGAAATTTCTTGTTTACCGCATATCGTATACAAATTTCTTAATAATAGTTAAATCTTCAATATCCGGGAGTTTCGACAGACTTTTTCGTCTGCCTCTTTTTTAAATCGAGTTTTATTATAAGTTTTAATATTACCAAAGGGTTTCTTTATGTACATTTACTATATGTAAGTACATTTTAAATTTTTGGTATGCAAAATGTTTCCCTAGACGTTCCCTAGACTTATTTTGGTTTTCTTTTGATAGTTTCTAAATTATTTCCATTTATGCATATTCATGTTTTTTATTCATACAATAGCCGAGTTGATTTCCTTTTTTGAAATTATTTGAAGTTGTTTTCAAAAGTGTTTTCATCAGTTTTCAAATAAATTTTCTTGTTTGGTCCCTGAAGCTGTTGAGTTTAGATTAACGATAGCTTTACTCATATGTGTTAGTTTGTTTTCTTTATTTTTGCCTTCTAAACTGTTCTAGAACATTAGTACCTTAGTTTTTGTCCAAAATTGTTGTTTTTCAAGTGGGTTCAACATAAGATAATAATAAATAAAAATGTTAATTAAAAGCAAAAATTGTTCTCGACGAGTTTTATTCAAATTCTTTGCCAATTTGCCAATTCGCAGTTGCTATTTGCTTTTGTTCAATGTGAAAATGGAGCAAATATTGACAAAATGTGTTGGTCAATATTTACTTTGGGCTATTGATTAGTTTATAATAACTGTCCTAGCCATAGATTACTATGGCTATTACTATTAATTGTAATTGTAAGTACAAGTATGTGAATTGTAAATGTTTATTATCATTTATAATCATATTGCTGCAGATCCGCATGACTGTCTTCTAAATAAAAGCCTCTGTTTTCTTAAAAAAGTTTTTAAAATAAATAAGTAACGATAAAAAATAAAAAATGCAATTGTTGAACTAAAATATTTTTGTTTTTATTCATAAACATTTTCAGCGTAAATATATAATGTATATTTATATAGAGATGTTTATATATATTTAAATCTTGTTTTTTTTTTCGTTTAAAACATAATAAGTAAATAATAAAAATAACGAAAATCATTAACTTAAGCTTTATTATAAGTAAGTGTAAATATAACAATTATGCACGCTGAACAAACTTTTTAATTTATTTAAATCTTTAAATATAACTTAATCAAACATATTTTGTTTTCCTAACCAAAGTTAAATTTTTTTTTATTTTTTTGTGTAATTTTAATGAATCACTTAAGAAAATGATGTGTATTTTATTTGAATATTTATCGAAAATATGTAATTTTCTAATTTCGTAAATAATAATATACATAGAATATACATATTACATTTTCGCTGTAAAGAACTAAACATAATTTTCAATAAATATTTCTATGGAATTTTTTTGCATGGAAATAATTTGTTGATAAAATTATTATTAATTATTTGCATGCTTGTCTGCTTTGACTTAAGTTTTTATCTTTGCTATTGTTGTTATCTGTACTTATGGGCTATTGCTAATCATAATGTGGTTTTTTTGTATTTCTTTTTTATTTCTTTCTTTACTTTGTTTATATTTAGTTAAGCTTATTGGCTGTGAAACAATTTCCATGTTGTTTTCGTTTTGTTCTACACAAAAAATAGGGTGAAGAAAATGATTTTGTTTTTGCTTTTATAATTGATAAATGCAAAAATAAACGAAATTTTTGCTCAAGTTGTTGTTGTTTTTTGTTTATATTGTACTTGCATCAGTTAAAACGCGTCTTTGTTGTTGTTTTAATAATATTTTAAATGTATATTTGTTAAAAACGAGAAACTTGATTTCATTGTAGTGTATTAACCAAGTCTGGAGTATTGTTGGTTTTCGTTTACTATGTGTATTGTTTGAAATTTGTTTGCTATTTCGGTTTATGCCATTTTTCATTGCCAATAACTTAGAACTATTGGTTAATATGATTAATATTGTTACTAGGGCTATTGTTTGTTTTACTTTTGTTTTAGTTTTAACTGTAATTATGTGGAGTTTGCGTGGGTGTGTGTGTGTGGTTGTTTGAGTCGATAATTGAAATAAAAATTGTTTTCATTTATACTTAGTGTACCATATGACAAATGTTTCGATCCAATGCTGCGTATACGCAATGTGTATATACCTATTACGTATACGTAATGCAAAGCACGCTCTCTTACTTCGATCTTGTTCTGGTTCTTTTTTCTGCTGCTGTCTATTGTAGTATGCTTGGCTATAATTGTTAATTATATTTTGTTTGTGGCTATTGTATTGGTTATTGCTATGAATTTAAGTCTGTTTGAAATTATCAGCTGTTAGTTACTGTTGTTGTTGTTGTGTGTGAGTGTGTATTATATTTTAAGTTAATTGTTTTGTGGCTATTGCTATTGCTATTACGGATTCTATTTTAGTTTGTAGTAAGAGTAGTACTATTGTTTAATAAAATTGTTTTTCGGTAATTGTTAGTAGAAAAAAGAAAAGTACAATCGACGTCAGGCTTTGTGTTTTGTTGTTGTTTTAGTTGTTGTGGTAGTTGTTGTCTTATTCTTATGATCTACAACTTGAAGATACTTGTTGTAAATCTATCTTTTTTGAATATATATCTTGTTCAATTTTTAGTTCAATTATTTTGGGCTATTGTTGTTGTTGTTCATTATGATGTTGTTGGTTTTGTTGGGCTATTGTTTCTTTTGTTGTTGTTGTTGTTGTTGATTTGCTTGTGTTCTTTGCATTTATCGCTCAAGTTAAACATAAAATATGGAATTTTCATTTGTTGGCACAACTTAACATTGTTTTGGTTAACTAATTTATCATTCAATGGTTTCTCGTTTCTATAACTGATTTTAAAATTAACAATATATCGTTTTTTATGTGATGTTTGGTTCATGTTTGATTCGGTCATTTTTATCATTGTTTTTAATTATATTTTTTTGCAAAATTATGTCTGACTTCTGCTATAAAAAAGTTATGTGCACTTATAATGATTTTTGATTTTCAATTGAAGAGTTCTCTTGATTAAATAATAATGCTCATATATATGTACGGTATATGTATAAATTGTATTGTATATATATGTATACATACTTCTTGGCATTGCAAAGTAGTACATCAGTTTTGTTGTTGTTGTTGTTATAATTTTAATATACGTGTATTATTAATATTTGTTGTTGGTTGTTTGTTTGAAACAATTGCACTATAAGTCAAATGTGTTGCCCGTTTTATAATAATAATTATTATAAAAAATTGTTTAAAGAAAATAATATATATATATATCTCTCAATATATATAAGTAATGCTTAATAATGTGGTCTAATATATACAAAACACAAATCAAGGCTAACAACAGCGGCAACACGCCAGTCTGCTATACTCGGCTAATATACATATCCTATTCTCTTTTACATATGTGTATATGTATATGTATTTGTAAATGATAGTTAATTATAATAAGTAAAATTTTGATTTGCCTATTTTGCGTAGACTGCGCATACACATAATTAGAATAATTGTTACAATAATAATATTAATAATAAGTAATAATCATAATAGTAATAATAATATGCACTAATTCATAAAAGTAGTTTATAAATTATATTATGGAGAATATAAATTCTAAGTATATATATGCACTTATATTCAGCAAATTTTGATTCATTGTTGAACAAATTATAGTTTATACACAAAGCTGAGCAATTCATGAAGCATGCTAAAAACACTTTCATCTTTTTCCTTTTTGCTTTTATCTTTTGGATTTTTCTTTATAAACAATTACATAAACATTAGTATATAATATGTATATATATACACATTTATATATTTATGGTTTTAATTTGTATATTGTACAATTATTAACTATTAATTTGTAGTGAACAAAGAATAAGTAATGTATGGGTAATCAATCTTTTTTCTCTCCGAAAAATAAAACACGTACCTGAGCGTTTTTGCATTCTCACCTGTATCTCCACCCAAAAAATAGATACAATATCTTTTGCCTACTACTTTTTTGGGGTCGGAGTGGGCGGAGGAGGAGGTGAGAGTGCAAAAATTCTATACAATTCAACATTCTCAAGCTGTTACTCTTCACAAACCTAAACTTAGGTTGACGCTCTATCAATATCTCACGCCCTTTTCAGTATATTTCTTATCTTGTGTCTAAGAATGCCTTTTCATTATGCTGTGTGTGTGTGGAGGTGTATTGGTGTGTGTGTGTGTATCTGCACACAGACACACACAGCTAGGCATGTCTGTTTTGTCTGTTGGTCTGGTGTTGGTTTTAAAAAATGTTTGTAAACAATTTGAAATGATTGGTTTGGTTGCCTTGGTTTGTCTTGAGATTGAACCGAACGTCCATCGAAATATTTGCTAAATTTCGTATATACTTTAACGTATGATTTTTTCTTAATATAAACCGTATAATTGCACTTTATTTTTATGTCATTATTTCATTACATTTCATTTACTTTTCTCATACTCAAGTTTTCTTTCTTGTTTAGTTTATTCTTTTTTACATTGTTGTTGGTAGCTTATAAACAAAATAAATGTACTTTTTTTTGACATAATTTAGTTTTATAAAATGTTTTGCCATTTTAATTTGGTTTTTTGACTGATTTTTCTTGCTTTCTTTTTTTTTTTAGCGGTTTTCCTGTATGTTTTTGAGTAAAAAACTTTCCAAAATATATGTACAACTATATTAGTATGTATGCTCTGGTATCTGAACTGTCTGCTTTAGTGATGTGCTGTAGTTGTTGTTGTCTCTTTGATAATTTTGAATAAATTAATCTGGCTTGTTTTTAGCCATAATTAGTGTGAGTTTTATGCTTCTATTACCAACTTGTGGTTACAGTTAAGACTTAACTTTTGTTTTGCATTGTGCTCTGTTTAGTTAATTGTTGTTTATTATTTTGTATCCGATCATTATTTGTTATAATTCATTTTATTATAGTTAGTTTTCATTATTAATTTGTTTAGATTGAGTTGTTTTTTTAATGTATGCCTAACCAACATTAGTCAGAAAAAGTTTCTTCAAAATTTTGGATTATTAATCACAGATAGTGTGTCTAATATATATGTATATATGTATGTATAATAAATATTTATGTATACTTCAAATGTAAATTAATTAGCAATAAATACTTTTTTCGATTTTCTTTCATTTTTTATCTTTTCTTTTCCATTCTTTTCTTCCACTTTGTAGAATAAACATTATTTTTTATTGGTTTTCATGATACGCATACAATAATTTACTAAATTTCACTTTTGTTATTACCAAATGTTTTTTGTTTTTGAATTCATACACCAAATGACAATTTTTATTAGTATAATATAATTTTGGATTTGATATATTTTGTTACTAAACCACAACATTTATGCACATTCAAATGTTCTTTAAATTTTAGCCAATAATTTTAATTTTCCTTATATTTTCCTTTGTAATTTTTCATGCATAAATTATAAATAAATTGTTTTTGTTGTTTTTTCTGGTTGCTGTAAATGCTTTTTAAATGATTTTTGTCTTGCTGAATATATAGTTTTGTTTTCGGTACAATTACATTTACAATTCACTAAACATTTTGACATACGCATTACCGACTTTTAAAATACATATAGTATTGTATATATAATTTATTATACTTTTTTTTGACACTTACTAACTAGCACACAAAATATGTTTGTTTCCTTTTTTGTTTTTATTTGTTTTTTAGGTACATTTATATAGATTTTTTTCATTATCTTTTTGTTTATTTTTTTTTACGCATACATTTAGTAACCCATCGAAAGTTTTTGAAACATTGCCCAAAAATCAATATAGACATCCAAAGGGGTGAGAGGGTGTGTGTGTATGTGGAAAGTGTGTGTGTTGGCCAAAGGGTGTGAAGAAGTGGTTGTAAATATTTTGAACGTTTTCTTAACTTGTTGTAGAGTGTAAGTATAGAGTGTATATAGGTGTATAAGTACATTTAAATATATATATAGATTTTTTTAGATTTATAGTTTGCTCAAAATGATCATGTGTTTTATTTGAGGTATACGCGTAGTGATCAAGACACACACATACATAAATATACATATATAATATATAGAGTTTCCTTTTTTTTTTTTTTTTGGTTTTTTAGTTATCCTAAAAATAGTTTAATTTTATAGCCAAATATTTAGTTTCCTTTAATGCCTAAACACATGTAATTTTCTTTCTTTTATGATTGTAAACACCGAAACATTTAAATTTTTTTGTAGAATTTTTATTTTTTGCTTACATTACTCTATATATGTATATTTTTCAGATTGTTATATAATTTTGTTGTGATTTTGTTTTAAAACTCAACTGAAATGGGAGTTTTCTTTTTGATGGGATTTGCTGGGATTTTTGTTCATTTTCTTGGTGGTTTTAGTTTTGTGTTTTGTGAATTTTGTGAATTTAAGCTTTTGTTTTTGGTTTTGCGTAAGTTTTTGTTTGAATTTCTTTGATTTATTATTATTATTATTTTGTGTGCTTTTTTTTTCATTTGTTACCTAATGTTTCGTTTTCCTCTTATTCATTTATTTAATTTGTAAATGTGAAGGCAGCTTTGTTTATTGATTTCCGTTTTTTGTATGCTTGTTTTTCTTTTAAGGTTTCTGGGTTTCTAAGTTTCCTAAACTTAAGTTTTTCCTTTTGTTATGAAATTAATGCAAAGTAAATATAATAAATGTTTTTTTTAGTTTTTTTTAAAAGAATGTTTAATAAGTTTTGAACAAATTTTTATAGTAGTTTTTGAATTTTGTCGTTGCTATTTTTGGGTTTTTTGTAGTGTTGTGTTTGTTGTTGTTTATTGTTGTTATTATTGTTTGTTGGCTATTATTGATCGGATATTGTAGATGTTGTTGTTGTTGTTTGTTTTTTGTTAGTTATTGTTATTGTTGTTGTTGCTAGCTATGGTCTTTTGCTGTAGTTATTGCTGTTGTTGTTGTTGGGTTTCTGTCTGTTTCTATGTCTGTGGCGTCTGCATTGCGTTTGCGAATCACATTTCAAGTTTTCTAAGTCAAGTTTTCAAAATATTGGAATGTTTTCTTTTGAGAATTTTTCTTATAAAATTCGCTAGCAGTCGCTGCATAGTTTTTATTTTATTTTCTTAGTTTTTTTTGGCTATTCTTTTGCTTGTAACTGCTTTATTGCTGTTTGTTGTTGTTGGTGTTGATTTGTTGTTGATAAAATAAATAAAATTGATATATTTATTTGTTTTTGATTTTCTTTTACTAAACATAAGAGAAAACGCAACTAAAAGGTTTTTTGTATTTTTTTTGCTTTTGTTTTGTTGTTGTTTGCTCTTAAAAAATAATGTAATTTTGTTGTTGTTTGTTGTAGTTGTTGTTACTTTGTTCAACAAAGTTTGTTGTTTTTGTATTTGTTTATTTTAGAAAGTTTGTACAAGAGAATGCCTATTTGTCGATTGTCAAAAAACTAAACAATAAATCTGCATAAATACAATTTGTTTATAAGTATATTTATGCATTTTTGCTTGTTGTTGCTGTTGTCTTGTATACTTAACTAGAGGTGTATCTGTATGTGTATTTGTTGTGTAGTGTAAGTGTTCATTATTACATCTTAACTAACAATAAGAACTGACGCTCTTGCCTTGCCTAATGTATTTTTGCTTTTAATATGTTTTTTTTTATATTTAAAGTGTTGTTTTTGTTTATTTTCTTGCTTTGCATTTGGTTTGCTTGAATTATTCCGATTCAGTTGCAGATTCACTGTGAATCATTATGAATCTTTGCCTGTACAATACGAACTGCTGCTCACCTCTCCATTTTCAGCCTAGAAACTGTAGTAGTGTGTGGCAAGCGGTGGCCAAACAAGTGTTGGTGCCACCTGTTGCTGCTGCTGCGGCTGCGTTTGTTGCTGCTGCTGATGTGGACAATCGCTTGGTTGCCACCTGCTCTATAACTGCTCCTCGGTCTGCTCGGCCTTAATCTGCGCCAATTTCTCGTGCAGTATGGAGCTGCTGGGAGAAATAGACGCTGCTGTTGTTCCTGATATTGTTGTTTCCGGCTCGAATTTGACACTGTTGCTGCCATTGAGATCCATCATTTTGTTGTTGCCAGCTGTTGCAGTGGCAAGTTGGGCCGAACTCTGTGATTGCTCACTCTTTAGACTGCTGACATCCGTTTCAGAGTCGCGTGACGTCATGCGACTGCGACCATTGCCATTACTGTTGCCGTTGTTGTTGCTGCTGTTGTTCTTGTTGTGCGCCAGGTCACTGTTGTTATTATTGTTGTTGTTGTTGCTGGTGGTATGTTCCTCATCACTGCTGGCACTGTCCGCACTAAGACGCTCCCGCTTGATGTCCGCATAAGCGCCCATAGGACTTCCAGCTCGCTTGACACCCTCGGCGGGAGAACAGACAGCGGCAGCAGCAGCAGCTGCCGCAGCAGCGGCGGCAGCAGCAATATAATCATTGCTACGGTTGTTGGTAAATGGCAGCGGTGTCTTCTTCACTAGCAGCTGATCCAACAGCGCATTGGCATTGACATTGCCATTGTTGCTGGTGCTGTTGTTGCTGCTGCCGCTGCCACCAACTTCGCTCTCACTTTTGAGTGTCTTGCGTATGATGTCATCGTACATGTTCTCCGTGTACTCGTGCGCAATCGAGTGACGACCATGATGTGCATTTGGATTAACACCTAAAGGACTGCTGCGCAGCACATCAACCAAATGTGTCTTCAGGTATTCCGGATTCCGATGCAGGTCCAGAGCAAAACTGGCACCAGCATTTGGCTGTGTCCAGAACATATTTGGCTGGAAGGACAATTGGGAAGTGCCATCGAAAATGGGCAACTTCATGCCATTGGATGTGGCTGCTGCAGCTGCCGCCGCTGCTGCTGCTGCTGCAGCGTTGCTGTTGTTCTTTAAGGCATTGCTTAGCTTGGAGCCCGCACCAATATTGTTGTGGTTGTTGTTAACACTGTTGCCACCGACGCTGTTGCTGCTGTTAGCGCTATTGTTGCCGGCCTTCAGTTTCTCCAGCTGTATGCCCACCAAATTGGCCGCTTTATTTGCTGCTCCTGTGAGTCCCACGAGATCGGGTTGTGGTTTAGGTTCACGCTTACGCGGTCGCATCAAATGACGCTCTTTTACCTTGTACTCCAGTGTCGAGTGTGGCACACCATAATAGCTGCCAGCTCGATGCACCGACATCTCACCACGTTGCACCGCCTTCACAGCCTCCACGAGACTATCCCGATCGTAGTTACGGTACTTGCCACGTTTTGGACGTGTGCCCTTGCCCGCTGCCAGAGCGGCTGCATCCTGGGCACTCAGTTGCTGCTGGTGCTGATGATGTTGGTGCGGATGCTGGTGCTGGTGATGGGCGGCATGATGTGTGGGCAGATGACTGTGATGCTGCTGTGCCAGCAGATTGGGTGAAGCTCCAAATCGTGAGGTGTCAGTGCCACCAATGATTTTGGCCACCGAAATGCTTGGCTTCTTGTAGTTGCTGCTGCTAACGTTGCCATTGCCACCAGCAATTGCTGTGCCTCCTCCACCTCCGCTGCTGCTGCACTCACTGCCGCTGGTGTTGCCATTGTTGCGTTTGTCCAGACTGGACATTAGAATGTCCTGACTGCTCTGCTCATTGAGTTTGCGCTGTATTGTTGATGCCATCATTTTCTGTATGGATGTTTGTGACGGCGACAACAGACTGCTGCTATTGCTTTGCCTGTAGCTATTGTTGGCTGCTGCAGCGGCAACAGCTGCTGCCAGCATCGGTGAAGCAGAATGCGGACTGTGTTCACCATTGCGATTGCTGTTCAATGAGTTGTTATTGTTGTTGTTGCTGCTGTTGACGTTGTTAATATTGCTGCTACTGCTACTGCTGTTGCAGTGCAGCGTGGGCGATAAATTGCCAGCGCCGCTGACCTTGAAGGACGGAATCTTCAATATAGGATCATCGCAGATCTCATTGGTATCCAGTGAGGAGCTGGTCTCAGGTGTTTCAGACTTTGGTAGGTGACGACGAAAGGCAGTAACAGCTGCCAGCTGTTGGCTCTCATGACTGGCGGCAACTGGATTTACCAAATTCTCATTCATAATGCCACCACTATTGGCCATAACCAAGGACTTGACCAAATCACCCAACGTCTGTGTCTCATCCAGCTTGGGCACAACACCAATACCCGCCGCCAACATCAGTGTACGCAGCAACACATTGACATCAATGGACATGCCAGCTGCCGCTGGTATGCCTTGAATCCCTGTTGGTGTACCACTCTCTGGCCGATTCAGTTTCGGGGACATTCCCGCCTCCATGTCATCACCCAGATCGCTGCCATTGTGCTCGGACATGTTGCTCAATTTTCGCAGATGTTGCATTCGCTGGTGCTGATCCTTTAGGCTGGAAACTGGCGTTGAGGCATTGCTGTCGGCATCGTTGCCTTCCTCCCCAGAATCATCCGCATCCACCTGCTCCAGATCCGGTTGCAGCGACATATTGCACATTTTGTTGCGCAGCGTGGCACGGGGCAAGTGATTTTGATTGCCGGAGGATTTGCGTGTGCCTAACTTGTTGGCCAGCACATCTTGCAGCGCACTATTCAAATCCTCGTCGGTGTAGCTACGTCGTCCCGCTGGCACAGGTGTGGCGCACTCCGAGAGGCCTCTGTAAATGGATTGGAAAGGAGGAATGAGTCGTTATTGGCATTGTTTTTGAAATTATAAGTAATAAGTAAAAGATATTCTATATCCTAATATTGTATTGTATCAAAAATGTTTGAAAAAATATGTATAAATATTTCAAATAAATATTCCTTTGCAGACCTACTGCCTTTGCTCTAATCAGAATGAGTTACATCTAACTGCAGTTAGTACAGCACTGAATAAGGATGCAATTGACCGGTCAATCTGGTAGCACATTACCCCCGCCGCTTTGTCTATTACACACTTCCCTCTCTTGTCAGGCTTGCATGAGTGTGTGGAGTGACTTTACTTCAAAGAGACACAAAGAAGCTGACAAAATATTATGTTCGCTCTTTTTTCTTTCTTTTTTCGGAGCAGGCACACACATCCACACACACGCATACACACAGAGTCACATACACTCGTAGGTACACTCAAAAGTACTGACAATGAATGCTTCTTAAATGTCTGCAGCAGACAGGCAGGAGACAGGGGAAAGAGGAGGCAGCTCACCGACGTTGTCCTTGTCAAAGGCTGCAGCATAGAAAAATTTGTGCCTTTTTTTTTTAAACTTCTGCTGCTTCTTCTTGTTGTATTTCGGCTGCAGCTGAGACAAAAGATGACATCAGCCAAGGGATGAGTGACAGAAGGACACAAGCAAGAAGAGCAGAAGAGCACAGGAGGGAAGAAGAGCGAAGAGGGAGACAGGAAATGGGTAAGAAGCTGTCAGGCTGGCAGCTAGAGCCAGGGACAAACATGTTTTTGAAGTTCATTAGACGAATTTCAGAAAAAATGTTAAAAAGAATTGCATATTTTGTATTTTTTTTCACTTAATGCCAAGCCGCACCACTTGGTGGTGCCACCAGCGCAAGGAGGGGCAAGCGCACTTTTGGGTAGCCCATTTCAAAAGGCAACTTTTGTGCAAAGCAAACAACAACAACAACAACTACGACAACGAGGTAGCAGCAGCATCAGTGAAAGCCATACGAAATTTTTCTTTTCTTTATGCAGCAGGCAGCAGGAGAGACGCGGCGCGACGCGAAAAGCGGCGACTCGACGCGAGACGAGACGAGTTGAGACCAAGACCCTTTTGGCAACACAGTGGGTGGGCACTCAAGCTGCAGTACATTGCACTGGCAGCAGCAGCAGCAGCAGCGGCAACGGAAACGCACAGCTTCTTGCCCCTTTTAGCCACCTGCCTCCTGCCACGTGCACCGACCACCTTGGCGCTGTGGGCTGTGGGGCAAAGCCCAAGCCCAAGCCCAACAAAAGTTGACTGAAAAGTTGTCGCTTTTTGTTGTTGCTGTTGTTTTTGCACATTTTTAGGGCTCGCGCGCGTCTGGAAAATGTCTGAAAATTCTACAGACAACAACTACAACAAAAAGGACGTTGCAACAGCAGGTGGCAGGTGGCAAGTGGCAATGACTGGCTGGAAACAACTGTTAGCCAAAAAACTGCGCTGAACTCAGCTCAACTCAACTGGACGCTATCATTAACAGCGACAATTTTTTGTTGCAATTTTTTGGCTTGGAAATTTTCATAATTGCAGCACCTGAGCAACTGTCTCATTTGCAGTTGCAACAACGGCAACAGCAGGAACAACAGCAACATCATTTTGGCACAAAATAAATGAAAAATGTCATTTCAATGTCGTACTGAGATTGGTTGTTGTTATGGCTTTTGTTGTTGTTGTTGTTGTTGCTGGTGTCGTTTACCTTTTCGGCTGCACTTCAATTGCAATTTGACGTGGCTGCAACATTCGTTGCCGACGTCACCGCCGCTGCTTTCGGTTTGTTGCTGTTTTGTTGCACGCATGTTGCCGAGAATTCATTTGCGTTGCAATTCGGTTTTTTCTTCTCTTTTTTTTTTTGTTAATGGCGTTCTCTGTTTTTTATTTTTTTTCTGCATTTTTCGTTTTTCTGACATTTTGTTTTAATTTGTGGCAGCAACGCGGCAACTGCAACAACGCAAAAAAGGGTTGATTTTTTTATTTTTATATGTGTGTTGCATTTTTGTAGCTGCTGCTGTTGTTGTTGCTGTAATTTTGACGCTTGTTGCAATTGCAGCAGCAGCAACTGATGTTGCAGCTTGTTGTTGTTGTTGTTGACATTTTTATGTGCATATCGCATTTTTGTCGGTTCATCCCACACCTTTTGTTTGCCTTGCATACACATACATGCTCACACCTCTGCCGCATTGTGTGGCATGTAACCAAATGCGTCGGCAATCATTTTTGGGTTTACCATGGGCGGAGGGTTGCTGTTGAGCATACACATAATTACATTTGGGCGTCTGCCTTATTGAAATAAGCGATAAAATAGTAAAATAAACCTTAATCGGCGCTTGAACAGTTGTAAACGACTGACAAATACCCTATGGTTAGGTGTAATAACACAAAGAACTGTCTTTTTTTACAGCTTTAAGCAGTTATTAATTATTTAATTGAATTTAATGGTATTACAGTGGCATAAATGGCCTTGTTGGTAGAGACTAACGTTGTTCTTCTCCTTTTGAATTTCTTTGCACTGCAATACAATTTATTCCACTGTATTACACTGTGCAAAATCGCTGAACATTTTGAGTAATGTATATTTGCTTTAAATATTTTCATTAATTGGGAATCTTTGGGATATTTGATTTTATGTGGATTTAATGATAATTCTCTGTCTTCGAAAATAAATATTTTGGTTTTCGCAAGCCTTCATTGAATTTTCTATCCCTCTTTCTTTCTTATTTCCTGCTTCTCTTTCTTATGCTCTACAATTAATGAAATTCATTTTTTCGCCATTTGACCATTCTCTTGGCTATTTTTTTAGCTATACTTTTGACTCTTCTTTTGGCTATTCATTTGATTTTTCTTTTGGTTTTTTCTTTTGTCTCTACTTTTGGCTATTTGTTTGGCCTTTATTCTGGCTATTCTTTTGGTTATGCATTTGGCTTTTTTCTTGCCAAAGCTTGTCCGTTAAATTTGTGACTTGTTGGGATGCGACAACTTTTCCGGAAGCCCAGCTTCAACCCAAAAGGGGGCGCCAAGGAGGCGTGGCAGTGCTGTGGTACGTATACAATGTCCCTTTCCAAGCGAGTAGGAGTGTGTGTGTATGAGTTGTTTGTGTGTGTTTGTGACTATGTCGAATGCAATTTTGTTAAAAAATGCATTAAGTGCATGTGTGTGTGTGTGAGTGAGTAAGTGTGTGTGTGTTTTTATTTGTGTATGAATGCAATTGCATGTTTGTTTTTGTTGCCAATGCAGTCGCCCTCAAGCCACATTGCCCCCGCCAAGCCTCCCAGCTGCCCTACGGCTGATGCGTGCGCAGCAAACAACCAACCACCCATACAAACACACATACACACTCCCATACACACTTACACGCTTGCATATATGCAGTTGCATTTTTTCGGAAGATATGCACTCATTTTTTACGGCCAGCGCTGTCCGCGTCGCTGTCGCAGTCGACGTCAACGCTGCTGTCGTTGCTGGTTTTTTTTTTTGTATATTTCTGTTGCTGTTTTTTATTTCTTCTTTTTTCTATCTCGCTCATTTAAGCGACATTTCATTCACGCACGCATATAGCGCCATATAACGGCAATCAGGCTGACATTCGGAAGGGGGGAAGTTAGGAGTGGAGTAGGGAGAAGGCAGAAGGGTGGAAGGTTGGCAACCAACGGTCATGGAAATGACAAAAATATGGCAAAAATAAAGTGTGCGACGAAAAAAGCAGTTAAAAAATTGCTGGCCTGCAGCAACAGCAGCGGCAACAACAACAAAAACTACAACAACCACAATAACTACAGCAACAATAGCTACAACAATAACAATAATAATAGCAAGTGCACGCATTAAGGTTTTTTTTATATTTCTGTCATTTTTGTTCGTTTATTTTTTTGGGGCCAAATGGGGAAAGCTGCGCTGCAGTCGCTGCCGGCGTCGCAGTCGACGTAAGCGCCATCAGTCTATGCCAGTTATTACGTTCACAATTTTTTCGGTCGCCCTCTGTGTGTGTGTATAGGTGTAGGTATGTGTGTGTGTGTGCACAGAGAATTTTTCGTAAACGAAAAATAATGAATACATATATACATAGAGCGACAACAGGCGAATTCCCTGTCCCCGTAGCACACCAACGCCTACCTGCCACGCCCACACACCGCACACCCCTTTCGGCACATTGCATAGAAAAAAGTAGCAAGAAGAAAGACCGAAAAAAAATGAAATGTAAAACGCAACGGGGAAAAAAAAGCGATCGATATGATGCACTCATTTTCTGTCTGCTGCGCCGACGACAGCGACGACGGCAGCGTCGCTGCAGCAGCGACGACATCTCGACGCTTGACTTGGAGTGCCAACGTCGCTGCCTCATCATCAGCATCCACAGCAGGGAGGGGGTGAGTAGGAGACTGCATAAAAAAGAATCCGTAATAATAAACGCTCGAAAAAAAGCCAAAAATTGCAACGTCAGTAGCTTTTGTATTTCAAGTGTTTGGCTGCGTCGGCGAAGGAAAGCGACGAAGTGCAGGACGGGGAATGAAAGGGCGGTGGGAGTGGCAAATGGAGCAAAGAGGTGCACTATCAACTATGTGGCAAATGCGAGTACTTCTAACTGGACATTGAACACTTGTCGATCTATTTCAGTTATTGTTATTCCTATTGTTGTTGTTGTTGTTGTTAGTCTTTCAGCTGCAATTCCTGTTTCCATTTTAACTGTCACCAATTTTTGTATATTTTTTTGCCACAATTTTTCTATTTTTCACAACAATTAAAATAGGTGCAAGACAGGTTGACGTCAGGCATCTCCTGGCTGCTAACAAACACTTGGCCATGCTTTAGACAATAGACAAGGACTTCTGGTTGTGTGTGTCTGTGTGTGCTTTGCGGCTCAAGTGGTAGAAAAAAACTGAGAAACAACCGAAAAAAAAGTAATGACGAAAATTGTGGAAGTGCTGGAAAATTATGCACACGTTGTCAACGCTTCGCTCACACCGAGCCGCTCTCCCCCACTCTTCTTCTCTCTCTGTCGCTTGCTATGTGTCGTCTGAAGTGCTACGTACATAAATAATAGCTTATGTGCGGCTCAACATTTTAGAGTAATTAAAAAATAGCTAACAAAAAAAAAAAAAAATATATATAAAGCACAGGAGCTAAGATGCAGCCTGCAAATACATAAATTGTGTATTCATTTTCATTTTTTATTTCACTCGTTTTTGGCTGCTCAAATTTGATGCAAATTTATGCAGCTCTGCCTCGCGTCCCGCCCAGCTTGCCAGTAATTAAGCGTGGCCAAACACGGCGCAGCGCTGACTGCGTGCTATGGGGCGTATGTGTAATTTTCGGCATCGTTTCATAAACCGCACTCAAACCACACACAAACACACCTATACAAACCGAGCGAGACACAAAGGCACTTGCACTGAGCAGGCGTTTCACACATACTTACACACGTATGTACACACTCGCACACCTATGTGTGTAATTGCACGATTTTTACATAGGCTCACAACAATAAAGCTTCCCGAGTGCCACCTCAATCTCAGCCCCTGTTCCACTCCCATTCTCTCTGTCCCTTTCTCTCTGCCATTCTTCGTTCGCTTTTACTCTTTTCTCCCTCTTGGCCCTGTTAAGTATGCTACAATAAATGCAGTGTCAGAGGCGGTCCGCTGCCCAAAGTGCAATTATCTCATGTATTGTCTGCTCACACAACATCACTCTTTTTTGTGTATTTTTTGTTCGTTTCGTTCTCTCTTTTTTTTTTTTTTTGTAGGTAATTTTTGTTGTTTTTTGGGCATAGCAAATAAGTCATTAAGTTTGGCTAGGTAGCGTATGAGTTTTGGACTAAAATTTTACCTAAAATTACTGTTTTGATTTGGGTGCTTTCTGTTGTTTTTAGTGTGTGCTATTTTTTAGCTAAGCTATTAAAATTAATTATTCTTAGTATACAAATTTATTGTTTCTATAGTAAAAGTTAAATGAAAATTAATAGATTTCAAAGTTGAAATTAATTTATCATTTAAATAAGCTTAAAAAGTACTCTAAGATATTTTTATATTATTCAATTAAAAGCTTAATTAATAATTAAATATTTTCGCATTATAGAGCGTCCAAAGTGCGTTGCTTGCAGTGCACATCCTTTTTTTTTGTTATGTATCCTCATTTATGTATTGAATTTTTATGAAAACTTTTTGTTTGCGCATTCTCCGTGTATATTTTGAAAAGTACATAAGTGTTATGTAAACATGCGTATGTATATGTTTTGTTATGTATGTATATAGTGGCACTCACCTGACTGTCTTGATGTCACCGCTAATGGATGAATTTGGCGATGGTTTGCTGCTTAGATCCAATGGAGCATCTGCACTGGGACTTTGTGTGTCTTTGAGTGTGGGACTTGCGGCTGTTGCCAATGCATCTGAGGTAGTTGTTGTTACCGTATTACCATGTTGCTGCTGTTGCTGTTGTTGTTGTTGATTGGCCAGTGTGCTCATTAGATTGAAATCGGCCATCACTGAGAACTGTGCCAATTTGACGGCTATTGATTCCATGGATGTCATTTCGTTTAATTTCTTGTATAATTCTATGTAAGACTCTGTGCCAGTTGCTGTTGTTGTTGCTGCAGTGTTTGCTGTTGTTGTAGATGTATGTGCTCTATGCCTACTGTTGTTGTTTCTGCTGCTACTGCTGTTGTTGTTGTGCAGCGATGCGCTCGAGTTGCTGTCGCTGTCGTGCTGCATGAAAAAAGTTTCGTTAAGTATACGTTAATTTAATGTCATATCAAAGGAGGTTAAAAAAGGTAAAGTGGAGATGTGGGTGGAGGTAAAGAGAGGTTAAGCAAGAAACAGTAAGAGCTTACCAGCTGCACAGCTGTGCCGTTGTAGATGTTGTTGCCGTTGTTGTTGATGGTCGCTATTGCCGTTGTTTCGGCCACCAATTCGCCTTTGGTATTTACCGTTAGCAAGCGACCGTTAACACAAAAATTGCACTTATCAGACGGTGTCCAATCGTTGGGTTCTGGCGGTGGTGAAGGTGATGTTGAGCCTGAGCTACTACGTGATGTTGCACTTGAGTCGTCTTTGTCGTTGTCGTGTGATGTTGCTGTCAGGTTGTTGTCTGCAATAAATGGTGATTGTCTTGGTTAAATTTATAATCGGAGTGTTGCTTGAATTTTTGATATGAAAAAAGTTTGATAGATTAAAATGTTGCCAAAAATAGCTAGAAGATAGCTATTAATAGCTAAGAAACGGCAAAATCTTACCAAAATCTCTTTCAAATTGCAGTGTTCCGTTCTCGTAGTTGCTGTTGCTGTTGTGACCGTTGGGCTGCTCGAAACGGTGGTTCAGTGTTTTGCAGTTCTTGCTGATTTCTTCGATTTCGGTTTCTGTATCTGTATCTGTTATTGATATGGGCTGTTGCTCTGCAATATTTAATTGGTTGCGCGTCAGTTGATCTTGATAATGTTTCCATTTCCTGCGACCCATGAATTCCTCAGCGACACGTTCTAAGCCTGCAAAGAAAAGTCGACAAAAATAATAATATAGTTAGTAAAGTTATTGGGGTTTGCCATGAAATATGCAAAAGTCTGCTAGGCTATTAAATTTAGCTTATGGATATATAATTTGCTATTTCTGAAAGCCATAGCATTCGTACTATTTTTCCCCCATTTTATAATATTTTCTTTTCATTTGTTACCTTGGGAATTTCTACAGACATAAATTACTTAATTAAAATGCAAAAAAAATGTGGGTAGTTGCATTTAAAAACGAGAAATGTGAGTTAAAATAAGAAAGTCCAGTGCATTTCGAAATTACAGTCTGCGCACACTGCGTATGCGTATTATTACGTATACAACGGGCGTGACGAAAAAAAATTGATAGATTTGCATTTGTTTGTTTTGCTAGCAGAGAGAACTGCATTTCCTTGCATATCCTTGCCGTATGCCGTCTCTAATTGCTACAAAAGTTATGCAATTTAATGCAAAATGCATAGGCCCACATGTGCCGCATGTGCCACATGCCATATGCCACCTTGCCGCAAACGGAGGCCACTCCAATTGCCGGGCATGCGTGTGCCTCAAAAGTAGAAAAACTTTTGTGCTTACGAGTATATGGTAAAAGGTTACGCGTCAACTCACACGAAATGCGAATTAAATATTGGCGTTGAGACAGAGACAGAGCGAGAGAGAGTTAGCTAGAAGGGGCTAGAGAAAGAGTGATAGAGGTATGGTGCGAAGGAAAGGGCGTGAGTTAAACATCTAACTGCAATTTTGGCCGCATTTTGTAGCACTTTGTACGCATTTCAATTTTACAAAATATGTAATTTATTTACCATTGTTTCCGTTGTTTTTCATTTTTTCTTTCTTTTTTTAATCGGAAGTTTGCAACAAAAATTTTGATGGCCACTCCCGCGTGCCTGCCTTTCTCTATAAGCTCATGTCTACCCCTTTGGCTTGTTATTGCCCCTGCGGCGTCCTCATTACGCAAAAGTGCGTGCAGTGCGTGCCTTGGCTAGTTGCAAACTCAAGTGGGGCACAGGCGCCACCAGCAGCAGCAACGACTGCTTCTTGCCTCAACTGCTGCTGTTGCTGCTGAAACGACAACAGCAGCAACTGCTGCTCATTCCGGCGCATAAGTAGAGCGGCATGTTCAAACTTTTTTAGCGTTCAAATTGCATTGCAAACTGCAGTTTTTGCTGCTGTTGTTGCTGTCGGTTGCCTTGCAGTTCTTGTTGCTGTTGCACATTGCGTTTTTTTTAAGGCGCTCAAATAAACAGGGTCGTCGTCATCGTCGTTGTCGTCATCGTCGTCGCTGTTGCTGTTGTTGCTTCAGGGGTTGCTGCTGTTGCTGTTGCCGTTGACGTCGCACGCACCAAAAAAGGCGCAAAAAAACGAGGTGAATGCACGCGCGGGACTTACGAAACTCCAACTTTAAAGTGCAGTCAGCTCATACACACACACACCTCACACACCTATACACACACCTGCATTTCGGCTGAATAAAAAAAAGTTACGCATACAAGGAAAATTCCGAGGGTTGCTCGACTCTGCAGCGATTGCATACAATGCGACGTACGCACGCACGCACAAAATGTCTGCCCCAAACACTGCTACATGTGTGTGTGCGTGTGTGTGTGGTTAAGCGACACACATTGCGTATGATGATGTTGATGACGACGACGACGACAGCCGCAAGGTGGGATTTGAATGCGTCGCCTGAAAGAGTAGCGTTTACATTATGCCAAGCGAACGCCTGAATGTATGCTAAATAGAATTTTCACTTGCTGGTTTTCTTCGCTCACATTTCTGCGGTGCTGTCGATAGGCCTAAAGGTCTATGCACAGCTGCACTGAGAGAAAATTAACTGCTTTAAATAATGAAGTGTTGCCTGAGAAGAAAATGCAGTGCCCAATTCGAATAAGACAAAAGTACTATACTAATTTCAAGACCAAAACTATTACAATTAAGTTTTAAAATAACAGATCATACATCGATCAGTATAATAATAAAAATTTAAAGACCCCATACATTTTTTAGCAATGCATTTATATGAATATGTATATGCTGTTAGATACCATCTCACACATACAGTCACACGCACACAGACACATTGCCAGTCAAGGCGACATGTCAGCTGAGTTTTCCCCTCTTTAGTTTCGAGTCAACGTCTATCTGCTCAACTGTCAGTCTATCTGTCCGTCTGTCTCTACGGCTGTGTGTCTGTCTGTCCTGCTGTCTGTAGGCCTGTCTCTCTGTTTGTTGTTGTGGCTTTTGTGGTCGCCCTAAAACTAACAGCAAATCAAAAATGAAAGTGCGTTTAATCAAACTTAGGTGCAGGTGCTTTAAAGCGGGGCGTATGATTAATATGAGCGTTTTTTGCACAGAGGGATGAAACGCAACACGAAATTCATACATGAAAAAAACCAATTAAACACGCAAACTCATTTAATGCAGAAAAAAAACCAGAGCACCAACACAAACTAACACACACATACATACGCACATGGAAATGCCATGTGCGCCATGAGAGACAACCTGAAACAAGCCATGAAAAGTGGCAAAAAAGAAATGCACGAAAAAAATGCAATTATCGATTAATGTACACATTACGAGTGTGTATATATGGCTCATACATATGTCGTGTGAGTGCGTGTGAATGTGAATCTTTGCCAGATAATCCCTTATGTATAGGTAATTTATATGTGTACATACATGGCTATAAATATATATGTATTTATATACAGAGGCGCTACCTTTGCGTGTATATAGAAAAGTCATACACAGACAACAATTTTTGTTTTTTTCGTTTATTTTTTGTAGCAATTTTTAATGCTCATCCTTTAATTTCCTTTAGCGGCTTGGGTTGAGGGCAAAAGGACTGGGTAAGGGTGCGAGGCTGATTCATGTCATTTACGCGCGTTACATAAGCAAATTTCAGTAATGATATACATTATGTATTGCCATCGATACAAAATGGCTCTTGTTGCTGCCATTTGCATTATTCTTGTGGCATGCAACGTGCCAAGCATGGAGTGGTGGGGTGTAGTGACGTGGGAAAGAGATGGGTTGGGGTGCTGGGTGTCAACGTCAACTTTTTAGCCCTGCTGACATGTCGACAACGACAACTTGACATTTTTTTTTTAACGGCCTTTAACATTGTGTGTTGGTTGCTTTCAGTTTTGGCTTTTCCGTTTGTTTTCTTCACTGTACATATTATATTTGTGTGCTAGTTTTGATTTTTGACTTTGCTTGCATTTGCCAGCACACGGCGTATGCGTAATGCGTGCCATAATCAAATGTCAAAGTGCACTAGGAATGCAACCCAAACGTATGAGTAATATTATTAATTTTTTTACTAATATTTTTCGTAATGCGTGTCGTGCTTGGCACGTGCCTGTGATTCGATAGCCGAGATTACTGCGATCAGCAGCTCTTGTTTTATGTTTTTTAGCATACTTTTTGGGTCAGCATAGAAGATTTTAGTGAAGTCTGGGACAACCAATTACAGGGTATTTGTTGGTCATGCAATTACAACACAGTTATTTATTACAGCTGCAAAACTTTTAGTTAATCTTCTGCATCACATAATTCAACTCCAACAGAAACCCTGCTACAACTTTAGACGCCCATACTTATAAATATGTATATTAGTTAACTAGAGCAGCGCCAAAAATTAAGCTAAAAATAAACTAAAAATAAGCTGAAAGTGCAATGCTAAGAATGTTATTCTGGTTGTTGCTGTTGTTGTGAGTTCAACACACGCCATTGCGTTTTGCATAGCATTTTTGAGTTATGTCGAATGTCAACGTACTTGCAACGTGCAACGTGCAGCGTGCAACGTGCCGCATGCATTAGCGGGCGTATAGAGAGCTAAAGGCTAAAGGCTACAGGCTAGAAAGGCAGTGGGTGTGGCACTAGATGGGCGGCAGTTTAGTTAGTTAAAGGACAACGTTGTAGCATTTAGTAGTCGTTGTTGTCAGGCGTCACATATCCTGTTAGAATGTGTGCAGCAAAAACCAGAAAACGAGAAAAGGCCAAAAAGAAAAGTCAAGCCAAGTTTCAAAAGCCAAAAGTAAAGCAAAGAAATGAGTTTCGTTAACAGCAACAGCAACTAAAACAAAAAGAAGTCAAATGCAATGAAAGGCCGCACTGCAAAACTCGAAACTGTGAACTCTGAGCTGGGAAATGGAAAATGAAGAAAGGAAAATGGGAAATGAGACGCATCGTTCTTTGGTGGCCTGTGCGTTTTTTAGGGGCTTGTTAAATGTTGTTGCTGTGCATTCAAAAGGACATGCGAATTGTGACTGTGTGTGTGTGTGTGTGACTAGCCTATGTCTCTATGTATGTGTGTGTGTTTAACGCTTTCGGCCAAATTGTCCACCTTTTCGCATAGCAATGCAAAGCGGCAGCGTTGAAATGTAAATGAATTGCACAAAATGCAAGGACATACGCAACACACACACGCACACACTCGCACACACCCCAAGCAACACTGGGATGCATCCAATGCTGTCACTAAATGGGCCCACCACACCCCCTGCCTAGCCCCTGCCACACAAACTTGCTCATAAGCAACCCTTTTTTGAGCTCAACTGCAAAACTAAAACGCAACCTACCCCAAAAAAAATAAATATATATATAGAAATATAGAAAGAAGCAAACTTGGCAATTTACATACTGACAACATCAATACACACATGCACACACATGCTCGCACACACTTGCACACACACGTAGTTGCGCTTAGAGCTTTTTGTGTGTCACTTTGGCATAGAAATTGTCGTCGTCATCGCTCGAAGCTTGTCCAAAAAAAGAGGGGTGGGTAGATAAGGCAAGACAGAGGTAAGGGTAGGGGTAGGCGCAGGGGTGTGGTAAATTAGAAGCAGCAAATAAATTCGATTGCCTTGCTCGACGTTCGTTACGTTTCGTTCCATTTCGTCTCATTTCGTTTCCTCTCGTCTCGTCTCGCATCGACTCGGCTGCAACAGTTCTTGTTGCTGTTGTTGTTATTGCCACTACTGTAGTTGTTGTTGTTGTTTATTTTTGGTGTGGGAGTCCCTCTCGGCTTGTTTCGTTTGCGTTATCGTTGTCTCGCTCTAATGCGCTTTCTCCATGCACTTTTGGGCCTGCTTGCAATTTGATTGGTTAACCAGCCGTTTTTCGGCCAAATATTTTGTGAACACTGCCTTTTTAGTTGTTGTTGTTGCCTTTGCTCGATTGCATTTGATTGCATGTTTGCCAAGCACTCAAAAAACTGTCTGTGCTGCAATTGGTGGGTTTTGCTTCAAATACAAAAAAAAAAAAAAAAAAAAAAAACTAAAAGGAAATTACCCGAAATTGCCGCAAAGTTTTGATTTCAACTAATTGATGTGAGCACCACACTTAACTAATTTGGAAATTGTTAGTCAAGGGCCTCTGAGTGCTGCGCTAATTACATGTGTGAGATTGCTGATTGATGGGCAATTACCCGGTAAAAAAACAACTTCCACTCATGCTCAGTTATCCCATCAACGTCAACGGTTAAAAATGTCAATCTTGTCTGGCATATGGTACGATAAATTACTGAATAGGCCACTGAGAAGTTACACCCTGTTATTATTTATGCAAAGGCAAAGGTATTTCTTAGTGGAACATTTGTCATTGGGTTGATATAGACATAAATAACCCATTAGAATCGATAGTCATAGGTCTTGAATTCATTTGTATAATTATATGTCAGATAAATTTACTTTTCATTTGCAAACTGTGATGTTTTGAAACATAGGAAAATATTGCAAAAATTTAATTAGAAATTGAATCAAAAAACTCCTCAAAAAGTTCTCTGAAATGTTTATTTTTTGTATACTCCTAATTCTTGAACTGTTTCCTATAAAAATGTATTTAATTGATTTAATTCATTATAATTATACGTAAATAAATTCTAATGGTATTGAACACTCATTCAATTTTATTCAAAAGTAATTCAAATATTATTATTTCTTCGTAATAATTCCAATTTAATTTAAATCAAAATGAATCGTACAAAACATTTTCAGTAAATTCTCTTCATCCGTGATTTAAGTTTATTGAAATAGAAAATTTGTCACCGGACATTTAATTTATTCACACCTAAAGCTTTATTGTAGTATCACCGAGTGTATCTAATATCATCATTGCATTTCCTGTCTATCTTTAGCATTTTTTATAGAGTCGCCCAATTTAACGGCATCGTAAAAACAGTCAAAATAAATATCCGCTAACAAAACAAAAAAAAAAATGTGACATAATAAAAAACATTGCTTTTATTATAAATGAATAAAGACAGGCCAAAATAGCAGCATAAAAAACAGGCAGAGGAGCAGCTTGGAAAATTTATTGAAATGTAAAATGCAGAGAAATGCAATTTCCGCACAAGCGGAAAAACTGCAGCGATGCTGAGGCAATAAAACGACAACGGGTAGCAACAACAACAGTTGGCCAAAAAAAACTAGACAAAAAAATCAGCCCTAAAAATATCAGAACATAAAAATGCAGAAAAGCCAGCTGTTAGCAGCAGGAAAATCTAACGATACGAGAGCAGATTTAAATAACAGTTGCAACAGGCGGCAGAAGCTTAAATAAATATATATAAAAGAGAGTCAGAGAGAGAGAGAGAGCGAGCTTATGCACTCTCTATTTTCTAATAAAAGTGAAGCTGCATGCAACAGGCGGTCCTAAAAGTATGCAACACGGCAGAAACACAAACAAAAACAAAAACCGAGCACTAAATAACTAAACAAAAGCTAAACCAATTCATGCGCTTATTCATTCATTCATTGAATTCGCAAATTCAATTTAGCCAACAACAGACGGCGAGTAGGGGAGGGAGAGGGAGAAGTGCAGTGTGCTAGAGTGAGAGAGGGAGCGAAATTGACGATTGTTAACTGCACAAACGATGCGCAATAAAACGAAGCGTGGCAACAGATGAGCAGCCCGATGGTTTAACAAGCAAACAAACAGGCAGACGAACAGACAGACAGAGTGTGAGAGAGATAGAGTGAGACAGATGGACAGATGCTGGCATCAAAATTTTATTCATGGATTTAGTTGAATTTACAATGAATGGGTTTTTGGCTTAGTCGGCAGGCAGCAGCAGTACCACTAAACGGCAAAATGGCACGAAAAACGAGCAAATGATGACATATCTACAACAACAACAACAATAGTAGTTGTAGGAGCAACAACAACAGCAACGGCAACTGGTATTTCAATTTAAATGCTGGCAGCACAGCCAACAAGTGGCAGTAAACTATTTTTCATGAGAGCACATTTAAATATGCCGCGCACTTCCTCCCTACCTACTACCCCTCTCAAACCAACTACTTCCTGTGTACCCTACTGTGGCTCAGTCCAGGAGTTCTTGTTGCTGTTGTTGTTATCCTCGTCTGGCACACTCGACACGGACATAAATGGGGACCATCGTCACTGAATGAATGAAGCTGCAGCCACAAAAAGACAGACACAACGACAAAGGCAGACAGACAGACGGCACACTCGTAGGAACAGACCGACGAACAGACCGACAGCGGAAATGGCATACATATACAGCAAGTTTTGGTTAGTTGACTGCCATTTAACAGGAGTCTTGTTTTTGACAGCCATCTAAACGGAGAGATTCGAGTTACCCAAAAAGCAGGCAACAGGCTCCACTTGATGACGACGGCAACGACTTGATGTTGGGGCTAGTGTGAAACCAATTAGGGCCACTTAAGTGTGCACTTCAAATGGACACGTAGTGGTTGCATCCCCTCGACACACCGCCGCTTTCCACTGTTATCTAACATGACTGACTACACTGCTGAAATTTAAAAATTTAAAAACAACACACTTTTAAGACGACTGTAAATAAGATAAAACTATAAACTTACAACAAGAAAATATTTTTGAAAACAAATATCTTAAAGGAACTCTTAATAAATCTATTAAAATTCTAAATAAATATATTTTTTCAAGTGTAAGTGTCCCCTAAAAGCAAGTTGCAGCCAAAAAGCGGAGAGAAACTTCATAAAACTGATTGCCAGATGAGTGGCACGTATGTGACGTTACGTTACGTATACGCAGCGTTAACAATGCACACAATAAAAGCCAAGTGCTGCAGCCAGACAGAGCACAGAAAAAAATCAACATATAACCAAAAGTCAACTGGCCAAAAAGCAGCAGCAATACACATCCACACACCCAAACTCACACACACTCCCGCAAAAAGGAGTGTTGAGTGATGCAACTAATTGCTTCAGGCAACGTCCTCTACTCCATTCTCCCTTAACCCCCTTCTGCGCCTCAGTCAGTCCCTTGCGGCGATGGGACAGCAACAGGAGCCGCCTCAATCCAATGAAAGGATAATTGCGCGGATTGCGCACAGATCGCCTTAATCCTTTTAGGCCAGCCTCGTCATGGTTCGCACTGACACTGCCACAGCTACTGCTGCTGCACTTCTCCAAGCGCCAGGCGTATAAACAACAACAACAACAACAACAAATACAACATCACGAGTTGACTGCGTTTTTTTCTGGCTTAATGCATCGTCCACTTGATTGCATTGCAGCCAAAGCCAAAAAAGAGGCAAAAAAAAAAAGAAGAAAATCCAACTCGACCTCTTCCTGCGAATGGGCAACATTCAATTTTTTTCCGCGGCTTCTGTTTGCATACAAAACTGCCACAATACAGAGCAACACCTCGACACTTTACACGCGTGTGTGTGAAGTGTGTGTGATGTGTGTGTTGTGTGTTATCCTGACGCGGCAGGCAACTGGCACATCAGTCGCATTTTTTTGTGTTCGCGCGTGTTGAAGATATTTTTTGCGCCTCTTCGCATTTTGTTTCCAAAAGGGTTTCAGTAACCAACCGGTTGCGCTGATTGTCTGTGATTTGTGAAAGCACGATACAGCCGAAGGAGTATGAGAGTGGAAACAACGCAGGAGTAGAGAAAAAGAGAAATCACAGCAATTGGCATCAACTGTCAAATGTTCTCAGCTTTTAATCAAATGAAATTTGCATGTGACAATTAAAAACTGACATTGATTTCGGCAATTTAGCGTTCTTTTGAGAGTTCAACTAATTTTAAAGAATGCAGCATTAAAAGCGAAATTTAAATCAGCACTGATTAAAATCCAACTTTACTGATTTGGTTTTAGTTTTAGACAGCATTGAACGGCATGTCAGTAAAACCAATGAGTTTTAATCTGCTGCAACTGTATCACATTTGAACTGTTCGTTAGGCAGATTAGATTCCATTTCAATGATCAAGAAAGCAGACTATTTTAAAAATCATTTCATTGGTCAAGGTGAGTTAAGAGTTCGGCATACAACACGACATAGCAGCACTTTTCACTATTTGTTTATTAAAATTAATTACAAATACATTAACGTATGATTCTAGTCATGCAGCGTAAAATTGTTGACATTCATTTAAATATTTTTTGTATTTCCATTTGTCGCTTTAATTTTCAATTACTTAAGAATGCATTTCGTGGCACTTCCAACGAAAGCGCACGATTTGTATACGTGAATATTGTTTATAGTATATAGTGGCTACAGTATAGCTAAAGTTTATTATATAAACAGTTCACCAAATTCAAGAAAAAACAAATCAAATCAAATCGCAAAAAACCTTGAATCAATTGATACGATATGTAAAAAATTCTAACAAGAAGAGAGAAGGAAAGGGAGAGCTACAGAGAGAGAAATAAAATATAAAACCAGACAGTTCCACAAAAAGCGGCTCAGTAAATTAGAATTAGAATTGAACTTGTTGTGCCATATTTGGTTACAATTTCAACGCTTAATTCCGCAAACGTCAAACGATGCGAATGTGATTGAGGGAGATACGCGGGTGGCAGGGTGAGGAGTTAGAGGCGTGGCAGTTGGGTGTGTGTGTATATGACTGGGTGGTGTAAAGCGAGGGGAGTGGCACGATCAGGGGTGCGGGGCGCATTAGGCTTGGCAACGTGTCGCATTCGACTTATGAATTTCTAGCTAAGTATTTCACTTTGTTTGCTTTTCAGCATTGCACAATTAATAATTACGAATACGAAAATGAATACGAATACGAATAGATGTGAATACGATTGCATTTATTCAAATTGCAGGCCATTGAGCTGCAGCTTCAACAAAATGAAATATATGTGCTTATTAATTAAACCCGATTAATTTATGTCTAATTGCCGTGTGTAAAAGTTATCAACGGTTGATTTGACTTGATAGTCCAGTTATGCCCTGTAAGTTGGCTTAGAGTGTTATAAGCTGTAACTGATCTAAAAAAGTGGTCGCATCGACCAAAGTTTAGCAGTATAAGTTTTCAAACTCTTAGCTAAGTTTTAGTTGATTGTTTTAGGTGCAGTTAAATAAAGAACTCAAGTTCTTAGCTCTTGCAATTGTTCGTCTTACGTTTAAATAATTAATTAAGCTGGTAGTGTAATTTCTAAGCTATTTGCTAACAAATGAAATTAGCTAGAAGCAATTATTGTTATTAAAACTATTGATTTTTTAGCTAAAACTTTTTATGTGTCCAACAAAATGAGGAATACTGTATGTATAGGATATTTCAAGCAAGTAAGTTGGATTTAATTTTGTTTTTTACAAAATAGCTTCCTCAAAAACACACACTCACACACACCTAGTTACACTTTGAGTTAGAATTCAGCTGAATTTATAATACTATTTTTTATTGATCTTGAACTTATTGCTATGTTCTCGCTTTGAAAATCTAAATAACATGTAAAATAAGTCAAATATCAGGCATATCAATGAGCACAAAATTAATATACTAATACAGTTGCAGTGCTATCTGTGTGTGTGTGTGTGTGTGAGCTAAGGCATGCATGAAAGTCAATTGGGTGTGTGAGCTGCCAGTTGGAGGCACTGTAACAAACATTTTTTCACATACAAAAATCAACACGCTGTTGCACTCAAAGATCGGGTATATTACCTACTAAGTAAACTATGTAAATCTAGATTTTAAATCCACTTTTTGATTATTATGCTATAAGTATTAAAAGAAATGTACTGCCAAGAAACCTTTTATAAGACGACCTTCAGTTTTTAACATTTTATTTTATTTTTACTTGATTTTCAAATCAAAATGCCAACTGTAATTTGAGTGCATTTGATTCTATCTCATTTCATCAATTAAAAATAATGAAACTAGCATTTGTTGCTTTAGAAAATTAATTTTTGCTCATTTGCTATGCACGAGTTTCTGATATTTTCCATTAAAGTGCAACACCAACTGCAGTAGGAAGAGAGAGCAGAGAAGAAGAGAAGAGGAGGTGCAGTGATAAGATGGAAAGGAGAATGGGAGAAGTGGTTAGGGGAGCTAACCTTAGGGCCAGACGTAGCTGCCGCTGCTTGAACCACATTCTAAGCCCCTAACTAAAGCTCAGTCTGCATTTACTTCTTCGCTTCCTTCTTTTGCTGCTTCTTCGTCTTTTGCTGCCTTTCGCTCTTTGCTTTTCATCTTCATCTTTGTGTATCATTTGCATCTACATGATTTTTCATGCATTTTCGCATATTTGATTACACATGCGCCCCTTTTGACAGCTTTTCACTAAGCCGCCGTTGCAGTTTTCTGTCTTAGTCGTCACTTCCCCTCTTTTTCTCGCTCTCTCTGTCTGTCTCTCTCTCTCTCTCTCTCCACTCTTTGGCTTATTTGTTCGTTTAGTGCGCCCATTTTTTTGCTTCTTTTTTTTGTATTTTCGTTGCTTATTGACGTTTCTACTTATTTAGTGTATTTTGCGCATTTTCGTACATGCTGAAAATTCTCTAATTCTTATTTGCAACAACAAAAAAACTTGTTTTCGCCCCTCTTTGTGTAGCTCCCTCTGTCCCTATTTCTCAGTGCTGCATTTTGCATGCAGTTAGCTTGTCTTTCAGTTCGTCTGTTCGTCTTTCTGTCTCTACGTCTGTGACCGATTGGCTTTGTTGCTTATTTTCATTAACAAGCCTCTATGTGCACATGAAAATTTGTACAACAGTAACTCACTGTATTTCTATACCATACACCGTGTGTGTTTGTGTGTGTGTATCTATGTCTAATGTCTATGGCAAAAATCGCTAAACAAACAAATTTTACTGTTAACAGATGCAATAACAAGAACAAGCAGCAAACTTGTATGCATTTCGGGGTGTTAATTGTGTTGCACTTTGCCAAAGTCTCAACTGAGCTACAGTTTTGTTTATATACCCGTTACTGCCTGAGTTAGGGTATGAACTGCCAGCTTTGCATCGACAAAAGTGGGGAGTAACCTAAATAAAGTACGCCTGAACTAATTTGTTCTTTTAAAATATAAGAGTAAAGTGCCTAAAGATGTGGGAAAGCTCTGCCATGATCACAATTTGTCTACAAAATCTAATCACATTTATTTGAAGTGATTATTCCGTTATAGCGCCTAAGAGTATGCACTACTTTTAATCCTTTTTTAGTTATAAGCTAAGTTCTAAGCCAGTTTAACGGGTATCAACTAGTCGAGCCACTGTTTTTACGTTCTAACTCGTTAAAGTTGCTGTTCTTGCCGATTTCTGTATGCAGTTTAAACTAAGGCGTGCATTGTATTTCATTTTATTTACGATTGCAATTTGTTGTAAATTTAGATATACCAAATTTGGTGCCGCAAATAACAAATAACAAAAAACTTAAAAAAAATAATAAAAATGAAAACGTCGCCCACGTTTATCTCACATTTTTGGAGGCGCCTGACATTTAGTAATTTGTTCTGTTGTGTGGGGAAAAAACCTTGACAAGTTGCATACATATTTTTTCAAGCTACACACATCGAGAGACCAAATGCAATTTGGAGTGCCTCTAATCAATTAGTCAGTTGACTTTAACCGCATTACGCTTGTGCTGTCAAAGAAACAGTCAGAAAAAAATAAAAACTGCCTAATTAATAAAAAGCTTGTCATAAGCATTTAAAAAGGAATACAATAAAAAATGAAACAAAATGCAAAATAATTGCCTATGCGCAGCCACTTAGAAGGCAACTAATTCAGTTTGTAGTTATATAGGGTAGAGATAGGCTGGCTATATTAAAACTAGAAGGCAACGCACTTAACCAAATCAAATTCCCTATTAAAGAATTGCAAAACCTCTCGCCTAACCCCAAGCACCAAGTTGAGAACTAACTAACCAACACAGTAACTAACTAACTAACCTATGGGCTGGCATGAAGCGACCCTGAGGGAAAAGTGGGCAAGGGAGACAAAGTAAGCTGCAGTTGGGCGTACTAGACTGGGAGATACTCACTGAACTGAGCTGTAGTTATCAGAAAAATGTCAGCTTCACAGTTTTAACCAACAAGCCCATTATACCCACTTTACAGGGTATTTAAAAAAAAGATAGAAGATGAAAGAAATTGTAATAATGCGGTTGAAACATGCGTGGCACTCTCCATAGTACCACATGCATGGGCATCTAAATAGGCCTCTGTAATATAATTACATGCGAGTGCCGCAACAACAGCAACAGCAACAGCAATAAGAGAACTGCAGAAAAAACGCAGAAAAACGAAGAATTATTAAAGAAGCTTAATATAGCATAAACAGCTAAGAAAAATAGCAAAAAAAAGAGGCAGAAAACGAAGGGAGAGAACATAATGAAATTCACCTGTCCATTATGCACTGTAATTATTTGTATCTAGCCTAGCCAGGGTTGCCATGTTTTGTGTAAATTGGCGTATGTCGACGCGTTTTTTAAATGCAATTAATTTACAATGCATTAGCGCTAAGAACAACGCAGAGTCAGTCCCAGAGTCAGCGCACTAAAGTCTTATTCCCTAATGTGCAATTCTAATTTGAGAATTGTTTGCGTTTTGTTACCTTTAAAAAAGAAAAAGTATCTCAAACTAATGTTACTCATTTTACAGCTTTTAGGCAGCAAATTCTGCGCAGTTCACTTAATAAATTGCCCACATTTTGGAAAAGTATAACTCAGATATAAAACATACTATACAAATAGTAACTTTGTCTTGCAAAAGACGAGAAAAATTACAAAGATTTTGCGACAAAAAAAGTATCTGTGTGTAACAAAAAAGTAGCTCTCAGATACATTAGCAAGAACAAGAAAAACGGCAACGTAAAATCAAATCGCAGCGAATATAAATTGCAGTTGAGTTTTTTCAAGGTTTTCCAGTTCATGGTTTTTAGCGTGTGTGTGAATGTGTATGTCAGAGTGTGTGTGTGTGTGTTTGACAAGGCGACGGTCGCGCTCTACAATAACAACAACAATGCAACGTAGCTGATCTCTGCTAGCGTCGCAGTCGACGCTGCTCTTGTCATAGGCGCTTAGACACACGTGAGTTATTGTTGTTGCTGGCGTCGCCGTAGTCGCTGTTGTTGTTGTCGTTTTTTAAGTTTCTATTGTTGTTGTGGCTGGGCGCTCCCGCTTAGTCTTTTTTTGTTATACGCTTACGGAGGGTATGATCACGCCCACAAAGCTAAAGAACCGATTTAAATATAGAAAACGAATAAACTTGGATAATATCTTACTAAAGATACGTTAACTGAAAGTCCCCTCATAGAGTATTTTAAAGTCGCACACTCAATGTTAGTCAGCTTTATTTTCTTTTATATAAAATATTTTAATTTATTGCTATGCACTTTTACAGTCTTTCGATTCTTTTCGAAATTTGCAACTAAATTATGCAAATGTTTTTTCGCTCATGTTGTATTGAAGTACGTGAATTTTATTTGAGATTTAATATGCTGATTTTCACACCCAAGCAGCAACAAGGAACTGAGTGAAATGTAACCTTGAACAACAATAAGTTGTTGCAGCTGCCAATTGAATATTGTTTGCAGTTATTTTCTTCAAGGAAATCTTTTTTTAGTTATGCCAGCAGACCCCTGCCCACATCCCCTACTCCCGCAACGGCTTTCTTTGCCAGACAATCGAAATCGCAAATAAAATTGATGCTTCTTCTCTTCATATTTACTTTTATTATTCAAGTTATTCCAGCAGTTGCCAAGCAGCCGAAGGTTACACGGCATCTAAACTGTTTGCCTGACCAGACTATCTGTATCTTTTGCTCAGCAATCGTATCTGTAGCTGTATCTGTGCATATTGACACGTCATGTCTATGTCTCGAACTTATAGTTTTTCCTTTGACTGGACTGGCATTTTCCTCCCCATTAGCAAAAATGCCATTGAATATAAATATGACGCAGTCTGAGACAGGATATTTCAACTAAAGGAGCGTGTAAATAAATGTCTGCCAGCAATTCAAATTGTACTTGTTGTACAATACACATTTATACACACATAAATACACAGTATAAACCTATTTAAACTATTGTTATTTGCACGTAATGCGCTTTATAAGTACTAGACACAAAAAATAAGAGGAAAATATAAATACTTTTTCAGGCTTATTATGGGAAACTTTGAATATGAAAACTTTTCAATTGAAACTGCAGCAATTCCATTAACCAACAGCAGATGTGTTCCCTGTACTTTGCGGAATTTACAATGCTTAAAAGAATAACGAAACTAATTTTTTTTGAATGAAGAATTTTTATATTAATTTCTTTAAAACAATCAAACAAGAAGTTTGTATTTAATTGATTTTAAGAAGGCAGGTGTATCAAGACAAATGAAAATTTGTTCGACAAAATTAATGTAATTTAAAAAGCTTTAAAATTTTTGGAAATATTCACTTGAATTCAGAAGACCTTTTTTATTGTTAAATTAATTCTAAAATGGTCGATAATAAATGCCGAAAGTTTGAAAATATCTATACTAAATATATAAACTGCTTTCCTTACTGTTTTGATTGCAAACTTTCAAATAAATTTTATAAAATAATGATTCAAAATTTGTTCTTATGAAGCAGAAAGTTTCTGGGAATTTTAATTCATTGTATTATTTTATAAAACAGGTTTTAAAAATGCTGTTTTGGCTTGTTTTTCTGCTGTATTTTCTATGAGTTTTCGCTGTTTGCATAGTTTGATTTGTTGTTATTTTAGTTGTTGTTCTTGTTGTCGCTTCGTGTTTGAATCTGAATGTGCAAATTCATTTGCGTTTATTTAGCACATTTTCTAGGCGACTGCATTTAAGATCGGATCGACGGGACTTGTCTCTGTCTCAGTTTCAGACTCCATATCCACCTCACTTTGTATCTGTAGCTCAATGTCTCTCTCTGTCTGCTGCTGACCCTGTAAATGTGTCAAAATTTTGTATGTTTTTGTTTGTTTGCTCATCTATTCGCTTTGACCGTATTTAGTTTCTTATTTTGTGTGACAAATTTCATAGCAAGTGCAAGCGGTATTACTCATACGCCCTGTTTGTTGGAATTTTAAATAATTGTTCTGTTTTAGCTCAAAATGGGGTTTGGTGCAATTCGTGTAATTAAAGTATGTGAAGCATTTGATAAGCGACTGCAATTAGAGTTATTGAGACGCCCAAACGTCGCTCATTTTTTATCCGTAAAAATATGGAAAATGAAACGCCAAAGGGGCGATAACACAGACCTCTCTTGATCCCTCTGACTATGAGTCCACGAGTCCATGAGTGTGACCAAGAAGTGAAGAAATAGAAAGAGAGACAGAGGGCGAGAGGAAGAGAGAGAGCTAAATAGAGTATCTGCTGGCGTTGGGCAAATGTTTACCAATGTGCGCCACGGGAAACTCAATATGGACTTGTGTACCTGCCACACAAAATGGCCACGCGCTGCGTTTCAGTTTTTCGCACAAATTTTTTTTTCTTCATATTTTACGCTTTTTTTATGTTTTACATACCCTTGGAAAAGTAAAGAAAGGGCAGATTGAAAGCGTTGTAGGATAAGAAACAGGCAAAGTAAAATGTTTTTGAGACTGTGAGTGAAAGAGTCGTCAATAGCATGAAAACTATAACAGCTAGGAACTATTAATTTTATAAACATACGCCAATTAAACCAATAAATACTTTCTTAAAGTCATTAATTTAATAAGTTGATTACATCCCCTATAAAAATATATAAATTCCCTACGATTTTAAAGTTTGTGGTAGAATTATATTTTCCTTATCAAGGCCCTAGCTTTTCTCTAGTTGTTCATCTCGCCCAATCCCAATTAAGTAACTCGAGCAGAAGAAGTTTTAAAAGGTCAAACTTTCATAATGGGTATCTAACAGTCGAGTGTCTTAAAATTTGTCATTGTCTTTATCGTTTGTTTTATTTTTGTTGGCATTGTTGTTTGTTATGGCTGGCTATTGTTGCAACAGCAACAGTAGCAACAACAGCAACAGCAGCGAACTGAACTATGAATGCAATTTCGTAAATTATTTTCCTTTTAAGTAATTATTAAGGTGTGGTTCGGTTCGCAGTCGCAGTCGCAGTTACAGTTGCATTCGCAGTCTTCGACGTCAGTCAGTTAGTCCGTCAGTCATTCAGTCATTTTAACAGTTTACCAAACACTATTGTTTTGTTTTTATTGTTAATACTTTTTTTTTGTTTACTATTTTTGTTAGCAACTACTGGATATATTTCGACGCGAGTTCTGTTCATCCATTAAACGCCATTTAACTAATAACAGACTCAACGACTCGACGACTTTGCAGTTTACACTCTTTCAAGTCAATCACTCCGTCAGTCAGTTAGTCAGTCATTCAATCAGTCACTCAGTCAGTCGGTTGGGGAGTTCTGCACTCATTCAACAGTCATTTTAGTCGTTTATTAAGTCACTCGAGTCATTCATTTCATTTGGAGTTACCACATCCTTTCCATCAAAGTCATCATAAATTTTGCATTTGTGGGTGTTAACCCGAAGTTGTTGTACCCCCTGTTGTTGTAGCCGTCGGCTTTATGACACTTAACTGCCACCCAATACCGTTAATTAGTTGCAATTGACTAAATTGTTAAGCGTTAATCTAGTTAGGATCGTCCCCGATGGCTGCCATTTAAGCTTTATCTATACAAATTGCCACTTGGCTACCTGTTTTCATTTCATTTTTGGCCAAGCTAATACTTTAGCTGGCACAGTGTTGACTGGCACACGACAAACACCTAACAAATTGATCAGCGTCAACAGCGCGAATTTCGAACAACAACAGAAAACTGCAAATCGTCGACAACATGAATGGCAAATTACAAAACAGTTAAGTAGCAAACAACAGTCAAGCAACACTAAGAGTAACAACAACAACAGAAACGACAACAACACGAACAACAACAATCAAAGCTTACAAATTTGCTGTAATACAACAACAACAACAATTACATTAAAACGCGACCATAAACGTGCAGCAGCAGCCGCATTGGTAGTTGGACTTGACTTGGCCAAAATGAAGCCGCAAATGCGGCATAAACTTTGACGATGAGGCTGCAAGAGCAGCAGCAGCAGCATCAGCTGCAGACTATGGCAGTTGTGGCAGTGGCAGGCGCTACCAAAGTCATTCCACACCTTGTAAAATCAACAAAAAGGCAGCCAAGAAGCAAACACACACACACACACACACTGTTACATACACTCAGAGTTGCAGGCGTGCAATTTGCAGTCGCAGCCTAGAAAAATAATTGCATATGGATGCAGAGAGGCAAGGAGGAAGTGAGGCAGGCAGAACGGATGGGCCAGGAAGGGGCGTAGCGATGCGGTGCAAAGGAAGGGGGAGGGAAGAAACTACAGCTTGCAATGGCTAAGAGGGAATGGGTCTAAGTCGCGTCATTCATGACGACGACGCGGCATTTGCTGCAAGTGCAAGTGCAGCTGTAACATTAACATGCAACCAGCAACAACAACAACAACAAAAAGAGCAACAACAGCAGTAACGACAACAACAACAACGCTCGCTGAGATGCAGATGCATTTAACGTCATTGTTGCTATTGCAGTTACTGCCAGGCAGCAGGTGAATTGCACGATTTTCAATGCAAAAGTCAAGAGCGCCAGCGGAAAAAAGTCGTTAGCCAAGTTTTCAGTCAGTTGTAACTATTTTGCCGTTGTTGTTGTTGTTATAGTTGTTGGTAGTAGTAGTGGTACGAGTGGTAGTGCTGCTGCTGCGTTTATGGCTAGAACTGTAGCAAGTACAAAGACGGCTGGCAAAATTGACCAAAACCAAACGATTGTGAACACTGAGCCGGCTGCATTTAGAGCCTGGTTTAGAGACTGTTTCGAGTGTTTGGTAGCAGCTTCCTTTTGGCAGTTGCTTTGACGTTGTCTACGGCCACAACTTGAGCCCCGGGGCTAGAGCTAGAGCTAGACTCTCTACCCTTATCCAGCTAGTATATCTGCATAAAGCAGGATAGATCTGCATGCCAAGCAAGACAGAGAGGGAGAGACTGGGCGACAGAGAGAGAAGAAGCGAGAGGAAGGTAGAGCGCCAAAGAGACAGCTGTTTCCGTTTGTAAAATGTTTGGTAAGTCGCCAATGATTGGCAAGCGATTGCCAACTTGGCCAAGACATTGATGTGCAGACATTGTACATTTTGTTGGCCAGCAGCTAATTACACTGCATTTTACTTCGCGTGCTGTGTGGGCCAACAACAACAACAGCAACAGCGATGACTTTTAGCCAAGTTGGCAAAAATTTTTATTGCATTTTTATTTCGTTTAATTTCATTTAATTTATTAAATGTATTTAATGTTCACACATTTGTCACGCGTTGTTTGTTTTTTATTTATTTTTTAGTTTGCTTATTGCACATTTTTTTATTTACCTGCCTCTTCCTCGCGTTCTCTCTCTATCTCCCTCCCTCTACTTTGTTATCTTTGCTCAATTGGCAAACAGTTTCGAGTTTTCATTATCATTTTGGACTGGCGAAAAACAGCTGGAACACATTTGACAAAACTGCAATTCGATCTGCAAAATTCTACTATTTACACAATTTGTTTTTACTTACATAATACGACTTTTAATGTAGTTTTTTCTCAAAAAGTGAGAGACTTTTTTGTATTGAAACTATCACCACATTTTGTGCGTTGTACACTTCCAAATGAAATGACTTCAAATTTATTTTATTTCATTTGATTTGGTAATTAAATACCGAATTTTATATTTTTGAACAAAGAAGTATTGATATAAATAAGTGAGTGCATGTGTGTGTGTGTGAACTGTATCAACAAATTACATTACAAACTTATTAATAACATTCGATTTGAGTCATTCGAAATGGTCGCATGTGGTTGCTGTTGTTTTTTTAAAATTATTTTTGGTTTTAACTGCGTCTTGGGAATTGCAGAAGGAACAACAAAAACGAAAATCGAAGCGCCAGTTTCAAAAAAATTAATAGAAATACGGGCATTAAATGGGCTTCCCATTAAACAAAAACTGGCACAGAAGTAGTTTAGATAAATATTTTTGATAATTAAAAATTAAAAATAGAGAAAGCAAAGTAGGAAGTGGTTTGAAAATGTAGTAGCCTTAAATACAGGGTATTTAAAGACTAAGAAAATTTGCCAACTACTTGTTAAAGATTGTCAACAAACCAAGCTTTGAGCTTAAAGTCTATTTGAATGTAAATTTAATTAAATTATAGGGTATCTACTAGTCTTCCCCACCGTAGCCAGCCTAATTTGTAGTTTTAACTTCAATTTGTGCGCTTCTAATTCAAAATATTATGCCTGAGGGTAGCAATAAAAAAAACTTATAGAGAAATCATTATATTTACGACATATTGTAAATAAACGAATGTAATGATTGAGCTCTTATCAGCGCCAGTTTTGTGGAAATACAATAAATATACAAATAAATATATATATATATAAATAAATACATATATTTTTGTGGCTAGTGTAGAAATAATAAAAATTAAATTGCGATAATTTATACTAAGTGAGAGTCAGTCCTGCCTAGATTTTTCCTATAAACCATATGTACTCTATATAGAAAATATATATTATTAAGTATATATATGGTTAGTTCGTAAGTTTGACTGTGAAAAATTTCAGCAATCAATTTTTTTTTTCGCGCGCGCTGCTGATAAGAAAGAGCAAAAATTATTTCCGCTTTGGGCGTTTTCCCATTTCGCATTTCTCATTTCACATTTTAATGCGAGTATATGATGAATTTATATACTTGCTTTATTTCTTCTTTTATTGCATTTTTTTGTTCAATAATTTGTTGCTTAATTTTTGTTGTTGTGGAGATTTCACAAGTTGCCGCCCTATCAGCGAGGCTTCCTCTCTTTTTCTCTCTGTGTATTCTGTGTTGTCAGCGCTGCGATTTTCGCAATTTGGGTCAGAATCGGCTGCGTCAAGCTACCTGATAAGGAGCACAGATATAGTATACATATATACGTATATATATGCTTGTAATCACCTACGTGTAGTTGGTGCAACAGTTTGTGAATTGAAAACTAAAAGTATCTTTTGGTGTGATCACCTAATGAGATAGTTTCTTTTATATCGAATCGACAACCTCAACTTCCGCTCGCTGATAACTCTAATGGCTGATAACTGATAGCTCCGGTAGCTGAAGGTGTTTTAAACTGAATGAATTGTGCCACTTTTAAGTTATCGTAATAGTTGTCAATTTGTAGCTACGTGTTTATAGCTGTAAATGTATCTGAAACTGCAGCCATGTGTCAACGCTCTTTGCACTTGCTTAAACTGGTGTCCTTAAGCTCATGTATCTTTTTTATTGTCTTTATGCGCGATCGTTAAGTGTGTGTAACTGTGTAAGTGTGTGTGTGTATCTGATAGGTTGTTGCATTGTCTGCCTTTGTTTACATCGCTTTTCTCGTTGTTGCTTTTTTTTGTTGGCATTGAAGGACAACGTCAATGAGGCATTGCTTAAAATCACATTGATTTTTTTCACCTTATTGATAAGCGTTCGTAGAACTTGGCCAGAAAGTGAAATGTAAGCAGTTTACGCAAGGTTATTGATATTATTGCCAAATTTGGCAAAGATTTCGACAAAAATCATTTTAACCACTGGTCAAAAATGTAGATAACAAAAATTTATTATAAAACAGGAAGAGAAAACCAAATTGATACGCATAAAACACACAAGAGTTTAAAAAACAGCATTTAAAATTGCGAAAGCAAGGGAATTGGGTTTTAAAAAATCAATCTATTCAGTCATCTATCAACAGAAAACAAACTTGTCACATGAAAACGTGACTTTTTCCTTAATTAATTGAACTTATAATGGTTTTACCACAAGTATATATCACACCTGTAGACTTATGCTATCTGAAAACGGTGGTTTTTAAAAGATAATTGTTAAGTATTTCGTTTAAAAGTGCAATTGAGTTGCAAAATAATTTCGAATTGTCAGCAATGTTTCAAGTTGATTGCTTAATTAATTTGTGAATGATTTATCTGCATAATATACTTTGGTATATCTTATCGTATATAGCCAAGAGATACGTACATAATTCATAGCTGCTGATGTGCATAGCATCACATATATTTCGCTTAAATTATTTTTGCCCAAAAGCCAAATTGATGTTGCTGGTGCGTCGATGTTGCTGCTGCTGCTGCTGCTGCGTCGATGTAAGCAACAACAACAATGTAATAAGTGAAGCAGCGTAAAAACAACAACAACACGGAACTCAACTCCGAGTTGCTGGAGTTGTTGTTTTTGGGGCGTTCTGCTGTAATTGTGCCTCAGTTGCTGCTGCTGCGGCCGTGCAGCGCATACAGCGCACAAATTTATATATATAAATTTATTTTTATATATAATTTTTTTATATGTTGTGCCTATATACAATAAAAATTCTTCTGGATTTTTTTTTGTTGCTCGTTGCGCGCACAAAAGGCAAAATGCAGGCAATTATTGTTGTTGTTGCTACAGATTTTTGTTGCTGTTGTTGCTGCTGCTGTTGTTGTTGGGCTGCTGGTTGGCTGGTATTTTTGCTTCTTTTTTTATTCTGTATTTTTGATGTTTTATGTGGCGCACAAAGTAAATAATATGCAACGTGAAAATGAAACGGTTTTCAGCTTTTCCTTTTTTTCTTCTCTCCTTTTTTTGTTGTTGTTAATTTTGCGTTTTTATCTCTTATGTTCAATTTACAGACGAGGCGGCAATTGTGTGATTTGCTGTTGTTGTTGTTGCAGTTGTTGCTGTTGTTGTTGTATATTTTGACAGTTGCCCGTTGTTATTGTTTGTTGGTTGTGTGTGTATTAATAATTATAATTATATGTTGTTGGTGTTGCTGCGGTTGTAGTTGTTGTTGTTGTATTTGGTGATATGTTTTTTTTATTATAACATTTGATTTGAATGCAGCATTAAAAATAATTCAAAAGTAACTGCTACTTTTTTAATTATTTTTCGCTATTTGTTGTTGTTTGTTTTTTGTTTTTTTCTTTGTTAGTTTAACGTTTATTTTAAATGGATTGCACTTTTATTTATTTCGTTTTGTTTTGTTTTGTTTTTAACTCAACATAAATTTAATAACAAAAATATTGTTGTTGTTGTTGTTGTTGCTGTTGTGTTTGTTGTTGCTTGTTGTTGTTTATTATCTAAAATGGTAAATAAATGGCAATGAGCAACTTGCCCACGTTTGGGAAAACGTGTGAAAAGCGCGATCGCAACAATTTGCCCACAACGATTTTGTATCTGTGAGATACACAATTTAATCAATTTTTCAACTATTTGGAAAAATGTCTGAAAATGTGCGTACTTTTTTCATTTCTCCTTCTATCTTTTCTTCTTTTAATCTATTTTCTGCACTTGAGCTGCATATTTCAACTCTTCGCTCACGTTTCGCAGCAACGCAGATTTTTTTCAATGAACCGTTGATAAGATTTGGCGCCGCTTAGTAGAAATTTTTTTATTTTTTCAGATTATTTATGTACCAGCTTTTTTTATATCAAATTTACTTAATGTTACTGTTCGACGGAAAAGAAAAACAACAAAAATGAGTGGGAAACTCAACTGAAATACCAAATGAAATTAGCAAGCTGGTAGCTAAGGGTTAAATGGGTTGCTGCAGCAGCGGCGTGCCGGGAAGAAGGCGCGGCGAATCTATATAAAAGTTAAGAGCAGCGGAAAAATTGTAGAAAAATATTCGCCAGTTAAGTTGCAAAAAAAAAACAACTGAAAGCCATTGTAAATAGTAATTTAAGTTTTGGCCAAAAAAAAGGATGTGCCAAAAAAAATTGGGAACGGAAGGGAATGGAGAGTAGGGGTAGAGTGAAGGAAATGCTAACGAACGGAAGGTAAGCCAAGGAAATGCGAAAATCAAATGCTGCACTGCAATCTCGACATCAGGTTGCTCAGCTGCAGTGAGTTTCGGGTTTTCCCCAAACGCTTTTCAAATTTGCTGCGCAGCTGCAGCGCATCGGAAATTCGCTGTTAGCCGGACAACGAAAATTTTCTCATTTTTCGTTAACGTACTTTTTTTTTTTTGTTTTTTCTGCTTTTCTTCTGCACAATTTTTTTTGTTGTTTTTCTATTCTTTTTTTTGGCTATTTAATTTGCCATTTTTTTTGTGTAGCATATATCTGAGAGTCTGGTTTTTTCAATTTTTTATTTTTTTGGGGTTCTCGTTCATTATGCTGTGCTGCAAAAACCCCGACGGCAAAGTAAATGCCTGAGCACCCAGTGAGACCTGGCTATTGTCATAGCTGAAGCTGGAAGTGGAGCTGGAGCAGCAGGAAACTCTGGTACTGGAAAAGAGTTCCTTCTGGTTAAGTTGCTAGCTGGGAGACTCAACTCAACTCAACTCGACTTGTCTGTCTGACGAAAATTGAAACTGACAAAAATTTGTTACATTTTGCCTGCACATAAAGTTCGTCCCCATCGAAAAACCCACACCGAAAGCACAGTTTATTACAGTACTTCTACTTCTATATTTTTTTTTCACTTCTTTTTTTCAGCTACTCTTTATTCATTTTTTTGGCTACTTTTGTTTGTTTTGTTTTACTGCTGCTGCTGAAGTTTGCTACAGTTCATTTGTATGCTGAAGTACAATTTTTTTTAAAGTTTTTTTTTATTTCTATCCATCTTTCTTTAATATTTTCTATTTTCTTTCATTTTTGCGAAACTGTTTTTTTTTTATTTTTTGGTTTAAAGTAAATTTGGCACGACAAATGAATTTAACGCGCTCAGTTTTTTTGTGGTACGTGCAAATTGTTGCGAGTATCGAATAGATGAGATGCGGTGCGTGATGCATTCGATTGGCAATGAAACTGAACCAAGTTTTTAATAATAATTATTATAAATTGTTAATTTCTTTAGAAATCATTGAGTTATTCCTTTGATTATTTTTGCACAATTTCTTTTGAATTATTTTTATTATTTTTCTTTTTGTTGGCTTTGAATTCACATTTGTTTTCTGTGTGTGCTGCATGTGTTGAATATTTGTCACATTTGTTTGAATTGCAATTGATATTAATTATAAAAATATTATTAACAATAAATTGAATGCACATGCACACAGACACACACACGCACACACACGCACACACACTCACACAGAGCAGCGGCACACACGCACACACACGCGGGGCAGTGCAACTATTCAACCAAAAGACCGAAATAAAAATGCATTCTATAAAAATTTTGCGAGTGCGCGAAAAAAAGTTTTCCGCGTTTTGCATGCCAGCGACAACAGCGACGGTGACGGCGACGGCGACTGCGACGGCAACGGCAGCGGCGACAGCGACTGCAGCAGCCAGCGACCGCAAAGCACACAAACACGCACAAACACACACACACTCAATTACACACACTCACAGACACACGAGCAGCTTCGTTATTGTTGCTATTATTGTTATTATTGTCGTTATTCATGGTGTTGTTGTTGTTGTCGCTTGTCAGTCAAGAACAACCGAAAAAAGTATGAAAGAAAGCTCGCGCGGGCGACGACTCAGTGGGAAAAGCCAAGTGCGTGCATTGCCCAAAGGGCAAACGCTGCGTATACGCAATGTGTGACAGCTGCTGTTACTACTTCTGTCATTTGAATACATAATCTAACACACAAACATACACTAAATATATTTAATTGTTAAGTTTTACTTCATAAACTGTCGCATTAATTTAAAATTATTTAAATTTTCTTTGAATATTTTGCAACACTTCTTTTTAGCTGTTTTGGAATTTTGGCTTGCTTTGCGACTGATTAGAATGAAAAATGGAGAATGCGCTTAATGCTTTACGATTGATATACGCGATCGTCGTCGGACGCTACACCTCGGAACGACTCGGGCCGCGTCCGAAAATGCGTTCCGTTGCATATCGGATGCGTTGTGTTTATGCGACTGCCGAAGCCGACTGCAAAATTATATCACAACAACACGAAGACAGCGCTGACAACGACAGCGACAACGGCAACGACGACAGCGACGTCAAAATTGCATACAAGCGCATTCATGCTTGCTAACCAACAACAACAACCACACACAACTAGAATGCTGAGAGAGCACAAAGGCAGCAAAAGAGAGCCAATGAGCGAGAGAGTGCATGTGTGTGTGTGTAAGAGAGAGCAGAGCTTGTTGAGTCATTGAGTGCTAAAGGAGCGCAAACGCGAGAACTTTAGGAGTAATAGTAACGGGGTAAAGCCGCACACACACAGTCACACACAGAGAAACACACTCACACATACAAAGGGACATGAAGCCGCGTGAGCGAGAGAACGAAAGAGCGAACGCTTTCGTGAGAGAGCGCACAAAGCCCAAGTGCAATGTAATGCAATTCTCGCCATCGACAACTGCATGGAACTAAACTGCGACGACTGTGGCGACTGCGACGCCAGCGCGCGTTGATAAAAAGCCAGCCGACTGCGCGCAGCGCTGCCAAAATAGCCGGTGTCGGAGTCAGTTGAGTAGTTATATGTAGTACTATGCTGCGTCCAGTCCCCAAACGGCGCTCAGCTGTCGCTTCTCTGCCTACAGCTGGCTTGACATTGTTGACAATTGCCCATAAGAAATGTAGCTTGCAATTAACTCACTCACACACACTCATGCCACACTAAAACTGAGCCAGAAGTCACTCAAAACAAAATTTGTTGGCCTTTCGCTCGCACTAACACAGTTGTAAACTGCGGCTAGAACAATGAGAGACTCGACAAGAACAAAACATCTCAAATTTACTATTCACCACACTTTTTTTTTTTTTTTCTGTGCTGTCGCTTTTTTTCGCACACACGCACACAGCTGCTTAATAAGCACTCGCACACACACACACACACAAACGCACATACATATGCAAAGTTGTAAAAAAAAATGTGCAGTGCAGCTGCTGCGCTGCCGCGTCGCTGTCATGGCAATTAGCTGGACTTTTTTTTGGGGAGTGTGTAAGATTGGGGAAATGTGGGACTGACAAAGAGCAGAGTGGGGTGAGTAGAGAAGCGAAGGGCAGGGGAGGGCATGCCTTCGTTTAAGCTTTGCCTTGCAGGCATGCGGGTAAACTTTTTAAAATAACTTATATATAAGTTTAACAGCAATTAAATATATACAGACGACATACGTTTAATAGAGGGGAATACCCAGACTTTGCACACACTTTTGAGCACTTTATCAGCCCTTAACAAGTGTAGTGTAAAATACATTTTTAAATTCGTTTATTTTTTTTTACTTTTTGCTACTCATGCGAATTACACTCAAAAATTAACCAACAACAATGAGAACTCGCTCACTCATACATTAATAATCACTAGCTGAGAATTCACCAGTGCTGCTTAACCTGCTCTCTCAGTCAAAAGGCAACAAGAATTGCATTTCCTGCTCATTAATGACGCCTCGCTTCGTGGTGAATTGCCCCTTTTTCCCCATGCGCTCACAGTCAAGCCACTCAGAACTTGACTCAAACTTGAACTCAAACTCGGCGTGAGCAGTGAGCGAGTGAGGCAGCAACAAAAAAAATGCAACATGTAAATGAGTCGATTTTTTTTCGGTTTTTTGTTTCGTTTTGTTTTATTTTTTTGGCTCGTCTGTTGTGGGTCGCCTTGTTTTGAGCTATTGTTGTTGTTGCTGCTTTTGCATTGAACTTTGGCAAGTGCTAAATAGTAAATGGAAAAACTGAAAATGCAGCTGCTAATTGTGGATAAGCGTCTAAATGCGCAGTTGACTTTTGTCAAAATGCACACGAAATGCTTGCCGAAAAAATTAAGTAATATTTTAGTCACTAATTGCACTCGTGTATCTAGTGACTAATGCAAAAATTGTGATAAGCAAAATAAAAAGAGATTAAAATTTGCTGCCAAATCACGGCGCACTTTTCATTTCATTTCACTTGAGAACTATCAACTATTATAACAGTAAGTGCAATAACAATAACAATAATAAAAACAAAAACAATTGCAGTCATGTGCTTTGTGTGCGGCGTTGGCGGCAGTTAAGCGACAACGGCAACGCCAACGACAACGACCTGAACTGACGCACGTTCAAGGTATTATCTCATAAATGCACACACACTCGTGCACACACACACACAATTACACGTACATGTACACACACATGCATGTATGCTCATATGAGCAGAGCCCTTGCTTGCCGCTATAAAAACAACAACAACAACAGCGGTGAACGCGAGCGCAACTGTTGCATCTCAGCAACGAACGAGAGTGGGAAAGAGAGTGGAAGAGGGAGAGTGTGAGGGCTGAGCAGGCAGCGCAGTTGCCGTTACCCTTTTGAGCAGCGAAAGCTCAGATTCAGATTTGCGACTTCTCGTTCATTGATTTATCGTTATAAGTGTAAACATAGCGCACCAAGACGAAGGCTATGCTCGACTAGAAAATGCCCTACAAAAAACACTACATAAATTATATTTTTAAATCGACTAGTAGTTCAAAAATTAATTCATTTTGAAATGTTTTAAACGTCAGACATGTCCAGTAAGACTACAAACAAGCAGCTTAAGCATAACCCAATCGCCAACATAAGCTTAAAGGGTATTAAATGGAAAGATAGTTGTTTTTGCAGATGCGCAGCTTAGTTTAGAAAAATGTGCCAAGATTATATGTGTTTCAGCATACCCTTTTTGCACATTTTATGATCACAGGGTATAGTTGTGGTAGTTGTGCTTTATTTGAGTGCGTATTGATTCTTAAAATAAAGCTGCGTAAATTATAACAGCTGCAAATTGCACAAATTTAAAACCCGCGACACACACACACACCACAACACACTCCCACACCCACACCCACACCCACAAACACATGCATAAGTACAAGTATTAATTAACAAATAAGCTGATATGTAGAAAACTGACTGATTTTCTTATCTTCGCTTTCGTTTGTTTATATAACAGTGACTACAACAACAACTACAGTGACTACTACAGTACAAATGACAACGCATTTATTCTTGCCACACACAAAAGTTGTTGAGACACATTTGATTTTTTTTGCACAACATGATTTTCCTTTTTTTATTAAATCAATTTTCGAAATCAATTTTTGTTGCCTGATTATTTTTATTCCGCTTCTGTTGCTTCTGTTCTCTTTTCTGCTTCTTCTTTGGCTGGTGACTGATAAGCTTTTAATCAATTTTGTCCGATTTCGTATTATTTGCTTATTTATGGCATTACTACACAGCTACACACACTCACACACATTTTAATATTGCATTTTTTGCAATTCTTTTTTTTATCGTCTCCTTAGCCCCAAGCTAAACTAATGCAACTCTAAATGAATCACATTTTGGGCTGTTGCAATTTATATAGTAAGTTATATGTCACTTATATAAAGCAAATAGAGTATATAATATCGTTTAAGAATAAGCTCTGTGTGCAATTGTGATTAAAGTGCAGAACTGAGAAATTAGTGCAAATGTTGGCAAAGCTTTTCTAGATAGTCTTCTATCTAAAGTTTGTCTAGCAAGTATACACAAACTGACAATGGAGGACAACCGCTGAACTAAGACATCATAAATAACAAGTAATTAAAAACTGTTTGGCTGCACAAATATTAGTAGAAATAGTTCAGTTTGATTTATACTGTACATATTTTATAATTAAGGAAAGAACAGATTTCATTGAGTCTGAAATACCGATAAAAGATTAAAGAGATTAAGCCAATTGGGAAGTGTCGATTGAGTATAGTATTTAACTTAATCTCATTAGGTTTAAAGCGATCTCAATCAGATTTCCAGCGATACAGAGCGTGCGTAACTTTTGGCATATCACGTATACGCCGCGTAGCAGCGCACAACACACAAAGCTACAAAAGCAAATAAAGAGACAGACACAGATATAGATATAGAAATACGAATTAAGATACAGATGCGAAGTTAAGAGCCGCTTGGACTTTTTTGCTTCCGTGTAAATGTCGCGCAACAAGTTAGTGGCAAAGTTTAGACGACAGTTAGCCGCCGGCTTAAATCGTTTACCGTTGGCCGTTTACCGATTTGCCGTTTTGCCAACGCCATTTTGGTAAATTCTCAAGGCGAACCTGTCTGATTTGAAGCATGTTTATGCTTGTAAGCAATTTCGTTACGTTTGATTAGTGGCCAGCAAAATGGCAAGTGATTGCGACGGAGACAGAGACAAAGTCTGATTCGGATTCTGCTGCTGAGTCCGAGTTTGAGTTTGAGTTCGCGTCGAGCCGAGTTTAGATTGCGTTTTTGATTGCGTTGTTAGCAGCTAACTGCATTTTATTATTATTATTATTATTGTTGTTGCTTTTTTGCTGCTTTTTTCGCATTGTCAACCTTGAAAGTGTGTAGAGTGTTAACTGTGTGTGGAGTGTGCACTTTGATTACCTGTCAGGAGAGTTGCTTGCATTTTCAAATTTATAGCACACGATTAATGCATTAGCTTCTAATTAAAAATACAAAAAACAAAGAGTGGGTGGTGGAGTGTAGTGGGGGTGGTGAAGTAGAAAACAAAAGCTCAGTCGCGTTTGATATTCATGTCATAGTGCAATGTCTAATGCATTTTCAATGTATTTTCCCTAGCCAGCTGCTGTTGTGCCGCATATTTTTATTTCTATCGATTCATGTCATCGTCTCGAAGCTCCCATTTTGGCCAAGATGCTGCCAGCAGAAAAGTACAGTCTGTCGTGTCCGCACAAAGCACAAAATTTTCAGCAGACACTTCACTGCCACTTCCTCAAACGCAACAACAAAAAAACGAAGCAGTAAAAAATAGGAAATATTCCCATTATGTGTGTGCTTCTTTCCATCTTTTTTTTTTGCCAAAAAGCATGGCCAAAAGCAATATAAACTGAAAATGATTTTGATGCTAGCAATCGTAGTGCTAATGGAGTTGTTGTGCCGAAGACAAGTGAGTGTGTGTGTGTGTGTGTGCGTGCGTGTCTTGCATTTCTTTTTGTCAGCTTGCCACATTTGGGGGCACAATGTCTTCGCTTGCCGCAAACAACAACAAGTTGTTGATGCTTGACAACTGTTGCTGCGAGTGTGAGAGCGAGCGAGGGGCAGTAGTTGGGGTTGGGGTGCTAGCATGTGTTCGTGTTTGTCGAAAAACGCCGAAAGTGACGCGACGCAGCAGCATCCGCCACTGGCAGCGACGTGAACGTTGACGCCGCTGCAAGCGCTGCTGCTGCAGTCGTTAGAATGTGTGAATTCACACAAGTCTTTGCATACTTTTGTGCGTTGCCACTTGTTGGTATGTGTGTGGAAGTGTGCGTGGGTGTGTGTGTGTGAGTTATGCAACAAGTGCGCTAGTTTTGTTGTTATTGTTGTTGTATAACGATGTTACAAAGTCAAATACAAACGTCTGCAACGTCGTTGCCATCGTCATCGCCAACATTGTGAGCTCTTAGAGGGTTGAGCAACACAAGGGTAGCTAGGAGGGAGAAGGGTGTAGGGGTGTAGGAAGTATCTGATGTGGCTGCTCCTTTGGCACATTGTTGGCTTTTGTTGTTTGCCTCATGCTGCTGCCTTTACTCCTACCAATTGTTGTCCCTACTTGTGTTGTGTCGTGTTGTACATGTGTAGTTCGCTCTGTTGTCTATTTGCAAAAAGTTTTCTTCAAAGAATTTTCATATAAGCATAAAATTCTTGTTACACGTTTGCCTTTCAGCTTTTTCTCTCCATTTCTACCAGCTGGGAAATAGAGGGAAAAACACGCCAACTTTACCAACTCGGTATCATGTTGTTTTGTGGACTTTTTGGGGCAAAGTATACAATAAATTTTATGAGTGTAAACGTGCAGTTTGCTCAAGTGTTTTGGAATCTGTCAACACAGAGCTGTTCGACTTTTTGGCTTTAATAGTTTGCAAAGTGTTGCATTTTCCATGTTTGGCTTTCATGCATAACAGGTAATTGTTGCACACATTTTGTTTAGTCTCGCTTTTCTTCTTCTCTTAACCTTCACTTAAAACTTAGTAGTTTGGTAAAAACTTTAAGAAACTTTACCACTTATGCTTTAAATGTATTAAGTACGAAATGTTCACATTTTTTGGCGCTACTAAATAAATTTTGGGTGCTATGTTTAGATAAATATTTAATGCAGTTTTCTTGACTTTGTTGTCCACAACTAATTGCCACTTCTAAAGCCAAGAGATTGTTAATCTTTCTCCAGAAAAAAGGTTAGTAAAATTTTCTTTAAGAGTTCAATGTTAAAAGGTGTAATACATTATGTGTTTAATATCTGCAACTTCTTTATAAAATCATTTTTTTTGTCAAGATATTATTGTAATACGCGTATCGACAGAAATGATTTCTATTTTACTACCTTTGCTATATTTCTTCTTACTTTCTTCACCTTAAAAATTTCAATTCACTTAATGTACATGTTTACAAAATTAGAACTATAGTTTATTTAAATATTTAATGGTAAATCAAAATGAAACATTGAATTTTGCTTGTTGAACAATAAATCTGTAGACCTAGGCCTAGTCAACTATTAACTTCTAACCAAATACTTTTGAATATTAGGGTTGAAAATGGAAAGTTTATTTTAAACAACATTTTATAAGTTTTCTATCAAAATACAAATACAATTAGATTGTTAAAAAATGCTGAGCTGAAGTCTTTTTATGTAGAAAAGCTAATAAAAAAAGGTGTTGAAATTTAAAAACAAATATGAAGTTATAGGCAAGTAATCATTTGAAATACAAGCTCTTTAATTTACATAATTTTTTCAAACCAATTAGGAAATGTTTAAGCATATTTTTCTTTAAATAAGAGGAAATGCTAACAGCACCGACAAACATTTAAAAAAGAATTTGGAAACACACTAAACGAAAAATTTTAACACGATTAAATAATATTAGTGTTAAACTATTTAAAAATCATTAAAACTAATTCAATATAAAATACTTTCCAAGTTTAAATCACTCACCATTTCTGACTGCTTCTTCTCACGTGTGCAAAAAGTTGAAGTTCAATTGAAATGCAGTCGAAATTTGGTTTCGTCGCGTAATCAATTCAATTAGAAGCTGACAACACTCGAGTTCAGTTCAACATATGCCAAAGTCACAATGAAAATGTATCTACAAGTTTTCTCGGTATCTCAGTTTGTTTAAAGTTTTGTATGTAAATCACCGTGTGTGATCGCTTTAATTAAATTCACACACCTCAAATTATCTTACAGTGCAGCTGTGACAAGGTCTTTAATTAAATTTTCATCACACCAACAGCCACAAACACACACACACACAATCGACTGTCAGCGGAAAAGTGTTGCGCTGAAAAGTGCACAACACTTTCCGTGGAACGTGCGGCACTTGAAACTGAACACGGCGAAAGTCAAACGTTAATCGTCAATCTGCTGGCAACGTTGAGCATTCAACGTGCAACGTGCTTTTGGGTACGTGCAACAGTTGGCGCCAATTGTTGCTTCAATCAACACACTTGAATCTGAATGAATACCACAATGGTTGACTGACTGACTGCCACTTGCCACTTGCCACCCAGCTGTGCCACAAAATGTTGAATGATTTGATTCAGTTGATGCCACAATTGCTGCCACTTTGGTTGCCCATTGCACACAACAATTTTTGAAAACACAATTAACTGGCAAAAGGACGAGTTTTCCTCACTTTTCCTTTGATTTCAAGAGTTTTTCCTTTTTAGGGCTTTTCTTTTTTTTGGGGGTTTTGTTTGCTGCTGCCGAAAACTAGTTGTCGTCCTGTTGGTGGCTGCTGCCAAACTCACTTGTTGCACAATGCGCACCAAATGCCGCAGCACGAAAAATAGTTGTGCAGTCGCAGTCGGCGTCGCAGCCAGCGTCAACGCCAGCTTCGACTATGACTACGACAACTACTACTACTACTACTACTGCTGCTGCCAACTACTGCAAATTCGACAAAAATGTCAGGAGACACCCACCAAACTACAAGGCGCAATCCCTGCCCCCTGCAACGCCTGCCACAGCCCCCCTGCATTGCCCACCGCACAGCCAACCAACCGAGTGCAGCCAAATGTAGCTGCAAAACTCAAACCCAGTCAAATGCCTTGCTCACAAGCACACACACAAACAGAACTACACCCACACACACACACACTCACACGTATGGCAGAAGAGTTACCCCCTCCACACACCGCACTCCACCTCTCTCCCGCTCATTCGTCTATTCGTTCTCCCTTGCAGCAAAAACTACCAAAAGCGCACGACGCCAACAACGACGTCAACGAAGCGACGAAACTTTTTTCGAGCACACGAAACTTTTTCAGCACAAAATAAAATGCAGCAACGACAACGCTGGCAGCGACGACGACTGCGACGGCGACGTTAACGACGAAGTCAAAACCCAAACCCTTACCTCAGAGCTGCCTCCCTCCAATTCCCACCTCTTACCGCCTTCTATCCCCCTGCCAAACCCAAACGTGCTGCATTTTTTTAGTGTTCTTCTTTTGCTTCTTTTACTTTTTCCGTTTTCTATTTTTTTTTTTGCTTCATTTTGTTTTTGTGTGTTTTGCTGTTTGCTTATATTCACCACCCACACACTCACACGCACACACACACACACTTGCACACGGCCTCAAACTATGCACACGCACATAATGTGAATTTCCTTTTTTCTTCTTTTTTTTTTTATTTTATTTATTTTGCTTCAACATTTTTTTCGCACTGCATTTTCTGCCCAATGTTCTTAGCGCCATATTGCTTGCTGCCAAAACCACCCAAAGCCACCCAAAAAATGAAAAAAAGCTAAAATAGACACTCACTAATACACTCAAACACGCGTTAACTTTGTGCTTCCGCCTCATTTTTAGCCGTACACGCAAAAAAATTGGGGTGTAAGAAAAGTTTTTAGAGGTGCAGCGGCGTCTTGTGTTGCCAGGCACATTGTATTGACTCCCAGCTAGCAGTACAGTGAGGCACGGCGGGTGCGCTACAGTAAAGCAGAGCTAAGCAAGCCATTGGCAGGCTGACTTTCTGGCCGGACACTGCATCCCGCTCGCAAGTCGTAGCCACAAGTTGAACCGATAAAAAGAAAAAAAAAATGGGAAAATAATGCCAAAGGAGCGAAGAGTGCAGCAAAAAAGCTAGAAAAAAAAGGCTAAAAGCAGCCAACCAAAAAATCTATTTTCCAATTTCTGTGCACGAAACTAAACCCGGCAGGAGCAAAGGCAAAAGTCTGTCCTCAGCCAGGCCAACCCAACTGGCCAAGACACCCAGCCACCCATACGCCCACTTGTGGCGCTTCCACACACATACTTGTACGTATACATGTGCATATATAGAGCAATACACACAGACACACTTAACCCAAGGAGCGCATGAATTTGGTTGCGTCCTTACTGCTGCTGCCGTTGCACGAAGAACGCTTGTGGCAGCAACGTCTGCGTTTCCTTCGTCGTCTCTCAGCCTCGACGTCGTCATCGTCATCGTCGTGGCCACAAACAACAACAACAAAGACGGCGCGAAATGCTCGCAGAGTGGAAAGCGTGCAACTCGTAAAAATGTAACCTAAAAACCGCCAGAAAAAATGCTACGCAACAACAACACGTGCACTGCTGCAGCAAAGAAAACTGCTAAAAACGAAAAAGAAAAAAAAAACGTAGAGAAAAGAAAAGAAAAATGTAGAGAAAACTGCGACTGGCTGGAAAGTTGGGAGGAGTGCGCCATTGCGTAGTCCATAAAATCCTACGTAGGATTTGGTGCAAAATGCAGCGGTGGAGAAGGGTGTGACTAGATGGTGGGGTGGGTCGTATACTCGGCTGTGGTTTGGATTGCCCGCCCACGCACACAGCTGTTGGCTGGCGACGAGTTTTCCTCAACGCTTGTTGCATCCAACAAAAGTTTCCTATAAAAATGCCTTCTTACAACGACTACGAAAAATGTGGAAAAGCAGGAGGAAAAGGAAGGAAATGTTAGCAGCCAAACCCAAACCCAAACCCTTAGTCTTTGCACTCTTTCGTCCTGCCTCTGTTGACGGTGTTATTGTTGTTGTTGTTGTTGTTGTTGTTGTTGTTGTTGTTGTTGTTGTTGTTATTGTGATTGCTGTAATCGAAAGATGCGTTCGCCCAATATACGAGTACTAGAGACGCCGCACTAACTACAAGTATATCCATACATATATATACACTATATGTACATGAATATCTGTATAGTGTGCCTCACACTTTTACCCAGCACCTGCTGATTCGCTTTTCCACGCACACACACATACAAACACACACTCCTTACACTCTGGCACTTTCGCTCTACTCATCAGCTTTTTCCTTCTCTTTCCATCACGTCTTTCAGGCAACTCCAGAAATCTTTTTGTTTTTATATATTTTTTGTAAATAAACAGTAATTAAGTTTTTATGATTTGTATTTTTCAAAATAAAATACAAAATTAAGACTTGAAAAATCAAGTTTGAAAACAGTTTTGTTGATAAAATAAAATGCAGTTTCCATAATTAATTATAATTAATCATAAGGCACGAGTCAATTTAAAAATAGCGATTAAAGTTAATTAAATTAGTATTTATTTTCAATACTAAAGATGAAAAAATAATTTTATCGTAAGCATTAAATAGATTTATTATTTAATATAAGTATTTTAGCAACGAGTTTTAGGCTTTACATATAAATTTTTTATTAAATGAAAAACCTAATAGATGAAACGTGAAACATTAATAAACTTTTAAAGCTTATTTTATAATTTTAACGTTTTAGCATGTTAATTTTATTGTGTTCTTGAAAAAACAATAACCTTTGACTGATTATTCTCATGCTTAGTTTAGGTTCTTTAACTCGTATCTAAAATAAAGTTTTATTTTATGTTTCCAATTACTTAAAACTTGGCATTCATTTCAAGCCGCATCATTTAACAGCTAGTTAACTGAACGCTTAGTTAGTAACTAATAAAAATAGTGGCTCTTTATTGTTGAACTTTATTGTTGCTAGACAATTTAATTATTATTCATGCTGTGAACATAAAATTAATGTAAATCTCTTCTTAAAATAGGAAGTTAAATATTTAAATTTAATTATAAATTTAATTTGTTATGAAAAATGTTAAGTAGCTTTAGAACTCCAAAATATAGTCCCTTTTCAGCATATTGTTTCCTATTCCAGTTCGACTTTAACTCAACTAACAATTAAGTGCTGACAACCCCAAATTTGTCCCGTTGAAGCTACAAGTGGTATATCCCATTACAATCAAATGGAACGCCACCACTGATTGAGCCATTGGGCTAACAACGGAGCAGACGAGAAACTGAACAAACTGAGCAAATCGAGCAACAGAGTCAGCCGGTTGAAGCCAGCGATGCAACAGGCGAAAAAACACACACACACACAAACATACACTCCCACTAACCTGGCTGGTGCAAGGCATCTTCTACGATCAAACCAAAAAAACACGAGAGTTCCGTTGGGTGGGCGAAAAATAAAAAAAGAAAGAGAAACAGGAGAAAAAAAATGAAACGATGAAATCGTTGCTCGTTGGAAACTTGACTCCCATTTTGGGCGAAGTTGAAAAGGGGGTGGAAAGGGGGAGATTTGGAAGTGGGAAGGAGGTTGGCGACAGCGTCGAAAATCGGCCACAAAAACAGCAACGACGCCAACTACAACAACAACAGCAACAAGGACGATGACAACGAGGAAGAAAACTTGGGCGAGTTGTGGAAAGAGATGCGGAAGAAGACGAAGAGGATTAGGGGTAGAGGGTGGCAGTGGGAGTGGGCGAAGTAGCAGCGAAAGTAGGAGCAAGTGGAAGGCACTGCTTGCTCCTCGTTGGCTCGTCTTTCGGCGCCAGCATTCGGGTGTAGGTGCCTTTTCGGCTTCTAGCCAGGCAGCGGGACAGACGATGGAAAGAGTAAAGTAGGTTTTTGGGGGGTTGGGGAAAATTCAATGCATTCGGCAATCGTCGTCGTCTGCATTTTTATATTGTGCAATATATTTCGTAGGGACACGTCGTCGTTCTGTTTCGTCCTGCGTGCGCTTAAGTGTGCTTCGTTATCTCGTATAGCACTTCGTTTTGGGCACACACAAACACACACACATACAGTGCAGCTAAAAATGTACCCACACCTAGTGGCAACCCTAAAGCTGCACCAGCTGAAAGCCAGACAACGATTTTTTGCAGCTTCGTGCAACGACGCCGAAACAGTCGCCCCAAACCACGCCTCTCTCCCACACCCGTCGAGTGCCAACAAAAATTGTCGCTGGAAAAATGTGCCAAGGGTTGGGGGGAGGTTAGGGGCGGCGTATGGAGAGTGGGAGTGGCACATTGGAAGCATTTGGCTGGCAGTGCGGGAATGTCAACTAGAAACAAGGACGATAAGCATTATGGAGCGCATTGAGGAAGTAATTGAGTGCACGGAGACACGGACAGTGGCGACAAGGACGCAGGACGCGGCATGAGGCAAGAACCAAAAGCTGCACAACGTCCTGGTGGTTGCCAGAACAAGAAAAAAATGTTGTATATAGCAAAAATACGAAAAAAGTACAAAAAAGAAGGAAAAAAGAAAAACTACAACAAACACAGCAACAAAAGGCATTTAACATTTTAATGCAGGTGGCAGTTGGTTGGAATTGAGTGGGCGGAGGCAGGTGGGAGGTAGGCGGGGCGGGTATAGAGAACGGATCAGTGAGGAAGGTTTTAAGGTGGATTGCCGGCAACGTGCTAAACGTGCTCAAAAACCGAAATGAGAGTGTTGCCACACACACACTGGCAGGACGAAGGATAAGGCAGACGCTGATGGCGACGCCAACACCGACGCCGACGCCGTTGCCCAGCAAGAAATGCAATAAGCAAAGAGCGGGAAGAAGCAGCAGCAGCAAAAAAGCATTGAAAACAAGAAAGAAAAGTACAGTCGAACACGCCCGACCGTATAATACTCTCTGCGTTTATTCCCAATTATAATTCTTAAATCGGTATTCAGACATTACAATAGATAGTTCTTGTATTAGAATACGTTAAAACAAAAAAAAGATAAGCATAATCAAGCATACATGTGTTTGTCTGTATGTACATACAAATTCGTTTGACGTTAAATGTATGCACATACATATGTGTGTATGAATACTATTGGTCGGCACGACTAGCGCTGTCTCTCTCGCGCTCATTGCTTTAGAATAAAATCTTTGTTGCTGCATTGCTTTCTTGTTTATGGTCGGATTCTTATGAAACTTTCTGGAGAGTTTGACATGATACGTCTTCAAACGAATCATAAATAACAACACTGTACGATGAGAATAAATTCTTTAAAAACGGCATGCAAGTTTGAAATTTACTTTTATTTCTTGCGGAAAAAGGGGGCGTGGCAGCCCAAAACTTTTGATGTCATTGGATTTATGCGGCCTTTAGGAACACGTGTACCAAAATTGGTATTCCTAAGTGCCATAGTTACTGAGATATTAACCGAAAACATCTATTTTTTCCGAGGTATGTCTAGTTTTTTGCTCATTGTGGGCGAATGGGGCGTGGCATCGAAAAAAAAAAAGATTCTTGTATTGACTGACTAAATATCGAGTCGATAGAGACCAAATTCGAACTTGTAGCTCTTACCATCTCTGAAATCTGTGTGTTCATACGGACGGACAGACGGACAGACGGTCAGACGGTCAGACGGACAGACGGTCAGACGGACAGACGGACAGACGGACATGGCTATATCGACTCGGCTTGTGATTCTGATCAAGAATATATATACTTTATGGGGTCTGCCACGCCTCCTTCTGCCTGTTACATACATTTGCACAAACCCAATATACTCTTGCAGAGAGTATAAAAACTGCAATTTATGTTAATTTTTCTTGGTGTTTGCTTTAGCCCTCACGCCGATGCCAACGACAGCGCTGACAGCGACGTCGACGCCAACGGCAAGAGCGACATCGACTGCGTTGTTGGGCATTAGTCTAGCTACAAAAGTCTGTTGATGTTGGACCGAAGCTTTGTGCTCTGCTGTTGTTGTTGTTTTTTAATTTTCCTGTTCGTTTTTTACTCTATATCCTGGCTCATTCCAACTGCTATATAGCCAAAGATATATACATATATCTATGGGTGTAAATGTGAAACATATGCTAAGCTCTGGGCAGTAGTCAACTTATGTTGATTAGGACTGGACTAAAGTCAATTTCCATGTCGAACATTTTATTTATTGTTTTTTTACTTCTTTTTTTCGAAACACACTTCATTTAACGTTTAACTGCAAATCCCCCAATACAGGTAGTACTACAAACGTGGCTCTTAGCACACAGACACTCAAACTTACGTAGAGCAGTGAAAGACATTGCTGGTAAATGAAGCTGGAAAAATATTTTCCCTAGAGAGACACAAGAAAATTATGGGGCTTATTGGCTTTACGTAAGGCATTTCTTTATACCCGGTAGGAAAGAGTATAACAGGCATATAAGAATTGGTAAAAGTATAAATAACTTAATCTCTTGATTTTTGATCAGAACAAAAAAAAGAAATTTTCTCATAGTTAACAACTAGTAGCAACTAGTCTTCTTTTTAGTTCAGTTTAAATTTAAATTAAAATTGCCTATAAAATAAACAAATTTAAACTAGATACCTAAAATAATCTAAAAAGTTTGCTTTGAAAAACCAGCCCAAACATTATTTAAATTATAGACAAATTTAAAATCCTTTTCAAACCCAGGGTATTTTACAGTTGAGCATGCTCTGCTACTAGCTTACACGCTTTTAATTGGATTGCGTGGTAAAATGGTAAAGTGGCACAGTGGTAAATGGATAAAATCGTTTCGGACACTCACCCACAATGTGCAGCATGTCCTTTGACCATTTTGTTAGCTCGCGTTTGATCAGACGACGCTCCTGTTGGCAGCGTGCAAACGAACACTCCGCCATTTTGTACTCTTACACTAACGGTATTTGCGGAAATGAGTTTGTTTATTTGGATGCAACTGTACCTGCAAATTAAATAAAGAAAGAGAGTGTAAGTGAGAGTGAGCAAGTGAGATAAAGAGAGTGAAATAATAACAAATTTAATTTGCGATTAATACGAAATTTTCCAATACAAGTTTCTCTGCTCAAATTGTTTAATTTATAATGCGCCATTTAACGTTTCATACATATAACGATTGTGGTTGTTGTTGTGGTTGTTGTTTTGTTGTTGTTTTCATTGCATTTTCGAGTCGCTTGAGAAATGATTAAACGAGTTTTGTTTCAAGGTTAACACGAAAACACACACAAAACCTGTTGCACTTTTTTTTTGTATTATTCTTATTATTATTTCATATGCTGAAAAATATTTAAGTTTTTTTCTTTTCGTTTTTGTTGCTGCTGTTGTTGTTGTTGCATTCTTGCCAAGTCTCCAGTCGTGTGTGTGCGATTTTGTTGCTATAATTGTAATTGTGGGGCTTTTACTATTCGGGCAGCTACCAGTTTTTGATATTTCCTAGTTACAAATAAACAACAACTTTTTGTTGTTATTTTTTTTTTTTTTTTGTAGCTTTGTTGTTCCCGTTGCCATTTAATCTGACTATTACACTAATTTATTCAAATACAGTTGTCGCCGTTGGCGTTTTGCATTAATTTACTAAATATTTTAATGCCGTAAACAGTTTGACGCCATCAACTTTTTGCAGTGACTGTAATTACCCAACTGTTTTTGATTTATACAAAATTTTTCCAAAAACTCATAAAAATATTTCGGAATTTTATTTGCTGTAATTGGAAATATAAAGGGTATTTCCCACTAGCAATTTTTTTCCAAATTGGTTTAAGTTACAGTGCTGCGTCTACCTGCCTACCTTGCTGCCTGCCTGCTTATTAACTTGGACATTTTGAAGCACTTGTTGGCCATTAAAACCAGCCTCCAAAAGTAAATTACAATACCTCCAACATGCTCAGAGCATACGCATAAAGACTAGAGCAAAAAGCAAAACTAATTGAGATTCTAATATCAGATATGCGAACGTACATGAAGCGCCAATACAATAGGAAAACAGGGAAACAGTGAAGCTTGAAAACTGGCAAACAGGCAGCTTCTGACATCCCTTGGAAAAACTGGTAGCCAACAGAGTTTTCAGACCATGTAGCTAAAAGGCTGTGAAGGGACTTATGGGTTGGCTTAAACGCATCTCTGTTTGTATAGTCAGTAAGATCTGAAAGTCTTCTAGATATTATATATATCTTATTATATTTTTTAAATTAAACTTAAGGTTATATTTTTAGCATAGTTTTTAATTTTATTAAAATTATTTTAGAATCCTAGAACTTTCGTACGCTATAACTTGTAGTTTTAACAGATATCTCAATTATACATAAGCTCAAATTAATTAACTGTAAGCCAGCTTAAATCTGAAGATCATTAAATATGACAGTTGTTGATTAATCGAAAATTATGGCTAATTTGCGTTGATTAGAAACTTTTACCGACATAAAAAATATGTTCTCATAGGCAGATTTCTGGTATATTCTTACTCCGCTGGCCTTTAGCAAAGAATTATGCTGACATAAAAACAAAATTGAGTTTTTTAATTAATAGTTATTAAGCACACCAGATAAGAATAGGTTAATTATAGGATATGGTCATAACTATGAGATTATTTTTCAGCTCCCAAAAATGTTTGCCATGAAAATCACAGTCGAATTGTAAATCGTTCTCTGGAGTGTAAAAAATATTTGCATAGATTTTTATAGTTAGAGTACATGGTCCTTAACAGTCGCGTAAGCTCAACTCTAGCCTCTTGCAGTAGTAGATTTTGAAGATGGCTTAGACGGTTGCTGGTGATGAAAAATTACTTACTGCCAACGCTGGAGGCAGTCAAAGCCAAAAGTAGCCGACGAGAGACAACAACAAGCAGAAGGGAAAAAGGAGAAGAAGTAAGAAGTAGAGAAGGGTAGTATAAGGAATTGGCAGTTGGCGTGCAGGTTTTGGTAGCATGCAGTAGCCACTTGGTGGGTGTGTCAACTGAGCACGCGGCAGCAACCACAGCAGCTGATGATGGACGTTGATTATGATGGACGTTCCTCTCTGGCAGCAACAACAACAACAGCAACTAGCAACCGGCAACAACAATTGGCAACAGGCAGCAATTTGTTGCTTCCTTTAGGCCATAGATTGAGCGATTCGCAGCGCCAGCCCAACGCCTTTTTGATATTATTTTAAATATTCAGCTGGCTTTCTTCCACTGTCCCTGTCTTCCCCACTTTCCCACTAAATTTTCCATAATATTTCGCCATGTTTATATAGAAAACACAATTTGCAATTATAGATATTTTTCAGCTAACGTTCAAAAATGCAAACTTAACTTATTTTGCTTTAGAAAAGTGTCGTTTCCTGCCTCTCAATGGGGAGGAGACGACCAAAGCCAAGCCCGAAAGCCAAACAGATGCAGCTACAGTTTTGAGATACAGATACAGATAGAAATGTGTGTAGAGCATAGTAATCAGTCTACGTGTTACAGATACTGAAAAAATGAGCTAAGAAAACTTATTCAATCGAACATTCATTCGTTCTATAATAAATGCAACAAGTATTGGAGACTGTCGCTATGTGTCGATGTCTCTATGTCTCTGTGTCTCCCTGTGCTCCGTCTTGCTGTCTCTGTGTTTCTCTATTTCTCGCTCGCATGCATTTGATTTCATAAATAAATTTTTGCAAAATATCAAGGCCGGATTGCAGCTTGAAACTTGTAGCCATATAATATATATATCGAATATATATTTATATATCTATGCACATACACTAAACATGTGCCGTCGTACAAAAAATAAAAAATCACAAAAAACAAGTGAAAATGCGACTGATAAAGTGTGATCAACTAAGAAATGCTCTGCAAATTTAGTGAAAATATATAACAAAATTCGTTAGACAGAAGTTCTTATAAAATTAATAATTCAATTGAAAAAAAAACTACTAAATTAAATTCTTCCTCTATCATTTTAGGAACAAATTTTTAATATAACTTACTCCTAAAACTCAGCAGATTTAGCAGAATATTAACAGCCAATTAACTTGAACATTTTCACCTATAATTACAGGGTATACCAAACAAAATGGCAACTACGACGACGACGCAATTTATTGGCTTCAAAGGTACGAGATAGAATAGAATCCGAGTCAGAATCAAAAACAGAATCAGAGTCAAGTGTCTGCTATAGAAAAACAAGTTAATATCAGTTAACATAGCTTTGGATGCCATATAGTATACACTAAATAGAGTTGTTCTGGGCACAAAGTGCAATTTTGGCTCAACCAGTTTAGTATCGAATTATAATTTGCAATTCTCAATTTTCAGTTCTCAATTTTCAGTACTACACATTTTTTATTTGCAATTTATTGTTCAAGGTTTGAGCCAAATTTTAGAGAATTACATACACACACAAAAGTTGAAGTCGTGGCCAATGTTAAAACCTTGAAATGGTTTGCAATTTTCCATTGTTCCAATTGGTTGCTCAATACGACTGCGAATTAAGGTTTTTTGTTATTCTAAATAGGCAATTTGCATTTAATTTATATGTAGGCGATGGTTTTTGTTGCAATTGTTTTTGTTATTGTTGTTGGCAGTCAACTATTTATCATATATTGAATGGAATGGAATGAATTCATCAAATTACTTTAATGTGTGTTTGTTTTTTAGTTGTTTTCGTTGGCAAAAGGCGGAAATGATCGATTACATTTATTTTATTATTATTACTACACTTTTCCCATCATTTTCATTAATTATGTTCGCTCATTTTTTAATAGTTTCAGTTTTTCAGTTTCTGTTGTTGCTTACTTTCTAGAAATTTGTTTATTAATTAGATTTTAGTAGCATGTTTGCTCAGAAAGGCGACCTTCAGTTGTCTTTAGTGCAGCTTTTTTTCGCACATATATTAAACATATTGCCAATTACGCTCTGTTTTACATTAAGTTAAAGCATGTTAATTGCACTCGATGTGTTTCGATTAGTTAATTAAACTAATAAATGAAATGTTTTCGAACCAGGCAATCAGCTAAATATGCTAAATTTAACAGTTTATTGAAGATCAAGGTTGAATAATAATTAATTAGTTTAAAGTACATAACAAGTTTGCTATATCTACCCTTTATTTACTACTTGCATTCATCACTTTGCGAAAGTTTATTTAATTCTTAATCTTTGCGTATACGTAATTTTTGTTTAAACCGCATTTTACATTGGAAACGAAGTGTAACGATAATGTAATCTGACGCATTGGCAGCAAATTTAGCATGTAATAAATTAATATGCAAAGAATGCATGACTTACTGACACCCTGTAACTATTTACACTCAAACTTTCAGCTTTGGTTGCGATTAGCCGGAAATTTCATTAAATTTCATTACTCATACGCCGTGTAGTTCTACATCATTCGTTGATTTGTGTATAGCATATATTTTTAAACTGTTAGTTCACTGGAATCATGTTTGTTACTCGTATCAAGATCATCATTATCATATGACTCACGATTAAATTTTAGTACTTTAACCTTTCGCAAGTTTCGATTTCCAATTAAATTTGATTACTTTTCATATTACAGACACTAAAACTGATCAGATGATTAAATGTCTCAAATTGTGTCTAAATCATAAGCAAAAAAGGAGAAACAATTTTATTAAAATAGGTTAACTTAAAAGAAAATTTTAAATATTTGTAGCAGAAAAACTCCAGTGGCAATAGCTGATGCAAACTCGTGAGATTATTGTGAATTACTTAAAGATAAAGTCATAAAAGTTTAAACATTTAATTATTTTCTGGAATATTTAAGTTTCATTATTTTTTTAATCAAATATTTTCTATATACTTATTCTTAATATTTCTTATTCTTTAAAACTCGAATTTCTATAGTTTTTCGTCAAACTCATTGGATTGATTACTTAAAAAATTTGCCATTTAAATGGTTAGATCGTCAGATCTTTGACACTGACACTTTTCAGCATTTGGTTGCACTTCCGTTGCAGCAGCAACAACCTCCAGTTGATGAATTCTTCCGTTGCAACAACAACCACAGCAACGAGAGCTGCGTGCAACTTCGATAAAAGATCATTGCCCATTATTGTTCGCTGTAGTTGTTGTGCATCTTCCTCTTTTAGTTGTTATTGCTGTTGATGTCGTCGTTTATTACTCACGACTCTAAGCAACAACAATGACAACTATCACCTGTTGCTGCGGGGCGCATGCAACAAGTGCAGCAGCAGCAGCAGAAGAGGTAGAGGCAGCAGCAACATGCAACAACTGTGGCATCATGAGCACGCGCCAACAGCAGCAATAACAACAACAGCAACAACATGAGCAACACCAACACAATGACAGGAAGATCGAAAACGAAACCAAAGTCGCTGTTGGCTAACTAACTTGGCCAGCCAACTTGGCTGGCAGTGAGTTGGCCTGGCTCAGTTACAGTAACACACATTTGACTCGGAGTTTCTGCTGTGGTTGTTCTTGTTGTTGCTGCTGCCTTGCCATTGTATGCAACGAAGCGCATTTCCATTTCTAACGTTGATCTGCGATCTGCAACAGCAACGACAACGACAGCAGATGCCTGTGTTGGTGTCGCTGTTGGTATTGCTGTTGGTGCTGGTACTGGCCAACTGGCTGAGTGGGGCGACTGGTTGACTAGTTGACTAGCTGGCCTGCTGGCTAACTTGGCTAACTTGACTGTAAGGTCGCCATTTGCCATGGCGGTCGATCGCGGCTCGTTCATGGCCCAGCTCACCTACAAACCGACAACCAAAAAGACAAGTTTAGCCAAGTTGCAGTTGCAATAGCAGCAGTTGTTGTTGTTGTAGCAATTGTTGTTGTTGTTGCTATTTGCTTTTTGCCATTGGACTTGCTCTTGGCTTTGAGTTTTATTGGCTGTTAGGCTATTGGCTGATTTATTGTACATACTTTGCATGCAACTATATGTGTTTTGACAGATTTTTTTAATGTTTTTTGCTACAGCGGCCATTGCTCTTGACCCTAATGCCTTTGCCAGAGCCAAGCTGCAGTCAGTTTTAACTAACTTTGGGCCACAAAATAATGGAATTTAATTTCCTAAACCGAAAATTGTGCAGCAAATAGAAAACGTTGATTGCATAAATGAAACCAACACGATTTTAAATCAAATGAAACGACAACAAGGATGCTGTCGATGCTGTTCTAGGACTGTGTGTTTGTGTGTTACTGCTGCTGCTGGGTGGCATCATGCCTGTGGGTGTGGTACACACAAAACGAAGTTAAATGCCGCTCAAGGATGCTAAATGTGCCATGTCGAAATGTGTTGTCTGTATTTTGTATGGCAATGCTATTGAGCCAGCGCTATTGTCTATCTACAGCACTGACTGTCTGTCTATTTGTGTGTCTATCTGTCTGTCTGTCTGTGTGGCACTAAACTGTTGCATGCAACAGGAGCGAAGGCAGCTACAGCAATAGCAACAAATACAACCACAGCAGTTTGTAGACAACGATGCCATTTGTTGCTGGCATGTGGCACATTTTCGACGTGTTTTGTGCGCATTTTGGGCAACAACAGCAACAACAACTACAACTACAGCAGAAACAACAAGTTGGAGCAGCAGCAGCAGCTATTCTATATATCTAAAAAAAAAGAGAAGAAAAAAAACAGGCAGTGGCTGCTGACTGGCAGCCCAGAACGTCACGCGTTGCAGGAAATGTGAAAACAACGTTACGAAACTTTTACTTTGCACTCCACCTCACACTCACTCTCTACCTCTCGCTCTGTCTCTCACTCTCGCTCTATCCCACTCTCTCACGCTATTGCGCTCGCTCTGTATGCGCAACAGGAGGCCACACCAATACCATTGCGCTGGCAGCGCTGCAGCAGCGCTAAACACCCGAATGCAACCCCCAAAAAAGAAGGCAGCAGCAGAATTTACTTTGTTTTTGCGTTTACTTTTGCTTTTGACTTTGCGTTTTTTGGTTGTACCAGCGGGAGTGGCATGGGTGTTGTGGGGGTAGGGCGTGCAACGGCTATTGCTTCGTATTTTTGCTTCGTTTTCATTTATTTAGTTTTTCTTTTATTTTGCCACATTTCTTTTAGGTTTTTTTTGCAGCTATATATTTGGGTACAACGACTTGTTGCTTTGTCTGTGTGTGCAACAGAGTCCTGTTGCTATTGCCGCTGGGTGTGGCAACTTGACTGGCACATGGCGCTTGTTACGTATACGACCCGTAGCCTGCCGGCTGCTGCTACTACTGCTGCTGCTGCTGTCATATGTGTTATGTTTTATGATGTCAGTTTTGGGTTTTATTAAAACTGCCTTGAGATATGAGTGCTTCTTTCATTTCAGGTTTCATGCACTACTCGCCACTCCCTCTTCTGCTCGCACTTCTAGCATGCAATTTCGTAAATGTAATGCACATATTTTTATTATATTCAGTAGTAGTTTTTTCCTATTTTTTAATAAATACGTAAGCAGGCAATATGCATAAGCATTATCGCTTAAGTGCTGACACATCGCGCATACGCCGTGTGGCATCAGTTGCAGTCGCTGTTGTTGTTGTTGCTTCTGATGTTGCAGTTGTTGTGGTTGTTGTTGCTGTTGCTGTCATTGCTGCTGCTTATCAAAAAAACCAAATGCACTGTAGTTGTTGTTGTACTGCATGCAACGCCTTTGAAAAACGGGGTCACCTTCAAATTATCAAAATTCACCCGAAATGATTAACTCGACAAACAAAAAATATAAAAAAAAGAGGAAAAATATGTGAGCATTCCCCGCTCGTCTCAAACTATATAAAGAATAAAAGCAAGCGTTACAACCACAACAACAATTAGCAACAACAACAAGAGAACCCACTCATTCGTTGGCGAAACCTTATCTTTGTTACACAAAAACGCAACGGGCACGACGATGTTGTTGATGATGAATTTGCCCTGATTTCGACACAAAAATAAACAAAAAAAATACAAAAAAAAGAAAAACAAACGCAAAAAGGCAGAATGCAACAAAAAGGCGAAAATAGAAAAAGAAAGAAAAACGCAGAGATACAAAACTAGAAAAGGAAACAGAAAAGAAACGAAAATGTTTCTTAAAAAAATATTAGACGAACGAAACCAAAACAAAAACGACAAAAAAATTAGATAAGACGAAATTGAGTCAAGTCAAACTATTTAGAAAAACCGACAAAGTAGCCAGAAAAACTTCGCATGCAGTTTGAAAGCAGCAGCAGCAACAACAACAGCCATTTATGAAGGAAACAACAACAACAACAGCTACAAAGTGCAGCGCGTGTTTGGCTCGATCACAACAGCAATAGAAGAGACATGCAAGAAGAGCTGGAGAGCAGAGCGAAAAAGAGATAGAGAAATAGCTAGAAGGAGGGGAAGAGGGAAGGCCACTGCAATGCCAAAAGGGGCATACAAATATTTTTCAGCAGTTGTCTAAATAACAACGACAGCGACAACGAAAGCAAACGAACTAAATTGCTAAAAAACAAAAATAAAAACAAAACTGTCCACAAAAAACAGCAGCAGCAACAACAAAAACTAATGAAAATAAACGAAAACGTAACAAAAATCAATTGTCGCCAACCAAACGTCAATACAAGTGTCCAAGTGCACATGTGTGTGTTTTGTGTGCGTGTGTGTCTCTGCTTTGACTGTGTATCGTCAAAAAAAAACCTAAAAAACATACAGTCGCAATTGGAACTATTTGTAAGCAGAAGGCAAAAGGGTAGCGGGAGGGACTAAGAGGTAAACGGGGCGGGCAGTGAGAGAAGAGAGGGAAGAGTGAGAGGGAAGCCTGAAGGCAGAGCACACAGGCGGTTCATGCATTTAATTGCTGCGGCGACCGTGCAAAATGTCGCACAGACAAAAAATATACAACTATTTGGTTTGAAGTGCTCAAAAATTGTAAAATATTTGAGCAATGGGAAGGTGAAAACAATATACCAAAGTTCACATTTCATATGTTATATAATTTTAAACAGTAGAATATTTTAAAAATAAGAAACTTAACAGAACTTTGATCAGGTTAATTAGTTTTGGGTACTTATAGAAATTTAAGCAAAAGAAACCTTTGCTTAAATTTTCTACAAAAATTGCTTTTAAGGAAAAATATTGATTTTTTTTTTTTTTTTTCAAATAAAACTTTGAAAAATATATTCCAAATGACAATCCTATATCTTAAGATTTTATATGCTTCATAAAATAAGCTTTACATTATAAAACTTTTCTGTTTTTATTAAAAGTTAGGAAGGCGTATAAAACCAACTTTATCTTTAATCTTTATATTTTAATAACAGCTGCATTTATTTACAGACATCCAGACCCATACATTTGAGTAAACGTCACAGACTTTTAAGATTTTAGATAGCCTAGTTCAATTAATTAAGCAAATTGCCGACATATCAAAACAACTTGCAGATGAAATAGTCAAAATAAATTAATTCTCTCAGATAAACTACTATAGGGTATAACTTATACTCTGTAAATATTATCGGCACATCCTCACAGCTTTTAAAATGGCAGCATAAAAAATGTTCTAAATGGTAAACATATTGTTCTGTAAAATATTTAAATTATTATTGCTATTTTTAAGTAGCCAACTTTTTGAATTCATTTTTGTACAATATTTCAAATAAAATTTGCAGCTCTCAGTAATTCTAAATGTGTGTATCTGTGAGTGTGTGAGTGTATTTGCTGTATTTGTTTTGGCCAGCAGGTGAATTGTTATTGACGTTGACTAGTTTTTCACGCGGTAAGTGTTGGCCAAGAGGACGGCGAATAGGAGGGGTAAAACAACGAGTGTTTTGGAATTTTTCGTTGCTGTGCAAAAGTTGATAAGCTCAAGGACAATGTGGAAGTTTGGCATTGCGTTTCTGCTGCTGCTGCTACTGTAGTTACTGTTGCTGTTGTTGTTGCAATTGTTGCAGCTGCTTGTTTATACAATTGTGTTTGTGCACATGGCAAATATCGAGTTTACTTTTCGGCAACAATAACTGCAAGCCAGCTATGCCAATACTCGATAGAAATACTTAGGTGTATACTTTTTCAAATGATTGCGCATACGCCACGTTGTCACTGCAAAAAACTAAAAACTTGAACTAAATGCAAATGAAATGCGTTAAATTTTATTTGTAATTTACTATGGAAAGAAGGGTAAGCGTTGCACCTGTTGCAAAAACAGAATTCATTGCCTTTCTTATGCTAACGACAAAATGTTCTGCATATATATTTTATTTTTCCTTTTTTCCTACTGTGGACTCCAGTCAAAGTTAAATTAAACCCATTTTTTCTGCTCAGCGGGTGTAGAGAAGAAAAAAAATATCAGCGAAAAGTTTGCGGCCCAAAACACCCACTGAACCACCCAGAAAAAAACACCCGAGCCACTAAAACGAGCACAACAACAACAAGAACTAGAACTGCCTGTTGCACTTTCCTATATACCTGGAATGCTTCCAGTTTTCGTGCCTTCGTGCTTCCAGCATCCACACATAAGGAAGCAACAGAAAAAATACAACAACAAAAAAAGCAAATTTAAGAAATAAAATAAAGAAAAAAAGATTTATATATATAAAGCTAAACCACCCAAATGGCACCACCCAAAAACAGCGCCAACTGCAGCAACAGTTTATTTCATGCGCTTTGCTTTTGTATCAAGCAAAGAGAGAGAAAAAAGTAGAAAGAGAGTGCAGTGAGCGAAGTGAGAAGAAGCCCTAGGAGTAGTTTAATTCTATTCAGCTTAGGGTAGAGATTTGTATGAGTCAATTGATTTGAAAAGTATCTGAAAGAACTCGAGGCACCAATGAAGGTGAATGAATACAAGATGAATAGTTTCATCTGTGAATAAATGCATAAAACTTTATTATACGATAAAAGATAAAATATATGTTAACTGTGGCCAAAAAGCTGAATGAGTCACGCTAAAGTTGCATAAGTGGCAGTGACGCGACGTTGCTGTAGCAACTCTTGGCAGCAATTGCAGTTACTCGACTTGTTGCCTGTTTGTTGCTGACGTCGTTGAGTGTTTCTAATCCAATCACACCGAACAATGGCAATGCAAATGCAGCCACAGTGGCAACAACAACAACAATAACTGTGGCTGCAACTTCCTTTTGTCTGCCATATGCAACACAGACGTTGCAATTGCCAAGCCATGGCATTATAAAACTGTTGTTGTTGCCTTGCCTCATGTTGCCTTGCCTTGGAGTGTTGATGGTCAAGGTCATGAACCTGTTCCAATAACTAGTTTTCTTACGTGCCACATGCACACACTCACACACACAGCCAGACAGATGTAGAGACACACAGACAGACAGAGAGACAGGGAGACAGTCAGACAGACAGCAGTTGACTGCCAGCCAGATGATTGTATGTTGCATGTTGTGGCAACTGTTGCTGCTGCCACTGCCACTGCTGCTGTTGCTGTTGCAACTTCTGCTCTAATGCTAATCCTTACAGATTCTGCCAACAAGCGATTGCCGCTGGCTCTTGCCACTTGCCGCTTGGCATGACTAATGGCTCTAATGTTGCAAGTGGCAAGTTGCAAGTAGTTGTTGCTGCACCTCAAATCAATTTGCCAGTGCATAAATGTTACATGAAATTAAATTACAATTTTGTTCAAGTCGTCAACAAAGACAGGAAATTGCCACCCAAGAGCAACAACAACAAGAGGAAGAAAGAGAACACGCGCCAACAATTTAAAAAAAATAATTAAAAAAGAAAATAAATAATTTAAATTCTATATAAAATCGTGTATATAAGTGTTGTATATAGATATCACTTAAGTAAAATACAAAAAAGAGAGCAGAAAAAATCAAGTGACAAAAAGAAAATCTCGTTGCGTGGGCGCCTGTCTGTCTCCTCCTCTCCCGCTCTTACTCGCCCTCTCCTTTCCACAGCTTTACTAGATGTGTCCACCTGGCTGATTCATTGTTTTGTTTTGCTCAGTGTCATAAATTTCACAAATGAATTTAATAAATCGAAAAATCAAACTGACAATCGAAACAAAGAGAAATCACACTTTTAGTAACAGAAATGCTTCCGTCTGTCAGCAGCGACGGTTTGAAATTAGAAGCGCATTAATTAGAAATCTTTATTATTCTAATTACCATTAACAATTTCATTTTTATTCTCATTTCCATTTTGTTTTTTCTGTTGTTGTTTTTTGTTGCGTTTTATTTTCTATTCACAACATACGGCAATAAATTTGAGGCGACATTTGTGCATAAATTATAAATAAAGATTTCCGCGAATTTTTTGTGTATTTTCTATAGACACACACACGCACGCACACAATGAAGCGGGCTCTTAAAAAGTAATAACAACAACAATAATCAGTATAAGAATGACATTATTATTATTATTATTTTTTTGCTATTTTGATCAATACAACTGTCTATATTGACAATTGTGCATTTGATGCCCATTGTTGTGTCTCCCTGTCTCTTTCTCAGCCCCTATACCCCTCTCGTGCTTGGAGGGGAGCTGTGGGTTGGCAGCGGGCGGTGCTAGTGCACTTGTTGGGCTTCAAAAACGTATTTATTTTTGCTGCTGTTATGGCTATTATACTTTTCTCTATGGCTTAAAGAGACAACGTTTTTAAAACCGTATACATTTTTAAAAAATTATTTTACAATTTCCATTCCATTATTTCAGTTTCTAGAGTAAGAGAGAGCAATCATAGAAATTCAAAGCTGCCTAAACCAGAAATAATATAATTTAATCAAGAGAAATGAGTCATTAGTAGATACAGAAGAATCATGTGTACTCTAAAAGATACTACACTAAGATTTAAATTATTCAAATAATAAAATAAATTTTTCTTTACACAGTATCTTTGAAGATTTGGGCTTAATAATGTTTAGTGAGTCACAATAAGGTAAAAGGTATTTGTAAATATAGACAAATAAATGAATCGTTCATACTAGACAGTAAAATTAGGTTTTATTAGAGTACAAATTAAGCGGGAAAATTAAAACAGGAACAAGAAAACTCTGCAAATATTTGCCAATCTTGTGGAAATTCCAATCAATCTTTAAAAACAGCACTAGTATTTAAAAAAAAAAAAGCATCTAATTCAACAACCAAAAAATAAACCTATGTACAGCCACAAAGCAAAGCATCAGCGCATATACCCCGAGACACTGCGGGGATTATTGCCGTAGTCTCCCAAGTGCCTCACAGCCCCTCCTCCCTCCTACAGAGACTTGCTGTAAGACCAACAAAAAATTTCCAGCTAATTTCGCAACTTATCAGAGGAAGAAATAGAAAAAAACTCAGTATAAAATGGGGGAAAAGTGCATATAAAAACAAAAACTCTTTGCATTTTGAGTGCAAATGACAAAGGGAGAGCAAAGCTAAGTAGAGACAGAAAGAGAGACTAAAAGAGAGAGAAAACGAGTATGAGAGGCAGAAAAATGCGTTACATTTCGCAGAAAAATCAATAAAAAAATATACACGCAAATTAAAATATATTTTTAATTAACAAAATAAAAAATTATTTCGCTGTCGAGTTGCATGCGATATTCTTGACCTTTTAGTGCACTGCGAGTGTGAGAGATGAGAGGGAGAGAGACAGAGAAAGAGAGTGTTGATGTTTTGCTTTGCTAGAGAGCACACACATACACCTACACTCACACACACACACACACATACACAATCCTATGCAAATTACACGCAATGCACACAGAGCTCATAATAAAGTCATATATCATATTATTAAGTACAAACAATGAAATAAAACTTACTTAAAGTTTGTTGCACGCACTTTTGTTTACATTTCTGTAAATGTAAATGTTTTTTTATTTAACATATATTTTTTTATGATATTTAAATTGTGTATTTATTTATTGTCACAGCACTTGAAGATGAATTCAGCAAAAATTCGTTTGGAGGATTAAAAATGTTCTGTTATCACTAGCGAGAAACGCACGTCAACTGTTATTTTGGCCTTTGGGCTGTAGAAGAGGAAGCACATGTAACACACACACACACGCACACACACTTACACTATGACTTGCTGAAGTGTGTGTGAGTTATTGAGTGCGTGAGTGAGTGTATTGGTAGCTGCAGCAGAAAATAAATAAAAATTTCGCACCGCGACCAACGTCAACAACAAACAAACACCGACACTAACTACAAGCGCAGACAACTTTACTAATACGTAAACAACAACGAAAACAAAAAAGAATCGACTAACGTTGCGATGTCGCTGTCGCAGTCGCTGTTAGCGTCGCTGCCGCTAGATGCTGCCGCTGACGCTGCCGCTACGGCTGCCAATGCGCTGCGCTGCGTTGCTTTGCTCTACGTTGCGTTGCGCTTACAACGACAATCCGAAGCTAAGGCAAAAGCGTACCGAACCGTTCGAAACGACCGACAATAAAGCTGCCATCCAGCTGAGCTGCCCGGCACTATTGACTATGAGCCGCAGCCAAAACTGAGCGGCGGGCAGAATGAGTGCAGCGGCGATTGCTCTCCACACGCACACACTAACACACACACATTCACATACATATACTTAGCATGTGTGTGTGTGACAAAGAGTCAGCCACAATGCAGTCGTTGTAAAGGTCTAAGAAATATTTCGCTGTTTTTATGCAGTTGCCTTGACTGAGAACACAGCAGCGCTCAAAGCTTGCAAGTGTGTAAGTGTTGCTCTATGTGTGTGTGACTGTGTTTGTGTAGAAAAAATTGCAATGTGAGCGAGAGATACGAGAGACCCTTCAGCCAAGTGGGAGGTTGCCGGCTAGCCAAGACTCTGTGTGTGCGACTGTGTGTGTAAGTAAGTGTCTCCATGTATTTGTGCGCTTCATTCATGGCAGCCGGCAAAAAACGTTAAAAGCGAAATTGGTTAACACAAAAAAAAAAAAAAAAAACAGGAGAGAAAGAGAGCAAGAAAGAGCGTAAAAAAAAGAGGGGAAAAAAAGAAAATGGTGGCAAGCAAAACTCGGAGTGCAAAAATTGTGTCGCCGCTGTGGCAAAAAAAAAATGTGTCTCATCTCCAGAGCGAACGAGTTACTTCTGAGTGAGAGCAGCAGCAGGAGAGGCAGCAGTAGCAGAGACAGCGGCAGCGACTGCAGGAGAGTCCAGCGACAGGCGGGTAAGGCGAACATCAGTGCATTTTTAATTGCACTTTGCGCGCAATAGTATTAGTGCACTCACACAGAGGCATGCACATGCACAGCTGTGTCGGCGCTCAGTTAAATGCGCTCACTTTGGACTCGCTCTCAGCAACAACACAATAACAACAACAACTGCACTAGCGCTCTCAGTTGTATTTTGTTTTTGCATTCTTATTCTGTGCTTTTTTTCTTACTTTTTCTTTTGTACTACACTTTGTGCATTTAGTTCACCATTTTGTTATATTTTGAACAAAGATTTTCGACAAAGAAACCGCACAAAACAAATCGATAAGCGGTTATCGATAATCGCAGCAGGCAATCGTTAATCGATATTCGACAATCGTTAATCGAACAGCGAATCGAACAACGCTTTGTTTGTTTTTTTTCTTTCGTTTCTGTGTTTTTAGCGCTGGAGACGAAGACGGAGACGCGCTCACTCACCGCTCGAAATGCAACTGGCGGCGACTCTGGCAACACGCGCCCGTTGCACATGCACTTTTTATTATTTGTTGTCGTTACTCTTGTTGTTGTAGTTGTTGTCGTAGTCGCCGTCGTTGCTGTTGTTGTAGTTTTGAGTGTGCAGCGTTTTCGGTGCTTTCGATCTGCGTCTGACTTTGTGCGAATGTCGAGCGCGAGAGCAAAACTTAATAAATACAAAAAAAACTACAAAAATTATTATAATTCGCCAGTCGAACAAACGGACGGACACGGCAATTCGACTCAGCCAACTTGCAGCCGGACTCAATTGCATTTCATTGTTGTCGTTGTTGTTGTTGACGAAAAATGTAATTCGTAATTTTTTTGAGAATTTTCGGCATAGCACAAGTTATGGACTTGAGACTCGGGGACTTGAGACTATTGGCTAGAGCTCAGAGCTAAAGCAGTGGGACAAGAAGTGGGGACTGTGGCTAAGGGGGTGCATGCGGGGAACCTTGGCTATGGCTTGGGGTTGGGTCTGTTTCTCTGCCTGAATTTAGTCGTGACTGGTTTCAAGGTCTCTCAATTAATGCGAAAATTTCGTTGTGCATTTTTTAGTTTTCGTTATTTTTTTGTGTTTTTTGCATGCTTGTAATAAAATTCGTGTATAATAAATATAGTAATTGTTTAACCATTTTTTGTAAGTTGCATTGTTTTGTTTTTGTTTTTGTTTTTATTTTTGGAATTTTTTTTGTTTTGTTTGGTATTGCATTTAATGCTTTTCTAATAAGCAAATAACATTAATTTTTTGTTGATTTTAATTGCAGTCAGAGGCGACTCACTGACCTTCAAATTCAGTTGAGTGGAATTAGTCAAGAATTGGTGGCATTTGAATTGCTGAAGGTGATCGTTTTGTTTATATGAATATGGAATATCATACGATATTTATATATTTATGACAGAAAACTGCATAGAGAATAAGAGAGGGAAATTTGAGGACTTTAGCAAAGGAATTTAATGGAAATTCTAGCGGATTTTTGGTAAAAAATTAATAAGAAACGATCGTTGGTAATGCAAATCAAACATCAATCAACAGCTTTAATTACAACTTTATTCGAAAAATGTCTAAAAGGGTAAATTTTGTGTTAATAGCAGAGGTATTACAATATGGCTTCCATATTTTGATATGTTTATATAGATAACATGGGGTGTTTCTTGTCGATCAATCACTAGTCAATCATTAAATAATATGCCTGATCACTTTCCACTCAATCAATAATTATTTTACGATAAAATCTAGGGAGACTTCTACTTAATTGAATACTTTTGAAATGTTGGCCAACTTATGTTAATTTTAAAATTAATTTTCTTACAAATACGTCACTAATCAATCACCAATCAATCAAACACGTTAAAAGCGCAGAGCTTAACGATCTTCTGATAGATGGGCGTAGCTTAAATCAGTTGATCATCTCTACTAAAGACTTCTTAAGCGTACATCCTTTGTTTTACATCCATCACTAATCAATCGAACGCTCAGAAAGCTCTTTAAGGTCCCAGGCGTTGCCACAAGCAGCCAAATTAAATTTATAACAAAACTTTATCAGCCAGACAGTAAAAAAACACGTTAAAATATAAGGTAACTCGCTTTAATAGCATTTTATTCATTGTATGATCTCTCACCCTTTTTGACCACTTCATTTCCGTGTCGCATAAAATGCAAAAACAACTTCAAAACATACTAAAAAGTACGAGTGCGAGTTTGTGAGTTTTGAGTACGAGTAATGTCGCCAAAAGAGGAACACACATAATTGCAGTATTTACAAAAGATAAAATCGGCGACAACATGCAAGCGACAAAAAAGATGCAGAGCAAAGTACACACAAACATACACACCCAGACACATGTAAAAATCCAATGAGAAGCAATTAAAATTAAAACCACGTAAGCAAATATATGTACGAAAAGCCCCCGAAAAAAATAAAAACAAAATAAAAAGAAGCGTTCAAATAGCGAACCCAAAAAACTCATACAAATCCACCCTATTGCAAATGCATTTTTTACGCTCCTTTTTTATAAACACACACACATACACACATATATATTTTAAATGCACACAAAAGATGCACGAAGCAAAACGTGCAATTTTGTTGAATGCATTTCGAAAAAAAAGTACCGAAAAAAATCGAAGCGAATGAGCAAATAAGCAAAAAAAAAAGACGAAAAAACGACAAAAATGGTATGCAATTTTTTGCATAATGAAAAATGCAGCAGGCAAACAAACACACACACATACAGGCATATGTATGCACAGTGTGAGCGAGAAATAATGAAACGCATTGCATGCATGCACATTGAAAGCTGAGCTGTGAAATCCAGACCCAAAAATATATTCTAAAATTAAAATGCGACTGCCTGTCGAAATGTAAACAGTCAAAGGGGTGCGCACAACAAACACACACACACGCACACACACACACATGTGCAATTAAAACACGCCACTGCATTTCGCGTATACAAAAGCAAAGGCAAGAAATGCATTTTTGTGCATCTTGCAGATACACAGACACACACACTCAAACACACACCGCCTAGGGCTAATGGGGTGAGTTTTGTACAAAGTCTGGCGTCTTTAACAATTTCGTATGCATTCTTTTTGCACATAAAAATTACGCACTTCCCTGTGATCCCAGCTAAATAGAAGCTTGATTGGCTCCAAATGAGTTTGCACCCAAAAGCGGAAGTGAATTGCATCCGTTTAAAGCCATCTAGTGTTGGGCAAACGGAACTGAACTCCACTTAACTCCACACCGGAAGTGGCCAACTCAAAGTGCAGCTGGACACACGGGAAACTACTAAGCACACACGCACAAACACACACACACACACACACAGTCAGCCCCACATTAGCACTGGGAACAAGAACAAGAATTTCATTATTAATGAGAGAAGCCAAATTAAACACACAATTAGATAAAAATCAAACCGTAATAATTGTTTGTGCTTAAGCGACAGTTTACAATTTAAATGTTTTTCTCTTTCTCCTTTTTTTTTTTGCTAAATAATTAGTTGGCAATTTTTGCAGCGCTGTAAATTAATTGTATGGAAACATAATTAAGCCACGAGTAAATTAGTTTGTTCAAGTTGTTTTTTCCTAGATTCAAATATCGGGTTAGCAAATTAGTGTTCTTAATCGATTTCTGTAGAGGAAATCAGGAGACAAAATTGTTAACAATAATTGAGGGGTTTTAATGTCTTTCATTAAACTATTTAAGGTATTAAATATGACAGAGAAATGCATACATTTTAGGCCAAGGCCCTGCCCTTCTCTTTATTATATTACTGTATTTTTTTTTTGCGAAAAATTTTATTTGTTTCCAAAAAGGTCATCAAATAGGGTTTCAAATATCTAAAAAAAATTTTATAATACAGGAATAAGTTTCTATTTTAAACTCATTTAAAAATATTGTTAAATACTATTTGTCCTTTGAAAGATATAATATTTTTTTTAAGCTAAAAAATTGTTTGACATTCTTGCAATTGACTTTTCTGTATACATTTATTTAATATAAATATCCTACTCGTAATAAACTAGTTGTTCCAGCGACTAAAAATAAATTACACATTCAATAAATAAATATTTAACACAGTTAATCTTTACATTGATACAAAAGTAAAATTAATTTGGCTCAATAAAATTTCTTATAAAAACTCGTTAAAGTTTTAATTTATTTATAAATGAACTCACTCATGCTTACGTTTACTCCCCGAAGTAGACAAATTTAGCTGGCAAATAAATGTTGTTTCCGCCCACATTAATTGTGATTTGCAGCCTCGTGATCTCAACTCTTGTGCACTAAATGTGATTTTCAGTTTCAAGTAAAAGTAAACGAAAACAAGCGAAAACAAATAAACGAAAATGAAATCAACAAATAAGCAGACCCAGTGGAGGAACAGCAGCAGCAATCCAAGTCCAAGCCAATGACCAAGAATCAACAGCAGCAACAGCAGCAGCAGCAACGGCAGCAACAACACAGATTGCTGAGGCCAAGGAACTCGACAGCAATACAAAATTACTTGGCCTTGGTCAGGCACACTGTGTGTGTATAAGTAATGCACATAAATGTGGTGTGCCAGTGTGTGTGCATATAAATATTTTTAAATGTTTTTGCTTCTGCTTTTTTTTGTTTTATTTTCATTTTTTTTTTTTTTGCATTTTTACATTGCATTGTGCGTTGTTGCGTTATTACGTTTTAATTTTCGTTGCGAAAATAGTTGACAAGAAAGTGAAGTGCAAGAATCACACAGTAGATTAGCTCAGGCATTGATAAGATACGCAGGAACAGCAACAACAACAACAACAACAATCAACAGCAATAAGAGCAATAAATAGCTAACTGTTTGTCTGATAAGCCACTAAAGCCAGCCTAAGGTTTGCCATACTGGACATTGTTGCTGCCTTGTAGGTCAGTAAAAGCAGCGCGAGAATGGGGGTAGTGTCAAGGGATAAGGGTGGGCATACAGAGCGGTTAAGGGGCAGTGCAGCGCAAATGATGTCACTGTTTTGCAAGCTTAGCCCAATGAAACAGATTTCAACACATGTTAAAAATACATTTGCATTAGCCCAGACACAAATACACCCAGAGCAGCATGCACATACGTGCACAGACAGGCACGCACTTGCATCGACAAGCGAGAATTCCAAATATACGCGCACAAATTGCCGTTTAACCAATGTCAATGTCAACATGCAACATCTGCGGCAACAACAAATATGTTTCTAATGGACGCAGCATCCACGCGGAAACTGTTGCCATGTTTAGGCCGTGTTGTTGCTGTTGCTGTTGCTGCCGGCAACACATTGTCCGCGTGCGTATTTGTGTTTGTGTTTAAGGTCATATCTCGAAATTTTATTTGGCTGCCTGCCAAATACAAAACAGATGAATGCAACGCCAAAGTGCTTGCGGCAGAACCAATACACACAAGCAGACATACTCACGCACACACACAGTTACACACACGACACGTGTTTACACATATAGAATTTGTGTTGCAAATTCACGCAACGTTGTTGTTGTAGTTGTTGCTGTTACTATTGCTGCTGCTGCTGTTGCTGCTGTCGGGGCCGTTTTTGGGGGCTGCCCGTTTTAGATGTTTAGTTTTAGATATCAATGAAGTCGAGAGCGAAAGTGTTTTCACAGCATTTACATTTCAATTCACATTACGTATACGTTATATTCGTTGGCTGTCTATATGCAGTCTGCCCGCATACATGTATATGTGTGTGTGTGTGGTCGCTGAACTTGTGGCAGTTTTGTATTTTTAGTTAAATGTGCTTTAAATTGGCATTCAATTGATTTGCCAATGTGATTTAAAGCAATTACTGTTCATTAAAACAATTCAATGGAGGAAACAAAATATTTCACATGTGATTAATTATGAACAATATCAAATCAGACTTTAGCTTTGGCATCTCGAAATAATCAAGCTAAATTTAGCTGTTAAAATGCGACTATCTTTGATATATATCTACTTCATCTCTTCAAACTTCACGTATTTAACACTTCGATATCAATAATATTTTTATAGGCACTTAATGACGCATCAGTTGGGCGATTATTTCGAAATTATTGCTATCAAAAGTGTTGCTCAAATTTCCGGTGTATTTCCGCTGTTGATAACACATTTTCAAGCTATCATAACTTTATCTTAAGTTGATTTATACGCCACTTATTTCCTTGATTTCACACTCGATTAAGAAAGTTATTATAGAAATTTTAGATAAAGAATTTTTAATTTAAATTGTATGAGTAAAAGTATAATTTATTTCGTAATGTTTAAAATATGCATTACTAAGATACTTCTTAAAATTAAGCAGCGGACGCATCGTTTTCAATTTTCTTTTTGAATAAAGCTGCCATTACTTAAAAAAAACTATAATGTTGTTCATTTCAATTAACTGCTGGTTTTCTTTATGCAGTTTTAATCGATTCCAGCTGTCAATATAAGCATAAAAAATACTCCCTGCTGATCAGAGAACCGTGACTGTGTCAGGTTCTTTTTTCTTTCAACCCCAAAACGAGCTAAAATCCACGCATATGAGCAAATAATAATTTAGCTAGGAAGCAGCTAAAAAAAAAGGGTACCCAAAACAAAAGAAATGTAAACAAAGCGGTGTAGAGAAGGGAGAAACGAAAGGGAAGAAAGAGAAGAAGAGTTTCAAGTTCAAAGAACTCATTACTCACTAAAAATCGTACATTTTTAGGATGCGAATACTGTTTGTGGCTTTGATTTGATTTTTGCTTATACGCAAACCATTTACGCACACACCCACACACTCACACACACTCTAGCATTATGAATCGAATGAGTGTATAAGTATTTCTTTATCGCCGCACACATGATTCACAAATAAATAAAAGGCAAATGTGAAATGGCGTCCATGACCAACACAACAACAGACAACAACAGCAACAACAACAACGGAGACAGACCAAAGACCAACGACAACAACAACGGTCACTCCTCTTCCCCGTCGCCACGCCCCAGTCCGCCCCTTCTGCAGCAACTCCTGCTGCTCCATATGCTATAATGCCATGAACTGAACCAACAACCGATTTTTATTATTATTATTTTGAATACGCTTCTTGTTGCTGTTATTACACTTATTGTTGTTGTTGTTGCAACTTTTTTTGTGTATTTTGTTTTGTATATTTTTCGTCACACTTGGCAGCAGCGACGACGTCGACGTCGGCAGCAGAAGCAGCAGCGGCAGCAAAAGTAAGCAGCGTCAGCTTGTGTATTTGTATTTGTATTTGCACAGCGTCAGCGTTGACTTCGCAGTTGACAGCGACAGCAACGACGACGACGGCAACGTCATGCCCCCTTTCTGTCCAGTGCCCCTTTGGCCGTTCAGCAGTCGGTCGTTTGGTTTGTCGGTCGTCCCTAACCTACGACAACCGAATTCGCACTGGGCCAGGTTCAATGAACTTTTTGGCTGCGTTTTTGCTGCCGCTGACGTCGCTGCTGCCGTCGCTGCTGTTGCTGTTGACGTTGTTGTCATCGCCGTTCGTCGCTGCATAAAGCGTGCATTGAGGGCGCTGGCTGGTTGACAGACTGACTGACCGACAGACCGACTGGCAGACAGACGGACGGTCAAACTGACTAACTGACTAGCTATGCGTGTTGTTGTTGCTGCTGTTGTTGTTGCTGCTGTTGTTGTTGCTGTTTACTCAGTGTCTGTGTATGCGTGCATGAATGAAGCTTCTTTCTTTTAATTTTGTCAAGTTCGTTTTGAATTTCAATTTTGAGTCATGCATAAAGTGCAAGATACGACAACGAGTACTTAAACTCGCACTCGCATTCATATCTACAACTACAAACACACATACACATGTTCACACACACACTTTCATGCACGTATATTTGTGCTGCTTTTTTATGTATGCATTGAAGACAGTCGGCAGCTGTCACTGACTTTTTTTTTGCTTTTTGATAAGCCTCGTTCCTATAAACGCAACTGTAAAAATAATTTAAAAGAAATTAACCACAATAACCCAAGCTGTGGATTCTCAGTGCAACAAAAAAAAAATTTTTTAAAAATAATAATAAGAAAAATTCACTAGAAATCGGAAACTTTTTAGAAAATCAAATTACATGGCGCAAGAAGAAGAGGAAGACGAGCAGCAAGCACATAAAAATGAATAAGCTGAGCCTAACGGAAGTTCAAATACCCTAAGAGACTTGAAGAATTGAGAAGCAGCAAATTCTAATAGAAATATTTTTAAATAGACATTTTAAAGCCCATAAAATTCAAGTAAAAGTTATATTAATCTATAAATAAAACTGTATATAACATTTTAAAAATTAACTTTGCAATACTTACTGTGTTAATTTAGTAATCGTAGTAGAAATATTTAAATATTGTACTCACATTTCTAAAGATTCACTCAAAACTTGCTTCATTTTCCAAACGGAAATAAAGTTACCTAAAAAAGTAAAAGCAAATACCGAATATTATAATTATGTTACATATAAAATATTTGTATATATATTTCTTTCAATTAATTATTTAAAAACCTTGTAAAAATTCTACCATAATAAATTACTGTCTAAATTTATAACAACTAATATGCCCGTTTGCTAGAGTAACAAGCTGGGCTGTCTGGGTTGCCATTGACGATAATGATTCTGTTAAAAATAATCAGTTTATGATAGGTAAGGAGGCTGTGACTGGGAGACTGAAACTGGGACTGAGACTGCGTCTAGGGCGTCTCTGCTTGGTTGCTTCGCTTGGTTTGACTTGACTTGACTCGAGTTGACTAAATATGATATGCCCTGGCAGAGAGTCAACCAAAATGTTACCACAGATCTATAACACCCCATCTCAGTGTGTCTCTCTCTGTGTGTGTGTATGTCTGTGTGTGTGGCGAAAATGATTGTAATGGAATCGAATTGAATTGAAACGAAATGAATCGAATCGTCGTCTGTCGAATTGTGGATTAGTTGGTTGGCTTTTAAAAAAAAGGAGAAAAAAAGTATGTAAATGAATTACTACAACTTCAGCAACTGTCTGTCAAGACGCAAGTCTATCTGTCTGTCTGTTTGTCATTTCACATGCTCGTTCTGTGCATTTGGCTGTGATTAATTGCATTGGCTGCCGCTGGTAACTGGCTGGCAAGGAAGCCTTAGAAATGTCAGGGCCAATGGCATGGCCCAATGCAAATTTATGACAACGGCGCGCCGAGATTTATCAACTGCAACAAAACTGCCAGCACTAACAGCAGCAACAACATCAACAACAACAACAGCAACGACAACTACAAATAAAAATAACCAGTTAATGCGCCGACAACAAATAAAATCGAAAGCCGCATCCAAAAAACCGGTTCGCCAAAGTTCTAAAAATGAAACTGGCTGCAACAAGACCAAAAATATTTTCAATTTTTTTTTTTTTTTTTTGTATTTTTCACTGTCTGCCAAAATTGCAAGCGGGCATAAATTAACCGCATGGGGTCCAGATACACACATACACATACAGAAAGACTGAGAGAGACACACGCATATGCAAGAGCAGCACTCCCAAAACCACTTAAAGTCCACAATGATGACGTTGATGTCTGTCCCAAACGTCGTCTTTGCCAGCAAAACCACGCCAGTTGAGTTTTCAAGTGCAGTTCTTCTCTCTGCCGCTGTCGCTGCTTACATCGCTGCTGATGACGCAAAAAAAAGTAAAACCGGCAACGACCACGACCTCACCCAAAACCGGGCAGCAGCAGCAGCAGCACCACCAGCAGCAAAAACAACAACAACAAAAGGCAGAAGATCCGGCAGCAACAACAAACCAACAACGCATTCAGTGAAGCTCCACCCCAAAGCCAAAAAATGCGCAATTTGACTGTACGAAAAATAATACAAAAAATACACAAAAAGTAAACGAAAAAGCGAATAAAAACGCAGCAGAAAGAGCAACCAAAATAAATGCACACAAAATGCTACAAAATTAATATTGACACGTCGACTAAGGAATGCTCTAACTTAGGCAATAAAGTGTGAGTAAGTAAATTTAATTAAGAGCTACGATTTGACTAAGAGAATATTATGAGCTATTCAATTTAAGTCTTAAAATAGTGTAAACAATTTTTAAATACGATTTAAAGTTTTACGTAATTTATATATGATTGAAATGAAATAAAACCTTTTGGGAAATTGTTAAAAGTGTCAAAAAAGGCAAGAAAATAAGTTCAAAGAAATCTACAAACAATAAAACATTTTAAACTAATTTATTTTTAAAGGAAAAATAACTTGATCAATGAAGGAAAAGAGACTAAATTGTTTGTACTCAACCACCAAATTTTTTACGCAATATAAACATTTCTCCAAATGAATAATTATTTGAAATGATTTAAATAATTTATTTAAAATTATAAAAATAATAAAATATATTCCAATTTATAATTAGACAACATTCTATATACTTTTCATTTATTTATCCATCCATTCAGCTGCTTCCTGCCTAATACAGCTTCGCACACTTATTTACCAACTTCTCTACTTAGCTAATGTACCCCAGTTAGTGTATAATTTTAGTAAAAATTTTCGTTTGTTGCTCATACAAATTTTTCTGGGCTGGCGGTTTGTCGGTTACTGACCGTCCTCAAGGTTTTTCGTATTTTGCCCTTTTTGCAGAGGCAGCGACGTCGCAGTCGGCGTGAACGTCAACTGTGGCAGAGACAGCAGCGTCAGTTGTAAACGAAGAGCAAGTGAGACGCTGGCAGCGTCAACGATCGCAACGCTCAATTCCCTTCATTTAGAGCGTTTTTTGTTGAGTTGCTGCTGCTGCTTTTGTGATTGTTGTTGTTGCTGTTGTAGCTGCTGCAGTTCGTTGTTGCATTTTTGAACGTTTTACGTAGCGCAAATTACAGCAAACACGCCATCATCATCACCATTACCAACGTCATCAACAACATCATCATCATCATTGTTGGAGTCACAGTGTTGCAGCTAGGGCGCAGTAATAATAATAAGAACAGCAACAGTAACAACAACAACAACAACGGGAGCTGCAACATAATCAAGATGGCAGCCACTTGCAGCAACTTGCAGCAAAAAAATTGACGAATATGCGATGCAACAGCAACAACAACAGCAACAGCCACAGCAGCCTCAACGACAACGGCAATAAACAGAATTTTAAACCCGAATTCAATGCAAAACATGTCGAGAACTTGAAGCAGGCAAAAAGTGTAGACTTGACACAAGATATGGCATCGACTGGGATAGAAACGAGTGCAGATCAGCAGAGCTAAGAATATATATACTAAAGTCAACTGTTGTAATTGCCATCTCTCTCATGCCCTGTCGCTTTCTGTTGTTGTTGTGTGAGCCAGTGAAGCATAGGTTTTAATTTATGTAGCACGCACATTTTGTCTTGTGTCTTGAGCTTTTTTCTCACAATTTGTTTTGGCAGTGAACGGAATGAAAGATGGAAGCTACAGGGAATGCTATGCCCTGTGCAATTAAACTAGGCACCTGAATCGTCAATGGGTGGAGTGGGGTATACCTGGCATAGCACAGCCTAGTCTAGGGTATAGGCTATGAGGTACAGGGTATGCGGGGCTTTTTAATGGGAAACAGAACAACATTGTCGGAACATTTTTCAACGTATGTTTAGCATAATAATGAGTCTCTGATCAAAACACATAAAATAATGTTAAAGCTCAAACTAAACACAAGTTTTAATGGCACATCATATAACTAAATACTGTAGAAATAACAACATACTGAGCTACTTCAACTTAATTAAGACAAACAAGTAATTGGTTTATTTTTAAAACTACTGCCACTAATTTTAATTGCTCTACCAAAATTTAAAGATTGGGTTTAAGTATATTACCTATTCTTCCTACCTATTTGAATGCTACTTCCAATAAACTAAATTGAATTGTATGCTGCCTAAACATTTTTACACTTTACGCACACTTTTGCGCACTCCCATCTAAATTGAAATTTAAATATTTGTGCAACACTTAGTCTGTATTTGTTTAGACTTAAATCACACACACAACGACCACATAATAATAAAAATTATATTAAGTAGCGGCAATAATTGTACGCTGCTCATTGATAATAATGTTTACCACATGGCGTATGCGTTATGCATAAATCATAAGCGAAATTCCAAACGCAATAGCAACAACAAGAGCAAATTCCACAGACTGCCACCCAAAAACACGCACCAACAACAAACCCAAATTAGACCGTCTAAACACATACGGGCCAAAAACGAGCCACATAACTGACCCTGAACTAAATTTGCAAAAACACTCAATTAAATAGCAAGTGTGTGTGTGTGTGTGTGTCTGTGTGAAGGCCTATTTGACTTGTTGTTGTTGCTGATGCTGTTACAATTTGAAATGCAAACTGCAGACGACACGAGCAACAACTGCGGCTGCCTCCTAATCCAGTATCCAGTCGTTGCAACTAACAACAGGTGGGTGGCAGCCACAAAACGTAGCAGCCTAGTGATGCAATGTGCAGCCCGGTACGTGTGTGTACGTGTGTGTGCGTATGTGTGTTTGAAGCATTAAAATGCAGAGCAAAGTCAGCAACAGAGTTTAGTTTAGTTGCATATCGCTCACAACCCAGTGTGTGTGTGGTAGGTGTGTATACGTGTGTGCAATGTGTATTTGCTGAAAACGAAAGTGATGTGCAATTTTCGATTTAGTAGTTGTTTTTGCTGTTGTTGCTTGTGGTAAAACGACAGACAATGTCACATAATGAAATTAGCTAGGCCAGATGGTTTGGGCCAACAGGTGTCTCAAAGGCTATTACGATGCCCAAAGCTGGCACACACAAAATTTGTGGTGTGTGTCTATTTCTGTGTGACTATGTGTGGTTTGTTTAGAGTGTAATCAAGCGAGAAGCACAAAATGTTGACTAAAAACTGACTAAAATGCTGACAGGAAGCCAGACACAGCCAGAACACAAACACCACAAACACCATACACACGCACTCAAACACTTCACACTGAACCACAAAATTCCATTTAAGGGGTTAAGCATCAAAAGTCCTCTTGGCCATTTTGTGTGTGCTTTGTTGCAATTGATTTTAAATTTTAATGCCATCAACAGGCTTGACTTGGCCTAAACAAAATCTACAGCATTTCATTGGTAAATTTCTATAGACTGTTTAACCATTATAGCATCGACTTAACATTGCTACAGATCTGCTTTGACGGCATTAATTAAAAAACTGTGCAGTTCTTCATTTTTTTTCTTCATATTTTTGATTTGATTGTGCCAAATTGGATTAATTTCATTTGCTGGCAGCTAAAGCGAAATATGAAAATGAATTTCTGTATTTTTTTTTTATTTTTCTTCACATTTTGCCATCTTTTTTTTTGCGCATTGCATTTCTCATTTCAATTAGAGCAAATCATGTTAAAAATTCTGTTTCTGGAAATGTCAAGTAAGTGGAAATTGTGGACTTGGAAAATACACTCACAAGTAAGTAATTTTGGGGATGAGAAAAGTTGTAGAAATTAATTAGCTAATGAAATTAAGTTGGAAAAAAATTGAATTACTTTTTCGAACAAATTTATGGTTTAAATAATATTTTAAAGTGAGTTTAAGAATTTCAATTTTTTATTAACTTTTTTAAGCATAAGAAAAAGGATTTACTTAACTTCTAAACTAGTTTGTTAAAATTTCATTTTTAGTATATCTTAGTGTACGTTTTAAGCTGTCATTAAATGTTTCATAGTTGATTTTTTATAACATTTCCAGCTGGCTGTGTTTCAAGTTTAATGACGGCCAACGAAATAATGAAAAACGCTGTTTTAACTGTTAAACTGTCGATTATAAGAGACTGAAATTCAAACTAGCTGCTGTTTGGAGCCAGGCTACAAAAAGGGGGCATGCAACAAACTGAGCTGAAACCAAAGCGAGCCAAACTAAACCAAAAACAAGCCAAACCAAGCCAAAACCAAAGCTAAACAAAACAAAACAGTTCATTGTCGTCTTTATGCCGACCACTTCCTCGGACATCTCGTTCTAGCATCAACAGCAACAAAAAAACGTAGCAGAAGATGGAGTAGAACAACAACAACAAGAATAACAGCAACTACAATAATAGCAAAGAGCACAAAAAAAAAAAGAAAATAAAGGGGGCTATATAATGCAATACAATGCAAAAGTTCTCAAGAAAATTCAGCAAAACAATTTGACAAAAAAGCGAAACGACAACAAATTCTGCCATCTTCGGCGATCCTCGTTGATGGACGTTGGCATTTTTAAATGAGTTGCGCGTTTTTTTTTTTTCTTTTATTTTTTAGTTTTTGCTGTTGTTGTGCCACTGCTGCAGTTGTTGCTCTGCAGCTGCAGCTGCATTAAACTATATACAACTGCTTGACAGTCGCTCTCACTGAGAGAGTGTGTGCCTGTGTGTCTGTGTGTGTGTGTGTGTGTTGTTTGAGTGCCTTGCAACTTGAAACGCAATGCAAGAATTAAAAGCAAGTAAGCGCGAAACGAAGCCCCGCTCGACCACGTCCCTAGTCCCAATTGCTGTCCCTTGTCCCGACAGCAGCAGCAACCTCGATGCTGCAGTTGACGCAGAGACCGACAAAAAGCGCGTTTTGATGCATTTGTGGCAGCGACAGTGCTGACGATGGCACTGACCTTTCCTAATGCAGCTCAAGTTGCACGCAGCAGCAGCAAAAAACAACAACAACGAGTCAAATATAATTGAGAGCCGCATAGTTAGACCGATCACAGCAACAACTCACCGTCATCATCATCATCATCATTGCGATGACAATTTTGATGACGACCATCAAAGGTCAGCTAATAAGTTCTCAAGTATTTCTAAATTATTTAGGTTCGTTCAATGACTCAGTCCCCATTTAAAGGTCATTTTTTACTGCCAATAAACATGTAAGAACAAAAAGATTTAAATAACTAAATTCGTTGATGTGCCATGACAGTCACTCATTAAACATTAAGCCAAACCCATCAAGCTCAAATTTATGTGATTATTTCAATTCGATAGATTTAACGGCACCATTAAAATTGTATTTACAAAACATGCAAATGTGAAAAGTGTTTACAAAAGCAGTCACAACTAAAATGCATCATTTTTGAATATTTATGTGAAATAAAAATTCAGTTATTAAACAGTTATTTATTTCCGTGCATAAGGAAAATAAAACTTGTTGAAAAGTCTCTACATTCATAATTTAAATAAATGATTTCATTAAATTATTTTAATTAAATTAGTCATATAAGTTAGTCAGAAAAAAAATATAGTTTCTAAAAAAAGAAGCATTAAAAAGGCTCTTAGTCAGCTTCTTATATATATATTGCATTTAAAATTTTTTTATCCTATGTAAAATGTTCATTGGAACGATAGAATATATTTCCATTTATTCTGTAAACTTTAAGGCTACTAAATAAAACTGAAACCAAATATTCAAGTGCATATAATTACAATTAACATAAGAATTGAATGAAACTTTATTTTAAACAATCACATAAGCTGTTTATTCAGTTAAAATACATATAGATTGTCTTTAACAAATTGGTTTTCCTTTTTTGTTATTAAAATGCAAATTAATAAAAAAAATAAAATTAAAAAATGCATTCAAGGTAATTGCACAAAAAAGGCAGCGCTGAACAAAATACAAAACAAAACTGAAATTCAGATAGAGAAAGAGTGAGAGAGGAAAAATGCTAAATAAAAATGGTATAGAACCAGTTATTGTTTATATAACTGTACGAATAGTTGAACTTTTCTAATTTGTTGGCATTTTGTGCGGTCACTTGATTATTTATATTCGGACAACTTCCAGTTTACAGTGCGCTGTAAGCCATTTATCGAGTATATCAAATCGACTATATATATATTAAATGTCTGACTTTGGATTGTACTTTGCACGATTCAATTAAACTGCAATATTTGCTGGCATCGAAGTGAAGTTGCCACATAAAGTTTATAGCGTTGGAACGTGCAACAAGTGGAGCAGAGAAATGAAACTAGAAACGAATTTCCCTTAGTTACATCCCGCTGGGCAGTTAACTTTAGCCACGATAAATTCACGTTTCCTGCCACAGCAACACACACACACACACACACATCCATGAGTCCTGGTCTGTGTCGATTTGGCGGAAGTGGAAGTGGCAGTGGGCGCGTTACTTCCGCTTTTCGCCACAGACACTCTGCTAACCACTTAAAACTCCAACTCAGCTGATAAGCTGCCAAAATGTAAGCTAACAAATCCAATATCTACGACTTGTTGCTTTTATCATTAGGGTCAAGCTCACACTAAGTGAGTAATAGCTATTAATCAAGCCAAAAAAAATAAAAAAAATAGCTAGTTAGTTAAACAACTCAAAGCCAGGGGCAAGTGCAATGGTTGCATAAAAAAACTGGCCATAACCAGCCAGTAAAGTGCAACACCTTGTTCTATGACGCCAGCGTTGGCGGCAACAGCGCCGTCAACGTCAGCGCCGGCGCCAGCGCTAGCGTCGCAGAAAACTTGTCTTGAACTGGCTCTGACTGTGCGACCTCCGCGCCCATTTGGCTAAATGGAAATGATGGCCGGCAGTCCGCAATGGGAAATGTGTGTTACTGTAACTGCGAAGCAAATACTTCCTGTTGCCACTCACTCTTAGCCAGTCAACTCTAAGCTTTAAATGGCCCAAACAGGCAACTGGCCAACGGCACAAAGCTGTTCAACTGATCTCTTAAAGCTAGCAATGTACCGCTAAAATATTTAAAAGCCATAAACATTTTACAGCATATTTAATCGAAAAATCTCTAGTAAATTCTTAACAACAAATTTAAAGTGGTAAAATTTTTATTACGTTACAAATTGATATGATAATAATAAAAATAGTCGAAAAATTCAAAAAGAAATTTAAGCCATTGGCTTTCTTTTAGGCTTTGAAATAGAAATTTTTAGATTTCTATTTGAATTATGAGCTACTTTTATTCATTTTTTAACTTATTCTTTAGCTTACATATTAATAAAACTATTATTTAACTATATTAATTGATTTCTTTGTTTGTTTTACTTAAAGTAAATGATAAATTTTATGATTTATTTATTTATGTGTTAATTTGAAGCCGCTGAAAAGCAGTCGACATTACTTTTTATAATAATTAATGATACTAGTCGTTGAATTTCTTAAGTCACCTTTCAAAGAGAAGTTTTGTTATCAAATATTTATGACATGTGGTGATTGAATTAAAATTCAATTAAGCTATGAATGTAACACAACGTTTTAAATACTATATTCATTAATTTTGGAAAACATTTACGGCTTAAAAAATCGTTCATCTTTTACTTTTATGCACCTTTCTTGTACTGAAATTTCTTTGCTTCGATTTCAAGGCATCAAAAATTATAAATCATTTTAAAACATCCTCAAAACCCAACCAATTTTCTACATCAATATTATTTTATACTATATTTATAGACAAATTGTAATTAGTTAACCAATTTACTAGTCGTTTAAGCCCACTTAATTGGCTGCGAAACGCCCACACAAACCTGATATGTCTGCCGCCAGGCAAAACAGCCTACAGTCTATGATATCTACTATATATATAGTGACTATATTATTTAGAGAAAAAGACACGTAGCTACTCGTATCTCTCGAATACAATAAACAGAATGTTATGCTCTCATAAACACACATTGCAAACAAATCTAAAGTTCGAGGTTGATGCGACGACGAATGGCAACAAAACGAAAAAAAATTGCACAAAAAAATACAGAAAAATAGACAAAAACACAAAAAACAAAGAGCAGCAAACGATAAATTTTAGGCATAAAGAGGCTGAGTGATGGAGAGGGGAGGAGAGCAGAGCGTGCAGGCATTCAACAGCTCGAATAGCAAACAAACGCGGCAAAAAAGCAAACGGCAAACGGCAAAAATTGGAAACCAATGAAAACCTCGACTTGCGTTATGAATGCAGCCAAAATGGAGGCCAAGCGCAGCCAAAACTAAATAGCAATAGAAACAACAGCAACAATAACAACAACAATAAAGACTGACAGTTTTTTCGTTTATTTTGTATGCAGCGAAGCGTTGCATTTTGGGCTATGGGCATGGCGTTGCCAGACTGTTGTACAAAGCGACGTATGCGTGATATTTTTTTGTGTGTGTGTCTGTTTTGATGTCAAGGTTTATGCAAAGCACAAACAAACAACTGCACATTAGACCCATATGCAAAAGAGGACTAGCAAGCACACACACAGGCACACACATACTACACACACACACAGTCTTACGACAACGATTAATTTAAGTTGAGGCAAATTTCATATTGTGCAAAACTTACAAGTCAATTTTAATTATTGCTTATTTATTATTTATAAATAAATATGTATGCATGTGTGTGCGAGTGTGTGTGTGTGCTTGGCACTTTCATAAAACCATCAACAATTTCCGCATTTTATTTAACGCCATCCAACTGAGAAAAAAAATTAATAATACATTAAATGTAATTTATTTAAAGTCAGTAACAAAAGCAACAACAACTACCAGAACGAGTACAACAAATCAGCAAACAACACACTCAAAACTAAGTAGATAAAACAATTTAATTGAATTTATAAGCACACAAATTAATGGCTGCTGTTGTAGAAATAAATGCAAATTAAGTATTTAGAATAATGCGAAAAAGCAACAACAAGAACAACAACCACAGCAGCGATAACAATAACAAATGATGACTTTGTTTTTGCTGCTAAATAAATAAAGAAAATGCATAAATATAATATTAGACAGGGGGCTGCACAGGGGGTGGCAGAGGGTGCCGCGGGGGGCGGTCAGCATGCAAAATCTTTTGCAGCTGCAACCACAACAACAACAACCGAAATGCATATTGGCAAGCCGCAAAAAAATGGAGAAAAAAACTGAACAACGGATAGAAAACAAGATTTCAAGGTAAAGAACGCAATCGAACTTGACGTACTTGAACAAAATGCACAAAAACAACAGCAATAACAAGAGGGAGATACAAAGCAACGAAAAAAATTGGCTACGTTTTGGCTAAAAACGCTTTGAGCCAAAAGTGGCGCTTTGAGTGTTGCACTTTGAAATTTGTCTGATTCCCAAACGCCTCAAATGCTCAATGGACCCGAAGCTAAAACGCCAAAAGCAACTCAATTCAATAGACATTTTGGGTTGAAAGCAGCCAAACAATTGAAGCCAAACATTTATTTATAGAAAGTAAAGTAAAGTCAGTAAATTGAAAGAAATACATATATTTACTTTTATATTTTGATTATACAAAGTCAGTGAAATGTGAAAACTGCACTAAAAGACAGTTTGATAGCTGCTTTTAAGATGTTTGAAGAAAGCTTGATAAAAACTGTATTTTTGGCTGAAATGCTGTCAGGTTTAAGCTACTTTTGCTTAAATTAGGTTTCAATTGGCTAAGAAGTGTTCAAGTTTGTTAAATATAAAGAAAATGACTAAAAGAGTTTATATCCTCTAGCTTAATAATCGTTATTCTCATAAATAATCAATCTATATCTAGTTCTTGCAGCACTTCCCACTCAATTCACCATTTAATTCTCACCAGTTCCAATTTCTAAAATTATATTTAATCAATTTGCTATCACTCTATTGCCTGAGAACAGTTTTAATCACAGTCTCAATTACAGATCTTATTAAGAAACTGGCACAATTCGCATTTAGTTGACAGTTGGCAGCAATCTGTCAACAGTTCAGCTGCAAGTCAATCAAAACTGAACAGTGCACACTGTACAGTAAAAACAGCAAACAATAAAAGAAGCACAAATTGACACAAGTTGACCATTTAAAATGTTTTCGTTGTTGTTGTTTGTTGGGTATAGAAACGTTATAGAAAACAAAATTGTTAACAAATGAGAGCCATTGAATGAATGCAGATATAAATGTTTAATTGAAAAAAATCAAAGCAAACGGCAAAAAAAATATGCATATAAAGAGAAAAACTATTAAAGAACAGATTGAAGTGCTAACAATGTGGCACACACACATAGCTGTGTATATGCAAAGCAGGAAAAACTAAGCTGAGCCAAATGAAAGCCCAAAACACAACGAGCTCAAGTCAATTTCAATCAAAAAAGGTAGCAACAAGAGACGGCATATTATAATAGCTGCAGCTACAGGTTGAGCCAATGCTATAGCACTCGCAACAACAACAACAGGTGAACGGGAACAACATTATATGTTGTTGCTGCTGCTGCAAGCCAACGGAAGGCTAACTATTATCATTCTAAAAGATATGAGGCATGGCTGCGCTGAAAACTTTAGAGGGGGCACGGCACCATGCAACATGCGGCAGGCACACATACTGGCAACTCACAATCGCACTCGCACTCGAACTCTCACAGTGGCAGCAACCTTATTGCTGCAGGGAATTTGTGTTGCAGATTGCGCCCAAGCGACTTGGACGCGTCTGTGGCAATGGGGCTGGCTCTTGGTCTAGGTCTGGGGCTGGGTCTGGGTTTGAGTGTCTACGTGTCTAAGTTGCACACCTGTTGCCAGCATTTTGCATGCAACTGGTTACTGATTGTGAGACTAACTGCTGGTGCTGCTGCAGCAACTGCCTGCTGCTGTTGGTGCTGATGGTAATGATGATGATGGGCTGAGTTGTGATTTGGGATTATGAAGGTTAAAGTTCCACTGCCAATATGCGCATAAACATAATCAGGTTTGGCATTCAAAAGAAGAAAAACAAAATTGGAAAACTAATGCAATATGAAAAGTACAATTAAATTGCCATTAGGCAGAGGCAAGAGCTCAATGACAGCAACAACAGCAACCACCAAAAAAGCCAACACTCAGCTTAGTCTTAATAAAATTGTGCCAAACATTAATACACTCATTTACACACACACACAGACTCACACTCATGCACTCACACATCACACTCAATTGCCCCTGCATGTAAAACTCACTCAACTCAACTGAATTTTGAGCTTTTCTTAGCGTTGTAAACTCACCACGGCAGCAAGTTGCTGGCGCAGTTGAGTTCTCGCTCTTGTATTGGTTAACCCCTGGCCCCTGTGTAATATGTGTAAAAAAATTATATATATATACTGTACGAAAAAAATTGCAACAACAACAACAATATCACGCGGCGCTCTTTGAGCTCTGAGCAGCCAAGGCGACGTCAGCGTCGCAGTTAGCGGTAACAGTGACGGCAACAGCGACAGCGACAGCGACTGCAACGGCGACGTCGACAAGACCAAAAGCAATGCAATTTCTTTAATATGCATGCAAAATGTGAGTGAGCACTTGAATACATGTTCGAGCATGTTTGAATACTGTGTGTGTGAGTGCATGAGTTTGGAGGGCATTTTGGATATTTGTTTTTGATTATTTGAGTGGATGAATTTTGAAATATTTATTTATCAACATTTATGGCTATTAAATAAAAAATAGAACAGTTAAATGCCTAATAAAATAATATAATAAAATAAACGATAAATTAAATAATTTACTTGAAACACAAAAATATATTTTTCAAAACATATTTTGATTTTATCCAAAATTAATTCAATTTGCAGCTCAAATTTCGCTCTAAACTTTTGTTTTCCTTAATCAAAAAGTTTTTTAAATTTTTGCATAAAATCACGAAATGCTGAACCAAAAAAAAAGTGGGAACAACAACAAGAAGGGCAATAAAAAAGTTGACAAAAAAAAAGGGAATAACGGGTTAAAAAGTTGACACCTTTGTTCTTAAAGCATTTGATTGCCATATTTATGGAAGATAAAAAGGCAACGGCGACAAGATTAACCACATTATTCTAACAGTTGAAACGGGTTTTTGACTGTTTTTCTACAGATTTCAAACTCGAATTTAACCCTCAATTGCGCACTTTCTTTCCCTCTCTCGCTAATAAAAATAATAATAAATAATTCACAAAAAATAAAAATGAAAATAGGACAAAGAATGCAGTGAACGAGTGAGGGAAATGCAACCGAAAAAGGGTAAAGGCAAAGACAATGAAGAAATTCGAGCAGACTGCATCTTAAAGATGCAGTTTACCTACAAACACACACATGGGGTAGGGGTAGGCAGGGGCTTGCCTTGATAAGCGCTTTTTTGGTGCCTTGACATTTGATATGCACAGCAATAACAACAACAACAGCAGCAGCATCACAACAACAACAACTGCATCCTGTTGATAGGTTTTTTTTATTTTTCTTCTACTCTTTTTTTGTTAGCTGCAAATGCTGGCTTTTTCGAGCCAGATCGCAGCATCCGTTCTCAGAGCGACAGCCAAACAAAATTTACGGTTTTGGTCTAATTCAGTTGCTGTGGCTGTTGGCCAAGGAAGTAAACTGATTTGAAAAGCCGTCTGAAGCAACAGGAACGAAAACAGGAAGCGTCTCTTAAATTGTATCTGGCTCATTAAAGCAGTTAGCGGATGTGCGCAAAACCAGACAATGTTGCCATTATTATTAAGTATTACAATTTATGATTTACAAATTAAAACGCACCGAGTTGATGCCGCTGATGCTGCCACATGAACATGCCACATGCCTACTCAGACAGTTGTCAACAGCTTAAAACAAAAAAAAAATAAAATGAAATAAAAAAAAAAAAACAAATAGAAAAAAATTATGAGTAAAATTACTTTTTGTATTATGTACTTTTTTTTTATGAATATCAGTGAATGTTGCACGCTGCGAGTTGCGTTTGCCCCGCGGCCTCTGAGGCAGCTGTAAGACCTATTTTAACCCCAGCAACGAACACAAAAAAACGCGTCAACAAATCACAAAAGCTGCACAACAAATGCTTTATGTGTGTACTCTATAAACATGTGTGAGTGTGTATGAGTAACTAAGTGTGTGTGTGTGTTTCTGGTGTCATGCTGTTAAACAAAGTGCGTAGCCTATGCCTTGCAGCGAAATTTTGTATTAAAAAATAATCACCCGCACATACCAACAAATAAACCGCAAATAAGTGTGATTATAAAGTATGTGGAAAAGACTAGTTAATACCCTGCAGACAGCTGTAAAGCTTTGCTCCAAGAAAACCATTATTTAATTTGATTTAAACAAATTTCTAAAAAATATTTCATGGTTATTTATGGCAGAGATTAAATTTAAAAACAACAGTTTAAAGTAGTAAACATATTATTAGCTTTATAATGTAATTTTTACTTTTCGAAGCGTATTTCCTAGTCGTGCAGTTGGTCTGCTGCACTCTGGCAATCATATTTTTTTAATTCCCCGCTAAACATTTCAAGCTTTTTACAATTTGTTTTCAGTTTGCGCTGCGCTTTTTCTTTATTTTGTGACAATTTGCCAACGCATTGGGATTTGTGCCACGCCTTTTTTAATAATGGCTTGAGTTTATTATATTTATACCCTGTACAACAAATAACAAGAGCTAAGCGGTGATTATTTATTAAATTTTGTAGCATAAGCTGTACGAAATTTTGGAAGCAATCAAATCAAAAATTTGAAAAATATTTAAAGTTGTTAAGGAATGGCTCAAAATTAAAAATACTATAACAATTTTATCGTTGTTTAAATATCAATTTAAATTAATTATTAATCATTAAAAAACGTCTTTCAATTTTTCTTTAAAGTCTATTATTTGATTTAGTGTTCACATGTTGTTAAAGATATCGTTACCAATGGATTAAGAATTTTATCTTATCTAAGTAAGGCATTATCTGAGGGTTGGGTACTCAATGCCTATGTTAATCCTGCAACCCTCACACTACAGAGTATTTTAAAGTCATGCATGCCTAGGAACGGTCCTTTTTTTTCTCAGAAGTCACACCAAATGTGCGTTTTCAGCAATTTTGCTGTTTTCAATTGTGTTGCATACTTTGTGGCGCACAGGCAAGTACCCCATTGTTTTTAGTGCCACTATCTCCCACTATCCATTAACTCTTGAGAAATTGTAAATATTTAAACAAAAAAACACATATATTTGTGCATAAAACGATTTCTATAAGTATGAGCTTATTTATGGATTAATTTAAAACGCGCAATTGGCAGTCAATAATGACCTTATTAGCAAAATGCAGTTAAAAGCCGTAACCACGCCCCTTTTATTAGCTACTACTACATAGGTGTTTGTGTGTGTGCTCACACCACAAGCAATGCGTGTCTTTAATTTTTAATCGCTTCTATTGGTTTCACGTAATGTTTAGGGTTAGAAACAAACTTGGTCGAAAAGCGTAACTCAAACCACTCGAAGATCTCTAAGAACGTCCCAGCTTGGAATCGTGTTGTCTCTCTCACCCCACAGCTACATTTTGGATAGAGTCGGGGTGTGCGTGTGTGTGTGTGTGTGTGTAACGGTAAGCTAAGCACTTAATGGGGTTGTTTAATAATAATAATAAGAACTAAAAAAAAGGGTAAGGGAAGATCAATATATCAAGCCAATAAATGTGTGTGCCCCTCTCTCTCTCTCTCACTCTAACTAGTAGCTTGTGTGCTTTCAAATTAGAAAATACAAAAAGTGCGTAAGAAGCAGCACACATACACACATATAGGGAGCTGCTTGTGTGTGCGTGTCTGGTCATTGGCCTCAATAAATGCAACCATCCGAGTCGCGCCTGCAAACAACTTTTGTGGCAGACCTCGTTCCTGTGCGCCTCTCTTTCTTCCTCTTCTTCTTCTACTACTACTTCTGCTTCTACTTTTTTTTTTTTGTGTTTCGAGTGAAATTTTCAAAACGAAATTAAAATTTTACGCATTTGCTGCACACACACACACACACATGTGTGGAGTACACACTTTGGTCATAACTGGGCGCACACATTACGTAATTAAGGCCTGCCCGAAAGCACTTCAGACTTTTGCCCAAACCCCGCCTCGCACCGCCCCTACCGTCTCCGCCCCCTTTTGAATTCCAACATCGGTCAGAGTTCTCGTTCGATATTGACTGTGGCTGCCAATCAAATTGTTTATTCTATACAAATTGTAGCTGCATTTTTGATTCCATTTTTTACTCCTGTTTTTTTTTTTTTTTTGTTGCCCCATTCGGTCTGTGCCAAATAACTTTTTCTGTTTTCTGTGTTTTGTGTTGCACGCACTTTTGCCCACTTGTGGGCGGGGCCTTATGCTCAATTAGAGCCGTTTCGCTTTTAAAAACTGGGAGCAATTAAACAATTTTCCAAGCCATTTCAATTTTAAGCCAAATGACGATTGGTTTTATACCTTTTTTAGGCCCGAGTTTGGAGTTTTGTTAGCCAGTTTTGTGTTTTTTGTGTCCATACTTTATCTAGCTGCAACTTGACCTATAGCAAAGCCGCTTACGTTGCCATTGGTTAGAGCTACAACTGGGCTTAAACTATTATAGCCTAACTATTAGCCGTTTTTTTACTTTCTTCTATTTTTTTGTTTGCTTGAATTTGTGCGGCTTCTTTAGGCCAGATGCAACCTTAATTTAGTAGCAGCAATTAATTCTTAATATATAAGCGGAGAAAAATATCTATTTGCAAAGAAATTTTGAGGTAATGTATTTAGAAAGTTTTAATTTATTGCTGCACTACGTGACGTATGCGCAATATGCCTAATGCGACTCTAAGTACGCAGATTAACAGCATGCTCCTGCTAAATAATAAATATTTATTACAGAGGAGTGCCCCCCTTGAAGCCCTCTGCCTCAACACACACACACATACTCGTGCATTTGTTTTTGTAGTCAGTGTAAAGAAACCTACGCAGTCATTCTGAGGCCTTTGATGCAGCGCTTTTTTTGCGGTCAGTCTAGGAGAAAGAGAGTCATCAAAGCCACGCACAGCAACAACATTAGCAGCAGTTGTGGCAGCAACAACAACAACAACTAATGTGGCATAACAAAAGCAAATAGAAGAAGTAACCCAAAGGAGCAGCTGTAAGACACAAGCGAAACCTTCAAGAACTGCAGATGGAGATGTAGATGGTGTCATGCATAGAAAGAGACAGCACTAGGGTAGGAATAGAGAGAAGGCTAGAGATGGGGGGAGCTTATGATGATGACGGCTGTCTTTCGCCTATACGCTTTGGGTAACATAATCGGTCACTGACTCGGCATTTGGCGTCGTAATTTGAGAACTTTTTGCGCTTCAATTGTTGCGGGTGGTCAGTGTGAAGAGCAAGAGAGAAAAGTAAGCACAAGAGAGAGAGGGAAGGAAAAAACAACGAATTTAAAGCCAGGTACAGTCGCTGCAGAACCTACCACAATCAGAGCACAATTGAGCCCCCCAAAAAATGCCGGGTCCAACATAATTTATCACTCTTGCCGCAGTTGCAGTCGCAGCCGCAAGTAACAACAACAAGTAGATGTAGAAGCAGAGCAAGATCTTGCCACAAAACGCACACACATTTCGGTTTCATTTGGCGAATTCGGGTCGCAAGCGGCTCAAGCAAAAAGCCGGCTGCAAAAAAAAGTCCACACAAACACACACACGGAGTCTTCACTTTCGTGCTAAATTATATCATCCTCGTCTCCAAATTGCCGAGGCAGCAGCAGCAGCGATAGGCAATAAGAGGGGGCAGCAGGCAGGCTGAATGTGGCATGCATCCGATATGAATACACTGTAAAAGGAGACTGACTTCTTAAAAAAAAGAAAACAACTGAGATATGTCAAGTTAGGTTTGAAAGGAAAGGAATCTTGAAAGCAATTTTATAATCTGTGACTCCAACTTCCCTTAAACTGTTTGAAATCAATAACTTAATTAAGTTGACAATATTTTGAGCAGTGTATTTAGGGGAGCCAAAGTTGCCTCTCGTTTGAGTGCAACAAGTTTTAGCCACAGGCTCTTTGAGGCATGTATTTTTGTTTTCGGGGCGCAAGCACATTTTGATGCTGCCACTGCCGCTGACGCTGCGTTGCATGCAACTTCCCTGCATCTACGCCTCGGCTTGACTTTGCCAACAGAACTCCAGCTCATTTTTTTGCGTTTCTTTTCTTTTTGCTTTTTGCTTTTATTTTTATTTTTGCCTTAGTACGTCGCCTGGCATATTCGTCAATTTTTGTGCGCATGCAATTTACGCAGCGTCGAAGGAGTTGCAGTGTTGCAACAACAACAGCAGCGGCAGCGGTGGCAGCAGCAGCAACAGAATACGAAAAACCTTGAGTACGGTCAGTGACCAGAAAAAATGCATAAACATTTTTGTGCTCGTTCGATGCGAGAGACGCCGCTGTCGTCCCTTGTTGCCATAGTTGTTGCTGCTGTTGTTGTTGCAGCCACTCAATTGCAAATTTTCGGAAATTCTTTTTAGACCCTGTACTTTAAGAGTAATAAAGGTGTTTATAGAGTATATTAAAGGCCTAATGTGCGTAAGAGAATTATTTAATATAGATCAGCGATCAGATGAGGCACCAAAGTTGCTGCCTAGGTAACCTTATCGCTTACACTAAACTACAAAGGCATTGAACAGCAAATTTCGAATGCAGAATGAAATATTTTTTAATAACAGCCACAGTATTCCTTAAAGTTGGAACAAAATTTAAAATTTCAGGACAATTGACCTGACAGTAGACCAACGTTCAACGATTAAAAGACAAGTAGAAAGAATCTACAGGGAAATAGAGCTTTACCTTATTAGTCAACATAAATACAGGGTCTTCTACTGTCTAACACTCTCCTCTAGAACTTGTATTGTAGATAGAGAGAGACAGGAAGCTTAAGATAAAGAGAGAGAGGGAGAGAAATGCGAAGAGGCACGTACGAATCGACTGTTGATCGCACTTGAACGTTGCGTCGCTCGCCGTTGGCACAGCGTGGGCTGAGCGGCATGAAGGGATTGTGTGATTGGGACATGGGGCATGTGGCAAATGGGACGTGGGGCAACGGGGCAGCGGGACATAAAGCATGTGGGATTGGGGCATGCTATTGGGCTGAGTTAATGGCCAGCGTATTTTCGGCATAAGCAACGCACATTTAGTGCATGTGTTTGTGTTTACACTGCAGTCCCAGCCGGTTTACAACAGAAAAAAAGAAGGAGAGAGAGGGAGAGGAAAAGAGAAAGAGGCTGAGTGCAATAAGTCTACCGATCCACTGCCATAATTTTTGTTTATTTCAGTTTCTGTTTCATTTGCTGTTTTTGCTCTTGTAATTCGTTTCTTTTCTCGTTTTTTGGGCTCCCTTCCAGAAATCGCAATCGCGCACACAGACGCTCTTCATTTTCAATTATCAAGGACAAATGTGCGTTGAACTTGATCTCGCTTTTCATTGCACTCAAACTGCCGTTTATTATTTCCACTCTCTCTCTCTCTATCCCTCTCCCCACTCGATGACTCTTTCTCACTCTCGCTGCTCTTTCATTTTTTGTTTACAATTTGCACTTTTATATTTAGATTTTTCGTTGCTGTTTCGGTTTCTGTTGCCGTTTCTGCATTTGATCATAAAATTTGTTAGTTTAAGGCCGTTTGTAATTAAGATACATATCTAAAGCATCGCGATTAAAATGCCAAATTTATGGTGCATGCAACGCATTGCTGGGGCATAAGAGCTGCCAGCATGATGATGCCACAACATTGATTTTGAATTTAAGCTGGTTTTTGTCCAAAAAAAAAAGGCTAAAAAGGAAAAACAAAATTGCATCCGTTGTGGCTTTGAGCCGTTGGATTTGGCTCTGGCTGCGGTTGTGTGGCAAGTTCCCAGTTCTGGGCTTTGCCGCAGTATTAAGAATTAAGTTGTTATGCAAGGTGCAACGCAGCGGCTGTGATTTCGGTATTGCAGCTGTAACAACGAAGTATCTGTCGATTGTGCTTTTTTGTGTTTGTGGCATGCCACTGAGATATGTTGCAGCAAAGGAACTCACAATGAGTTGGACATAAGTAGGAGTACATAAAGATCATTAGAAGGCAACATTAGTGATGGAGCCGTTGCATGCCACGTTTGTGGCAGAACGGCAAAACCCTATAAGCAAACTCATCCCAGCGATTTTTAGCATTTTTAGTTAATTTACACGACGGTGTCAGGAATTCCTGATGCTGAAAAAGCCTGCAGATGTTGCAACTTGCAACTTGCTGCCGGTGGCAAGTCCGTAAGCAACAAATTCAAGCAAGCATTCGATTTGTTCATTTATGGCATTTTATTTGGCGCGTCAGTAAATGTTTTTGTAAGCAATTTATTTATGACATTTTTTTTCTATTTCTTTCCTTATTTTTTTTTTTGTTTGCAACCATTTAGATGTTGCATGCTACATGTGGCTTGCTGTTTGCTGCATTTGCCACTGTTGTTTAAATGCTGAGCGACACATTTGCCGACTTGGTAACGTGCGGCAATCTGTGGCACGAAAAAAAACACACACTGAAAAAACTGGCCGCATGACGCGTCCAAAAGCGCAATGAGGCACAAACAAACTTGTAATAGCTAAAACAACAACAGCGTGGACAGCACATAACAGACTTCAACTCAAAGTCAAGTTCCATATTCATTAGTTACAATATAAACAACAACAACAGCAACAACTACAACACTTTGAACAACAACAACTTGTACAACAACTGCAAATGATCAGCGTCCAAATGCAGCTGACGGTTTTGTGTCTGTTAATGACAAGCTACACTGTTAAAAAAAAACAGTTCTAGGATTAGCATTTAACAGGACAGTTAATAAGAGTGTAAAGAGTATGTAAAGGACAAGAAAAAACAAAAATCAGATTAAAACTTTGATAGCAAACAAATTTAAACCAACAGAGCATAAACACTATAGAATTATGCAATTTTAAATGCCTGCTCTTCCCACTTTTAACTTTAAAAAGAACTTCCTTAAGCACACTTAAAGCTAATCCACTTTTGAACAGTGTAGCTGCTACCTTGGCCAAACAGGACACACAAAAAGTTAACTACTAACTTCAAATTGCACTGTAATAACAATTTCCATTACAAATATTTAGTTAGATTGAACAATTTGTGGCTAAAATTAAACTATAATCTGACCATTTTGAATACCAATTAAGAGCTGATGAGAGAGATAGAAGGAGAAAGGAGAGTAGCAGAAGCTTTGGGGGAAATATAGGAAAAATCCTAAAGCCAAGAATTGTTAACAAGCGTCAAGGAAAAACCAGATTTCTAGCCGCCAGGGGGCCGGATATGGCCAAATTGCTAGGGTTCCCGTCCGCCGGTAATTGGCAATGCGGCAGCAACAACAACAACGACAATTTTTATTTTTTTTTGCTATACAAAAACGACTGTAAAAATAAATATGAGCTCAGAAACATCAAGGGTCTCAGGCAAAGTGAAGTTTCTTCTTATTTTTAGTCGTTTTCTTTTTTTGTGTGTTATTTTTTTAGGCAAAACCAAACGCCAGCCAAGACAGATGTGCGACATTGCAATTTGTTACAGTTGCAGTTGCATTAACGGCCAAAAGCGAGATGGCGACACTGAGAGAGAAGGAGAAAGGGAGCCTGGGCCAAGACTGCGACAGGGCCTGGTTCTGGGTCTGGGCCTGGGAAGTTGGCAGCCAAGTGGCAACCTAAATATTTTAATGCCTCAGCCGCATTGATGGTTTGCTTTTTGTGGCCCCGACTTGCAACTGCCAGCAACTTGCGACTTGGCCCAGGTAATTAACATTTTTTGCGTGCACAAATATTTTTCGAGAGAAACACAGAGCGCGAGAGAAACGAGAGAGAAAGAGAGAAAGGGTGAGTGAAGAGTCAAGAAGCGACTGCGGCAGATGCACAACAGAAGCTGCTACTGCTGCTGCTGCAAACAAATTATACTTGCCACAAACTAGAGCTAGCGTTTTAGCCAGGCCAAAAGAAGAAACAACACGGCAGCCAACTGAAAAAACAACAACAAAAACAACAATCGAAGTAGAAAACGTAACAAAATATGTTAAAATGCAACCAAGTGAGTAAATTGTGCGCAACTTAACAAAAAAAAAATGTAAAAAATTACAGAAAATAACAACAAATGAATGAATGTTCTGTTTATGTAGCACACACATACATAGAAGAGCCCACACACACACACACATATACTCAAGCACACACAAACTTCATAAACTAAGCAAATTATTATTTGAAGGCACACGTTCCAGGGTTGGTTCTGGCTTTGACTTTGGGCCTCCATTTGTTGGTAGAAGTATGTGTGTGTGTAGGGGTGTGCGTGTGTGTGTTGCTAGTGCACTTGTACAAAAATTAAATTGTTTTAATTACGCGCTGCCGCAAATTGTGGGATTATGTTAGATGTTGCCTGCTCAGAGGGCGTAGGAGTTTGAAGGCAGCACAAAAAACGTTTTCATAGTTTATTATTGTTGTAGTCTCTGTTGTTGTTGTTGGGAAAAATTGTTGCCAAATTGCGTTAGCCTTATAGTATTGCCAGCAGTGACTCTAGCTCATAATAAGACTAAAGAGGACTGTTAAAATAAGCAAACAATTAAAAGAATATAAAGTTAACATAATTGCTCACAAGAATTAAACATTTATAATGTTTTAAAACAATTTTAATATGTATAAAGCTTATTAAATTAGTTGTTAATTGAAAACTCTTAAACAATTTCCAATAACTTACATATTTTTCAGGGTTTTGTAACCAAAAGTTTGGTTGTGCTGCAACCCTGGTTTTAAAGCGTTTTTATTATATTTTATATCCAGCAAAATGCTTTCAAAAGGGTATAACAGTTTATTGTAATTTAATCAGTATATTTTATAAGCATTTTATTGATTCAGACTATAACTTTATCAAAAAAATGTTTAATCGTTTTAACGCTTAGTATTTTTTCAACATTTTTAAGTTTTTGGTGCCAAAAATTAAACGATTTTTTTTTATTTAACACTAAATTTAACACTACAGGGTATTAAAAGTGTAGTACTCTGCGCTAGATGTCTATCTCAGGTTTTAATTGAGGCTCTATAGAAAAATGCTTAGGTTTGGTTTGCTTTAGGGATAAGTAGCGAATAAGCGAGACAAAGAGATAGCGATTGAGAGAGAGGGGTAAAAAGAGTGAGAGAGAGAGAGAGAGGGTATGAAGGGGAAACACCGTTGCTCTCAAGCAAGTGCCACGAAAATTTTTCCTCCACTTTACATTTTTTGCGTGTGTTCTCGTTTCGGATGATGGGCTAAGGGCAAGTGGAGGCTGCAAACGGTGAGAAGTAAGCGGGGAGGAGACGGGCGGCGCTGAGGGGCGGCATGCTAAAGCCAAGTCGACGCAGTCAAGATAGACAATGTTAGCCAACTCAGCTATTGATAATTACCAGGTTGTTATTTTGCACTCTCCTGCTGCTCCGCCTTCAGTCTTACCTAGCCAACGCCCATCTTACCCACCTGCCCACTTCCCCTCAGCTCTGGCAATCTCCCACTGTTCTGTTTTTGCAAATTTATGTTGGCTTCGCATGCGCTTCTGGCCAAGTTAATGTAAATATACGTGGCTGTGTGTGTGTGCATAGAAGTCAAGTCAATCTTTAGACTGTTTTTACATAATTATAACAGTGCACTCATTTTCATATTCATTTTCATTTTTTCATTTAAATGCCTAAACAATAATTTGTGCATTATTCTGCCAGGGTTATTGTTTTTGGTTAATGCATGAGGAAAAAACCTAAAGAGAAACTTAGGGAAACATAGGCAAACACAGAGCTGAGAGAAAAGCCCACTCCACAGAAGTTGGCCAAGTTGGTCTTCTGTAAAGGCAATTATGCAGGTAACTTTATGCAAATTGGCGAATTCGCCAAACACGAAAACCACCCAAATGGGGAGCGCCCAATTAGAACACTTCCTGGTCGGTAAAAAGTTCCCATAAAACTCTTAGCCATAAATCTCGAAATTCATATGGCACAAAGCCACAATATCCGTTTGCTATTAGAGAGAGAATACGCAGCTCAGTTTTTCGTCTAGATAAAATTTTACGCATAAAATGAAACGCAATAGATTTTCGGGTTGATAAAAGTCTATTGCAAGAAATGGGCGCTGGTTTCCGGTTTCCGGTACAGATAACTATGCGTATGCGTATGCGTATGCGTATGCGTGGTCTAAAATTTACGGCCTAAACCTAAACAACAAGACAAGAAGAAGACGGTGAAAACAGGAACCTTCAATTTCGAAAACAAAAGGCACAAAAACGATGTGCGTACAGTTGCGTACAAATTACGCGTGTGGCAGCCATTTTTGCCCCTCACGCGTATGCAACACTAAAATGGGTATGAGTGTGCAAGTAGGTATGTGTGTGTGTGTGTGTGTGTGTGTGTGGGTGCAGGTGTGAGTTCAGTATGTGTTTGAAAAATATCAATAAACACTTGAACCAACCACAACAAAAACAACAACAGCAGAGCAAGTTGCTTCTTTTATTTATACATGCTTATTACATATTATAAATTTTACATAAGCCTCATCATTAATATAACCAGGGCAGAGGGTGTTATCGGTTTGATTAGAGTACGTTATGGGCTGTAAGAGACGTGGGAGAACCCATTAAAATAGCAGTGCAAGGGGCTTAAACGATCAGATCTGTGGGTTGGTAAGAAGTAGTTGGCCCAAATCGGGTACAGAAACTACCTATAGCACCAGACATTACCAGACATTTGTTAGCTCTGCAAGCCACTATTTCTTTGCCCATAATGCTTCAAAAAAAAACAAACCTAAGGCTCATTTTAGCAGGGATTTATCTTCTGACTAAACAGATGAGTAAAAGTTTCAACAAGTCTCTAAAAAAACAAAAAACTTAGTTTTAGTATTATTACAGGGTATCTTAAATGTCTGCCGAACACAACTGTACTCACTTTTCTTGCTGTACATACTGCAAAAGTTGACCCCGCAGAGTTTACAGCACAATTTTAAGCTACCGTACAAAAGGCCATACCATGCCCCCAAAACAGAATAGTACCCCCATCTCCGCCTGCCCCATCCACAGTGCTGCCACAAGGCGTTGCAAGTTTGCAAGTCACCCCATGTGTGCATGCGTGAAAATTTTTCCACCACATCGATTACTTTACACAAATTAGTGCGTAGATATTTTGCAAAAATGTTCTATTAATAATTGATGTGCCATTTAACATGTGGGTGTGTGTGCGAGCGTGTGTGTGTGTGAGTAGCTTACGCAATCAACCCTAAGCTAGATATACCTACTACCCTCTACTCCCCCTTTGACTACGCCCATGTAAGTTACGCACTTACATAACTGCTGCATAAATTGCGTTACTTTGAGCTGCATTTAATTTGAATCGAACGTTTAATTTAGCAATTTTAAGCAATTAGAAATTGACAGTTGACAAACAATTGTACGTTAAATGTTTAATAAACATTGCATACACTACTTTAATCATATCCCATGGGCGTAGGTAGACCATAGCTGCTTAAGTTACCCCGATTGTAAACGTCTTTAAGGAAACTCAAGACTTCTAACTGATTCCAGGTTGAGTTATGGCACTTGCTACAAAGATTCGCAGTGGGGTATTGCAGCTTGGGGAATTTGGGATCCTCAGTGGAGTCACCAGCAATGCGTTGGTTCACCTCATTGTGTGCCTGCCACAGCCAGAGTATCTCCTCGTCGTGTCGATTCACAGCGAAGATCTGTCGTCGTTGAGACATCTCCAGAAAATGTTGCACACAATCTTTGCAGCCAAAAAAGTGACGCACAAAGCCATGAACAGCAGCTAAGACAGAGCCAGCGGGAAGTAGCTGTAATCTAGCCGATTCCACTGTAAGATAATGGAACAAAGTCCAGAGCGAACAGGTGAATCCACGCAGAAATGGACCTGATGCAATGCAGCCCACGTAACGCTGTGATTTGAAGACTTTGGGCAACTTTCGCTGCTGATTCTCCACCTGCAGCTGAAAGGCAGCTCCACTCAGTTCGCCCTCAATGGTCTGCACATAATTATAAAGGCGATCCAGTAATAGTTTACCACTAGCATTTAGTGGATTATGAAGACGCAACACATTAAGCAGCTGCTTCAAAGCCAACAAATTGTCACCGCGAAAGATTCGCACCTTGGGCAACTCAATGTGCAGCAACTTGTCGATTGCCTGCTCCAAATCGGCACGATATACTTTCGGTTGACCCTGTAGCACCGTGGAAATTATAGCCTGCTGTTCCTCGTCCACAAAATATTTGCTAACGCTCGGGGCTGCAGTTGTTGGAAGCGGCGGAGCAGCGTTGAATCCCGCAGATTGCAAATATTTGACAACACTTGCTACATACGACTCTTTGGTGTCTTCCGTTAGTTGCAAGGCGAATACATTGCCCTCACAATCCATTAAGGCCAATTTGTCTTGGTATGGATTGAGAATAAAGTTGGCAAACAGCTGGCGATTATCCAGTATGCGCACCGCTACAATTGGCCATGGTAACAGTTCCAGCAGCACATCGCGACCGATTGTTGTGTGCTCTGGCTGATAGACCATGACTGTATATGATATAAAACTGCAATCTTCTATCAAGTCTTTAAACAAATTCTCCGTTGCTGTAACAGGTGCAAAATTCGGCTGAGCTCGCTGCGTATACTTAATTTTGGATATAAATTCAGCAAGTTCCTCATAAATACCACTCGGTTCAAGTGTCTTGATTTCATAGCCAATGTCCTGCTGCGTGCGTTGAAAATTTGGCGGAAAGATGCGCAAAGTTGGCGTTTGTCTGATGTTGTAATCCCGACAGATCTGCACATTCCGTTCCTGGGCACAGTCGACCACATAGACGGAGAGCACACGTCGCCAGTCGTAGAGTTTCCAGGAAACCCGTTTAAAAGTGGCCGCAAAGCGTCGACAATCACCGCAGAAATAGTTAATGAATTGCACAAAACTGCAATTGGTTGAGTTTAGTAGCTGCTGTTCGAGTGTATCGTTGTTCAATATTTTGACATTATCCTCGGGACTGTACAAGCTGGGCTCAATCACCGCCGCATCCGCCAGACACACCGCCATTAACGTGACCAGAACGAGCAGCTTTAATGAGCACATCATCATACTCAGTTACACAGTATCTCGATGCTCGTCGGTTTAGTTTTTAACAACAACTGATGAGTGTCTTCAAGGTACTTCGGTTATTAAAGCAAGCGGAGACAAAAGGAGAAGAAAATCAAGACAAAGTGTAGACGAAGAAGAACAAAAGAGACGGGGAGAAATAAAAATAACTAAAGCTTTCGATTGAGCGTATTAAAAATATTGTTTAGCTTAAATAATGGAACATTTAAGATTTGTTATGCACAATAGAAAAGCATCGGAGAATTAGAAAAAAGAGAAAATACGAAAAAAAAAATCAATAGAATAGAAAAGCTGCAGTTTCTTTATAACATTTGTAAACAATAAAAATCTCTAAAAATTTTCTTTAAAAATATTTAAAATTTTTAAGAAAAAGATACTTTCCCTAGCTGCTGTGGAAACCAGATACAATAACAACTTAGTTCAAGATGCAGCTCAGCTGAACCGATTTGGCTTCAGTTATTTACCACATTCCCAGTGGAAACCTTTCAGTTCTTGTCTATTTTGTAGAATAGACTGAAGAATTCCCCATCTTTCTCTCTCTCTCTCTCTCAACTTAATTAACCTTTTGGTATGGAAAACCACAAATGTGATCAAGTCAACACTTCAAAACTAAAGTGAACTGTCTGTTCTAGTCTTTCATTTTGGCAACAAGTTGTCGCTTTCAACAAGTGGAAAGAAGGCAGCTACAAAATTCACCAAAGTACGCACAACTTTGCGGCTATATCATTTACATGCCAGATTATGTGAGGAAATCTGCCAAAAAAGCAAACACGACAAGCTGCTCAAAAAGTTGGCCCAACAACTTTGCGGTGTGAAAACAGATTCTCGTTTTGTGCTCTCAAGTTTACAAGCAGCACGGAGGACGTGGTAAGGGTAGTTGAGGGGGATGCAGAGTGAACTCAACTGCAGCTTAAAAGTTTTTGGCAACAGTTTATGGCCAGCAGAGCCCTTTTCACTTGGCTCTGGCTGCCAAACGGGATGCCTGCTAATTTAATTGCGACAACGGAGACGAGGTTTCATTTCAGCATCAGCTGCAGGCGCTCGTTTGAGTTTCTGTTGTTGTTGTTGCTGCTGTTGTTGTTGCTAGAATATTTTATGGCAAATTAGCTGTGAAAAGGCGTTGCAGTGGAAATCGTTGAGCGATTTATGCGCCTTGTTGCACGCTCAAGTTAGAAGTGAATGAATAACAAAATGGCCAGCACTGCGTATACGTAATAAAATGCAGATAAAACTTTCATAACAATTTGTTGCAAATATGCAAAGTGATTAAGCACTTAACACACAAATGCTCACTGCCTAATCCAAAGGCATTTTCCCATTTCGTTTCCAAGCTTTTCATTAGTGCAATGGATTTTGCGCATATAAAATGAATATATATTTTAATGCCACAATAATTGTCGCACTAACTTTTTGCAATCTGCTGGCAAAGACAATGACAGGGCAAACATGTATCTTAGTCCTTAGACTCTCTCCCCTCCGATAATGTTAATAAACAATGCGCTGACTGACATGAACAATGTAGCAAATCGGTTTTCAAATCAGGCAACAGCAAGCGGGCCAACTGGCAAACCAGTCACCAGACACACCAGTAAACCAGTAAAAATTGCGTAAAATACGAATATTCATTTGCTTTTTTTTGTGCCAGGATGCGCTGCGTGCGGAAGCAGAAGCTAAGAGGGGTAGAGGGTAGCTGGGATAAAAGTACACTCTTAAAAAAAAGGGAGAAAGGTTTGCTTTTGTGTGTAATAACATCAAAAACTTGTTCAAATCAGTCACATTAAACTAGTAACGAAAACCGTTTCGAACGCATTACTAATTTGTAGTGAGAGGTAGCTATTAACAGGACTAACATTTAGAAACTTCTCCCTTTTTTTTTTGGCAGTGTACTTAAGAGTGGAAGTGGCAGTGTGGGAGATGCTGCAGTCCATCAAAACGATTTGAATGCGTCGTTGACGTTGATGAGTTTGAGTGAAAAGCGGATCGTCGAGTAGTCAGTTAGTCAGGACAGCACAGTGGCAACAACAGCAACAACAACAACACGAACAATCCAAGTTCGTCAATCAAAAGCCAAACCAAAATCTCCTCATGCGTGGCACAGAGGTAGGGTACGAGGAAGGAGAGGGAGAGGGGAGAAAGAAACAGAGTCAAAGGCTGAGGCTGATGAGGATGCCACTGTTTTTCCGAGGATGATGCGTTCGTTGCATTGCATTCCGTTTGTGTTGTGTTTGTTTTGTTTTAATTTTCTCGATTTTTTTCCTTTTTTTTTCATGCCCCCTTTTTTGCCTCGTTCTCCGTTTAGGTTTTTTTCCTCTTGTTTTTCGTTATTTGAAAAACTCTTCAGTTTTGAATTGTTGCCATGTTTTTATTGTTGTTGAGTTTGGTTTAGTTTGTGCGTGGCGGGGACGCATCTCTAAGCAGCCGTTTGTATCAGCGACAGAGAGCGAGAGTCAGTCGTATCAGCCACATATCCGTATCCATATCCGTTGTGCTTTACACTGTTTACATGGTTTAGGGGGTGAAGAGGGGAAATGTGGAATGGGAACGCATTTGACATTTCATTGCAGGCAAAACTGAGGATTTGATTTGATGTGCGTCCGTCAAAAGGGAGTTTCTGCAGCGGCAACAATGCGCTGAAAATTGCATTGTTAGCAAAACACTACAATATGGCCAAAGTGTATACACACACTTGCACGCATACACTCAAATGACAGGCTCACGCATGCACTTGACAAGTCAACCAAGCAGTCAGGCATCCCCTGCATTTACTTCCGCTTTTAATTAAAAATAAAAAATAAAAACCAAACCAAACAATAACCTGCTGCAGCATGCAAAAAATATATACATATACAAAAAAAATAAATGAAAATAGAAGAGATTCACAATTATTTGCGCATAAAATACAAAAACAACATACACTCTGCATAGACAGAAAAAATAAAATGGGGAAAAAGGATTGAAAACCGCACAAATACATTTACTACAACAACAGACTGCAAGGGTCGTCCTGGCACTCACTACGTGCGTGGTATCCTGCAGCTACGCACTTTGCATTGCCAACTGGACCTTCGGGGGGAGAAAGGAGCACAGTAAGGCAGCGGATACGTGGAGAGAGTCGGAAGTAACGTGGAAGAGCTCTTAATTTTCTGCCTGCAAATGCAGCAAACTAATGAAAATTGCGTAATTTGAAAAATGAAAAAATATTTAGGTTGGAAAATGTTATTTCAGCCGAAGAGAAAGATTAAGCAAAAGACTTACAGTGGCCAATGAATGCGCTGTAATGAATGAGTATATTATTTTATTATTGGCATTTGGATTGGAATTGGTTTGAACATTAAATATTACAATTAAATTATATTTAATTTGGCAAAGTTTTAACCTTAGCATTAGCATTAGCATTAGCATTAGCATTAGCATTAGCATTAGCATTAGCATTAGCATTAGCATTAGCATTAGCATTAGCATTAGCATTAGCATTAGCATTAGCATTAGCATTAGCATAAGCATTGTCATTAGCATTAGCATTAGTATAAGTATAAGCATTATTATTAGCATTAGCATTAGCATTAGTATTACCATTATCATTTGCATTAGCATTAGCATTAGCATTAGCATTAGCATTAGCATTAGCATTAGCATTAGCATTAGCATTAGCATTAGCATTAGCATTAGCATTAGCATTAGCATTAGCATTAGCATTAGCATTAGCATTAGCATTAGCATTAGCATTAGCATTAGCATTAGCATTAGCATTAGCATTAGCATTAGCATTTGCATTTGCATTTGCATTTGCATTTGCATTAGCATTAGCATTAGCATTAGCATTAGCATTAGCATTAGCATTAGCATTAGCATTAGCATTAGCATTAGCATTAGCATTAGCATTAGCATTAGCATTAGCATAAGCATTGTCATTAGCATTAGCATTAGTATAAGCATTATTATTAGCATTAGCATTAGCATTAGCATTAGTATTACCATTATCATTTGCATTAGCATTAGCATTAGCATTAGCATTAGCATTAGCATTAGCATTAGCATTAGCATTAGCATTAGCATTAGCATTAGCATTAGCATTAGCATTAGCATTAGCATTAGCATTAGCATTAGCATTAGCATTAGCATTAGCATTAGTATAAGCATTAGCATTAGCATTAGTATTACCATTATCATTTGCATTAGCATTAGCATTAGCATTAGCATTAGCATTAGCATTAGCATTAGCATTAGCATTAGCATTAGCATTAGCATTAGCATTAGCATTAGCATTAGCATTAGCATTAGCATTAGCATTAGTATTAGCATTAGCATTAGCATTAGCATTAGCATTAGCATTAGCATTAGCATTAGCATTAGCATTAGCATTTGCATTTGCATTTGCATTTGCATTTGCATTAGCATTTGCATTTGCATTTGCATTTGCATTAACATTAATATTATTTCCCCTAAAATAGCAGCAAACTGCCTCTAAAAACTAATATAGCCCATCAGTTGCATTCCAGCCTTGGGCGATAGAGTAAACTCGACCAGCACGCTCTTGAAGCCATTATCCTTTCCTCTTTGGCTCCCAGTATTGAGAGGGTCGCAAATATGTGGAAACTGGCAGTCAAATCAAATTAGACTGACAATTTTACTGACATTTTATTTGTATATAACATTTCTCTTTTTTTTTTCATTATTATTATTTGTGTTTGAATGTGGAAAACCACAATTTACGTAAAGACCGCAAACGTTGAAGACTAATTTAAATAAGCTTAAACATTAGCTAATGTTTTGATTAATTAGAGACAGGTGAAAAGGACAGTATAGAATTTTACAGGAAGGGGCAGTGTCAGTGTGAGTTCCCAGTTCGAAAAACTTTAGAATCTAGTTAAAAATGCGTAGTGACTACAACTATTGCAACTGTTGCAAGTACAGGGAATGGATGTCTCATTAAAATGCACTTAATTAAAATGCAATGGTAAAATCAACAGCAATTGCAATTGCAACTGCCACTAACACGATGCGTTGCGTTGTCCGCTGAGATCGCGCGAATCATTTAAGACTCAAATCCAGTTTGGGTTTCGATAGAAACACAACAACAACAGCAATAACAACAAACAACATCGAAAAATTACAAGACAAGCCAAACGAACAAGCAACACCAAGAATGAAGAGTGTTGCAACTGATGAATATGGAACTTGGCTTTGACTTTGTAACTATTTCAATGCGTCTGTCCTCTGGCTACTCTCTGGCTATCCTCTTGCCTCTTCTTCTCATACGCAACACAGAAATTGTTGCACGAATCTGGCCACTGCGCGCTGCAAGCTGCAAGCATTGGACAGCAGCCTTCGAATGCTAGCAAAAAATGTCATAAATAAATTGCTTAGCAACATTTGCTGACGCGCCAAATAAAATCCCATAAATGATCGAATGCGATTTTTAGTCTATGCAGCAGCGACGACGGCGACGACGACTGAAGCAGCGACGGCGACAGAGGTAGCGACAGCGAGTCGCGACGGTGGCGGCTGCGCAGACCAAAGTGGAAAACTGGGAAAAGCCAAGTCAACATAAACGAAAACTATATGCTCTTCAAACTGATCGTTAAAAAAATGTCAAGATTTCATAATAAGATTCAAGCTAGAATGGAAAGTTAAATTAAATTAATTAAAATAAATAAAATTAAGCCTTAAATGCATTTTAAACTTTAAATAAAAAATTAATCAGGATTTAAATAATGTAATAAATATTATTAAAATAAAAACTAATTATTACGATTATACAAACAGAACAAAATGCTCTTTATTAAACAATCAATACACCCTTAAGTTTTTTTTGTTAGCAATTTTAAGAGCAATTTTAGTTATTAACAAAGTTTAGTGAGTCTACAAAAAAATCAAATTTTTTACAGCAAATTCAAGAAATATTTGTAATGGCATTTCTCAGCTCAACTTGGCCGATAATAGAGTATAAGTGGGCGTGTTGCTGCCCCTTAAACGCAATGCTACGTTTTTTTCCTAGACGCTGCCAGCAGCTAGTTGCTGCGACTTTGCTTTTTTTAAGAATTTCAAATGTTTTTCCTGGTAAATTAACTAAAAATGCTGAAAACGCTCTGCAGTTGCAGCCGTTTTTGTGTGGCTCTCGATGTGAATGTGAATGTGGAATCACAGCAAAAGCAACAACAGTAACAACAACAAAAGAGTGGACAACTGGCGTTGATCTTGTCTGATGATGAACGAAAACAAAAAAAAAAAGACAGAGAATAAAATAATAAGAAGAGTCAGCCAAATGCTCAAACGAAAGCAGCAAAGCAATTTCCTATTTTACCAAAGTGGTTGATCGTCTTCGTCTTCTGCTGCTGCTTCTCGTCATTAATGTGGCTTTTAAATGCGTTTTTCATGGAGAGACGCAGATGGAGTTGCACTTGGAGTCAGAGTCGGGACTCGGGAGTTGGAATTGGAAGTTGGGGACAGAAGACGCCAAGTGTGCGCCTTAATTATGTGCGAGTCTTGAGAGTATTGGCTGATTTTGTAATTAGGTTTTCATTAGAACTTACGCACAACTATGGACATGACATTTTCTACTGGTTTTCATTTGTTTTTGTTGCTGCACATTCCTTGAATTGCTACAGCTGCTACTCCAGGGCAAACAGCTGCATTAGTTTCGCGTGTTATAGGTCAAATTTGGCCCAAATGCTTTAAGCCATCAAAAAACGAGAGCTCCGGTGATTGAGTTATAGATACATGTATAAACAAACAGTAGCCAAGTGGCAACAACAACAACTTGAGGGAAATAAAAAAAGAAGCAGCAGAAAAAAAAAGTGCTGCACGTTGTGGCCGCTAGCTAAACGGCTAAGACTTAAAACACTAACAACATATAACACGAGCCACACGAGCCACCGTCAGTGAAGACCGGAGACTGCAGAACAGAGGCTGGAGAACGGAAAACGGAGTACAGAGACCCACAATCAAAGTGAAAGATACGACTAAAGAGCTAACGTTTGCGTTTGTCTTAGGCACAAGAGGATCAGCTTAGTCACTGTGGGTCACAGTAGAACATTTTTCTGGTACACTACTGTAGAAAAAGGACTGCACTTTTTTTTGAAACAAAATTTATAGTTTTATTTATAGTTATCTTTATCAATCGTATTTAATTTATATTTTTTTGGAATAACTCTTCACTTATATAGCTTAATTTAGCTTAAGTAATTTCAAAATGATTTGTGTGCCAAATTTGTGCAGCCTTTTCCATAGTGCAAGTGTAGCAAAGAGGCAGAGGCAGCGTCAGAGTCAGCGTCAGCCAGGCAGGCTGTAAAGTGGCAGCCAAAGAGGCAGCCCAAGCCAACCCAAACCAAGCCAAGTTAAGACTCATGTGCGGCACTTTCTTTGGCTTTGGCTTTGTGCCGCGGATTATGCTGTATCTGTTTTGGGAAGCAGGCGGTAAGGGAGCCAACGGGGGGAGAGTAAAGAGGCGGGGTTGGCTGGGTGATTGTGCAGCTCGTCTGGCCAACATTTTGATTTATCCACGCGCTGCCGGCGCTGGCTGCACTCGTCGTTTACCTCGTCGTCGTCATCATCGTCGTCGTCGTGATTAGCGTGGCGTTGCAGAAGGTGTGTCCCAAACTGGCAACTTGGCAACTGAAGTAGCCAAATGCGCGAGCAGCTACCGAGCCACACAATGGGGCAGAGACAGCGAGAAAAGAAGAGAGAGACGCAGAGGGAGAGAGAGAGTCAGAGATGTGGCATGAATGAACCATGCTTGCAACTGCAACTGAAGCAACGATTACATCAATGAAATTGAATGGAATGTGTGCCAGCATCAAATGCGCTTTCAATGGACCAGGCTAGCGGCTAATTAGCCTAGACCACACACAACTACACACACACACACAGTCAAATACACACTCATAATTTGGCGTAGAGATTTGGGCCCTTGGCTAAAACATGTAAACGGATGAAGACAACAACAGCAACAAAAAAAAGAGCCACAAAAACTGAAGGAATTGTGATAGCCTTGAATGCGGCCAACGAACTTAGCGACGATTAATGCCCTTTACAGCAAAACTAGGGGGTATATTAGCTGCGCTTTGTTTGAACGGATTGTTAAGAACTCAAAAGACAGCATTTACAGGGTATTTAGCTTATAACAGGAGTACACATAATTGAGGCGGGTGAAGGACAACTCAACAAGGAAATATCATTTTATTATTTTAATACATAACATCGACTGATAGGTGGACTTTACAGGGTAGCTATTAAAAAGTAGGCAGCTGTATTTACTGCGTATTTAACTAGAATAACAGACTATTAACTACGTTGTCTGCCCAACCAATGATCACAGATTTGAAATGATTAATGATGCTGCTGCTGTAAGGCTGAGCAAAGCATAGAGCGTTATATTTACAGGGTATATGCAATTAAGATTTTAAAATTAAAAAAAAAAAAATTTATCATCAAACAAGTGAAAAGACTGGTTAAAGTTTTTAAGTAATATCCTTCAAGATGCAGCAATTAAACTAATGTTACTCCCCATTAATTCTCAAATTTATAGGGTATTTACCTAGCCAAAGTTTGCGTCATTTTCATGCCTCATTGTGTATTTTTGCTGCTATTTTTGAATGTTCTATAAACTGCAAAAATTATGAAAACTTCTTGAGTGTCTCTCAGTTCTGTCTCTCTCACACTTCTGTAACCTCTTGTTGTCTCTTTCTGGCAGTGGGTTTCGTGCATTTTTCTTAACTGGTTTTTATTATGTATATTTAGCTATTTTTGGCTTATTTCGTTTTGATTCCTGTTCTCTGGGACGCGTCAATGAACCTCGCCACAAGCGAAATCGCAGAACGACAAACTGCAACAACGATTAAGTTGTTGTTGTTGCTGTTGTGGCACATGTCTATGAATTCTAATTATGCAATGAACAAATATGTAAATTTCATTTTGTCTAACACTCAAAAGGCGGCAAAAAGGCAAAACGCATAAAAGCCAATCAAATTGCTGGACATTTCCTGAGTGTCAATCAGTCAAGTTATTGCGAAAAAATATTTGGAAGCGTTTACAAGTCAACAGCAGTTCAATGTCTTGGCCAAGTTGGAAGACAGCGATCAAAGAGGCAGAGAGGGAGAAGGAGAGAGTTGGAGGGAGAGACCAGATAAAGCCCAGCTGCCGTACCTATAGGGGTAATGATCATTTTGTTGATGCAAGTTTTTACTGTATTTTGTTGCTGCAGTTTTCGCATTACAAGAGCAAACAACGATCGATTGTGGCAAGTCGCAAGCAGTTGCAGCTACTGCCTGGGGGCAATCAAAAAATGTGTGGCAAAATCAGCGCAGAAATACTCTTTTAATGAACCTCTTCCTTTTGGTCAACAGGCAAGTTGGCAATTTGGCGACACAAAATCAAAGTCATGCCAGCTATCTCTCTCTATCTTTTGTACCCATGTCTTTCTTTGTCTTTCTGTCTCCGTCATTCTCTGTGGGCAGTGAAATGCATTTTATAATTGCACACGCACTTTTTTTGCACTTTGACAAAATTAGAAGCAGAAGCAGCAACAAAACTCAAGACTCTGCAACTGCTAGTAACTTTTAGCCAGAAAAAGTTGTAAGTTGGCTTGAACATTAATGCTCAAATCGCTTCATGTTGCCATGTCAGCGTGCACATGGAGCTTTGCAGGCGTCGCTTTGGTTGGCCAAGTTAATGACATTGGCTGGCCAGCTAGCTGACTGCAGTCAAGCTAGCAACAAAAAAACAAACCCGGCGACAACTTTGGCCAAAGCAAGCCAGCCGTTGATGAACAAAAAACTGGACATTTTGATTTTAGAAAAATATATAGAAAACCACTTTTTTTAACCATTCCATTTCGTTTCGTTTGCTACGTTTGTGCAACATCAGAGGCAGCGACGACGACGACGACGGCAACTGCAACAGAGACTGAGACTAAGACTACGACTACGACTGCGACTGGCATGGCCATCAATGTCTCAGCGGCAGCTGACTTGGCCAATTGGCAAATGGCAACATATTTTAAAAGTTGGCTAAAATATGTGCAGCAAGCTTCTTCATTTACCAATCGTTTTGAATTGTTTAAAAGGCAGCTCCCAAATTTATGGTAGCCAAGCGAAGGCCATATTTGGCCCAAAAGATGTAAAGCCAAGTTAACAAAAAGTAAAAGAAGAAGTGGTAGAAGTTTGAAGCCGCGAGACAAACTAGTCTAGCACTCGGCCTAATGATGTCTTTAAACTGTTCGGCGTTGAAAGGAACATAAAGTATATGATCAAGTATCTTAGTTGGCGATTCTATCTGTAGTTTGCTGTCTCTCTGTCTATATCTTGCCATCTATTTCTATGTCTAGCTGCTCTGCATAGCAAATGACTATATCAAAACTTGGACACATGACTGTTTAAACGGTATTCGTAGAATTTAGTTGGCTAACAGTTTACTAGCTCATACTAAAATCTCTTGCAAATATATTTTCAGCTTTTAATTTAAAGTATTGTATCTATTAAAGTTGTTTCTGCAATTTTTAGAGTTCTACCCTAAGCATACCCTGTATTTTAGTCAAATTTATTTGCTTCTGCACAGTAAAAACACTTTGCATGCAAAAATGCTGCCAGTTTAGCATGGCAAACACATTTCTGACTGTTTTGCTATGAATATTCCAAAAGTGGCTAAATGATATCTGGTCTAAAACAAAGAGGGCCACCACAAAAACCAATGGACATCTAATTAAAAATGCAATTGAAATTTGTTTGAAAACCGAGCAAAAACAACAACAACAACAACAAATTGCACAGAGTAACAAAAGAAGTTGAAAACTTGTACTCGAAATGCAACGTTAATTAAATATAATTTGCAATATGCTGGCGGTCATAATTTTTCCAACAAAACAGCCAGACATTGGGGGAGTTGGAGAGAGGGGAGGCCGGGGGAAAGAGGAGTGTTGTGCCGCCTGCGGGGGGCCATGAGAATGTTTCGACAGAACAACAAAAGAGCATGTTTCGAGGCAATAATAGACGATGTACTACTAAAATGTCATTCTATGGTCCCAGGGAATAAACGACGAATACGAGACATTTTCTACTCTCATTTCTTATTTGTTATTCTCTTTTTTCACTTTTACATTTTTTTTCTCTCTTGTTTTTTCATTGTAAATTATCATAAATTTGTCGTTGCTCCGTTTAGATGTTTGAGCGACTTAACGGGCCAGTTTTAACTTATCCTATCGTTTTAGCCGGTTTCTCTTTTTTAAATTTTTTGTTTGTTTGTCAAATATGCAAAGGCTAAAACACGACTACACGTAGAAAATGGCCAACACGAAAACAGCTCAAATTTATAGCTAGCGACCAAAACAAATAATTTGAAAATTCGTCACACGCTACAAGTTAAATGGCTTAGGGAATTTTGTAATGCGTTTAACAACGAATAGGCAATGGTCTTACTGTTAGTGGAAATTAAATTATAATAAAGTAATAATTGTAAATCAGTATCGACCGAAACTAAACTGTCAGTTCTTAGAGACTGTTTTGGTATTTAGAAAATATTCAAAAAATTCTTTCAAGCATATTTTAGCTGAAAGAATTCACTAAGGTTTCATTACGCACGTTTACAAAGTTTTCAGTTAGTCCTTCTTGAATTTATACAAAAAATAAATTATTTCAAATTATATACTTTTTTTAAGCACATCAATGGAACAGATCTAAGTTTTTAGAAGCCATTTTACTATTTTAATTGTTTTCTTTGTTAAAAAACATAAATTTTCTAGCTAATTTTCCGCAATTTTAGCTAGAATTTATTTAATTTTAATATTATACTCATTTTATACTAGATTTGTTACTTTTCATCAAATTTTAGCTTATGTTAATCCCATTTCTTTAACTAATCTAATGACATTTAAAGCTACCAGTTCATAGCTCTTAGAAATCTCTGTCAAAATCTGATCCAACTCAAATCTTTTGTTAACTCTTTCCACATTTACTTTAAGCCATAAAAAATAACTTTTGCCCAACTGCATAGAGCACTTTTTTAGCCGCTTTTCATGGCTAACAATTCACCTTAGCTTCTGTTCCTGTCAACTCTGCTTAATTATCAATGCAAGTCCTTCGTTTTTTTTAATTTTTTCGTGTTTTTTTCAAATCATTCTTTTTTTTTTAGTTTTCGTTTGAAACAAAATGAAAATGCAAAGAGGCCCAGACATGGCTTTGTCGTGCGCATGGGAAATGAATTTTCACTCAACGTTTTTGGGCGACAGGAAATGGCCAAAAGGCCAAAGGCCAAACAAAACAAGCAAAAAAAGCAACAGCAGTTTTAAAAAGAAAAACTAGCTTTTTAAATGCAATTTAAAAGCTAAAGACCTGTAATGAATGACAAATAAAATTATAAAATTAAGAATTGGATAAGAGCAGACAGCACGCATGCGGGCAAAATGTGCGTAAATATATACATACTCAAACCTAGATAACTATATAGATGTGGTATATATATCTTTATATATATAGCTATGTATGAGGGTAAATTGTACGCCAATTTCGAGGCCTTCTATGGCGCTGTCTTCCTGTCTTGCAGCACACACCCCTCACAAAAAAAAAACTCGTTGCCTTTTCAGTGCTAAAATGGCTAAAACTGGGGGGAAAAAAAGTTTTGCGGCATGCATTGGTCCTTCGACTGATGCGTAGTGGTCGACTTTTGCTGGTAAGGGGCAGATCAATATCCTTTTATGCGTTTGTACATTCAGCCTGCAGACGTTGTTTAGAAAAATTGCAGAGCCCAGGGGAGGGGCGAGGGGTGATGTGAGTGAAACAGCAAAAACCGAGCTAAACTCTTAGTACAGCTTATAAAAGTGGCCTAGGTAAAGGGAGAAAGGGCATGCATTGCGTATACGCAATATTTGCCATCAATTGCAGCTGTTGGGCAAAATGGCAGCAAATTGGCAGCACAAAAAAAGTAGTCGGGGAAACTAAGGAAAACATAGCCTGGAAATTAGTTACAAAATGGATATGCACTTCAATTGCCAAGCAAAAAAGCAAAAAGGCAAAAAAGGAAATTTATATAGAAGAGATATTTATTTTAGTTAATATCGAACGCATCGAGAACATTTTGCAATGCATTTTTCAAGCACTTTACGCTTCAGTTTGAACTGAAGTTTTATTTGATTTAGTTGCCGGTCTTTCCGTCTGTCTTTGTTTGGCTTCATTGGTCAGTTCTGCATTTATTTGAGCGTAAATTTATGATTAGGCCTTTGAAGTGCTAACGTTAGTAAGCACGTTAATGAGCCAGCTACTAACTGCGCTTAGGGCAATATACTCTCGATAAAAATAAACTGCAAATACTAGAAATATTTATAGATAAAAAATTAATGGCAACTAAAGAGTTGCAAAAGTTATATGTAACTAAATTTTCCTGCAGAAAACAACAAATTTAATAAGATCAAATTACAAAACTTTTTAAAAATTGTTTTTTTTTAATTCAAAAGACAATTGTCAAAAAGTCAAATGACATTCATGGCCTAAAGTGACTAACAAATAGCTCATTCTTCAGCTGTTAACACACGCAAAACTCACATTTGGCCAGATCATATTAGCAATTTGTAACTGCCATGAATTTAACTGTCTAATTAGCAGAGCAATTCGAATTCCAAACTCCTAATTGGATGTGGCATCTGCGTATGAATGTTGACGTTCATTTTTTGCTGTAATAGTATTCATTTGGTATTCGTTTTTTGTATTCGTTTGCGTATTGGCAGCGGGATTCATTCTCATGCTCACAATTTTTGCGACCTACAACAACAGAAAGCTTGTTAACAATGAAAACCAACTTGGCAAATGCTCTATGGCTTCCTGTGGCAGGCTGTCAGCCAGGCAACCAGTCGCAGCAACAACAACAACAGCATAAAGAAGAAGAGTGGCAACAACAACAACAAGCATGGCTTTGACGCAATGTCAAACACCTGCTGCCAATGTTGACGCCAAACACGAAAAAAGGCGCACAGCAACGAAGTAAAAAACCAAAGAGTAGCAAGAGAAACAGCAGCAGCAAACAACAACAACAATAGTAACAGAAACAACAACAACAACAACAACAGCACACACTGTCCATTGCGTTTGTTCTTCGGCTGGTTAGGCAACAAATTCTGCGCAAAAAGTGCAATGAACCCTTTTTGCAACGCTCAAGGGAGCAAAGCAGCAGGAGCAGGAGACAAAACACACACACGCACACAAAATGTGTGTGTTTTTGTGTATGGTGTGCGTGTTGTGTGTAGTGTGAGTGCAAGTGTGTGTGTGAGTTTGCTTTTGCTATGTGATAAAAGATATACAAAAGATATCAAATGCCCAAAAATGCCAAAGAAACAAAGCGGCAAAGAGTATGTTAGACTAGCAGCTACCCTGTAGCAAGCACAACAGCTAACTATGGGGCAAAAAGTCACGAAACTTAGCTTAAAATTTATGAAATGAAATAAAAGTCTTCAACTAAAATTGTGCCACTTTCTTGGCGCGTTTTTTGCTTAAGCCATGGCTAAATCTTTGTGACACTTTATATTTTAGCCAGAAACAACAACAGCTGCACAAATATGTTAATAGAGAAGCTTGTCAGAGGCATTAATTCCCAATTCATCAAGTTTCGGTGCGAGGCTGTTGAAAATAAAGTCAACTTGAAATGAGCCGCCATTTGTTATTGTTTTTGTTGTAGTTGTTGTAGTTGTTGTCTCCTACCCTTGGCAGTCGTCACTTTTGTCTAGTTTGAAGTTGGCTCAGAGCCTACACCAAAACCTAAGCCACTTCAATGGCTCGTCTCTGTCAGTTTTCGTTGTCGGCCTGGCCAAGCCGCCGGACTGGCCAAAAGCAGATGATGAAGCCCTCAAAGTCAACAACAACAACAACAACTACTACTACAAAAAAAAACTAGCTGGAAAAAGCGGCGCATCGGTTTAGGCCTTTGAAAGTCCATACGGAAAACACGTACTAACAAATGTACGTACATGTCTGTATGTGCTTAGTTAGCAGACTAGGCGACACATCTGCTCAAGCCATGTGTTGTGCCATGGCGTTTTAGCCAATTCAAAGTTAGATATAGCCTTTTTAAGCTATGAATATTAAAAATTAAGTTGACATTCAACCTATTTTTAATAGGAATACCAGTTAATTTATGATCCAATCTCTAAAAGGTTCTGCATTTAAAATTTGTTAAAAGTTCGAAGCTTAAAATAAATGTCAAAAAATAGTACGATTTTTTTAATGAATACCAAGTGATGTTACCTATATAAAATTGATTTTGCATGTAATTTTTCAAGCATTAAAAGATTTCATATTTTTTACAAGCTAAACATTTTTTCCAAGACTTTTACACTTTTGCAAAACTTCTACGATTTAAAAAAGAATGAAAATATATTTATGAATTATTATTTAACTAATTTTGCTATAAGAAATATTAATTTATTCCTAATAATTCAAGAAACTTTTCGTCAAAAAGAGATTTTTATCAAACTAGCTATTTTGGGCCACGAAATTCTGTCAACACTGGCACATAGAAAAATGCACACATGTATGTGCATATTTCTTCTTTTTTTTACGTTTTGAGTTTTTCTTTTATTTTTCACATTTCGCCTGCAGTTAAAGCGCAAATGTTCTCAAATTACCCATATGCAAAATGCGAGAGGGGGCAGTGTGTGAAAAAGAGAGATAGCAAAGGAGGGAATGGGAAGAGATGGGGAGTGAGACGGAATAAGAAGAGCCTTGTCTAACGTTGCTGCATTTCGGTTGCGCCTCATATTTCGTCTACTATGAAAAAGCAACTGAGCTGCGGCTCAAGATGCCACCGCGTGAGGCAAACGACTTGTAGATTTTGTGGTAAGTTGACTTTGCTTGCCACATTTCATACACTTTTCTGTGTGTTTGAGTGTGTGTGGCAATTGAAGGGCAACTACAATGAGTTCTTATTGAAGGCAATGCAACAGAGCGTAAGATAATAAACAATTTTGAGCTAAACTTTGAAAATTTTCGATTATTTAGGCAAATTTGGAAAAATGCAAGCAGTGCTTTTTGGAGAAAAAAATAGCCTGAATATGTGATTAGACTGTGGGATACTTCATAAACTTGCAGCAGCAGCTTTCTACTAACGGATGCAGTTGAAACTCAGCGGGGAGTTAGACCATTTTTGCTTATCTAAGAAAATTTAAGCGAATCAAGGCATAAAAAACATGAAATTATTTTTTCTACTATTTTTCAAAGACTAACAAATGCCCAACAAGCTGTTTTCTTTCACTGAATACCCCCCACGTACACTCTCCCACTCCACTTGCACTTATTGCCTTGACTATACAAATAAAAGCATGCATAATTTCATGCACAAATTTATATAGATTTACATAATAATAACTGGAAAATGTAATTTACCGATTGCTTTTACAGTCTTATCAATGAGCGTTGTAACGCTTCCACCACACCCATACCCAGCCCTTACTCGCCCTAAACCCCAGAAGTGGGCGGGATTCACATTTAAGGTTGCCCAAACGTTGCTGCAGTTGCCTCAGTGTCATAAAGTGTACACTTATTGCTTTTTATGCACATTTGATACGCGCGAATGTGTGAGTGAATGAGTGAGAGTGTGTTATGTGTGTGTGAATACATTTCCATTGCACTTTTCGTCACTCAATTCACTAGTCAGTCTGTCAGTCAGTCAGTCAGTTAGTCATCTTTGGGTGTGCGTGTGTGTGTGTGCTTAACTCGCCACAACTTCACAATGGGCACCCTAACCTACGACAACCGAATATTCGCCATTCGGCCAAGTTCAATGAACCGCTCGTTTAGTTGAATAAACTTCACACATACAAGCGCAAGCAGTCACATACACACACTTACATTCACTCACACATTAGCAGCGAGCTGGCGATGCGTCGCAAAGCAAAGCAAGTAGCAGAAGCAGAAGAAGAAGAAACGGCAGAAAACCAAAAAGAGCGTAGAATGTCTCTTTTAATGCATGAGTGTGTCATAGGTGTGAGTATGTGCGTGCATGCATGTGTGTGTGTGAGTTTGGGGGCTACTTAAATGACATGCCTTTGTGCACTTGTATTGCTGTGCGTGTGTGTGTGTTTGTGTGCTTTTTTTTGCAAATTGAAAGCGCAACTGTATTGCGATTCCACACTGTCCAAATGGACTAAATTTTTTTTTTTATTTATTATTATTTTTCTCTACTTTGTTGCCATTTTGACTCTATCAATTTGTCTAATTTTCAATGACGTCGTCAAACGCAGCAGAGCCAAAAGTAAATTACTAAAGGCAACGAGAGAAAGAGAGGGAGAGAACGGGGAGTAGAGTGAAACAGAACCAAAGAATTAACTAGGAAGACTGGCATGTAGGGAGCTTGAGTAAATTGGCAAACACTTTCAGACACACACACAAATAAACACTCGTGACGTCAAGTAAATCGAGTTAAGCAGCTGCTCGCTAAATAATTCAATAAATCGCGCTTAGCTACGAGAATTCCAAACTCAGCTCAGCAAAAAAATGAAAAGAGATGCCAGATAGCAGCACTGAGATGGCAATTGCCAATTGCTGGAGTTGCCACCCCTTCCCCAAAGAGCTCAGACAGTTAAGCTCAGTTTCATTTGGCATATCAACACACACAACACACACGCGCAGACAAAAAATGAAATTTAATTTCGACGTGCGACTTGATGGGGCAGCAGCAGCACCAGCGAAGCTGCAACAAATCGAACCCAAACCGAAAGGCAGACAACAAAAAATAACAGCTAGATATTAATAAAGCAAAAAAATGCATATGAAATTTTAATATGCAAACGAGCGAAAAGCAGATGAAGTACATAATAAAACGTACGACTACACACAGCGATAGAAAGACAGAAAAAGAGAGGTGGAAAAGGAGATAAGCACAGCAAACCATAGGAAGTACTCTAACTTCTTCTAGTAGTCGTTGGCCATAAACGCATATTACATTACGGCCAATCGAATAGACGGACAAACGGACAGCTGGAAAGACACAGAGACGTATAGAGAAACAGACGAGAAAACAGATAGAGCGATAAGTAGATTGAGAGACAGACACTTGTACAAGGAAGATGATTTTTTTTGGTAAACTTAAAGTTATATGAAAATCTATACGGCTATAAAACTTTATATAGTAAAGTAAAATAAATGCAATATTTTTATAGCACATACTTACCGCACAATAAAAGCGGCACAAAAAACTTTGATAAGTTAGTCAGCGCAGTCGCTAAAAACTGCACAAGTCGTGGTCACTTTACTGCAATAATTTTGAACTCGTCACTTAAATATAAAATATAATACCACTAAGCAGCTGCTTAAAAATCATTACTAAACTAAACTGATATACTTAATGTAATTTTAAAAAAGTAAGCAAACATTTTAGTAACTTTATATAAGATTTGAGTTATTAATACTTGAACTCCCGACCAACTGAAGTCTTATTTATTTAAAAATATTTAATCGAAAAGCCACTACACAAAAATTCTACTTAAGCCAGTTGAAGTTGTGATAAGAACGAGTTGTATAACGCATGATTTTAAATTGAATTTAATAAATTACTATAATTAAAAACTAAAAGTTACTCTTTTGTAAAACTTTGCTTCAAGTTCAATATTTTATAGATTTTTATACATTAAGTGTGCGCTATAAATCTAAAAAACATTTCCAAACTGTAGTCAGCTATAAAACTTCCGTTCATACCCCTTAAAATCACTTTTGTTTACGGGGTAACGCAATTAAACGCAACTGCAACTGTGATAATTCGCAAAGCACTCATAGCATTTGCCAACTGACTCCATAATTCCTAGTAGTGATTACAGCCATACGAGGCAGAATCCCTTAAGCGCATTAACGATGCTAACATGAATCATCAAAAAATCACACAAAAAATATCAAGCCAACAGATATAGTTCGATGCAAGCATACCACGTTACGTATACGCAACGACGACATGCCAAAAATACAGCAGGAACAGCAAAACAACAACAAAAAGAAGAAGAGGAGTCGGCTAACTGGTGCTGCCTGGTGCCACAGTTTTTTCCAATGCCAATGCCACAAGCTCCACCAACTCATGCTATCTCTCTCTCTGCTTTGCCTGCTTCTCTTACTCTGTGTCGTCCCAATGCCATAGATATACAGCCGCCTGTTTGCCGGCCGTGGCACGTTCCGATGCTGCAATGCCAAAAATAACAGCCACATTGTGTGGCAGCCACACGAAGAGGCAAGCCAGACAGCCAACCAGCCAGACGGACGGACACACCAACAGCCTGTTGGACATCAACAGTGAATCGTGGCCATGAATGGGCTACGCTTTCCTCTGTGTGAGTTTTTTTTTTTTTTTTTGGGCCTTTTTGTTTTTGACCAAAAAGTGCTGCAATTCGAGCCGAAGGTCGCCGCACGGATTGCGGCATCGAGTTTGCTGGCAACAGAATTTCATTAGACGCACAGATGCCATGGAAATGTGCAACAGCTGGCCATTAAGTGGCCTAAACGACGAGCACGAGCAGAGGCTTGTCGCCTGTGGCAAGCCAAGTTTCACTGCCACGAAAGTGAGAGCTGTGGTCGGTTGAACAGCATACGCAACGTAGGCTCGTTGTGGGTCATGCCACCAATTCCCTGCCACATAATCATGTAATCCAGTCGCCAGCACCGCTTTGAGCGGTTTGCTTAATAGTGTCACCGAAGCAAGAATTGACTAAGCGCTAAATTAGTCGATCTAGTGATTTTAACGCGGTATTGCTTAGAGACTAGGGAATATTACAAATATTGAAAAGAAGTAGGCGCAATTTTAAATGTTTTTGGTTAAATCAGCAAGTTGAGGGGTGTGTTATTTAGACGTTTAATATTCTAAGGAATAATTTCTATAAAAACTCAAATTATAAATTTATAAACTTTTCTGTTCGTCATCTTACAGTTCTTAAGGGAAATCAATTCAATTCGATTCTTCCACCCACTTTCAATAAGCATCAAACACAATTTCCTATTGAAAAGGTTTGCTCAGCTTACAACCAAATCTTTCAGCCCTAACGAAGCTGCGCTGCTTTCATTTCATGCAGCATCCAAATGGGTAACGCCACTAAAATCCAAATGAATCGCCGTGTAAACAAATTTGAACAACTTATTCGAGCATTTGCCGTGTCGTCATAGTCATCATCATCATCATCGCCATCGTCACTTAACCCTAGACACACAACTGTACCCAAAAAAAGAACAAAAGCTACCAAAATGAAGGACATATAAAAATGGCGTAAAGTACGAAATACAAAAAAAAAATACACACACACACAAATGCAGTAGAAAGCGGAGTAGCTGAAGAAGAAGCAGATGAAGAAACCGGAGCAGAAGGAGCAGAAACACATACTTAGCCTTAGCCGTGCGATATGTAGAAATAAAAATATAAAAAAAAAAAAAGTTTTGCCACTCAACGGCAGACGCCAATGGAGAGACGCACGTAGACACGCTATGTGTGTGGGTGGAAGAGAGCTGGCACTATGCAGGGTGCGCTCTAGACAACTAGCAACAATAACGGCATTTTCGATGCAGAGCAGCAACGCCAGCAGTCGACGCTGACGAAAAGGACGAAAGAGAGAAAGTAGAAGAGCGGGGAAGGTAAGCAGCGAGGGTGAGCAGGATGAGAGTTGGTTGTCGTCGACGAGTTGCCAACAGCCACTTGACACTTCCGTCGTCACATGAATGGAGCCGTAAAAATGCGACGCTGCCGCTGCCGCTGCCGCTGCCGCTGCCCCTGCCTTCCCCACTGCCACTGCATACGTTACTCTTCTTTGCTTTCTTTCTTTTGCTTCTCTTTTTTTTCGGGCTAGTCGAGGGCAACTTTTTATTTGGGCAGGAATGTGAATATGATGAGTATGCGAGCAAGTGTGAGTGTGTGTGTGAGTGTGTATGTGCATGTATGTGTAAAATGAAGCAAATACATTCATGCATAATTTTTATGGCATGTCGAGGGACAGAGCAACGACAACGACAACGACGACAGCAATGACGACGACGACGACGACGGCGACGACTCATTCACATCCATTTGGTACATTTGGGATGCCAAAACGTTTTATGAACACGTTTTTTCTGCTCCTTTTTTACATGCATACTTTTTTCTTTGTAGCTGCACTTAATGCAAGTTTACAAGCTCCAAAGGGAGAGAGCGAGAGCGAGAGAGTTAGAGATAGCAAGAGCGAGAGGGGGCAGTTAATATGCGCGGCGAGTCATTAGCGCAAAAACAAAGTGATGATTAGTAGGCAGCACTGCATACAAAAAAAGAGAAAGATAGAGCAAGAGAGGGAGAGACGGTGGTGCAAAGGGAGAAGGGAAGCGGGAATAGGCTAAAGGTTCGTGTGGTCAATGTACGCCCAAATGCAAATAGGCTGGGCGCCAAGCTAGGTCAGGTATGGAGAGCTGGCAGCATGAGCAAATGTGATGAGACTGTGCCGTCTTTGCACAGCGCAAACATGAAGAATCATGCAGAAACAGGCAAAAAAAAGCATGCCAGACAACACACAGACCAAAAGGAGTCGCTCTTTAAGTGTGGGCGGTGCAGTAGGAGACGGGGCATCAAGGGGTACAGCATTACTTGAGTACCCAGTCGGAATGAAATTCATATGCAGTAGAAATTTTGAACTTTTTCTTTTTAAATATAAACTAAATTTTTCAATTACAGCCTTTTTCTCTTATATTCTGTGGCTAATCAGCACAGTTTTCTGCAACAGCTTTCCCACTGGGTCGCTGCAGAAAACTATGCTGCTGCTTTGCCACCTTCTGCTGCTGCGTTTTTGGTTATGATTGACTGATTTCTGTTGAAACTTTGGCGTCTGCTGGCACGCATGAATTGTAATTTTCGTATAACGAAAACCACATGAACCCACACACACACGCATACTCATGCTTCCCGAGAGAGAGATAAACATGGGGAGTGCTACAATTAGCACTTTTTTTGTACTTGGCTGACGGGTTGGTCGCAGTTTTCAAGTGGTTCGCTGATAAGCTCCGAAGAAACGGAAACTCAACCACATTCGCCTTGAGTCAGGCGATTGAACTCGTCCGCCCTTACCACACTCTCCGTGCCCCTCCTTTACCACCCTCTTATTAGCCTTCTTTACCCCTTTCTCCTACCGTCCGTCACGATTTGCTGGTAGCAAATAGTTTTGCGGCCTAAAAATGACAATGTGCTGCAGTTTTTTCTCTATGCAGTTATTCCTACTCTTTTTTCAGTCGTTTTAGTCGTTGATAACAAAGTTTACTCAAAAATGGCGCTCATAAAAATGTAAAGCCCAAAAGCAAAGCCTATTTGCGAACCGTATTCTGTCTACTTACCGTACCGCCCCCGCTGCGACTTCCCCCTTTACAGAACCGCACACTGAACTCCACTCACAGTGCGCTATAAGATAAACATTTGTTTTTACTTTTTCATTTGGCAAATAACAAAAAAACGTTGAACTCGCCATGCAGTATTAACCATAGAGATAGGTATGATATATTTGTAGATACGAATACGAATACGAATACGCGTGCGGGTATGGACTATGTTGGGCATTCAAGACGCTACACTTGAATCTCTAGAGAGCTGATAGAGAGAGTTGATTGGTTTTCTTGAAATCTGCGGACTTTGTTGCTGAACTTTCTATAAGAAAATCAGATTTTTTAATTTTAAATTTGACAGTTTAAAATTTTCGCAAGCATAAAACTATTGGTAGTCATCGAAACCAATTGTTCATGTAAATTGTTGATCAAGTTCTAGCTTATACCAAAAGCATATGTAGCTCCCCTATAAATTGCCATATAAACGAAATTATCAAGAAATAATACAGAAAGTTCAGACAAAGAAAAGTTTGTGATTTAGTCCTCGTGTGTTGCGTCTGACGATTCTACAAGTGCTGAAAAGTTGATTGCACTGTGTGGTTGTCTGACTTTTGCTAAAGCAAATATTGTTTAATAACATTTTTAAAAATAAAATTTACTGATTAACAGCCCCGGCTGCAATGACAACAACAAAAATAAAAACAAAACACAACAAGCAGCGACAATGGCACAACGGCCTCGGACCTATCCCAAGACAAAAAAATTTGTGCTTCACACTCGTTGAAAAACGTTCACTGTTTACTTTTGATAGGCAATAAAAAGTCAAATACATTAAAAATACACAAGCAAGCAAACAAAAAGAGCGATTCTCTTGAAAGTTAAATGGGGGCAATTGGGCATGAGGGGCATTATCTTATATGGGTGCGATCAGTGGGAATTTCAGAAACTGATTTGACCAGAGCTTTAAAGTTAACGTTAGCTGTATTTTTTACTAAAGTTGAAAAGTTAAAAAAACATATTATTAAAAAAAAACATTTATTATATGTTATTTAAAAATGCTTTTAATAATTATTAATATTTCAAAAACTACCGTTTTTTAAATCACGTTTTCCCAGACCCAAACCGTTCAAAACTAACGCCTCTTGGTTGATGTGAAACTCGACTAAGAATTAGCAAAGACACAAAGCATACGTAAACGAACTGTCAATGTCATAGCAAGCAGCTTTAAAGTGTGTAACGCACAGCCGTTAGCAATTCAAACACTCAAAAGAAACCAGAAAATTTGTACGCTTCAAATATTTGACCAATCCCCCCAAATAAATTTAGATATTGATATATGCACTCACCTTCTGCATACAAAACACCTTAATTTATACCAATCATCACTTGGACATCAACAAAGTGGACCACGGACCACAGATAACACTCAAATCATTAGCGTTGCAACCATTAAAAACAGCTTGAAAGGCATCTAAATAGCCTGGATCCTTTAACTGCATACCCAACTGACCGTGGGCGCACCAGCCGGCGCCCCAGATTCGTCCACAACGACGGATGAGCAGCGTGTGCCGTGTGCCCGCAAAGACTTTAACGGGAGCACAGGGATCAGCATCATCGTTAGTACCACAACATGCAGGCAAATCTGGCAGTTGAGGCAGTGGATAAACCATTGGTTCCTTGAGCAAACCATCGGGTTTCATCACCCGCATACCTAATTGGCCATTGGAATTGAGACCCCAAGTGTACAGATCACCAAATGCAGAGATTGCCGCACTGTGCCAGCCTCCAGCGGCAACTTGAGTTATCTACAAAGAATGTTGCCAAATAGATTATTTAAATAAGCAGTTAACAGATAAGTTATCTTTTACTTTAATGCCCGCTAGTGCCTCTACCAGTTGCGGTATTTCCTCTACTTCCAGCTTTGCTTGACCCAATTGTCCACGTCTGCAAGATTCAACAATATAATCCCAGATGACAGCAATAATCCTTAGTTCACCTACAGGCCATTTCCCCAGGTATAGACATCTCCGTTGCCGTTCAGCAAGAGCGCGTGCTCCTGGCCACATTCCAACTGCTGGAGTCGCCACTGGCTCTGGGGAAACTGATGCAGAACACTGGGTATGCTATAGACGGTATTTGCAGCACTTATGGCCACGTTTATATGTGAACCGCAGGCAATGTGAGTAATACATCCAGCTGCATCGCAAGGCTCCTTGGGCAGACCAAAGCTAGTACGTTTGGTGGCGGTGGCCGGCAGATTGGACGGAGTTTCCAGTATGATTTGCTGCAACTGAGCATTCAACTTTACTGGCAGCTTATAAAGCTGACCATTGTGGAGCAGAACCAAGCAGTGGGCATCGCCAGCAGCTAAAGCCTTTACGTCCGCAGGTGCCTCCAATTCCAGACATTCACCCGGCTTGACGTCCAGTAGACCCATAAGCCAGATCTTATGCCCCACAGCGTAAACTGTGTAGCGCCAACTAAGCGCAATAATACTCGAGTCATTTCCATTGCCCGGAACATGTATTTCTAAAAAGTTATAAAAGGATTAATTTGGAGTATAAATTCTGAGAATGGAACTCGATTTAATTACGAACCCGTTAAGGCAGCTAACCGAGCGGAAGTGTGCTCAGCGTTGTGGCTTTTGTGTTGCCCAAATGCATTGAAGCCCGTAAATAGTAACTGTCTCATCTTCCGCTCTGCCTCTGCTTGCGTCTCTCTGCCGCGACGGCGGTTGCGCAGCGCGACGAGCGAACACACACACGCACAGGTGTTTGGTCCCGCTACTTGTACCTGCGGTGCTGTTGCTCTCTTATTGTTTGGTCGACCGAGTTTTAGTTGCTAGATAGCATTGCAACTGTAATGTTGTTGTCGGTGGTAGTTTTTCAACAATTAACTAGACTCGTGTTTGAATCTCAAGTGTCATCAGCCTAGAATCCCACACAACTGATCGTCGTTTCGCGCGTTCGTGTTTGTTGTTGCTACAAAATGGTATAACAACAATCTATTAAGCCGTTTATCATGCAGCTCACGTGAACTGCAATTAATCTTATTTAAATTGGCTATTATTATACGAAAATTACAATTTGTTTATTATATTTGGTTGGCATGACAACCCGTGTTGCCAGACTGTTAAGTGACTTTCGTTAACATTTGGCGCAAATGTTAATTTACAGTGTGCATACAACAGCAGTTGTATAAAATAAAAATATTAAATTATTTTAATAAAATTTACAAAGCTGGCAACTAATTATAAGTAAACAATACAAAATTTACAATGATCGTTAAAAATATTACTTATTTACTCGATTGGCAGTGTTAGCTTTAAACATTTCAACATTTCCCCATGTTCTGCCAGTCACCCAGGCACAACAGCTGTTTTAGCGGTTTAATTTGAATTTAAATTTATGTCAACTCGTAGGGTCTGTTATCACTACTGCGTAAGCTGCGACCGAATCCCGATAAGGAGGCACGGATATTGCTGCTTGGTTTAGACAATGCCGGTAAAACCACGATACTCAAACAATTGGCATCGGAGGATATAACAACGGTGAGTATTATAGAACAGTTACGTTTTTGCTTTCCCAATAATCGTTGGATTAATCCACAGGTAACACCCACGGCAGGCTTTAATATCAAATCCGTAGCGGCGGATGGCTTTAAGCTGAACGTCTGGGACATTGGTGGACAGTGGAAGATCAGGCCATACTGGAAGAATTACTTTGCCAACACCGATGTCTTGGTAAATCTACTTACAAAGCCCTAAACGATTTCGAATTTATAGTGTTATATATTTAGATCTACGTCATTGATTGCACGGATCGCACGCGCTTCTCTGAGGCGGGAAGTGAGCTATTTGAGATGCTAATGGACAATCGCTTGAAGCGAGTGCCTTTGTTGGTATTTGCCAACAAACAGGATCTGCCCAATGCCATGACCGCCTCCGAAGTGGCCGAGGGATTGGGTCTGGTGCGTCTGGAGGAGCGCACCTGGGAGATCAAAGCCTGCACTGCTGTCGATGGCACCGGCATCAAGGAGGGCATGGATTGGGTCTGCAAAAATATGAAGAAATAGAAATAGTTAATAAAACCAAAAATATATTATTTAATTGTTAAATTAGCATAATTTTAGTTTTAAATCTCCAACTAACTTTCGATAGTTAATCAAAATCTCAGCAGTTGTGTTAGGTATTTCAGAAACATTCAGAAAAACAACAAAAACAAACCGAATACACGTCCTAAATGTTAAAATTCTGTAAGAATGTAACCGATCGGTTCCGTAAGCTCCGTCCGAGCGTTGCGCCGGAGTTTAACCTGCTGGTACTGGGCCTCAATAATTCCGGCAAGAGCACTTTAGTCGGACGCCTGAGCATGGAAAACGAGGAGACCGTAAATTTAACCAAAAAGTTCCAAGCAATTCGATTCCAATAAGTATTAACTAAGTCTATTTAAAGTTAAGGCACATAAATCCCACGGAGCAAGTGAACGAACGGGATTTGGCGTTCAAAAACATGAAGGTGCGAATGCGGGACTTGGGTGGTCAGTGGAGAATGCGTCAGTCTTGGCACACGTTCTACCAAGACACCAATGCCTTGGTAGGTACAATCTACTCTTAGCTCCCAACTTGGCTCCCTCACTAATCCCAGGGAGATCTCGATAGATCTTTGTCATTGATAGCACTGATGTCTCACGCTTGAGCGAAGCCCGTTGTGAGCTCTGTGACGTATTGCTGGACGAGCGAATGTCGCAGGTACCGTTATTGGTCGTGGCCAACAAACAGGATGTAAACGGTGCTCTGTCCAGTTCAATGATTGTGGAATTATTGGGTTTGAATCGTTTAGAAGGTCGTGCTTGGAAAATACAGGAGTGCTCTACACTAACCGGAAGTGGTTCCTTTGTAAGGCTTTCCAAAACCACAAAATTTGCTTCTTTTTCATAACTTGTTTAATTTTAAACAGAATGTCATTGAGTGGATTTACAAGAGCTACAAAAATCAACAGCCGCCGAGCCGAATCCAAAAACTCTTCAATCCCACATTCATTTTTGGCCAAATTTGTCCACTAGACTGTCGACGTCCAATGGTGGACTTTTAATTAATTTATGCAACGGGCACAATAATCTAATCTATTCTTGTCAAAAACCGAAGAGAATGAAGAAAAAGACTGGAAATGGGTCATGGCACACGCATTGGAATTGAGCTGCAAAGTAGAGAGAATTCTGGCGGAGAAACAGACAAAAAATAAATGTATTCATTTGACATGTGAATTTGCTTTAAAAAGTAAAAATTAAGCTGGAAATTTGTATGCGATATAGAAGTGGAAAGGAAAACTGGATTAAAAACTCGGATTTAGTTGAAATGTGCATTTTTGGACTCTGTAGCTAAAAATTAATACACAAGGGTCTATTAAGAGGTGTGGCGATTGTAAGATTTATAGAGTAATCAAAAAAAAAGTTTTTTTCTGAAGATTTTAGGTGGTTATTTATAACTACAGCTTTACAGGGTATTTAATAGCCCACTAGCTCGCCTTAGGTCGTTAAATAAAAACTTTACATCAGCTTTTTTCAAAATATGGCTTTATTACAGTCGTTTAATTAGCATTTGAATAAAAGTTCGTTATTAGCTAATAATTTGAATTTAATTGCTCTAAGTTTGACAGTCTGGCAACGCTTCAATAACTGCATGCAACAAAGGCGACAATCACTGTCACTTCACCCACATAAAAGAATGGCAATTTAAGAAATTTGCTTTTGCATGCATACACATAAATGCACATATAGAATTCATATGCATACATACATACATGCACATAACCGAAAGCACACGTAGGTAGAAGTTTGCATAAAGCACTGAAGGAAAACATGAAGTCAAGCAACGACGGACAACAATAAGCTTGTGTAAAAAGAAAGTGGGTAGAAATATAAACAAAATAAAACACACAGAGCAACAGGTCCAAAGAACCCAGCCACACACACTCAAAGGCACACCGCCACTGCTGCCCATATAAAGTTGTGTGTGTGAGTGTCGGCTTGAATTTGTATGCGGGCAGCAAACTGACGTGGACAGCGCAGGCGTGAAGAATGACAAGAATAACATAGAGAGAGAGAAAGAGCAAAGAGAGTACGAACGCGAGTGTAATTGTGAGAGCGCGGATCAGACAGCTGAGTGGTTGCAACATGTTGTGAGCCAGGCCAAGACACAGCGGCATTCGGGCTTAAGAAGTGTTACACACTGACTCAGAGCCACAGAAGAAAGAAAGTTTTCGCCTGTGCTGGCTGTGTCTGCTGTGCTAGCGGCTACAAAAATTCCAGCTAAAAGAAATAAAATTAAAGAAGAAGCAGCAGCAGCATAAACTGAAGAATATCAACGGATTTAAGCCATTTGCGTGCAATTTCCAAAACTCTTTTTGCGCACTCAAGCGTCGGTCGCGTCTCCGTCGTCTTCGTCTTCGCTGCGTTGTTTAATTGGCCCAACAACAATAACAACACAACAGTAAAACATAATAATAAAAAAAAAACGAGTAGAAAATACTTAAGTATCTGACGTTTGTTCGGGTGTGTGCGTCAGTGTGTGTGTGTGTGTAATTGTGAAAGTTCCTGCCCATAAAAAATAAAAATGTATATGAAACGAGCACTTTTTGTGCTGGCGCTGCTCTGCGCTCAGCCCTATGGCCACATGGCCGAGGAGGAATCCAATCCTCTGCTGGACATGGCCTCTATGTTCATACAAGAGGCGCTGAGTAATCAAAATGGTGGCGCTGCTGGAGGTGGCGGAGGAGGCGGTGGTGCTGGCGCCGGCTTGGCAGGCATTGCTTCTCTGGTCGGCAGCTTCATGCAGGCCAATGGCAAGGCTGGAGGAGGAGGCGGCGGCGGTGGTGGCGCCATGCAAATTCTTTCCGGAATAGGCAGCCTGTTGGCCAACAATGCACGTGGCGGCAACGGCGGCGGTGGTGGTGGCTTTGATCCTGCCATCATTGGCAATGTCCTGGAGATGTTCACCCAAAGTGATGATGAGGATTCTGGTGCCCAGCAGCAGAAACGCAGCAACAATGCTGGCTCTGAGTCAGGCATTGGCCTGGACACCATTCTCCAAGTGGCTTCCGCTTTCATGAACACTCAATCTGGTAGCGAGAAGAAGAGCACCCAGCATGCACAGCATAGCCAACAGAAGCGATCCGTAGCCGAGGAACCTGAGCAGGAGAACGGTTTCATGAACCTATTGCCACTGATCATGCAGGCTGTGAGCTCGTTTGCTGGTCCCGAGGGACAGAGCACCCAGGAGCGCCACAAGAGTCATGCGTGGGTGCTGCCACCATTCCTGGAGCACATCCATGTGCTTTGGGATCACTTCTCCAACTCGGAACTGGCCGATGCGCTGTACGAAAAGTCGGGCGTCAATAAGATCATGAAGGTAAGCAACCTATAGATAATGCCTAATAGCAGATTATTCAGTTTTCATTTGTTTGCAGGGCTTCAAGGGACGCGATGGCAAGGTGGATTATGATAAGCTCTTTGAGTCACTGAACAATCAATCGTTCCGTCGTCGCTGGATCAAGTCGGCCACTTTGTACTTGGCTGATTGGACCAGCTACTTGGCCAATCCCGAAAACTATCTAAGGTATGTACAGACACTTACACACACGTTATCTTATATATATTTGTGTATATAGAACAAATCGTGAGGACTGAGCCATGCGTGTTAATTCTTGATCACGCTCTGCTTTTTTAACGGTTCTGTAAAACATTTTAGCACCTAGCTGCGATACGATTCTTTTGCTGCTTCTTCTCCTTCCCCTTGCTCTTTCGATTCTATTTTTTGTTGTTCGATTAAGTTGTTGTTGTTATTGCCATTACCGTTAGCCGCAACCTGTTTGCCATCGAACATGTTCGAAGCGAACGCTTCAGTTTGCCTGAGTTTACCTTTTGACACACTTTTTGTGCTCGCAGCTGGCACATTTTTAGAACCTGGCTGTTAATCTGACTGGTCAACAAAACAGTCACAATTGCAAGTCCAAGACCACGTCCGAGTCCAAGTCCAATTCCAATTTATAGCCATAGCCATGTTACAGTTAACCAAAGTAGTAGTTCTTCTTCTTCCACTTGTCGTTGTTGTTGTTGTTGCTGTAAACAAATAAACAAAACGAGTGAGAACGAACGGTTCATTTCGGAACCGGTTTTGTGCTCACACCAAATGGACCGCCAAAAGGCAGGGAACCAAAGCTATTTAGGTCAAATCGTATGTAAATATGTAGACACGTATATATTTGGCATAAGTATACGCCCCATCATCATTATTAGACAAAAAAAAGTGGAGAAGACGAAGTAAAAGAAGAAGAAATAACTTCCACTTTCTTCTAGTAAGCGCCCTTTCACTTGGTCATGCTGTGTCATCATTATAAAAGCTCCTCAATTTGTCATTTTTCATTTCATTTCTTTTCATTACATTTTTCTACACTTTTTTTTCTTTATTGTTGTTGGGCACTTTCCACGCAGATATTTCCAGACAGCGCAAATCATGTTTAACGGCCTGTTAAAATCTCAAGGTTATCCAAAACAAACCTACTTCGATCCGCAGCGTCCCAGTGAGACGATATCGAATCTATTTAATCACGTCGCCAAACATCATTTGAATGTGAAAATCGATTCGCGTCAATATGTTAAGCCCGCTGTAGGTTATGCCAAGGAACTGCTCAAATTGGGTCAAGCACGTGGTCTGCTGCAGTTCAATGCCACCGAAATCAGTGATAGATTAACGGATACACTCAATCTGGAGGTACGTTTTATATGTTTCCAATGAATTGGGGCTGGCGGGCAATTAACAGCACAAAAAAACAAAAGAAATACACAAACTAAAACACAAGTAAACCAGCGTAGCAATAGCACAAATTAAATTAATTACGCTACAATTTTCTCTTTTTGTGTTCGCACGCATCCCCAACATTCCCAACCCACAATCCAAACCAACGTCTGCAATCCACCAACACAACAAAACACGTTCCACAAAACACACGTCGATAAAATGAAAACAGGTTATCGAACCAGTGCTAAAAGTGCATCGTGCCTACCGATACATCTCTAAGTCGCCACAGTGTGATCGCTATGTGCTCTGTCAACTGAATGCAGCTGCACTTGAACAGCAACAACAACAGGAGCAAACTAGACAACAAACAGCGACTGCTGGCGGCGCTCTTATTGCCGGCGTTAGTCCGAAAATTGTCAAGATCGGCAGCATGGGTGCAGCGATCTTTATTAGCACTGAAACCGGTACACCATTCTGGACGCTATTCGGTGTAATCAATGCGCCATATAATTGCGAGGTAAGCTCACATCCGTCTCTAACTTAGAGGCATTTAACATTTAACTCTTATTGTTACCGTTATGGCAGGTAAAATATCCCGTGGATTGCAATGGCTTCCATGAGGGTGAGGCGAAGGTGACCACGGAATACATTCACAACGAGTTGTAGACTCCTCACCCCACCTTAAATTAAAACAATTCCAAGCGATCTTCAAGACGATGCTTAGCTGAGTGCTCATTAAGACGAATTAACTGTAATCGAGATAAAGATTTCCAAGTGTATATAGTATTACGAATTGCAATAAACTTTAATTTAATTGGTAATTTCATTGGCTTCTCATATCAGTGGTTTGCAAACTACTCAACTTATGATAAGAAGAGCAGGATAATATGAAATTTTGTTTGAAATAATAGTTCAAGATTAATTTAACGGCTTAAGCATGTAAATTATATTAGAGTACTTTGCTTACATATTTTAAAGGGTCAATGAACTTGGTAAGATATGTATCGCATGCAACAAGCAAAAAACCAGACACTCCTCAGAATATCTCAGTATCAATGGAACTTAGGAATAGCAATTATGGTACACAGGATTATTGCAAATCCATTTAAAATCAAGCACCTAATCAGCAGCACCACTTAAACACTTATTCGGTGCCGGCTTAAAACCATATACTCTAAAAAAAGATTGACAACTTCCTAGCTCGATCGAAAACATCATTTTTGCAGCGAGTCTATGATGATGGGCTATGATATTCGACATTTTGCATAAGCTCTCTGGGAGTCCATGAGTAGGCAAGCGTTGACTATCAAAACATCTTAAATTTGCCCCATTTATCTGTTCTATGGTTAATGGTGTAAGGTTTTAGGTCAATTTGTTCGTCCTGTTTGAGGATTCTTTTTTAAAAATGTTATATGCATACATTTTTAAAAAGAATTGATAATTAAATCACAGTAAGTAATAAGAATAGGCGTTCAAAGTCGAAAAAAAAATCTCCTCTGGCCGCAACGAATGGATAACATTGATTTTATCTCGGAGTCCGGGATTTAAAAAAAAACTGTTTAAGGTCTGCAAACTGTTTGTTTGAGACCGATAAACATCTTTTATCGTTTTGGCCAACTGCAAACCAAACACATTTGTTTGGTGGTTAGTTGTCTCAGAAAATCCATCAGTTAAATGCACTTCCCACCATCCCAAATTGCATAGAGCCGGTTTTGGCAACGCAAACAAGTTCAAATTGCGGAAAAAAAACATTGCTTAGATGAATTCCCGTTAACGTCACTTTCACCACACGCTTGGGTTCACTTTCCACAACTGAGACGGAGTCAGTGTCAGTCGACTGCAGCCATCGGAGGCCAACAGAGGTGGGAACAAGTAAGCAAACTTTGGACGTAATGCAGCTCATTTATCGGGAACTGGATGCGGATATTGTGCGCCGCACGAATGCCATATTTCCAGTGCAGGATTGCTTTGTCGAAGTGCTGCCCGATCAACTTATAATACCCAGAAAGTATGTGGAACTAGGGGAATCCATCCGACAGCTGTCAATCTATGAGGATGATGTGTGGATGGTGTCGTATCCACGCACCGGTTCCACTTGGGCACAGGAAATGGTCTGGTTGTTGGGTCATCAGTTGGACTTTGAGGCGGCCAAAGAGATGCTGTCCCTGCGCTCGCCCATGATTGAGCTCTCGGCTCTCTTCAGCGCCGATCATCATCAGTGGGTGGCGTATGTAAACCAATCCTTTTAAGAAACACTTTGATATCATTACATGCCCACCTAATTTTCCAGCGAATCCTTTGGTAACACAGTGGAGCTGGTACGCAATCTGCCACGCCCGCGCTATGCACGCTCGCATCTCTCCTGGCAACTGCTGCCACAGCAATTTGAGAGCGTCAAGCCAAAAATTGTGTATACGGCACGTAATCCCAAGGATCTGTGCGTCTCCTATTATCACTACTGCAAACTGCTCCATGGCATCAACGGGGACTTTGAGCAGTTTGTGGAGCTGTTTTTGGGTGGCCACACGCCCATGGGCTCCTACTGGAAGCATGTACTACCCTTCTGGAAACGCAGCTACGACGATAATGTGCTATTTATCAAGTACGAGGATATGATCAAGGATCTGCCTGCTGTCATCCGCCGTTGTGCCCAGTTCCTGAACGTCTCCCAGCTGCTCAACGAATCGAGCATGCAACGTATGGTAGAGCATCTCCAATTCGATAGCATGCGTGGCAATGAAGCCATTAATTTGGAGAAGATTCTGCCGAAAAAGGAGACAAAATTCATACGAAAGGGCAAAATTGGCGATTGGAGGAATCACATGTCCGATGAAATGTCTGCCAGGTTTGATACTTGGAGCGAAAAACACTTGCGTGGCAGTGGTTTAACATTTGAATACGATTAAACTTAGGATTAATCTTAGCCTGGATGACATACATGTTGTGGGTTTAAAAAAATATCGTAAATATCTTTAATGTATATATATTTGTAAACTCTCGAGGCGGTATTTAGTTAGCATAGGCATTGGGGAAATACTTCTTGTCCTGCTCGACAATCTGCTCCAGCAGATTATCAATATCGGTGGTTGGATAACGCTCGACCCAGGACTGAATATAACCCTCGTGGGTGGGTTCGTATGTCTTTAAATCCACTTTGCCATCGTTGACCACCGTATTGGCCTGCACCAGAATGATGCGTGGCTTCTTGTGGGCCAAGCAAATGTCACGCCATTTGGCCCATGGATGGGATCCAGTCTCGTTAACTTCCGAATAATATTCGTACATCTTGTTGGCGGCCTCAATGTCAGCTGTGGACTTGTACACCTGCAGTTTGGTCAGGAAATCGCCCAGCGCTTTCTTGCCAACTGTATGGATCTTGCTACGATCCACTGTGAGCAGAAGATTCTTGCCATCATCAGTCTCTTCGACAGTCACAAAGCCCTCGCCAGCCTCGAGCAGCACCTTCATGATGACAAAACGAGCACGGGCATGGGCCTGCATCCACAGATTCGATTTGGGATTGTACATTTCGAGGGCCACGCCCATGCCATTCCAAATCAGACTCAACCAATTGATATAAATAATATCATCCTGTTCGACCGGATCCTTAAAACCAAATATCTCCAGAATGTCGCGCTCCAGGCTCAAATAGAGACCAACAGCTTCGGCACGGCATTCCTCATAGGAAGAGCTGATGACACCAAACTTGGTGTCATAGGTCTCGCCTGGCAAATACCACGTGGTAACGGGTTCACCAGTTATCAGATTCTTCACATCCTTAGCATCAAAGTTGAGGACACCGGCCTCATCGATACGGAAGAGCTTGCCACTTCCATGGCCGAGCAGCTCGTGGAGACCCACTTGCACCTCAAAGGCCTTTACTTTGTATTCCTTCATAAGAGCCTGATCAGCGTCGGAAAGGAAGGGTATGGGATCCTTGCGATTAATGTTGGCCAACACATTGCCCAGGGAAACGTTCTTAAACCCTTCATCCTGACGAATCTCGTCATCTGTTTAAACACATTAGTTGTCGGATTAAATTAATATAATATTTTGTTAACAACTTTAACTTACAGTTGGGAATGTTGATGCCAGCTGGCACACCGCTTCCGGAAAATGTTAGCACATCCAAGGATGTGAAATCAGGCTTCAAATACGAGTCCTTCTCGTAGGGTTTAGTCCATGGCAAATACTCTACCAGTTTCTCGGCACGATTAACCAATTCAGCGAATTTCGCCGAACTCTCCTTGTTTACCATGGCCACAAAGCCCTCGAATTCAGCACGACCGCCGGCTGGATCACGGTATGTCTCAATGAAACCGATGTAGGTCTCAATAACAGGTCCCTTGTCCTTGATCCACCAACGGGAGCCATTTTTGTGCTCGGCCAGAGAACCCTCCTCAAACGATTTCACATAATGCTCAATCATTTTCCCTTCGTTCTCGTTGGCCGCGTATTTCTTGGCCTCCAACAGATTCTCGTTAACACGCTTCAACAATGGCTGATAATCGCCACGTGTAACACGGAAATTATTGCCATTGTATTCCTCGAGCGGAAGAGTGATGCCCTCCTTGTTGGAATCGGCAACGGAGCCCAGTTTAATATCATACAAAGTTTTGCCATTCTCGATGATCTTAAAGGTACGGCACATATAAGGCTCAATGCGTTTGGATGTCAGCCAATTGTTGACGATTTCCGAGTCCTCTTTGGTGCAGTTATCGGACCAATAAGTGGTTATACCATCGGGTGCAAATCCCAGTATCTCGTTACGCGCTTCTAGAGCATAGACGAGTCCCTTGACCTTTTCAAAGATCTTGGCAACACGTGGATCGTCGTTAAAGGCATTTGAGCTGCGCACAATTGCCTCGAACTTCTCCTCCGACAAATTAGGCACAATCTTGCTGTCTCCCATGCCTTTGTAGTTGCCAGCGTTGCCAAAAACGCCACAGGTGTAGACCAGAAAAGCCTAAAAAGAGAAAACATTATAGCAGAAGACAAAAAAACTTTCTGAAACTCACAGTATAGTCGTCCTCAGTTGCACCCAGTCCCAAAGCCTTGGCTTTCAGTTCTTCTGGTTTTTCCGCCACAAAAATGCGATGGAGCAGTGAGAAAATGAGTGGTGCCTCCGGACTGGATTGTACAAGCGCAATAAGGCCACCATCCCAGGCAGCCTTACTAAAGTAATGAGCATATAGCTTCTCCTTATCCGTAAGATTTTCAAATGCACCTTTGCAGTCCAAATCGGCAATTGGCTGCGTATTTGGCAGTACAAAATGCGACGTCTTGCTGGCCATCGTATCTAAAGCTGTCTGCGGTACGTTAACACTCGAACTGGAAGTGCAAGAGAAAAGAGTCTCAATATTAATACAACTGGTGTGTAAAATAAACCATGGAGAATACCTGTAAGTAACGGCTGACGTTCTGAATGGACTGTGGTAATTTGGAAGGCGCGTTGCCGTCTTTTGGAATTGTGAGGCTACAGCTGTGAATCTACTTGCCGCACGTAAACGCAATTGACAAATCTGGCCAAGTTTACAGCACCTAAATATTCTCGAACCTAGCAGCATGACTGGTAATTTTGACTATGATTAAATACTTAATTTTTGATATATTTTACTCAAAACTCTGGGATGCAATGAAAAAAATGCACACATAAATTTATGTGTGTTGAAATTTTTGTTAAGCTGTCAAATGTTTTATGATTATTTGCCGAAAGTGATATGAAATGTGATGGTATTAATGTGTTAAATTATGAAAATACCGCTTACTACATACATAAATAAAACACAACTAATGTTTGCACATATGGCACACACACGCATGCGAAAGTTTACCGTACGTATGCATGTATGTGCGTTATGCAGGTGCATATTTGCATTTGCTCGATTTAAGCGTATAATCGAGAAGGGAATTTTCAAAAGACCAACAATAAAACTACCAAACAGAAAAAAAGAAAATAAAAATTAAAATACGTACGTACCTTATAAAAAACAAATGCAAACTTAAAAGAAATGTCGAAAAAGTGCAAGTTGTTTAGAGATGAACGATGTACACTAGAGATGGCAGACAATTGCCGGTATTTCATAACAGCATTAGCATCGCATGTTAATAACAGCGGGTTAACATTATGTTGGCAATAAGTTTGAACTTTTATCATTGTGAACTATGGCTCTCAGTTTGAACTTTTAACATAGTGGACTGCTGTCTACACTAGGAACGAAAGAAGAACATTTATTTAATTGTTTTAGCTAAAAAGGTAATTTAAGCATTGGCAGCAGCTAATAAGAAGGTAGTGAATGGTAAAGCTTTTATATTTTTATGGTATTAAAATGTTAGTATTCTTATTGCCAAATGAAGTATCTTTTCGCTTGCGGTCACACTGTCCGTCAGTTTTCAAACAAATTTACATACATTCAAATATTTGTTGGGTAAAATAATAAAGTAACTACAAAATTCTCATTAATGTGTGGACGTGGCTAGTAAGTGAAATTGTGAACGATTCAATTGCACTGTAAAAGTACAGCTGTTCTTGTTATCGAAATTGCAAGTAATCGAAGGGGGTGCTCCAACCGCCCACAACACACACAGCTCTCAGTCATATGTTTCCTTATCACCTTCAGGTTGACCTCAGTTGAGCAAGCAAAGGCAAAACACAGCGCAAAATGGAGCTAACCGGTTGGGTGAAAACCTATGATTGGGGCAAACAAGGAATTCAATCGGCCGTTGCACAATTGGCCATGGCCAATGATCCCGACTTTGTGCTTAACGATGAGGAATCCTATGCTGAATTGTGGATGGGCACCCATTTCTGTGGCGTCTCCATTGTGAAAGAGACTGGAGAAACACTTGATCGTGTGCTGAAAAAGGATTTACCATATCTGTTCAAGGTGCTGAGCATTAGAAAGGCACTCAGCATACAAGTGCATCCCAACAAATGCGAAGCCGAGCGTCTGCACAGCGAGCGTCCGGAAATCTATAAAGATGACAATCATAAGCCGGAGTTGAGCATTGCTTTGACGCCCTTTCTAGCCTTAGTGGGCTTCCAACCCGTAGAGGATATCATCGATTTTATAGATGAGTTCCAGCCGCTGACAAAACTCATTGGCCATGAAGCTGTGGAGGAACTGCATCAAAAACGAAACTCGCAGGGTTTAAGGGATTGCTATGAGATCATGATGAAAGCCAATGACTCGGACGTGTCCAAATGCATTAAGGAAATAGCCAAGAACTATACAGCAGGTGAGTGGAGTCAGATTTAGTCACCGATCTCCAACTCAACTTTTAAATTCTCTACACTTTTAGAACTCAAACGGAATGACTTGCTGGAGGTGTTTACGAAGGTCAACCAGGACTTCCCCGATGACGTGGGTACTCTGTCCCTGTTCTTCTTGAACTTGGTGCGCCTACAGCCAGGCCAAGCCATCTACCTGGGAGCCAATGAGATTCACGCCTATTTGGATGGTGAATGCGTGGAATGCATGGCTTGCTCGGATAATGTGATACGAGCGGGACTCACACCCAAATACAAGGATGTGGAGCAGCTTATCTCATCTGTCATATTCGATGGAGCCGGCGTGCATACCAAGCTGTTTCTGCCATATCGCATTGATGACACCGTCCAGGTGTTTGTGCCACCTGTCAATGACTTTGCTGTCATGCATGTGAATATTAAGCACACACTGAACACTTATAAGCTGCAGATACAGGCATATGGCTCCATACTCCTGACTCTGGCCGGCACACGTGTGTTAAAACTAAACACCGCGCAGGGTCCTAAGGAGATTACACTGTCCCGGGGCAGTATTGTTTACATTCCAGTCGAGGCAGCACCAGAGATTGAATTCGTTCATGCCGACGATTGTGGCGAAGATTTCACTGCTTATATTGCGACCTACAATTACTTCCGTAGAGCTTAAGTTGTAAATAAAAATAAAACACACGTTTTATATTGGCCAATTAATTTCATTTCAGTTTATAAAGTTGCAAATTGATAACAGCTAATTATAGAAACTAAAGTGGCAATAATAATAATAATCATAATATTAACTATATTAAGCAGTTTACAAATCTATTCAATACACATAAATTGTAATAAACATTAATATACATGTATATAAATATAAATATATAGAATGTGTACAAACAATTTTGGGATTATTGCAGCAGACAAAGTAACACAACTCGCTTTTATTTTATTTTACTTAAATAATCTAATCAAAAACTGGGTTTCTAAATTGGTTCCCGACAAACATACATATCTAACTCTATATGTGTAGATATATATAATGGTATACATCATAAAGGGGGAGTATATATATATATAATTTTTTTTTGTATAGTATTAACAAAATTTCGTGCACACAACAAATGCACATAAATTGGCTACGAATATGACACTACCCTTAAATTTGTATTTACTTTGGGTCATCCAATCTAATCCTTGTTTTGCTCCTTCATATAAATGCCTCTCACCTCACGGATTATAATTATTGTGCTCAGGTTGTAAATATTTGATTAACAAAGTTTTTGATTCATAATAAATTGGGTTCGTAAAAGGTCGTAAAAAGCCTCCAAAAAAGTTTTTGTACCACAAAACACATGAGTACATCAATACGAAAATCTCATTATAAAATTTTGAGTGTGTGTTGTCTTCAACGTTATCAACTTTAGATATACTATAGTTAGTTCAGTTAGACGGTATAAATATATAAATATGTATTACAGTAGTAGTAGTAGTAGTTGTAGTTGTATATGTAACATATTTGATGGGTTTAGTTGCATTTAGTTCGTGTGTGCGTGTATACGTTATCAAAATTTTAGTATATCTCAATAAATCATGCAACTTAATAGAGCTGCTAACTGGTAGTATTTTTGTGCCCACATTTGTACCCAGTATATAGATAATTAATGCTGCTGGTGAAAGTCAACAAGGTGAGAGTGAGATAGTAGGAAGTTAAGTGGTTCATATGTTGGGCGGAAGGGAGTGGGAGTGATGGAGGCATGGAGCAATGGTTGCGGGAGCGGGAGCGAGCAATGTGAGAACTATGCTTATTGTTATCGTTTCGAGTTTTCGCAAATCGATTATTGTGCTTACTGCTTAACTCTTGAGCAGATTATTTGCACGCTTGTTAACAACATCCATGCGAGTATTGTTGGCATCGCCTTTAGCATTGATGCGTTCAATTTGTTTATTTTGATTCTCCAGCTCGGATCCCATGTCCATGGCCATGTTACGCAAGTTGCCCAGCATCGAATTGACTTGTCCCAGATTCTCGTCCATCTCATCCTCGCGTGCATCGTTGGTTATGCGTACCACATAGCCAGATTGCGGTGGTGCACCCATGCCCCCACGTTCACGCTCATCAATCACACGCTGTGGCTGACTTGCCACAACTTTGCCATCGTCATTGCCCTTCCAGGCACTGTCGCTATCATCCTTGATGTTGACTTTCTTCCAGGGCAGCACACAGATACCGCAACACTTCTCCATGCCACTGAGATTCTTTTCAGCTTCTTTCATATCGGCATTAATGCGATCCATGCCCTCCTCAATGCGATCCAGTTGTTCACCCTGGTCATCCAAAGCTACCAATGTACGTATGCCCGCCTCCTTGGTCTCATCCATGAGACTGAGCATACGACGGGTGCTCTCCAGCGATTCATCGGCAACTTGGCCAGATTTCTGCTGCAACTCCTGCAGCTCTGTGCGAGGTTCGTTCTCCATAGCGCCAGACATTGAGTGACTACTTAATTCCGGTTAAAGCTTACTTACTGATGACTTAGCAAGTGGTTGCGAATTTTTTTAGTGTATGTGGGAAATATTATGAGCGTATGACTCACAATCAATCACTGCTGACGCCACTTGTTGGTTATGACAAAGTTTTCGTTTTATTACACTTGTTTACTTGCAAAAACGAAACTTGAATTTGATATTCGGATTTCGAGAGTTAATTAATAATGATAATTATTTGTACAATATTTTGGCAAGTCTACACACTATGTATAAGTCCAATTGTGTATATACAATAGAGTAGAGCTGGAACTTTAATCGATTCCACAATCGATGCATCGATACATCGATGCTTTACAATTAATGCGATACATCGAATTAATCATCGTTACAAAAAGGAATACAAATATACCAGATATGGCAACCTTGTCTACGATCTGCAATGAAGGTAATACTAGTGTTGATAAATTATTCAAACTGTATCGAAATTTTTTATATACCCGACGCGGGATGATAAGTAGGCCGATAACTCAAAGTGAAAGAATAGTTATTTCAATCAAGTATTTAAAAATAAAATATGTAATAGCATAATCGAACGATCAGAACATTTCAATAAAAATAAATTTAAAAAAAAACGTCTAGTTAAATTCGTAAAACCTGTTGTGGCAGCTGCAATTGCATTTTACAATCGACTCGCGCGTTGAGTGTTGAACAACACATTTGAATTATTAACGCTTGTTAGTACAGCCAAGGGCGGGCGTCAGTGATCGTCGTAGCGTTATTTCTAACTGTGTTAAAAAACTATATCAAGAAGCTGAAAAAAAAGAAGAGCGTTAAAAGATAAACAAACAAGAAATAAAAACAAAGTAAATACAATGGAGAGTTCGCGTCGCTCGATTGCGCCCAGCGAGGAAAGCATGAGCATGTATTTATCCTTTGACACTGACGCGGACGACACACTCGCCAGCAAATGGCAATCGGTGATGGGAAGCCAGACTTCCCAGTACTTGGAGGTGCAGCAAAGCATTAATATGGACAACAAGCTAGATGAAACGCTTGAGGAGAAAGTCGTAGTGGAGAAAAAAATGGTGCTTCAGACTATAATGCAATGTGAGAATGTGAAGGAGCAGTCGCCGCTGCGTCCATTCGATCAGAGTCTTCTCAACAAACACAATGCACTCTGTTCGACACCAACAAAGAACAAAACCTTAATCGATGGGCGTCAAAATATTTCAGCTATTGATAATAAGGAGAACACTCAACCAGATGTGGAGGAGAATACCACTCTGGAGAACACTGCGTCCACAGTGAAGATTAACACAATGTTGACCGAGACAAATGCTACAATTAATGATATTTCAGTACAAGAAAACCAAAATAAGACTAATAATGTGTATCCATTAAACGCCGATGTCTTGCTAGAAAATATAACCGAAGGTGAGTTGAATTAACCACGATTTTATTCGTTTAGTTTGATAATGTATAATGTTTTTAGTCTCGAATGAGGATACTTCCTTGGCAGTACCATCGCCAGTTGTTGAGCTTCCAGAGAAAAAGGAGGAGGCGGCTGTGGTCGCTGACATGGTTAATGAAGTGTCGGAGTTAATTAGCAAGGCTCTGAAACTCACAGATGCCGACAAAAAGCCAAAGGAGGTGCAGCAGAAACCTACACTAAAGCTGCCGACAGTTGCATTGCCACGACCACGTCGCTCTCTATTGCCTACATCCAGTGGACAAACCTTCAAGCAGCGCATGTCGATTGTTGTCAAGACTACTTTGAACAGTCCAGCGCGTAAGCTGATGGCAAAAAATCCAAGCGCACGTCGTAGCTTTCTACCCACGGCCAGGACAAGCCAAGCTGGAGTTGGCTATCGCAGATCCACGGTAATACGCACCACAGAGACTAGGACCAGCATGAGTGCGTCGACATCTTCGGCTAAAAAACCACTAGCTATTCCAGACAAACCCCAATCCAAACCCACTCCTGTTGTGGACGCTGCCAAGTTTAAGTGCCAACTGTGCCGTGCCAGCTTTAGTGCCAAGAACCAGTTGGATGTGCATATGCGCAAACACGTGGACTTAAAGAAGCCGGGTACCTGTAAATTCTGTGACAAGAAGTTTGCCTTGGAACGTGCTCTTCACATACATCTCATGCAGAATTGTGACAAAATTCCGCCAGCCGAGAAACGCAAGCTGCAGTACACCGAACTCAATCACGTCAAAAAGGCACAGCTACCAAAGTTGGTTGTTACCCCGCCAGCTGTGAGCACTGCCAGCTTGAATCCACGAGAGAGTATAGTGCCAGCATTGGGAAGAGAGCCTTCAATGGGTATGTATATGTTAGTCTCGTAGATAATTCAGTGTTCAAACTTCTGATATTTCAGCTGCCACTACAAGCAGTGCTTCTATGGCACCACCCTCGGTGAGCAAGTTACCCAAGAAGGTGGCCCACGCTGGAGTTTTTCGTACGCCCACCAAGACTGTGCCTTGCCACATCTGCAAGCAGTCATTTAGGAGCATCATTGACTACACCACCCACAGCCTCACGGTGCATTCGAAGAGTCTCAAACAGGAAACGGATTAAATCAAATTCTTTTAGATTAAGTTGTATTGAATTGCTTGTTCTTATTCTTATTTAAACAGTCCAAATCAAATTATACGATTACACTGCAAACGACATTTATTTGGACTTTTTCTCGGGCGGCGGTTTCATATCGATGGCTTCGGTTGCAATATCCAATGGTCCTGTGGCGTGACCTTCATTCGCATTGGCCACCGCAGCTTCCTGGGCGCCAGCAGCCGTTGGCAGCTGTCCAGGCTGCAGTGGTTGCTGAAGATTCTGTAGCATTGGCGGTATTGGCGGTGGAAATTTCCGTAGTAGTTCGGCCAACAACATGTCAACTCTTTGTTTTTGAAACAGTGTGCCACTGTTGTCATCCTTAGCAGCGTTTGGATCCTTTTTATCCGACTTTGACTTATCCGATACTTAAAATGAACAAATTAATGTAGACGTCTGTAAGATTTATCGTAGAAAACCAACTTACAAACTTTGTTGGAAGAGAAATCCCAGGTGTAGCCCTTGTTGGGATGATAGCGCGCATAGCTGCTGGCCTCCTCGAATGCAGACTGTAGATTAACCACCGTATTGAGCTGAAAATTAACTCTTTAATTACTGTGTATCTGGTTCAAGAACTAGTTATTACTTACAATGCGCGCGTTTATAACGTTGCCCAGATCGGGTGCTTTATATACAGTGCCTCCAATAATATAATAGTCCGCAATGGGCGTCGCTTCGGAGGGATTGTGTCTATGCTGTTTTCTTATTACATAGAGTATGGGCTCCGCAACATGAAGCAGTATATATTCGAGTCCTATCATGTTACTGAAATAAATACATAGATTAAGGGAGGAAACTTAACAATATACTTTCTTAACTCACTGTAAATGCTCTACACCCAGCCGCTGCATACGTATAGTTTCGTTGTTGCACAAATGATCATAGAAGGGATTACTTTTGCGGCAGAAATAGTCCATAACCGTCTGCGGACTGAGTGTGGCCATCATCTGGGTATCGTGCCAGGAGAGCCGCAGATGGTTCTCTGGAGCCGGTGGCATTTGTCGGTTCGCCATGTTGAAGACTGTTGGACGTGTTGCTTATCGCTGGGCTTGTGCTTTTTTCAATGCCAATTGTTCAACAATTATTTGATTTAGCCGGCGACAGACAAGTATTCAACAGTGGGTCAGTGTCAATGCCTGGCCGCTAATAGCATTCTCGCGCGATTTTTCCTCTTTCTCTATTTGTTTACAAATTATTTATAGCCTGCACGCTGCCAATTTTATATTGATGCAATTCGTCGATATGTCTTTATTTGATTTATTTGTTGTGTAATATATATTTCAGTGTCGCGTACAGGAAAATTCATTTGCTGCTCCTTTTGTTAAACAATAAACACTGCGCTAATAGCTCTGTAAGTTCACCGTTAAACTGTTAATTTTAGTATGTGTGCATTTTGTATGTGCTTCTTCAATGTACAAATGCTCGTCGTGCAAGTAGACAACTTTATTGTTATTTATATTTTTTGTTTATAAATTTCGATAAATTTTTTAATATGTCCGATACATTGTGGCGGCGAACCGATAACCGCGCTTTTTCTTGCGCAGAGTTGTCAAAGCGATCGATTTAAAAGCAATGTGGCAACACGTAAACAGCGCTCCACACACAATTAATAAGCAAAATGTTTAAAAATAAAATAAAATCTAACGGTCGTGTTTCAAATTGAATTCATATTGTAAAACGCAGCCTAGAAACAGGGCTTACATACATATCAGAACGTACAATAGAGTTGTACAAGTTCATTGAAGCGTACACTGTTGTTGTTCTTGCTTGCTTGCGTTGTAGCGCCGTTGCCGCTGCCGCCACAAATACAAAACCAATACATATGCATAACAATTATCATCAACATCAATTTGTATATTAAACATTTGCTCGGTCAGCGGAACTTGGCCCATTTTTTTTATTTTGTATTTGGATCGTCAGTATTGGGAACTATATCAGTTCGCTTTGCACACTTCGCCGTGGCGCTCGCGAGGAGATTCAACAACAAACAGAGCAACGAAGGCTCGCAATGGTAAAAGAAAAAGCCTCAGGAAAATCAATAATTATTACGCATTGTTCAACAATTACATTGTGTCTAAGTGTGCGTGTACGGTTTTCAAGAAGCGTTAACAGTTATTATTTTTACCAGCATTCACTTTTATTATAAACTTGTGTGTCATACGTTCAATTCAATCATAACTATTTTATCCATATGAGTGTATATACACATATGTATTTGTATTTGTTGTTATTTGGCCAGTCAAGGTCGCAAAATGTCTCGTTAGCGTTTAGTAAAAATGTTCTTTTTTTTATGCCACACTCACCTTGATTTTCATGCACAGAATTATTCGCATATAGATGCGGGAGTGTATGTATGTGAATGTGTATATATTTATATGCCTGTATTAGTGTGTGTAAATTTATTATCTAAGACTTAACGCCTACACATTCCGTCCAAATTCCAAACTAAAACTATACAAATGTATATAACAATAGTATGCCTACTATTCTATATATAATTTAAATTATTTTATATATGTTTTCTTATACAGGCAATGCTCTGTGCTCCCCAACCACAGTCAGTTAATTATAATATTTAAAAATGAGGCAGGTTATGGTTTTAAAAAAAAACTCTTATCAGCCCTGCTTTAAAGCTTCAACTCAGTTCAAAACTTGGCTTTTGATTATTTTTTGTTATTTTTCGTGTGGCATGCGATGTGTTGTTTTGTTTCACACTTTCTTAATTGTTTCAGTGTAAATAATATCACAATTCTTGAAAGGAATCAAAACGAAATAGCTTCTAATTTGTTCTCTTATAGATTTTGAGATACTTTCTTAGCCTGATGCTGGGGCACAACGACAATCGGCCCAGTTAGTTTTGTCAGTTAAAACGATATGCGCTATATTAAACCGGAGCCGTATTATGAGGTACTCGCTGCCTGTCCAACGCGCTTAGAAAACCAAAAATAATATAAATATATTTAAATATTTTAAACACAATTACTTTGCTTTGGTTATGTAGCTAATTTTGTCGTATCTGCTTTACAGGGACTTCCACCGTTCAATGTTACCGGCAGTCCGTTCGATGTCGTGCCCATACATAATTTTCCGGAGCTAATGAAGGACACATGCGCGCTGATCAACTCGGAATGGCCACGTTCCGAAACTGCGCGCATGCGCTCTCTAGAGGCATCATGCGACTCGCTGCCCTGTAGTCTGGTACTGACCACGGAGGGTATGTGTCGGGTGATAGCACACCTGAAGCTCAGTCCCATTACATCGAAGAAGAAGGCCTGCTTTGTGGAGTCTGTGGTTGTGGACAAGAGCTATCGCGGCCAGGGATTTGGTAAACTGATCATGAAGTTTGCCGAGGACTATTGCCGTGTGGTGCTCGATTTGAATACCATTTATCTGTCAACCATCGATCAGGATGGTTTCTATGAGCGTATCGGTTATGAGTATTGTGGTCCGATATCCATGTATGGACCGCGTCACTGTGAACTGCCTAGTTTACAAAATCTTAATAAGAAATACATGAAGAAGGTCTTATAGACGTCAGCACCAGTGGTAGTAGTAGTCTTGGCCTAAACACTAGCCGTGTGAGTCGAAAAACAAAAACTGTTTAACCTAGTCAAATTGGGTAAATGCTCAAGGGTCTAACTAACATCTGATGATAATATTCTACTGCCCTTAAATAGGTTTATCCTTGGAGCGTTTACTACTGATTCCATTATGATTACTCAAAAACACACAAAAACATTTCATATTACGCTCGTGTTGATTTTTAAATATTACTTTCCGCATGTATTTTTTGTTACCATTATCGCTTGAGATACATTTGATGCACATGTATCGGCTAATGCTATAAATCAGATCATAGCATATATGTATATATATTACATATATATTTAAATATTTATATTAATGTTAATTTTATTATTAATCATAATTGTTAATTTTGAATTACATATTTGTATGATTTATTGTGGTTTTTGCTCGAATGCTTACTAGACAATATCTACCTACAGACATATACATATGATAGCTCAATTATCTTCCAATTATAAATCGTAGCATAGATATACATATCGAGTTAACACCGTAGCATTAAGCAAACCAAACGAAAGGCAATAAATTATATTAATATTGTAGAAACATATACGAAAATCCCAACAATTGTTTATATTGCGTTGAATCACGGAAGACATAACGGAAACTTACGTCTGCAATCTATCTTAAGATAATGACAAGTTCAAGTTCACGGCGATGCGACAAGCCAAAAATTGATGTGCCTGGTAATTTTATTTTTATTACAGCTGCATCTGGCAACTGGGAGGAAGCAGGCGGCTAATAGGCCACCGATGAATTCACATATGCTGCCCAACGAGAGCGACAAGCAGCGAAAGCATCATAAAGTTTGATACACACAAAAATAAACTTAACGCATGCAGGCAGAATCTGCATGTGAGTGTGATTGAGTGAATACAGTACGCACTCGATACAAAGATTAGCTATTGCCTTTTAGAATTGTACAAAAAATACTTGGGACCTTTTTATAAAATAGTTTAACTATTTAAGCCATAACTGAAGTTAATTAAACTATTATTCTTAGCGCCAACTATTTAAAATTATTTTTATAGCCCTTTCATCAAAGCGCACGCGCACTGTACTTGGGTACATGCTCTCACTCTTCCTCTCTCTTTGGTCATTTCTCTTCGTGCTCTTTGGCATTGAGCTTTTAAACGGAAGCAGCTAGTCATAGTTATTGGTATTTTTGCTGTTCTTTCACTAAATTCTGTAAACTTGCTGCAGGTGCACATTTTTGAAATGGTTGTGTGACGTGTTTTACGACAGGCGCTAATTGCTTGAAATTTCAGGTGTCTTTGGCCATTTCGATCATTTCGTTTGCCAAATATTGATAGCACACGTAATTGCAATCAAAATTTGTTTATTCATTTTCTTGGTAACAAAAATGGAAAGTTTAGATACATACACACTTTGAGCGCAGATTGTAAATAGTTAAACTATAAATGTTTTGGATATTATTAATGTTATTTGTACGTTTTTGAAAAGAACCGACATCCATTTATATGCACAACAGACGATCTTTCCCACTCCTACTGTTCCTTACTGTTCATATCCATTATTTAAATGTAGAATTTCTTAATTGGCTTTGACGCTTTTGGCAATGCCACAGACTTTGCCATAATGTTCCGGCTGATCTAGAGAATCAACAATAAACTTGCCCAAATCATCTTTGGACACCAGGCGTCCGGGTGCTTCGTCATGCACAACCGTATAACCACTCGCTGGCTCATCGGCTATATGTGGTGGTAGAATTGCAATATAATCCAAACCGGAAGCCTTTGTCAGGTCCAACATGCGTTTGTGCTCCTCGTTCAGTTTGTGGAACACGGCGGGCACCTCTGTTAGAGGACGCAGCAGGAACGAAGACATGACAATGGAAAATTTGGTTAATTTTGCCTCCTTCATGGCCTTGATGACGTTCTCAGTACCGCGGGAGAGTTCAGTGGTGGCTTCCAATTTATTCCTTGTGCCCAATATAACACAAACGCCATCAACTCCCCCATCGCCTTCAATCAGATTCTTAACATCTTCAAATTTGGTGACATCGCCCTGAACCAACTGAACTTTGGATTTGAAACGCTCCGGCACGGTGGGTTCCGTGCGGTAGAGTAATCGCACCTTGAGACCTGCAAAAAGCGGCGCAAATTAATGCATTTCAGAAATGGAGCAAGTAACAGATAAAGTAAATAGAAGGTGACTTATTCCGCTGAGGCGAGCTTCTTAAATTAAGACACCAATTGAGGGCAGCAACAATTTAAATTAAATGGAGCGGCTACGTAGAAGAGGTCACTTTCTTTCATGACTCTTACCCTTTTCCAAAGCGTAGTCCACTACACATTGACCGGTCATGCCGGTTCCACCAATAACAGCAATCCGTTGCATAATGTTCCTATTTGCTCAAAGACACTTCAAATTGTGAAGAACGTGAATATTTGTGCAGCTATAACGCTCGACTGCAAAAAGTGTAAAATCACGTCGAGTTAGTCAAAACGTTTCGAGCTCAAATCAAATTCTGAAATGATTGTTGTTTTTGCCAGCACCAGCACCGACTGTGCTCACCTGAGTCGTCCAGCTGATTATGACTTACACACACACATGTACATACTTCTATAGGTGTGTACAGTGTTCATTAGCGCCGCAAGCTTTAAAAACAATAAGTTTATAATCAAAATGATAAGTTATCTCACACACCTGTACAAGCGCATTTATTTACAAATTTCACTGGTAATTGTAATGTCATGAAGAAATTTGTGGTTTGAGTAGCGATGTCCCTGATAAAAGTGTCGCTATTGCTATTTTTAATCTTCAGCAGTAATAGAATTAATGTCATATCAGTGAGCAACAAATGAGCAATAATTAAAAAATGCATTGTACACATGTACGTAAACAAGAAGCATTATTAAGTTATTCAAATTTCACACTTTTAAAATTTCAATTGCAGGGTGCCCATAATTATTGTTATTGAAAATATCGTTTTAATACTAAGAAAATGGTCACTCTATTTGAAAAGCTCAGCGTTGCCCATTTTGGCGAGAAGTATAAAAGTTGCGCGCGCTATGACTACGCCTGCGATTCATCCGCATTTGCTGCAGAAAACGGATTATCCGCGGGATTTTTCACACGTCTTAGAGTTATGCCCAATTTTAGCTCGCTCAAGAAATCTGTGGTTGCTGGCTTCTTTTCCGCTCGCGGTTTGATGCCACTAATTGTCGCCGCTTTCTTATCGACTTTCTGTAACAGAATTCAATAATTAGTTCAATTTTAAAAACGAATTGATCGTTGTACCTTTAGTTGTACGCCTTGTCGTATGCTTGCTAAGAATGCGTCACGATTATCACCTGTGTCTACGGCTGCCTTTGGTTTCTCAGACTTGTTAATAACCAGCGGTAGAGCGGCACCACCCATTGGAGGCGGCGGTGGTGGCATGGGTGCACCAGTGCCGGGCGCTGGTGGTGGAGGCGGAGGTGGCGGAGCGCCACCTTGAGCTGCCATCATAGGAGGAGGTGGTGGTGGAGGCGGTATGGCAGCACTAGTGTTGACCGCTGCAGTCTTGGGCATTGGTGGCATTTGTGCAGGCGGACTGCGTGACTGCACGGGAGCAAATCGGTTTGGCACTGGTTCATTATGTGACTGCACTGGTTCATTATGTGGCTGCGCAGATGCAAATCGGTTCGGTACATGCTCGTTTCGCGATTGAACCTGCTCGTAAGTCGGTTCACTTCGTTGCTGAACCGGAATTGTTTTCACAGGAGGTGGAGGAGGAGACTGCTTAACGGCCGCATATTGCACTGTGGATGCACCTGCAGTGGGCACAATCGATGGCTTTGGCGGTGCTGGTGGTGCCACTCGCATAGTTCCCACCTTGCGTTGTGTCTGGGGCGCAATTGTGGCATATGTTAAATTTGGTGTCTTTGGCTTCTCGGCACGCACTTCCACTGCCGCCGTCGGTGGACGTGTGTTTACTGCAGTCACCTCAGATGGAGGCGGCGGTACCTTCGGTCTGTTGATCGGCTGTGTCTGCTGCAACTGCACTGGCACCACTGTGCCAATCTCCTGCTGCCTGTCACGTATCTGTCCCATTGGCATATCCATATCAGAAATGTCCACAAAGCGGGACGTAACGGAGGCATAATTGGACAACGCAGCCGGCGGAGGAGGAGGCGCTTGCTGCATCATTGTGCTTGGCGGCTGAGGCGCATGATGTCTCTTTGTGCTTGGCGCTGGTGAATGCGGTGGAGTAATTTGATTGTTGGTGGATATTGTGGCATACTGTAGCGTGGTTGGACTCATCTTGGGCTTCTGCAGATCCTGCTTACTTGGCTGTAAAGTATTTTCAGTAATTTAATGAATTTTTAAGTTAACTTTTGTGTAATCTTTCTCACCATCCACGTAAAATTGGAGTGCACAATCTTCTTGATGAGCTCCTGACGTTTCATGCCGGCCACATCTTCCTCTCTGATGTTATGCTCCATCATGTATTTCTTGAGCACATTGTCATTGGCACCAGCATTCAAATCGAAAGCGTTGCGTGTGCGATCTCTGGTGACATCTCCGGAGACATGCTGAAAATTAATGGGTCCACTGATCTCGTACTTGGAACCCTTGTTGCTGACCAGTACACTGGTGCCAAAACTGGGACCCGGCATTGCACCTGGTGCACTATTAAAGCTACTCAAACTGTTGGACGATGAAGACGGATTCATTTTGTTGCTATACCCGTCACCTAGCAGACGTCTTTCACTGCCTGGCGTTGATCTCGTTGAAGGTGGAGGCAACACTGCAGGCGGGGGCTGGGCAAAGACGTCACTGCTCACCTGCATGCACGGTGGCTGCAAATACAAATCATACAGAGAAGCTGCAAGTTCAGTTGCTGCAGAAATCAAATGGAGTTGATAATGGAGATGGATGAAGCTGGACATGGACATGATGTTTTAATCCATGGGTATGCTATTGATATATTTGTTGGCAATTACCACCCAGTAACCAGGTGCCTTATTGCTTCTAATGATGTCATAAACATAGGCACGCCGCTGCATCGCCGGCAGCTTCTCAACGTCATCGGTGATATGGGCCTTTTGGAGGTACAACTGTAGCATTTCATCTTCTCCACGACCGCGCACATCGAAGGTCTTGCGAAAATCTATGGGTTTACCCTCAAGATGCCTAAACTCAACCGGCTCGGAGATGTACGCATATGTCACCCTTTCCATGTCCATGAGGTTCATGTTGATGAGGCAACTAGGAGGAGAAGGACGCGCCTGAAAATGCGATACGTATGCGGTCACTGGATTAAAAGAGTGCTCCCAATAACCTATGTGGGGGCTATGCATGGACAGACGTACGTACATCCGTATCCGTACGTACTACGTATCCACGCTGGCGCATTATCTTCCAGCAAATTTTGCCGATAAGAAGTAACTTTTTTTTGTTTTTATCAATTTACGGATTTCTATTGTTGAATGCTGATGAATCATTGCGTCAAATGCTGAGACAAAGACACGCCAAAGCCAACACACGGAGCAAAAGGATTCAAGCAAAGTTTCAATTACCGTGATCAGTGGAAGAAGAGCCGGAAGAGAGAGCGGGAGTCGATCCGATCTGCATTAACAATTTGTAATTGACTGGAATGTGAATGTAGTGGAGTGTGTGGACATGTGGAGCACCGTGGCGTTCAACCCGAGCTAAAGTAACGCACTGATTAACGGTGGTGGTATGTCACCGCGTTTACTCATTTCGCGAAGCTTGTTATCTGGAAACGCCCGACACTGATAACCGAGCAGCCCGTAATCACCTATACCTGCCAGCGACAGTTTGAGCCCAAAAGAAAATATAAACAATTGGCTTAAACTATCTATATGTATACTATATACACCCAAAGATATCTATAATATATTTTTGGGGAATTTTTCTTAACTATTTTAAACAAATTCCCAAATTTTGTTGCTTTAAAATTAAGGTTTGAAGCGGGTCATAAAGTTATTAACTGATAAACTCTTAAGTATGACGTCTTTTAGCCACCTTACAGTCAGTGCCAACAATATTTATTATAAACAATTAGATAAGTGTGTAAATTCTACTTACTGTAATTAAGAACTTTTATAGCTCCGCGCTTTACGACTCCACCCTATGAAATAAAAGTACAATTCAGAATTAAAGAACTCTAATTTTATTTATTTGATTCATTAACCGCAAATACTTTAAAATAACTGAAACATTTCATTAAATAATTAATCATTGAAGCAAGCAGTTATGATAAGCACCTAATTATATATTATATATTAGTAAGTGCACTTATTGTTGACATATTTAGGAAAACTTATAGATAATACAACTTCAGAGTTTGTTAAAAAAAAGTATTGGATATTAAACTTAAATTTAAATGTATACATTATATAATAAACAAAACAAATGGTTTTATTTCTTACATACAATAATTTATAAATTTATAAAGCCATAACTTGTATATAACTTAAAGAGTAAGTTACTTAAATTCCTAGAAATGTTTTCAAAATTATGCGAACGATTTTCTTTTATGCTTATTTTTCAAAGAAACATGTTAAAAGTTATGTGGACAAAATTATGTTGTACTAATTTACACCCAATATACTTAGTCTTAAAAATAGATCAGGCTTTGAATTGGCTTTAAATACATTGTTTTCAAATATACACTTTAAATAATGATTTGTTTTAAAACAAACAAGTTTTTTTTGAAGTTTGCTTTCCCAGTTATCAGCAGACGACTCAATGACTTAAATGTGTTCAAACTAGTACCAGGTATGTTCCAGTCGAGCAGTTTGACACAAGTGACACCCCAATGACAGAAGACCCAAAGCATTTGGAAGGGACACGAGAAATCTCTGACGTTACGAACTCTCAATGAATTCGAGCAAACTTTTCATTTTCCATCGAGCTGTGAAATAAGAAGCATCGCAACCGAATTGAATATTTTTTAATTTCTTTTAATTTTATAGAATTTTTTTTGTTTATAATTTATTGGTGCCATGGATGAAAATGAGGTGGTGTATGTGGATGGTGAGTTTGTCATGGCGGAATTTGAATGCGAAGCCGAAATGGTTGATCGCAGTGGAGAATTGCAAGAGGGTGCCACTGTGCTGGTGGCCAATGAGTCCGATGGCATTGTGAATTATGAAGATTTGAGCAAGCTTTTTGATCTGTCGAATGTCATAGAAATTGATGCTGGCGACGATACTGTTGAACGAACATTAGCTGATCCCGATTTAAAGCAAATACTTCAGAAAACCGATGATAAAGTTGACTTTGACCCGAAGGCAGAGCAGGAAAAATTGCGTGAATTTCTTGCAGTTGCGAACAATAAGATTGCCAGCAAGAAGAGTGTGCCTGCTTTAGGTTTGTGTACCCAGCGCCGACTTTACCTCTTCCTAATCTTGCTGCATTTTAGGGGGCGCTTCGAGTTCACAGCCTGTGATTGCGCCATCATCATCAAATTCCTTTCGTGTTATCAAATGTTCCAATTGCAGTGGTCTCTTTGATACGCCCTCTTTCCAGACTCACAACTGTGACTATGATGCCAATCAGAAGCCTCTTTCGGTACCTCCAAAGATGCCGCCACCACCGGATAAAGTTTTGGCTTTGCCAGCCAAGAAACCGCCTAGCGAACGTATCATTGTGGAGAATCAGGTGCGCATACGTCGCTATATGAAGGAAGAGCTCAAGTATGATCTGGAAACTGGTGTGGACAGTTCCAAGATCAAAAAGTCATCCACCAAGGGCCCCAACGAGTGCAGCATTTGTGACCGCAAGTTTGTCCATGCCTCGGGATTAGTGCGTCACATGGAGAAACATGCCCTAGACTTGATTCCCACACAGACTAATATGCAGAATACGTCCATGGCTGCACTGGGTCTCCTTGTTGTGCTCAAATGCGACATCTGTGGTCGCATCTTCTATGATGTGAAGCTGGCACTGAAACACGTCTCTGTGCACTATCATCCAGCAAATGAGTCCAAAAAGTCGCAGCCTTTGCCTGAGAGTGACAAGGATTTGCAGGGCCAGCTGGACAAGATCTTGGCGGAGGGGGAGCAGCTAATAACGGTTGCACTCCAACTGGAGAGGATGTCACTGTACTCGGACAACGAATACTTCTCCACGCTTATACTAAGTAACGTGCTCCAGTGCGAGTTTTGTGATTACATCTTTGCCGATGTGTCGTTTCTGTTGATTCATTCGGCTACTCATGTGCCGGAGCGACGGTTTGAATGCACCGCTTGCGATTTGCGCATGACCACCGCCAAGGAGGCCAGTGTACACTATCAGACTGATTGTGTCTACATGCGCGAGGGATTGAAGCAGTTGCAGACGTCTCCCAATCGTTATTTTGTTTGCAACGTCTGTGAACTAAAGTTTGCCAACGTGGAAACACTCCAGGAGCATCGGTAAGTGGGCTGTCGGCATGTTTTATAGTTTGTACATAAAATCTTTCTTCTTGCAGCTACAGCAGCTATCACTACTTTCCACGTCTGAGCGAAAGTGGTAAGCGTTTGCTTCTTCCCTGCGAGTTTTGTGCCATTAATTTTGAGTATGCTCATGAGATTCAACCGCATTACGAGGAGAAGCACCTGAATAAAAAGAAACGTGAGAAGGAAATGCGTAGTAATGGTAATCCAACGACTGTGGGACGACTGCGTCAATATCTATGCGATATTTGTGGCAAGTCGTATACACAGTCAAGCCACTTGTGGCAACACTTGCGTTTCCATCAGGGTGAGTAGGAAATCCCAGATGTTATTCCTGCAGCAGGATAACATCTCTGTAAGGGTATTTTTGTCCTGTAAAATGTATATTAATGTTGCTACCAGGTGTCAAGCCATTCGTTTGCCAGGAGGAAAACTGTGGACGCAAGTTCACAATACGTCCAGATCTCAATGATCATATTCGCAAGTGTCATACGGGAGAGAGACCGTATCATTGTCTAGTATGTGGCAAGCGTTTTCTAACCGGCTCCGTTTTCTATCAGCATCGCCTCATCCATCGTGGTGAGCGGCGTTACGAGTGCGATGAGTGTGGAAAGCGATTCTACCGCGCGGATGCCTTGAAAAACCATCAACGTATTCACACTGGCGAGAAACCCTATGATTGTCCGTTCTGCACAAAGACATTTCGTCAGCGTGGGGATCGTGATAAACATGTGCGTGCACGTCACTCTCACCTGGATGCGAATGCCCGTTTAATGATGCAAATGCAGAAATTTGAACTGGAGACCGCAGCTGCATTGAAGGCCAAGCAGATGCAAGAGACCAGTGATAATGAGTTTGTTTCGGATCCATCATCTGTGTCACTTGCCCATTTGCCACCATCCTCCATTATGTCGGATCAGCAGTATGAGATGGTTGAAATTGATCCCAATGATTTCTGCGAAGCTCCTGACTTTGTACAAATGCCAATGCCGTTGGATAATACAGATTATGAGGTTATTAACTATGGCGATATAGAGGGAATGGACCCCATTGAGGCGCCACAGTTTCCAACGGACAGCGCTAAAGTCGTGGTTGTAGAAAATAATTCATCGCAGCCATTTTATTTCTAACGTGTTCAAATACTTTATTAAATGGTTCCATATTTGAATTTGAGTTTTGTTTTTGTTCAGCACTGCCAACCGGTTTCAACATTGTGCATCTGGCAGCACTATCGATAACATTTATTTTCAGTGCTGTAAAATTGTTAAATACGTGAAAGTCTGGCAACATTGTCAAATGACAGTCCTCATGTCAAGCAGCCATTTTTTGCCCTCTTCTTTCTTTTCGATTTTTCCATCGTAGACGCCAACATGGGTTTCGCTACTCTCTGGTACTCACATCCCCGTAAATACGGCCAAGGCTCCCGATGCTGGTAAATATTATGTAGATTATAAAATTGTACACTGAAAACTGTATAGTTTGCACGTATGCCTGCTTGTTGAACTTGTATTTTGTTGTATAGTTGATTGCTTTGAGTAATTGAGGTTAAGCACGCCCTAGATTCGCATGGTGCTAACTTGTTCAGTACTCTGCATATGTTTGTAATGTATTTGTGTTGTTGCTTTTATAGTGCAAATATGCTTAAATGTTACTTTGCCCCCGGTTGAGTACGGAAATGTGTGTTAAAATATCTTCAACAATTTCCTTAATAAAGGGTGGCCAAAGCAAATGCTGCAGCTGGCAGTTGCCATTACCTATTGGAATGCATCAAACCGCCAGCTGCAGCGACAGCTATGCAATAAAATGCAATTTGCAAGAGTTAACTTATTTTGATTGCCCTCGTAGTTTGGCCTTTATTAAAATGTATTCTTTGTGCTTATTAACATTTCAGCCGCGCCTGCTCGAACCGTCACGGTCTGATCCGTAAATACGGCCTGAACATTTGCCGTCAGTGCTTCAGGGAATACGCCAACGACATTGGCTTCAAGAAGGTAATTTAACCAAACATTTTGGCTGCATTCCAAAATAAATACTAATCGTTGTTTTGATTTTCAGCTGGATTAAATTTCCGCTTCAAAAATAGACATGCTCTAAGTGTGTCGAACAACAAATAGGCATATTAATACAAGCAGTCGCCAGTTTGGGGACTTCCTATATTAATATGCCGACAGCAGCAACAACAAAGCAACAACAAAATAATCATTGGGAGATTTAAATGACAACAAAGCTCCAGACTCAAATCTGAAATACACAAGTCCAGGAATGTGCCAGAAAAGTGACGGATTGGATTAAAGTTCCCAATAAGAAGTGCGTATTTCCTACGCATTCCAACCGAATCAAATCTCACAACACGTGTCCACTGCACCACAGAGTGGAGTACACAAATACAAAACGCCAGCGGATAAAGCAGTTCCCCAATCTAAACGGTGTTATTCCTGTCTTGTAGTTGTTGCCTTCTACGAAGGTTCTTTGTTTAAATCTCCGTCTGATTAAACCCATAACAAGTAACAAGTAAACCAAATGTCTTTCAATTTATATGTATTTGAATCCTTAATGTCATGTTGTGTCTCCACGTCACTTCAAATGACGGAAGCTAACCAAAAGTGCATTGTCGAAGCCACTCTCAATCTTCTCTCCTAGTTACTTCCTCATTTCTATAATATTGGGTTAGTGGTATCCCAGGCGACTTGCGGACTGCATTTAGAGAGCTCTTAAACCAAAGTAAACAAACGGCAACACACAAAACCAGTTTATATACTAGTTGGCTCACACAATGCGCTTATGTATGTGTGTGTGTTTGGGGCTGAAGAGCGAGCGCATTACCACCAATTTTGCTCTCTTAGCTGCCTACGCTGATCCGGGTCTCAGCTGGTTTTGTTTGTGTGTCTTTTTGGCCAAAAGTTAGCATTTTGCACATTCACCCAATGAGTTGACTTCGTGTGCTCAAAGCTGGCACAACGCGGCGCATTGGCAAACTAAAGCCAAAAGTACAAAATTTATAAACAAACGATTTTAGTGTGAAAATGTTTGTTCGCGACGTCTAACATTTGAAAACGCAAAGTTTTAAAGTGGTAAATCAATTCCCATTGATGAGCTGTAAAAAAATTTTAAGCGCTCGTTAACTCTGCGTGACCTGGTTTCGGTTTAATTAAATGAGAAATGGAATTGCCCATGTTATTGCTATTACTGGCAGTGGTGCTGGTGCCACTTCTAGGCAGCTCTTATGTTGTGGCCACGGCAAATGATGCAACGGCGGCGATTAGACGACAACAAAATGCAACAAACCCGAGAGCAGCACAGACAGCGGAGGCCTTTGTTCGCAGCACCGGCGACCAAATCAGTTCCCGTGGCCAAAGATCTCGAGTTGTTGCACAATATAAGCTGCCGCTTGACGCTGCACCAACTGCGGTGCTGGACGGCAAAGACATCGATAGCAACAGCAACAACAACAGTGTAGTGCAGGCTAAGCGAAGGCGTAATCAAGTTGTTATGCGTCGCAGGCCTGTTAAAAGTGGCAACAACATCACAACAACAACAAGTAGCACAACTACCACAACGACAACAACAACTACAAGTGAGTGTGATTTGTCAGGAGTTTAGTTGCATTAAACTGGACTTAAAGTCTGACCGCTGCAAAGGCAAACAACTTGGCTGGCACTGACCTAGCTTTCAGTTAAAAAGATTGGTAAAGGCGACAACGACAATCTCAACAACTTCAGCGCTGCCTGAGAAGTTGTCTGAATGCGCTAATGAAAACAAGCTCATTCGATAATTATGCGGTTTCTGTTCCGATAACTGGAGCAATCGTTGGCGCCGACGTCAGCTACGCAGTCAGCGCAACGGAGCTTTCAAATTCGCATTGTTTGTTTTTGTGTTTTGCTGCTGCAGCAAAAGAGACCTTGATAAGCTTTTGGACAGATGCTGTTGACTCGCGTCGCTCTATCTTAAATGCAAATGCATAATTTAATGCTGTATACTTGTTTGTCTGGCTGGGTATTAATCTTAATTAAAGTGGCGAACATATTGGCCTTACCAAGGACATGGGGAAATTCTTAACAGGGTGACACATTTGCTTACCAAGGCAGTGGAGTTATCTACAGGCTGACAGCTGCATTCGCAGTGTGGTGAAATAACCATATTTCCCCTTGTTTAAATTTCCCCACTCAATAGGATATTTGTTTTTTTTACACTTTTTGCGTTAATAAATTTAAATTTACGCGCCTTGAACTTGACTCACAATTAGCTCGCTTTATGATGCGCAAAATTCGACATTGAAGTGTTTTAAGATGTTGCTAATAAAAGTTATTCGAGGCATTTGGGTCGCTGCTTGAGTTCCCCGCCCAAACCAAACCAAACCAGGCCGTAATTATCTCAGCTCAAAATACACAAAGCTAAAACTGTTGTAATTGCATTAAAAGGTTCACTTGCAATTCGCAATTATTGTGTTTTACACGCTCCACATAGTATACTATATACAATTTAGTGCCCTATTGTTAAGATCTGTGTTTAATGAGCTCTTCTAAAAGCTGCAAACTGTTGAGCAATTTATCAATTTACAGACACGACTCCAAATACATGTAAATACTTTTTACAAGTGTGTGCATATATTTCTCGTGCTCAGTGTAACTTTTAACCTCAGTTTATCAGTCATTTGAGTGTGCTTGTCTACGAGATGTTGTTGATATTGTAGATCTTAAACGCTTAATCATGATTTTGTAATACTTTTGGGGTTTATGCAGATTTTGAGGTATAAGAGGGAGACGAATTTTATTTTATTAGTTATGTAGAAACTATATGTTAAGTCTAAATTGCATATTAAGTACTTTTTTTATACAATCAGCTATCTAAATTATTTAAAGAGTTAAAATTTTAAGTTTGTACTCCTTAGCCTTTAGTCTCTATATGAAGATCAATTAATGTTAGCGATCAAATTAGCGCTTCAAGGCGTAAAATTTACAATCTCATACCTCTTTTCCATTAGTCTGCATGTTGATCAGTCGGTGAGTCATAAAATTTTACAGGTTTTTATTCAAAAGGTTGAAATTTGCCAAGCTGTAATTAATTAATTAACTACCCTAATACTAAATAGCACCTCATTATTGACTGCTTACTTTCTGTTTTCCTAAAGGTTCAGTCTTTAAAGCCAACTACTTACACTATTTATTGGGTTAATGGTCCTATCTCTGGTCGCTGGGAATTAGTTGTTCAGTTTGGAGTGCGAAAATAAATAGTGAATGGGTTTTTACTCGCTTTTTGTGTAGTTTTTTTAGTTTTATTGGCAAAAAAAGTTGGCTTAAAGGGAGTGTATTGTTGGCCATTTGACGGGAATGCTTTTCGCTTCAGCGCCAAACAAAAAAAAGCTAACTTTCAGCTTTTATTGTAAGTGCGATGGTGTTTTACGATTTGGCGGGAACTGCGCTTTGGTTGTCTTGCAAAATTTGCTATTCAGAGCAGAACTGTTAATGCCCAGTTTACTAGTTGTTAACTAATTTCCAAATCCCTCTTTCGCCTCCAACCCATTCCCACCCGATCTATTTAACACGCTCAGCGCCGCGTCCCAGTTTCGCCAATGGCTTCAATTTCTTCAATCCGAGTTTCTGGAGCTTTGGACAGCAGAGTCTGGTCTCGGTGAGTAATCCCGCCAAGCAGGCACATCCTCCCAAGAAATTTACTCACCCCAAGGAGGAAAAACACAAGTCACAGAAGCCGTCACGTAAGCCAGGCTTCCGCAGCACGACACCGACCACGCCTACAACGACGTCCTCGACTACAAAACGTCCCACCGAAGGACCCTTCCGGATTGGACTGCCCACACTCACTTTCCCCAGCGCTGCAGGTCCGGGAGACAAGGAGAAGGATAAGCGAGCGGCTACTGATCTGCGCCAGCGATTCAACTGCCCACAGGAGAACGAGGTGCGCTTCCAGCTGTTCCCCAAGATCTGTCAAACGGACAAGGATTGCGCCGTGTGGCAAAGGGATGAGCTCTGCTGCGACATCTTTGGCGCCAGCAGCTGCGTGAGTGGCATTGCCAAGCCACTGGAGGAACTGGCCCATGCACGTTGGTTGATTTCCACCTTAGCCACTTAACCCCCCGCGGTATAATCCTATAGAATTTGGTACTTTCAGCCATACTGGGTTTGATACCACGCAAGTGTCCCACTCGTCCGCTGGCCGAGCTCTGGTGGGATGTGCAGGAGTGCCACAACGACATGGACTGCTGGCCACGCGTCTGCTGTCCAGACGGACGGCGACGCTATTGTCGCACCTCACACCCGGAGCTGGAGACGGTGCCTGTGCCTGTCAAGCGTTCCTTCGATTATCGTGGGTTAAATTGCATCCCTTGGGCTACCCAGGGTTAATTGTTTGCTTTCTTTGCAGTGACGGAGTACTTGGAGTGCACCGCACCGCCACCGCCTATTTTTGATCTCCATCCCAAGGCGTGCACCTCCACGCTGGACTGTTTCCCTAACGTGTGCTGCCAGGAGGCGGGACTCCGGCACTGTCGTCCGCCCAAGAAGTCTGTACTCACACTGATGGCCAATTTCCTGAACGTAGACTTTGTGAAGCGACTGACACAAAATATTGTTATCAAATAGACAAGCACGCACATGCACACACATGCACACTCACGCATACACACGTATTTATATAGTAAACTCGTTTAACCCATGCTTGCCCATATGTACAATTACAGTTTTCGTGATTTGTAGACTTTTTGTGCTACAAAATATGTGTATATTTATTTGAATTCACATTTTGTAAACATTTTTAGCTCTAAACATGAAATTAGTGCACCTAACCTCACTTTTTCACGCATAAACGCTGTAAAATTTACTTAGATATGTGTACTGTTCTTTTTTTTTGTTTATTTACACAATTATCTCGTATATACTTTGTTGTTCTACTGCTGATAACCGTGATACGTACAGGTAGATACGGTTGTGCCAGTAAAGAGACCTACTTACCTTACCTTTAAGTCTTAGATAATAAAAAGCAATTTGTTAAACCTACCACTCGTTTGTCTTTTTATGATCAAACTGCGTTTCAGACATTTACATGTACTATATACTGACTTTTTTTTAACTTCTTCTGGTAAGTAGTTACTGCACAAAAGGTTAAGAGCTTCAAAGCAGTTAACACTTTTGGCCTAGTGGCTTTTTGGCAACCTGGAAATAGAATCACGCGAAGGTTTCGTTGGTAGCGCTAGTCTAATGTGTGGAAAATGCCAGATGTCTGGCTTGAATGAGTCACTGTCTGAGAAACTGTACTCATTTGTAGTGCTGGTGTATTATTTACACTACGCAGTGTTGTTTTTTTTATCAGAAAGTATTGTTTACCTACTGAGAATATATTTTTTTATTTTCACTTATCAACTATGAAATAAATACTCAAGTGTTTCCTTGAAAAACTGAAAACAGATTGCGCCCCAACTTATTTAGGCCGAACGTCAAAGCGTCTGACTGCGCCCCTGCTAAATACACCTTAACTACGCTATTCACCACAAATTCACACGATGCCATTTCGACACTTTTTTTGATTAACCGTTAACTTTTCGTGCTGCTAATTTGGGCACAATCGTTGTACTTGACGCTAAATAGAAAAAAATGCAATGCTGCAACGACAACAATTTAAAAAGCACAGAAAGCAAACTCGGGAAAAGGTTTCAAATTTCCAACAAACAGCAAAACAGACGGCCAGCGGCCAAAGAGAGAGAGAGAGAAAACAAAACATGCGACCTAACCTAGAAATCCGACAATTGAAAAAGAAAAGAAATGACGCAACAGAAGTTTTCTTTTTGAATTTGATTTATTGCATAATTGAGAGAATCAGCAGACAGTCAATTGAAAAATTAATGTGCTTTTGTGTAAATATGTATATGTAATACTTTAGATTCTAGTTCAAATTTGGTAAAGCTGGAAACTGAAGGCTTCACTTGGAGGCGCAACCGCAGGATTTCTTGTTGTCGCTGCCGCACTTGCAGTCAGTTCCGCAGTTGCAGGAACCCTTGTTGGTCTGGGAGGCGCATTTACAACCTGAGGGGAAAAAAATTAAAAAGAAAAACCAAAATTAGCAATGATTAATAATGGATCGTGGTGAAATAGTTAAATTTCACCATATCCTTGAGAACTCACCACTTCCGCATGGGCAAGGCATTTTGTATTGATTTGATTGACTTCACTTGAATCACTTGAACACGGAGAAAACTTGATTTTTCACTTTTGCTGTAGAATACAACTGATGCACAATCCACGGATGTCGCCCGATTTTATACACCTTCCAAACGAGGCTTTCCACACAGCGGGCGGGCGATTTAATTCCAGTTTTGCACACGCCGACCGGCCGGCAATAAATTCAACGTGTCGTGTGCAAATGTAGCTCGTTGCGAGAACTTCCGAAAAGCTTCAGCTGGTTTGTGTCTCGGCTACAACTTATTTTCGAGCCGTTACGACGCTCATTTCAAAGTACTTAATGCGCATGCGTGTGAAGCAAAACATTGAAAACGTGTGGTGGATTAATATTGCGGGCGGTACTGGGATTCTTATCGTACACCGTTCTCAATGTTGCCCCTTGTTGTCTATCTGTCCATTCATCATCGGCTTCGGCTGTGGATGTGCTGCTCTGTGAGTGCGAATGCGAATGCGACGCGTATGTACGTCGGTCGGGAGAGTCAGTGTTTTTCCGATTTCTGAGTGCGGCTGCAGCAGGAAAAGTCAGAGTCGTGTGACATTTTGGCAACGAATTTAAGTGCAACGAAAATGCAAGAACTGAAAGTAAATATTACGCTTCCTCTAATTGTTATTGTTATCGTTATCCTTATTGACTAACGAACAAGCCACAACCAAGGCAACAACATAAAAAAAATCAAAAACACGCACAACAACAAGAAGAAGACAACAAACATTTTGTGAACTTTTCTATTTCAATTGCCTATTGGTTAATGTGTGTGCGAGTGAATGTGTACGTGTGTGTGTGTGTCTAGGTGCGTGTATTATATGTAGGTGAAAATGCAACACACATAAAATCAATAAATCCAAGTCAAAATAAAATAAGCAAAAATCAACGACAAACGTGTGTACAAATTGTTGTGCGTGTGCGTCTCTATGTATATGTACATATGTGCGTGCCTATGTATTCGTGCCTATGTGTGTGTGTGTTTGTCGGTGTGTAAGTGTGTGGGCGTGGGAAAGAAAACAAAAAGAGCAAAACACAGTAAGGACAACGACAAGAACAGTGTGTAGGAAATTAGGTGGCAACGCGCGACACAGAGGACACAGTGTGCGGAAGTGAACAATTTAAAGTTTGTGGTCACCAACACAGGCATACTTTTATATACGTACATATGCACATGTGTGTGTGTGTGTGGGTAGGGCTAGCAAGCGATTATTTAGCTAACCCACGCATTTAACTGTTGTTGGCAATTTTGTTGTTGTAATCGCCTGCACTTCAAAAGCATCTATTAATACACTGTAGGCGTGCGTGCGTGAGTGTATGTTTGTGTGGGCCTGTGTGTGTCCATAATGCGAACGAGTTGAGTTTGATACCTGAGCCCAATCACAATCAGAAATATCACCCGCACACCGCGTGCCATCAAAGCAAACCGCCCACATAGCAATAATAGTATGTAATCATAATTATAATGAGGATGGTGATGATGATGATATTGGCAATGACGTTGGTGTTGTGACTAACGACCCGGAGATCTGTGCTAGCGTTAATTTTGACAACAATATATATTTACATATATAAAAATCAATACCCTTCTAGTTCCCCTTTGACCGCCCCCTCCAACTCCTTGTGCTTTAGCTTAAACACATTTGCTAAAATTGGCACAACATTGTTGAGGAGCCTAGAAGTCCATAAATAAAAGCACAACATAACCATAAAAAGGTTGTGCGTGTGTGGACGCAATATGATGAATTAATTCAGCTCCTTCTAAATCGTTGCAGAAGATAAACCAAAGTATGGCGCTCAAGTAAACGATTTGACATTTCAAAAACTCCCGCTCGACAGCAAAGTGCTAAAAAACCATCAAAAGAGTCCAAAATTTCGGCGTTTTTCCTTCTGTTGGGCAAATTAAACGAAGAAAAGAAAACGGGACTTAACGCCATTTTGTTTCGAGATGACGGAGCAAAAGAATCAGGTGACGCGAGCAGCGCCGGAACAGAGCAACGATTATCGTGTTGTGGTCTTTGGTGCCGGCGGCGTGGGCAAAAGTTCCCTCGTCCTGCGCTTCATAAAGGGCACATTCCGTGAGAGCTATATACCCACCATTGAGGACACTTACAGACAGGTGAGTAATTTAGACCATACAATACCCAGCATATCAATTAAACTCTGGTTGTCTTGCAGGTCATCAGTTGTAATAAGAATATTTGCACGTTACAAATAACAGATACAACAGGATCACATCAGTTCCCGGCCATGCAAAGGTTGTCCATCTCCAAGGGACATGCCTTCATTTTGGTCTACTCAGTGTGCTCCAAGCAGAGTCTGGAAGAACTGCGACCCATCTGGGCGCTTATCAAGGAGCTGAAGGTATGTGCTTCGGTAGCCACTTGCCTGTGCAGTAAATTTATTTATATTTCATAGGGCGACGTGGTCTCCATACCCGTGATGCTGGTGGGCAACAAGTGCGACGAGAGCACGGAGCTGCGTGAGGTGTCGCAGATCGAGGGACAAGCCCAGGCCACCACCTGGAGTATATCGTTTATGGAGACATCAGCCAAAACAAATCACAATGTCACCGAGCTGTTCCAGGAGCTGCTCAACATGGAGAAGACACGCACCGTCTCATTGCAGTTGGACACAAAAAAGCAAAAGAAGCAGAAAAAGGAAAAGAAAAGCAAGGAGACAAATGGTGCCATACCGGAGAACGGTGAAGCGGGTGCGGGTGCCAGTGGAGCCGGTGGAGTCAAGGAGAAATGCGGCGTTATGTAACGTGTTTTTGGCAAAGCTATGGACACATTAAATCATCTTGGTGACAGACAAATACTCGCATTGGGACAGTGGCAACTACTCGAAGAAACTCATCCCATAAACAGACACACAAGCACAGCACACACACACACACATTTGCATATACATATACGACATATATATAGACATATATATACACCAATTTGGGACTGATGTTATCAGCGAACAGCCTGCAAACAAGAATATATTATTAATTATAGATGAAGAGGACACAACAAATCTTAGACAAGCATTACACGTATATATATTTTGCATAGAATTTAAATCGTAATACCCTCCAAAACCCCCAACCCACAACACAAACCACTTTATTTCGTTTTTGGATTTCGAAATATACAAGATAATTAAACCAAAAGTAAAACTAAAACTAATACATCTGAAACGTAACGACATACATATCAAGTACACAACATACTTACACTACTTACATCACATTACATCGCACGACATACTCGCAGACATACATACATACTATCCATAAAAGTAAGTTCAGCATTATACTGAAGATCGGAATGATAATGATATATATATACAGATATACACATAACATACTATAGATATCTCAAATGAAAAGCCAAAGTACCTATAAATAAAAGAAAGAGACATACAATTTTTAAACTAAACCGTAAACAGTAAATAACTAACGATATAGTACTATATCTATCTACGAACGATAAATTCAAATTAAGTGTATTTAATGCATTAACTTACAAAAACAAAAAGACAAAATACTTAAGACAATTATGGGAGAATTTGTGCGGAAACCGGTAAGGACGAGCTCGCCGTGTTCGTTCCGTTAGTTTGCAAATCGCTCCTTTCTGACTATCAATCAATTGCTGTATAACTATAACTATTTACCACCAAAATCTTTCAAACATAATAACGAAAAACCAAAATATATATAATTATATTTATTGCTACTTTCGTCGCTTCAAAAAAACAAAAAAAAAAAAAAAAGATTTCAAAAACTGTATAAATAATACTCAGAATCCATAGGAAAATACACAGAAAATTCTTTATTATGGTTTTCTCACTTTGCAAAATGTTAAAATTTACAAATGGGAAATGTATTCATTTACAATAATTTGCTGAAAATTGATTAACATTTAAATTAGTAAAGCAAATAGCAAAAGAAATTAGATTTAGTCAAAGTAACAAATGAAAAACGATTCTAGCTTCGCGTGAAGATCCGTTTATGGATCTGTTTTTGAATACGATTCTACGGATCTTTACACTAGGCATTTAAGCACAATTTTTTGCCGCTCATTATGAAAAGGATTTTAGCATTAGTTCAAAATAAAAATAACATATATTGAACCATGTACATCGAAGCAGTCGAGAAAAAGTATGTGCAAAAAGAATGGAACATATAAGTTGCCTGTTTTTTAAAAACACAAACATTTTTAAAAACAATTAAGAATTAATTAAAAATTAAAGTTCACAATATTTAACTAGTTGGTTTTTGCATAGGCTTGTGCATAGGCGTTATAAATAGCAGTAATAGTACAATATTAAATGATTCAATAATTCTACATGGTTCGCGTTGTTTTGCTGTTAAATGATATTAAAGAGAAACAGTTCTAATGGCATTAGTTAATTTGTAAAATATTTATGTATGTAGTATGATTCTAACCTAGCTAAAAACTATTGTTAAACTATTGTAATTATTACCATTATAATTATATTATGAATTTTTGCTCATTTGTTATGCACACAGTAAAGACACATTACAAATGCCGCATGCACTGAGATAAAACATCATATATAAGTAATCTATTACATAACTAGCGCATATAAATACCTGTATTGTTGAATTTGTGTAGTAAATCAAAAACCAAAACAAAAAAATTATTAACAAGATTTTGATAGCGGACCAATTTGCGTATAAGATTTCAGAAATCAATTTAGATAAATTCTCTCGGTTTGCCATAGAAGAAATGAAGATTAAACAATGAACGTAATCAAATACGAATACAATACATACATAGTATATTATACATAGTTAAAACATATGTAATCCTAATGCCAGCCTTAGTTAAACATTTTTGTGTACTTATTGTTAGATGATCCTTGAGTGCTTTAGGTTTTGAGTCCCTCTCAGTTTACCCTACTTGGTTCTTAGTTAGGATTCGTTAGGCTGACAGCAAAACTGGTTAATGGCTTAAATGTATGTACCAATGGCGTACATCGAATGAATAATTAGTTGCATAATAATGTTAAGGAAATACATTAATAAATAACATAATAATATTTGTATATGTAATTTGAAAAGTATAATTTAAAATACAACGAATGAATATATTTACACCGAATTATTTTTAACTGTTTTTTTTATGAATATACATATAATTAGTACATATTAATCTTATTATACACAGCAACATATTAGTTGTACTATATTTAACTAGTTTATTCATGATGAATAGAATTTGATTATTGCTTACATTTCAAATATGCAAACTCATACAAAATAATAAAAATACAAAGAGACACACTCAATGCTAATATAAAAATAAATATGTTGTAAATATTGAATATAATGAACAAAGTAAATTCAGCGGATAAATAAAAAAAGGTAAAAATTTAAAAACGGCATTATTGGTACTATATACAGAAGTTTTGAAGTGGCCGATTGAATACTATAACATGAACATGGAATAGAACGTTTTTTGGAGAAGGCCTATATATATATATATATATATATATATATATATATATATATATATATATATATATATATATATACACATATATAAATATTAATGACACTTAATGAAATCTTATTGTTAAAGATTTAACTTATAAATAATTATCGTGCAAAAATGAAAGAGGTACACGCAAAAAATGAAAATAATTTAAATAAAGAATAATTAAACTATGACAAGATTATTAACTTTTAATGGAAATCTTCAGCATCATCATTATCATCCACTATAGTGAATCCAGCCTCCTTTGCGGTGTCCACAGAAGAGCTGCTTACATTGGGCTTTTCACTTGATATGTCTCCCAGATGCGGTGGGCTTTCTATTGTTGACCCTGGCTGTGGCTGTGGCGCTGGCAGTGCTTCGGTTACCTCCTGAACACCAGACACAGCCAGCTGTTGTGCTGGCAAAATACTCGTTTTGTTGGCAGCCACAGCCAGTAGCATCTTAAGGTTTTCGCCTGATATACGATCACCACTCCCCGCATCCGCTGAAGCAGAAGGCGCTGAACTCTTATTTACCAAACCAATCCACACTTTTGGACTGATTATGTACTTAAACGTAAACTTTAACATGTAGCCGATTAAAAATACTAACGCAAACGGAACTATTAAATTAAAAGGAAACGAAAGTGTGCCTAAGAAAAATTCAAGTTTAAGTTAGTTTATTAAATTTGACCGCATTTGAAAACTTACCGGTTAATTTTGTTATTGTCTCAGTTGTTTTCTCTAGCAGCGTTTCAATTTGTTTAAGAAACATATCGCTGGTGTACATGATGAAAACGTGATCAGGTCGACAAAAGGGCAAACTTAATTTACTCGATTTTCTGCAATTAAATGTGAATAAATAATATTGTTGCTCACAAGTCAACGTATGCTACTAACAATAATTTATTCTTTTGTTGAATTTCTGGCGATTCGCTATAAAAGTAGCCAACCATGTTGGAAAACCAGGATCTGGGGCCATTTTCCGATTGATGTTTATGATTATTGAGTACCTCAATCATTTCATCAGCTTCCAGTTTCTTAAATTGGAACAGAGAACAGTTAAATTGGAAATGTTCTGATAATAAACTAGTTTAAAACTTACTCTATTGCACTCCAAATATGTATGAAAATAGCCAAAAATGAACACACCGCCAATTATAATGACTATAACTGGAATCCGATAGCGTTTTCGCACAAACCAGCCTAATGCTATTGCGAGCAACACAATGAATAAGAATTGCACCTGTTGAAACAAGTTTTTTTGTTAAATGTGTTAAGCCCGGAAGTCCATAAAAGTTAATAAAAACCTCGGAGTGTTTCAGTAAGTACACAGAATCCTTCCCCATCTCCACAATAAGCGCCAACACTCCCATTCCTTTGTGTGTGTACGAATAATCATCTTCGTCTTTATTCAAAATCAATGGTTTATCTACTGCTGTGTCTAGTATTTTGCTGAGCAGAATATCAAGATCTCGCACATCTTCTATCTTTTCAATTTGTTCCAACTCAGACGGCAGCAATGTAAACATCATTGATCGCTTGTACAGCTTCGATGTTTTGCTGTACTAAAAAGGTGTAAAAAATCAAAACGCCATTACACTGACGTCATCTAGCCGCTTTTGATTCTTAACGCATGTTAGCTTACCCAAAGTCTTTTACGATCAAATACAGAGATAACGAACTTTTTAAAATATATCAATGCCAATTGATCCTCAATTGTCGCAAGGGTTTTCTCATTTTGCACTGGAAATTGACAGGATTGAGACGATTCCTCACCAGGACTACCGATTATTTCTGGTGTTATTTTCGTCCAATCGTAAGGTTCTGACCACGTGTCCTCCGTACAACACACATTGTGAAATAATAATATTAAAAAACTAACTATTGCTCTTGGCTGCATTGTGATATATTTCTAACTAAAATGATTCTATTATTAACTGGCACTTACCGAAGCAAACATCTGATCACAATTACGCGGTTATGTGTTCAGTGTTGAAAAAGTCGTTCATGCTTGAACATTAGGGACGGTATGCTGCTCTGTAAGTAATTCATGTTTATTTGATTAGGTGTCGCTAATATATATGCAACCAAACACACATTGCAAGACATTAATAAACATAGCTTCTTATAGCTTTTACTAAACTTTACACAAGAGTTGCAATCTAATTGCAAGAATTTTGCTTGAGCAGCGTATTAAGCAAAAGCAGGCCTTGCCAGACTGTTGCTTAAAAAATATAAACAAACGGACAATGTTACCGGACTCACACTAAAAAAATGACTCAGAAGCAGTACAGAGCTAAATAATTTAATAATAATAATAAATTGTAGCGTTCTGCTATTATACGTGTAAAATGGGCTTATTTGGCAAAACCCCAAGCAAGGATCCTAAGGAGCAGGTTAGACGTCACAAACTATTGGAGATACTCAATTTTTTTTGCGCGTTAACTAGGCCATGAATTGTTGTGACCATGAAATGATGTCATGTCCCAGTTGTTTTGATTCGTATTTTAATTCGAGCTTGTTTCTGCGCTGTTGTAGGTGCAAGAATGGACGCACAAATTGCGAAAAGAAGGTAATGTGCTCGATCGACAAATACGAAGCATACAGCGGGAGGAGGACAAGGTGAAACGCTCCCTCAAGCAGGCGGCACAAAAAAATGACCGAGACACTTGCATCATTCTCGCCAAGGAGATTGTAAATGCGCGGAAGGCCATCAATCGCATATACACCTCCAAGGCGCATCTCAGCTCCATACAGATGCAGATGAAAAATCAATTGTGTACGTATTCCTAAGATTAGCTATATATGTTTAGCTAATGGTTTTGTTTGTTTTTCAGCCACGTTGCGGGTGGCGGGCTCACTACAGAAATCCACCGAAGTCATGCAGGCCATGCAGAGTTTAGTACGTTATCCTGAGCTAGCTGGTATTATGCGTGATATGTCTAAGGAAATGATGAAGGCGGGCATTATTGAAGAAATGCTAGACGAGACCATGGATTCGCTGGAGGAGTCCGAGGAGCTGGAGGAGCAGGCCGCAAAGGAGGTGGACAAAGTGCTCTGGGAAATAACGGACGGCAAGTTGGGAGAAGCACCATTACCACCAGAAGCAACGCCAGCAGACAAAACACCAGCCACAGCTGCTGCTGCTGCTGCCGCACGAGTTCCAGTCCAAGTCGAAGACGACGAGGATGATGAGGGCGATGAGCTGCAGGAGATGCAAAGTCGTCTCGCTTCGTTGCGTTCATAAATGAGTTGCTGTAAGCTTCGTAAATATGCACAGAAACCACACACTACTTACTAATGCTTAGATACGAATTTTTAAATTTAGCTTGTGATTGATTTACGATAACTTGCACGCCACTAATCTCCGATAAATTCCCCCCAGAAAAATTATCTACGACAGTGAATTACAGAAACCAAAACAAGAGTCATGTAAACCGTTTTTTTGTTTTGTAAGTTTAAATTATATAATATGCTCTTGTTCATATTGTGTTGAACTTAAGTTGTTTTAACATTAAATTTAAACATTTTTAATATTATTTATTGCCTAAACTAAAAGTGTTTTTAATTTAAATTATTAAAAAGTTTTCATAGCATACATTTAGGCTGCGCTCAAAAATGACTAAAGACCTGAGTTGGGAATCTTTTAGAATCCTGAGTTTATAATTAAAAGTCACCTCGTTTATTGTGTGGGGAATGCACTCCGCTTGTCTTTAATTTGCAATAGCATTTTAAACAATTCTTACGGCTGCAGCGTAGACTGTATCCAGTCCACGTAAGCACCGACGCGAGTGTAGACACCCGGCCAGCCGTTAAGGCCACACGGGGTTGGTCCAAAGGAGACGACACCCGTAAGGAAGTAATATGTGTTCACCTTGTTTGTGTCCAGTCCGATAAGTGGACCACCGGAGTCACCACGACAGGAATCGACACCCTCGATGCCGCCGGCACACATCTGTGTGTTTTGGAGCGCAATGTTCTGGCGACGATAGACGGATTGGCATTCCTCCAGTGTGAAGCCGTCCACAGTAGCCTTAAGCTTCAAGTTGCTGGCTGACAAATCCTCCGTTTTACCCCAGCCCGCGACGTCCATCGAAATGCCATCGAAGGTGGCGCTGCGCAGATTCTCACTCAATGGCAGGCAAATGGGACGGACAAAGTCCGTGTACTCGATCTGCCTGGCCATGCGCAGCAGAGCAATGTCATTGAGCTGATTCTTCGAACTGGGATCATACTCTGGATGTGGTATAGTGCGTTCGACTGCAATGTCCATGTGCGGTGGCGCACAGTCCTTCATGCCGCGCACATCCACCTCACAGTCCGGATCCGTGGCCGTATCCCATTCACCTAACCGAACGCCGGTAAGACGCCAATCGGCTGGCAAAGATTGGCCATTGACGCAATGTGATGCAGTCAACACATAGCGTGTATTGATCAGTGAACCACCGCAATGATGACCTTTGTTTCCACTGCCTGAAAAACCCATAAACATTAAGAGATTTGTGTCTAGTCATCAGCAGGTTAATTACCCTTGGTGTACTCCACCAGTGCCATCCAGGGAAACTCATCAATTTTTGTCTTAACACCGCCGTAAATTCGATTCGAGAGTATATTTCCGCATTGACCCGGTAAAGGCAACAAATTCATGTTCGTGTTATTATTTACGGGCGGTTTTACGGTTGTCACTGGCGCTTTATCCCGATAACGATCCGGACAGCAGATCTAAGGAAAATAATAGTGGGAACGGTTAAGTTCACCTGCTTGAATGTTATGTTTCCAGAGTTGAGTAGCTTTAACTTCCGACATGGAAGCAGCACCTACGTGACGTCATCATAAACCCGATCGTGATCAGTTCAAGCGCTTTAATATAATTACAGCGACATTGTGCTAATTTTCAAGTGGGCGTGTCTAAGTTCCCAAACAAACTTGATCTGCGTGCGGCACTCACACAAATGCATAAGGTCACGTTATCCTTTGAAAACTGTACACTCCTTGACTTACCAAAACTTTGCCATTGATATAGCCACACTGACTGCGACTCAAGTAGAGCTTATCCATGTCCCTCAAGGGGGATGTTGTCAACAGGCCATACAAGTACTTGCAATCCTCGAGATGGATGCACAGAGCCCTCTCCCTATTCGGAGTTATGCAGCGTCCATAGTTCGGCACCTGATTTGCCTCATTGGGGAAATAAAATTCTGCGTAAATTCCAAACAAAACACAATATTTAAAAATCAAAAAAAATTAAAAATTATATAGTCAGATAGCCGAATCAAGATAAATAATTTAAGTTATCGGAAACTGGTTTCTCACGATGTGAGAAGTGAGAGATGTGAAGGCCCCTTTGAAGCAAACAAACATACGAAATGGATTTTTGTACATATGATTTAACTATGTAAGTATATGTTTGCACATACATACACGTGTGTACTATATATGTGTGTGTGTGTGTTTGTGTGTATGTAAATAATTCTATCTTTCATTCCTTTTTCGCTTACTTACGCGCACTTGTCAAATTCACACACAAACCGACGAAAGCAGAAAAAGCAATTAACTTCATCATTATAGATGACAATGTTTATTTAACACTTTTTCGTTATTTATATAATAATTTAAAATTCGGTGATTTTGTGGGAAAATAAAAGAAGAGTTCGTCTCGCGAAATGAGGTGAAGATGCCCAAGGCAGACTTGGCGCTCAACTGAGAAGCCGCTGAGCCGCGAGAGCAGCTTTAACGGAGAACGTTGCGGAGCTTTTATAAAAGCTTTTCTCACTTTTCTCTGCTGCTGCTACCGTTTGTTGTTGTTGTCGTTGGTGCTTTCTTAACTATCAAAGCAACTCAATTAGAATTGGCCTGCTCTGAAGGTGTTTAGCCCAGCAGGCAGTAGCGATCTATGAGCTTATCTTTTTGTTAACAGTTTAACAAATATATTTAATATAGAAACATATTTATTTTTTGTATATTTTTTTAAAATAATTAGTAAATTGTCTAGCAATATTTGTAGGCTTTGGCATCTAAAAGCTTTGGATACATATAAATAACTACGTATAATTTGTGCCTTAAATTATTTTGCCGTATTGTTTTGTATGCTGTTAGAGATCCAGCTCACATAGGAACTAACGGCCGTATAGACACCCGGTATCGTCGACACACCGCAAAGTGTTGGACCAAATGCCACAATGCCAAGCAAACTATAACGTCCATCAGCATTGAGAATGCCCGAGGTACCGTCATCCATAAAGGGTCCTCCACTATCCCCACGGCAAACGTCATTCATGGGCTGTCCCTGTGCACACAGATGATTGGGTGTGATGACAATCGGTTGCTGAAAGTTCTCACTCAAACTAGCATAGGTAATCGCACAACTGGTGGTGTTAACGATCGGTAATCGTATAAACCTAACCGACGTGGAGCTGGATGTGTTGGCTGGAAGAAAACAAAAGTCGAAGTAGGCAAAGATTTGGTAATTTTTATTTGTAGTTTTCTTACTGCGACAATTTGTCAACGCAAATTTATTACGGTTTAAATTATTCATTCCTTCATATATATTTTTTTTATTTTTTAACGATATTAGAAAAGTTTTTACACTTACTTTCCGAAGTTGTACTCCAGCCCGCAACGACTCCCATTTGTCCGATAAGTCGAGTCGCGATTGTGGAAGTACTATTCAAAGGTAAGCAAATTGTCGTAAAGTTGGCTAAAAGCGTGAAAATGGGTTAACTTAAGTTCAATTAAGGTTAGAAAGGTGTGAAGGGGATTTACCTAAATTAGAGCTAAGATTAAGCAGCGCTATATCGTTGGCATACTTGGGCTGATCGTAGTTGGGATGCACTAACACTCGACTAATGCCAAACAGATTGGGGGCAGTACAGTTGGTAGCACCCACTTGACAGTCCTTGGCTCCAGGGGCATCGTCACCTATGCGCACCTGAAAGCTGTAAAGCGGTGGGAGATGTTTAAGCTGAGTAGTTCAGTTGTAGCTAGAAAAGTGCATTAAAGCTTTAAAGAGCTTTTTGGCTTTAAATTTACATTAAGCTTCCAATTCAGAGGCAAGTTCAAAGATTTATTTTAATTTACGTTTTAAATGGTTTAATATTACTAACCCATTAATACAGAAACATAATATTATAAAAAAAATCCATAAGGTTGTAAGTACATTAAAGCTTTCAATATATTAAGTTAAATTGATATGATGGGCTTTAAGCTCGAATGCAGATAAGTATTTAATCATTGAATTTTATTGACTAGTAGCGCTTTTAAAGTCCACTTTAGGGCTTCAGCTAAGTGAGAAGTAAGCACATTAAAGCTCAACGTTTCTTTCAAATTATTATCTACGAAATACAGTAAAAGCTCCCTTGGTCGGACAGCCACAGTTCCAGTATTTTTGTCCGCCAAAGGGAGATGTCCGTCTAATGGCTAATCGAGCTGTCCGCGAGTAGAGCTTTCACTGTATATAGCTAAATAAATTATGTTAATTGTTTAAAACCAATTCAAAAGCAGGAAGCCCTAGAAACGATTAATTGTAATATTTAAACTGGATAATTGCTATTGATTATTAAAAAGTTCAATCATATTTCAAGTTCATATCGTAACCAATTTTAATTTAAGGTTTTCCTTATCAAATACGTTAGTGAGTCATTCGTTTGGTTGGTAATACTTACAGCTCCAGATCGCTGACCAAATTAACCACACAATGAGCGGCTGTGACTATATAGTTTCTGTTGATCAGGGAACCCGAGCAGCGATAGCTAATGCGACCATTTGCTAACATTCAAAGAAATTAACAAATAAATTAAACAAAATAATTATAGTAATTATTTCTAATGTAAATTCGTTTTGTAGATCGAGCGAAATGAGTAAACCAGGTTGCTGCTGTAAAAGTGCGAACGAGCCAAGTCCAAATTGTGCTTATTGTGGTAACAAGAAGCAGGCCAATTACAACTACGATGATCAATACCAATATGGGTATGGGGAATACCAAGGTTACGACCAGGCGAGCAACTATTCGTATGGAAAGGGTCAGCCGATGCCATCGAATAGTCAGTACAGTGGAGCCGGCTATAACAACCTGCCGCAAAGCTCCTCCGGTTGGGCCCTACTGAAGCCGGTCCTGGTCTTTGGTGCCGGTTGCTATTTGACCTCCAAAATGGTCACAGTGGCCAGTGAATTGGGTTAATTCACAGAAGGTCACGAGGTCTATTGATGCGTTTAAAAAAATCCCTTCTTTTATTGGATGTTTATTGTTATCCCAGCAAGCAATAATTATACACGCCAACACACACATGCATACACACATACAGACAGACACCTCACACTTACCTCATATATATACTATAAGCCTGTATATGTGTGTATAATGCTTCGTTGATGGTATTAGTAAAATTCAATGTGCTGTAAACTTACTTCTATTCCGATACGCGATCCTCGCCAGCCACGGATACTGTCCCGGCTGAGCTTCCTCTCCGCCCAGGATGCGCGTGTTTAAACTCACGCCGCAATCGGCAGAATTTAGTGGGATAGCGCTCACCGGTGGTGTTACCGTTGCTGTTGGTATCACCTCCTGACTGGACTGCTCCTGACTGGCGGCGTTCATGAGTTCGCCTTCGCTTTTGGCCTCAATGGTCTTGTGGAATCGCAAATCTCCAGGAAACACAAAGGGTCTGTCCTTGGGCACCGGACGTGGTGTCTGACTCCTCGGCTGCTCATCGTGATTAATGTGATACGCATAATGATGACCACCATAATAATCTTCATCCTCGAAGGGTTGAGGACAGTTGCGTTGGGCCTGAAAGTCCCGATAGTCGAGTATGCGCATTTCCGTCTCATAATCCATCAGTCTATGTAATCCGGGACTGGTTGCATCCCAGACCCAGCGATCTTTGGGTGGCGCAAAGCGCATAATCCGATTGTTATGCAAATGTGAGTCATAGTGATGCTGTGGACAACAGGCGAGTGCATCGAGTCCTTGAAAGCCACAACCGGCTGAATGTACCATGGCGAAGACAGCGGCACGATCCTCTAGCTGGTGATTGAGCAGCAGACGCACAAAGGGAGCACAGTCCTTGATCCGAATACAGTGGCAGATGCCGGTGACGCAAGCAACTGGGGAATTGGTGGAATCAAGTAAAGTGATGTGATTTGCCAATAAAAAACAAGAAAGGAAAGTACAAGCGAGTGAGCACGACTGAAATACACCCAGCTGTTTGCAAAGCGATCAGCTGGGTGAACGAGACAGAAACACTAACTCTGTCTCGCTTTCAAGCAAAGTAAACTAACTTCTTTGATCATGGCCCAATCTTGTAACTCCGCTATTAACAAACATATTACACTCTCCATACTGAGTAAAAAAATCCAACAAGAAAATGAAACCAAATAGCCAAGGTCAATATCTGCAAACCAGAAGTGCCTAAAGCGCTAAGATACAAGCCCAAAACCCAAACAAAAGTCCGGTAACAGCAATTACTGAGTCACTTTTGCCATACACACGCACTAATACACATATACAAATGCACATATGTACATTAATGCGTATAAATGTATGTAGTTTATTGCCCTTCGATTTGCCGCTCGGAGCATGATGTTAGCACATTTGCTTTGGGGAATTTCTAGTCATTGACCTTGACCTAGTGCCAATCGGCTCCCCGTAGACTATTGTTCTTATAGATTTCTTTCAATTCCACTTATGCTTTATTCATGATTAATTGACAGAATCTTTCCTACAGCGGTAAGTTCGTTGTTTAAGTCGTTGGATTTGCTGTACTCACCCTGTAAGCACACCACTACAACTATCACGCACATAAGCTTTGCAGGCTGTAAATGCATTTTAAGCTTTCCTTTGGTTTATTTTTCAACACAGTATTTCACCACACACTCACTCACACTAACACTAACACACACACGCACGCAAATACTCCACTCGTACACGTAACACAACTTGCGCTTAATTCTCAGCTGATCATTGAATTTTAAAACGCGAACACAACTTATGCCGTCGAGGTGCAAAATAAAATTGAAATAAATTGGTTCAATATCTGAGTATATCTTATTTCCATTTCCATGTCTGCGGCGAGCGTGGCTTGTTTTTTTTTTGTTTTATCAAAAGCGAATCAAAACAAAGAGGAAACACAAAAACAAATTATACACATGCCACAAAAGTTGTGCTTATAAAAGAGCAAACACGCAAATACACACATACACTCGGGCAAGTAAAGAAACAAACACACACATACACACAGCTGTATGCATGCACAGATATAAGTTACTATAGGCCGACGAAAGGAGAGCACACGATCATAACAGCACCGAGAATTGAGTCGCACTGGCGTCTTCGTGCGTGAGTTGAAGTGCCGGCAACACAATAACAATAAAAAACATGTTTCTGATTGTGTGCGTGTGTGTATACTCACGTATACTTACGCGGAGTTTGCTCTCAGCGAGAGTATTATAATAAATAAAGTTCTTAAACATGAATTTGTTTGTATGTGAAATAGTCATGTATTTATTTTGATCTTAAATTTGTTCAGCACAAATTACTAGCTTGTGTAGTAAATGTGTGTATGGAATGCACTTTAACTTATAACATAATTTTTAAATTTCTAGAGAATGTATGGATGTATGTATTTATGGAATGTATTAATGCGGATGGCAATGCAATGCATTAGATTGCTCCCGTTAAGCCTTTTTTATAAACGCGTACTTGATCTTAAAAAAAGCGACATAAGCAGCGGTGGATTTATGCCACCGGGACTACCTCGGCCGCAGCGGCAACAGAAACAATGACACTGGCTGAAACGTTATTCTCGACCTGTTCTACAGGTTCAACAATCGGCTGCGACGGCGGCTGCGACAGCGTCTGAGCTGGGGAGACATTCACCGCAATCGTTGTCACTGAAGCCGACGTCGACGATGCATAAATGGCATTTGTGTCAGTATTGCAATCAGTGCTGCTAACCTGAAGCTGCAGCTCAAGTTGCTCATCATCGGCATCGTCCACTGGCGTTTCTTGACGCAGTACTGCTGCTAAATGGTTGTCATTATCTGTCTCCAAAATCTGGTCAATAACATTATTTACTATATTATTTACTGCAGCCGATGCTGCCGCCGTTTGCGTCTCCATTGTGACTGGCTGCGCTGCTGAGACTTCCGACGACTGCTCCAATTCACAATCGCCGTTGCCGCTAGTTCCATTTTCATATAAATGGAGAGATACGTCACCGTTGTGCATTGAATGCGGTGTCTTCAGTTCATTTATGATCTTTTCCCCCACTTTGGGGTCAATCTCGTTTATTTTCTCTTGCAGTTTGACTTTGAAATCAGTTGGCCATTTGGGGTTCCATTGACGGAACAGTTTAATCTGTAATAAAAAACCTTTAGTTAGTTGGGGCTTAGTAATATACTTAATATAGTTACGCGGCATTGAAATAGACTCATGGGCTTGTCCTGCACTCCAGACGTGGCCAGGGAATGGACAACGCCATTCACATAGGCACTGCCTCCATTTGCATTCGCACCTTCATCTGCCCCCGCTGATCTGTCTCTCGTTAGGTACTCCACTAACACATACACGAAGTCGTCGCGTTGCAACTCACTCCATTCGTTGAACCATTGAATAATGTAACGGAACTCCCCGTCTACTGAGAGATTGCTCATAGACATATTCACTAATATATTTTTGTTTCCCACGTTCGTACACAGACAGACACACACACATATACACCCCCGCAAAGGCACTTTCAAACGTTTAATTTGCAATAAATTTTTCTGGCCTCGATCGATGTGAATTGAAAACCGAGTTATAGTTAATTGAACTCAGAGTCTACTTGCGTGTGGCTTAAAAGTTTCTATACTAACAACAACCCGTTTCTAACTTTTTTCACTGCTTGAATGCAAAGCCCAGCTCACAACAGCTGTTCCGGCTTTGTTATATATCGATTGTTGCACATGCGGCGTTATACAGCACATGCACCTGCTGCAGTGAAGAACGGTTTTTGACTGCACCTAACTTTTAAGTGATTATACTTATTACAACTTGTGCTAACTGGCCATTTATTTTTTATAACATATGTGTGCTGTTGTGGGAATTACATAAATAACCAGATTCACATAGTTCGAATTTAAAATTTGTAACATATCGATAAATAGCGCCAGCCTGCTTGTTACTCATCACTAATAATTTTGGCGTTTATCAACTCTTGAAAATTTGCAGACAGTAAATAATATTAGAGAAATAGCCAGGCAGCAAATAATCATCAATTAAAACAAATTATGTCGTCGTCCGAACTGGAAACTCAACAGAAATCCACGGATAATCTGCAAGATCAAGCGCCCAATGCAGAGATTAGTGCAACCGAGAGTGAATCAGCGACGAAAGCAGTAGACCAAGATTTTGCCGCGGCCGAGCAGTACAAAAATAAAGGAAATGATTTGCTCAAAAGTGAGTTGTCAATTATCACTTACACAAGCCACTAGATAATACGATATACTATGTAATTCACACGAAAGCCTCTAAGAAGTTATAAACAGGTCTATATCGCGTTTCGTGCTTCCAGTACGCTATCTTCGACCTAACCTTAAAACTAATGGATTGACATTGGTGTTGTGTGAGATAATTTGTATATTTCCTTGTTCTCCAACCAATTGCTTATCATTTTCAACTGAAACTCATTAAGTGCTTAATAACACACTTGTTATTTGAAAACATTGCAGCCAAGGAGTTTTCAAAAGCCATCGATATGTATTCCAAAGCCATAGAACTGTATCCGAGCAGTGCAATTTACTATGCAAATCGAGCGATGGCTCATTTGCGTCAGGAAAACTTTGGGCTGGCTCTGCAGGACGGCGTTGCAGCGGTAAAAACTGATCCCAGATACCTGAAAGGCTACTATCGACGTGCGGCGGCCCACATGTCCTTGGGCAAGTTTAAATTGGCGCTATCCGATTTTGAATACGTAAGTAATCAGTATTATCTGACGATATACTCCTCTAACATAATAAAAACACTTTACTCACAGGTAGCCAAGTGCCGACCCAATGACAAGGACGCAAAATTTAAATATCAAGAGTGCAACAAAATTGTTAAAATGCGCGCCTTTGAGCGAGCTATTGCGGTAGATATGCCCGAGAAGAAGCTCTCGGAAATGTTTAGAGATTTGGAGAACATCAGTAAGTAATATATACAATAGGATTTGAAAACAAAATGCTAAATGAATTCTATGTATTTCAGCTATTGAAGACGACTATAAGGGTCCGCAACTGGAGGATGGCAAGGTTACTTTACAGTTCATGAAAGACCTTATGGAGCACTATAAGGCGCAAAAGAGACTGCATCGCAAATTTGCCTATAAGGTAATGCAATTCGCAACTCAGTGTTAAGTGATTGTATATATTGTCCATTATTATTGACAGATACTCTGTGACATTGATGTGTATATGCGTGCACAACCATCTTTGGTGGATATCAAAGTACCGGACGACGAGAAGTTTACAATTTGTGGCGATATACACGGCCAATTCTATGATTTGATGAACATCTTTGAGATAAACGGACTGCCATCGGAAAAGAATCCATATCTGTTCAATGGAGATTTCGTTGATCGAGGTTCATTCTCTGTGGAATGTATATTCACATTGTTTGGCTTCAAGCTATTGTATCCCAATCATTTCTTCCTATCGCGCGGTAAGCACATTTCTTACTTGTTTTTGTACTTGACTTATTTGTTTTGCTTTAATAGGCAATCATGAAAGCATCAACATGAATCAAATGTACGGATTTACGGGTGAAGTGACGGCCAAGTATACCAGTACAATGGCCGATATATTCACGCAAGTGTTTAACTGGCTTCCGCTATGCCATTGCATCAATCAGAAGATTCTCGTTATGCACGGTGGACTGTTTTCATCCGACGATGTTACCTTGGATAACATACGACGCATCGATCGCAACTGCCAGCCACCCGAGGAGGGTCTTATGTGCGAATTGTTGTGGTCTGATCCACAGCTGTGGATGGGACGCGGTCCATCCAAGCGAGGTGTGGGCATACAGTTTGGTCCCGACGTAACAGAAAACTTCTGTAAGCTCAACAACTTGGACTATATCATTCGCAGTCATGAGGTCAAAGACATGGGCTATGAGATGGCCCATAACGGTCAATGCATAACCGTCTTCTCAGCGCCGAACTATTGGTAAGTTAAGTCCTTAAACAGGTGAAATTGTTCTTATTTCGAGTGATCTCTTTGCAGTGATACTATGGGCAACATGGGCGCTTTCATAACAATTACGGGTAACGATTTAACACCAAAAATAAGATCATTTGAGGCTGTGGTAAGTACATTTTGTTAAATAATCATATCATCTGTTTGTTAATGGTATGCTTTTGCTTTGTTTTAGCCACATCCTGATGTAAAGCCCATGGCATATGCCAATAGTCTAATGAACTGGCTGGCGTAGTCATAACAGCCAATTCCCAATGCATAACAATAGCTAAGCAACACTCTAAACATCTAAATGAACACTACCAGGTCCACGCCCACAGCCCCGCCCACGCTTAAGTAAAAAGAAATACCCAACAATACAAGTCGCAAAGAAACAGTCAAACACGGATTCTAAAATGCTCCTTGGACCTTTATGCCAACTGTTTTTGGTATGTAGGGCTTGATGGCATCTGTATAGCAATCACTTTACCACACATTCAGCTATATTTGATACAAAACCGAACAAAAAAAAAAAAGATAACGAATTACTAACGATGATTATAATTATGTGGCTTTAAAAGTCAGATGCTAAGTTGAATTGGTGCTAAGCATCTGAAAAATTCACCTAACCGAGTTTGTGCTATTAAAGAAAACTATCGAGATACGAGATACAAACCGTAAATAGTGAAAAGAATGTATTATGTTTACGCATAGCATTTAAAAATTGGCAATAATCTGCGTGCCCACAAAACACAAAAAAATATCCCAAAATATCTTCAATTCTACCTTTTTTCCAAAGGCTTTAAATTTTACTATATTTTTTTTTAAATTTACATATTTTGTTTGATCTTTAGCCTTGTTTATACATATATCAAGAGTCATTTTAATAAAAATTATGCAAGTTAGACACAAATACCTCAACAATCCATTTCAATTTTTAACTAAATTTACCAAAATACTTGTACACAGTAAACTACATGTATTATTAGAAGCAAATGTGTTTTGAGTTTATCCATTTGTAATGCATAAAGAAAAGACATTTAGCATTAAAATTGTATAATCTTAACAAAGAAAAGAAAACAAAACAAAACTATTGAGCGAAATGCAGAATAGAGAGCAATTGTGTAATGATTAATATTGACTTTTATTTTAAACAAAATCTACATTAATTGGTTCTGCTAGACTTAATCCTACTGTGCGAAATACTTCATTCACATTGGTCTTGTAATCCTTAAGATGAGCTCGCTGCAGCAGCGTTACATACACAAATGGTCCATTGTAGTCAAACAGGTTAAGGAAAAATTTTACTGCCAGTTCCTGCATATCTTTGGGCTGTTCCTGGGACAAATACAATGCCACAATTGTCAGTAAGTCATGCAGATGTTTGCCATCGATTTGTAAACTACGTATAAATGGCCCCAGATGCTCCAATAGTTTCAACTGCAGCTTGTACTCCTGCGTGGGGGTCAGTGCCTTCTCCGTGCTGCTGTGCAGACTGGCTGCCTTAAGGAACTGCTTCAGCTGTGGTATTACATCGCTCAGACTACGCTTTAGTATAAACTCCTTGGCATACTGGCCAAGAATGTGCAGCAAAGTAAAGCAGCGGCTGAGCACTAGCGAATCCTTCTGGCGAAACTTCTCCACCAAAGGCTGCCACACCAGATGGACCAGAGGCAGCAGCTCATTCTCGTACGCAGCGATCAGTGGCATACCAGTGGCTAGGCAGTCCAATGCAAGTATTTGTTGTGCCTGCTCTGTGTTGGGAAGAAACTTTATGACGTGTCCCAAAATCTCTTTGATCATCTCAATGTGACGCGGCAGCGAAGGCTTAGAAGGTTCCTCAGCCCCTGCTTCGGGCATATCAACATCTGGTTCTTCAGTTGGAGCACTCTCCAAATCCACAGGCACATCATCGATCGTTGGTTTTTTGAGTACATTTAGCCAAGAACTTAAAACATTCTGTTCCTCCTCCACTTGCATGGGAATCTCGCCAATCTCCTGCGCTGTATCGCTCTGCCAGCTGGCCACGTGCCTTAGAAATGCATTGAAGACTCGCAGATACGACTGAACGTTGTCTGTTTGGTGCAGCTTGGTGCACTCATCACAAACGGTTTGGAAAATGCTATCCAAATGCGGCATATTTCCACGCGTGCTGTACTGCAACACGACGGTGAGGATGTCCACAGCAGCACTGGACTCTGGAGACTAAAAGAGACAAAATTGGTTACTGATCTACTGGAATGATCCTTTAGCTCTTACTAACCCGCTTCAGCAGTGTATTAAGGTGAAAGGTAATGTAGTCTGTGGAGCACTCAATGAATTTGGAAGGTTCTGAGTACTTCAAGGCAACTTGCATGGAGAGAAATGCAAATGTCGCTGCTTGGTGTACAATTGTATTGCTACTAGCTGAAATTAAAAGATCTGTTGGATAAGGAAGTTCAAAAAGCAGTCTTGGGAGCCGCTTACCCAATTTAAGTAATACCCTGTGCAAACTGCGAAATATGTGTCGGTCATAAGCAGCGCCTATAAATTTAGCACAATGTCCGAGAGCATCTAAAACAAGGCAGGTGTGAAGCACATTGAACAGAGCATCAGAGATGCTAACGCGACTCTTTACATGCTCGCTCTCATCGTCCGAATCACAATCCTGAGTCCGCACCTCCACGGCGGATGAGTATAAACCGGGTGTATGCTCCTTAAACCACGATGTGGGCTACAAGAAAACCAAATATTAGTAACACCAATAAGTTAATAAGAAAACTACAACCTTATGAACTTTTAACCGCCAGGCTGCATCCGGCTGCAGTGCCAAATGCCAGTGCTCATCAGTCAGTATAAGCTCCATGAGCAGTTTCGCCAAAACTAAGCGACTGTCGCGTGCAATCTCTTGCTGTGGCGTTATCATAAGTGTCAGCAACAAAATGGACTCATTCATGACAGAACTGTGCTGCTGGATGAGGTCTTGGCAAAAGTCAAAGATTAGATGATTTACGGACGGTTTGGCGCCCAATAAGGCCGCAATATCGTACAGAAGATTAACACAACGTTTGGTGTTTAAATATTTGAACTGACGCCAAGGCAGCGTCCCGAGCTCTGTAGCCAAGTCTATAGTCTTGCCGTCAACTACTCCACGCAGAGAGTACTCCTCATTGAGTAGATCGCGTGATGTGCGCTGATCGAGTGCAGTAAGCAGACACATGACAAAGAGTTCGAGATTTTTGGGCACCAGCAGCAAAAGTTGTAAGCTTTCCTCACTGAGATTTTGCAGGAATCCTTTAAAAAATAGTAGTTCGGAAAATTGTTCGTTATCATCGGTTCGATGTAGTATCCTCGGCCAGCTATGGAGATGTGCGTCCAGCAGGATTTCTGCATTCTCCTCAAAGATTCCCGCCGAGCTGGGCTGCTCTTGCAGATATACAAGTGTCGCTTGACACATCTGTGCAATTGATGACTCCTCATCGCTGGACAATGCCAGCACACTCTCCAGTAAGTGCTTAAAGTTTTGCTTCAGATTGTGAGCACAATTCCTGAGCAGCAGACAACAAATTTCTGCATAAGTTGAACGCACTTTTATGCTATCGTGGGCACGCAGTATCGTCGTTTTCACAAAGATCGGATTTATGTGCTGTGATGTGGCTGCTATCCACTGGGCCGAACGTAAATTAGCCTGCAGATCCTTCAAACGCTCCTCGTTTTGCTCCAGAGTGTTTCGCTTGCTGCCAAAAATGTTTATATTCTCGGACTTTGGGAGTTGCTCAGCTGCCGAGCTAAACAGTGATTGGAATGCATTGGCATCATATCGTGCCATGTTGAACTCATCAGTAGTTTCCTCAAACATAACACAGATGATGCGTCCTAAAGCTGCAATAGCCATCTATAAGGAGGATTATATGTCATTAATTAGATAAATGAATTTATTGACATCTTACCGATTTGATGTATTCGCCCATCTTATCATCCCCCTTTGACACCCTAAATAGCACAGTCACTACTTTTGGCAGGTATATGAATATAGTATTAGCCACTTGATTCCGGAGCACCACATCGCTCGCATCGGCCTCGTCGTGCACATAAAATAAAACCATTAAGCAGTCCAGCGAGGCAATGACCAATTTCCGATACTTCTCTTGAGGTATGAGCTCCAACAACGTGAGCAGAATTTGACCTATTATTAAAGTAGTTTCCATATTGTAAAATGCTTCCAGGACGTCGCTTGCAGAACGTCTTAGTGCCTCGGAAATGCAAAGCACTGTAGCTAGTTTAATTTCTTCCGAGAGATCGGGCCGCATTTTGGCTGCTTGAGAGTCGCGCACCTGCAGCAATGCTACCACCAGGATTGAGCGTAGACCCTTCTCATCCGTCAGACACAGCTGCGAAATAACATAACGTAGGCAGTTCAGCAAGCTGGTACGCAGCTCCTGACTTTCACTGTTAAAGATGTATTTAAAATTAATAAACCCTTATTTGAGTTAGTCAGTTAACTTACCCTTTGAGTTGGTCTAGCTTAATCACAAGCGGTACCACAATTTGAACCTGAAAAATGCGTGATTGTGCGAAGTCAAATCCCTGCACTTCCTTTTCCACCTTCGCCAATGTTGATTTGCTCGGCTGCTTAACGAATTCATCAATGGCAGGCTTTATGCGCATCACATACGCCTCCAACGATGACATATTGATCACAAGTAGATACTCTAAAATATTTCAAAAGAGTAAACAATTGAAAATTGGGTGAAAAGAAAAGAGCGGCAAGTCCAATTCAAACAGCTGTTTGAACAGCTGTGAACCATTCGTGCACTAAAATACGTTAATTTTTACAAATTTTCCAGCACTTAAATATTATATTGCTGCATAGTTCGTTTTATTATTACTATTGTATGTATAATTCATTTAGTTGTAAAATTCGTGCTGAGCCTCATCCTTACGCACACTGGTCTTGTAGCCCTTTTCAAAGTCCTTGGAGCGTGCAATATAGCGATTCTCACGAACGGCATGCATGCCCGCTTCCTGGCAAATTGCATTGATATCGGCATTGGAAATTTTATCTGGACGAGCAATAAGCTCCTCTAGATCCACATCCTCAGCGAGATTCATTTTGGCCGTTATGGTGGTGAACACCAAACGCTTCTGACGACGATCCGGCAATGGGAATTCGATTTTACGATCCAAACGACCAGGACGCAGTAAGGCGGGGTCTAAAGTGTCTGCACGATTGGTAGCCATGATCACCTTAATATTGGTTGTCTCATCAAATCCGTCCATTTGATTCAACAGCTCCAACAGAATACGCTGCACCTCACGATCTGCACCTGTTTGAGCGTCAAAGCGCTTGGTGGCAATGGCATCGATTTCATCAATGAAGATGACCGATGGAGCATTCTGCTTGGCCAAACGGAAGAGATCACGCACCATACGAGGCCCCTCACCCAAATATTTCTGGACAAACTCTGAGCCCACAACGCGTATGAAGGCAGCTGTGGTTTGATTAGCTACCGCCTTGGCCAGCATGGTCTTACCGCATCCTGGAGGGCCATAAAGAAGAACTCCACGAGGTGGGTCAATGCCTACAGATTAAACTGATTAGATAGTATGTGTGGTTTGGAAAGAGTTATGCGCCTACCAATCTGCTTATACAAATGGGCGTGAGTTAGGGGCAGTTCGACAGCTTCGCGAATCTCCTGCTTTTGCATATCAAGCCCACCTATATCAGAGTAACTGACGTCTGGTTTCTCTTCAGGTGACAGCATGGAGATGGTACTATCGGCCTCTGGTGGCACCAAGTCCACCAAACAGTTGCTCTGCTTATGCAAGGCTACTGAAGCTGAGGGCTTCAGCTGCTCCCTGTCGATAGTGGACAAAACGCGTACATAATAATTGGAGCCCGTAGTGGAAGCAACGATGCCAGTGTTCTCATCAACAGCCTCGAGGAATTGGCCAATAACCAGTGGCACAGCCTTGGCGCGTTTCACCTCTTCTTGGGCATGCAAATATTCCTTCTTTAGATTACGCTGCTCCTCCTTGATATAATCTTCTTGGACCTGCAGTAATTCCAGCTGCAATTGCAATTTCTTGTAACGCACATAGTAATCAGCCTCTTCCAAGCTCTGGTCGACGTCTAGCAAATCTTCCTTAAAAACAACCATTTTCTTCTATTTTTTCAATAGTTCCTGACGGAAGGGCACAGTGAGAATGACTTGAATTTTCAAATAGGACAAAGTGTTGACAAGTTTAAACAGTGATGTCAGTGTTGACAGTTGTTAACAGTCACCAATTATGAATGTTATCGATAAGTGTCACGATCCACGCACAGCTGTTAGCGTAGTCTGTTATGGTTTTTTGTTCGTGTTGGTTTACTTATTCTTGTTATGCTAAACGTGGAACGATTCTATTTTTAAATCAATTTTCAATTTTATTTTGGAATTGTAAATTCTGTTCCAAAGCAAATAGACACACGCTGTATGCCAAATCAATTTTGAAAATCGTGGCAATGCTAGACAATTGAATACATACGAAAATACGAGCAAACAGTGTAAACGCCGGCTGTGTTTATAATTTGTTGATAAAAAAATACGTCACCTGTGGAATATATAGATATATGTGCATTTACCAAAAACCGTAGCATTAGCTAGCTCAAAAAAAAATGATGACAATTATGTAATATGCCAATTGTATATATTTAAAAAATCGGCTTCTTTGTGTTTGCTCAAAACAACTGCTATAAAATGGATACTCTGGTATTCCTCACGGCTGCAGCCCACCTCGTCTATACGCCCTTTACCAAAGTCGAGGAGAGCTTCAATTTGCAGGCCATGCACGATATATTATATCTAAGGGACAACTTTACCGCCTATGATCATCATGAGTATCCGGGTGTGGTGCCACGTACATTTATTGGCCCACTAATTGTTTCCATGTTGTCTGCTCCATTTGTGCTGCTCTTTGAGACGCTGAGCATCAATAAATTCTGGGCACAATATGTAGGTAAAATACACTAACTGAACTATATTTAAACACTCTTTATTCCACAAATTTAATTCTTTTCTAGTTCGTCTGGTGCTGGCTGCTGCGATTTCTATTTCGTGGAACAATCTGCGACAAGCTGTGACCAAGATCTTTGGCATTGAGGTGCGTCTCTGGTTTACGGCCATAACCATAACACAATTTCATTTCATTTTCTACATGACACGCCCACTACCGAACATCTTTGCCCTGCCCTTAGGTATGTTTAAACTAGCATATACTGAGCTTAAGTGATTCTAACCAGCCATTTACTTGCAGTGCTTTATGCCATCGCTTGTTGGATGCGTGGTCAGTACAAGCCCTTCATCATCTGCTCGGGAATAGCCATAATTATCTTTCGCTCGGAGCTGGCGCTGTTTTTGGGCTTGCTGCTTGCCCTTGATTTGCTGCAACAAAAGTTATCTATTAATGGGTATGAATTTGACCTTAATTTCTGCCGGACTTCAATTTATTTTCTTTTCTTTGGGTCCATAGTTTGCTGAAAATAGCCGTGCCCGCTGGTGTGGGTATATTAGTGGCCACGGTCTTGGTGGACTCATTCTTCTGGCGCCGCCTGCTCTGGCCCGAGGGAGAAGTGTTATGGTACAATACTATACTCAACAAGAGCTCCAATTGGGGTACATCCCCATTGTTGTGGTACTTTTATTCAGCGTTGCCTCGTGCCATGGGTGTGTCCCTGGCATTTGTGCCTATTGGCATTTACTTCGAGCGTCGTATTCGCCCCTTGGCTCTGGCGGCACTAGGATTTGTACTGCTCTACTCACTGCTCCCGCATAAGGAACTGCGTTTCATCATATACGTGTTTCCAGTGCTCAATATTGCTGCAGCCTGTGCCTGTCAACGCATGTAAGTGGATACCTTTTGCTCCTTTTGGCTTGTCTAAATAAATGTTTGTCTTTTCAGGTGGTTGAACAGCGCAAAGTCTGCATGGCACAGCTTTTTGGCGCTGATTGCTGCCTCTCATCTGCTGCTAAATGTGCTTATTACGATATTTCTGCTCGTTGTTTCCGGCACAAATTATCCGGGCGGTGCGGCGCTTTCACGTCTGCATCGTTTGGAGGCAAGCAATCCAAATGTTTCGGTGCACATTGCCAACTTGGCGGCCCAGAGCGGCGTATCCCGTTTCATGGAGATTCACAGTGAATGGACTTACAGTAAAGATGAGTCAATGAACTATACTCAAGCAGAGATTGCAAGATACACTCACCTGTTGGTTGAGGCAAAGAACAAACACAACACTGAGCTGTGGACAACACTGCAGAATGATTTCGAAACCATGGAGTTCGTGGATTGCTTTAATAGCATTGGCATTCAGTACAACTCCTTGTTCCCAGTACGCATTAAGACAAAGCCTTGTATAGGGATTCTGAAAAGGATTGCTAAGGAGCTACCCAAGGATAAGAAGTTGCCAAAGGAAAAGAAAGCAAAGGAGAAACCAAAGCGTAAAAAGGAAAAAACTAAGGCTGAAAATGAGGAAATAATTGAGGACACTCCCTTGGAGCCTGAGACCAAAGAAGAGGAATTCATACAAACTTCAATCTCAGACGATTTGAATGAAGTTTCGGAACAACTTTTGAGTGTGGAGCCACAAATGCTGGATATTGAGCTCGACGATGATGATGGTTTGGTAAATACTGTGGAAGAATTCTCAATGGAACACCATGTGCCCGATCCAGTTGAAGTCGCCAAGGAAATAAATTTCCAGGAACTGCGTAATCTTGCCCTATCGCAAACTACACGAAAATCTAGAGCTGTCACAAAACTGAAACTGCGAAAGATCATCGAGCAGCACTATAGGGCGAAGGGAAGACATATCGAAAACGATTCTGCTGAGCAGCCAAAGCCCGTTTTGCCACGCACTGGTATGCGTCAATCAGTCAAATCCATAATCAAGCAGGAGAAGATCAAAGAGATGATCGAACAGATTGCCACAATGGATTTGACACGCATTTGCGATTTGGAAAAGACATCGACAAAGGACTGTTTAAAGCAGGTTATAGACAAGATCGACGATGATAGCATTAAAGTATAGTGACAAATCAATGGAGTAATTCAGATTGTAATTAAAAAAGTTGTTTGTAATAAAATCGAAAGGTAAACAAATGCGCATTCTGCTAATGCAATGGTTTATTAGTACTAAATGCTGCTGTGTATAGAACATGCACTAAGTGTAAATCGATATTGATCGTGTAAAGCCCATTGAACAGTTTGGAATCTATATTAAATGTCATTTTTCAACCAGTGTCAAGTATATACATAAAATTCTAGGCTGTTATGAAGCCGGCAAATAACCAAAAATCGAGTACCAACCCGATAGCTGAGAGAACAAGTGTAGAAGTGTAAAGAATACTGTCCATGCCGCCACCCTTGAGAAATACGGGCTTATCATTATCCGCCTGGAATGTCTGCTGCAGCTTTGCCATTTTCGGGGTCAGTTTTCCGGGTCCAGAGTCACCCTTTTGGCCCAACGCATTCGGAGATGTTTTAAACGAGCGTGATACCACAAGCATGGGAGCTATTGCGCCCCATTTACCAATGTCGCACAAAATGGGCTAGATAAAATACAGTAAGTTATTGAAAAATATAAAAATACTTTTTACATTTTTACTTTACTTACACGAAATTTAGAAATAATAATTCTTTGCATTTTGCAAACAAATTATTGACTATATTCTGAAGCGAAAAGATGTTGGAATGAACAAGTGAAATATGTGTAGAGATTTATATCGGCAACTGTGTGATGTTTAAAAACATAACTGCTACGTTTGTTTAAAATCTATACTAGTTTAAAAAGTAACGTCTTTTTTTGAAAGTTATCGAATCTTCGATAAATGATAGCTGGTTTCTAACTGCTTATGTTAATAACATTTTTTAATTACGTTAAGCTCTTATTTGCCGATAACAGTCTATCGCTGCTAATAACATATTGCAGACATGTTAAGTTCTTAGATGCCGCTTTATAATTTCACAATTCATTTGTTGTTAGTGCATTTTATAAACAATGTTGGCTAAATACTTGAATCGCTCAGTTAGTAAAGCCAGCACAGAGACTCTTAAGAAATGCTGCACTTTAAAGCCCATAGACCCTGAGTATACTGCGATACAATTGAAAAATGGTGAGAACATCGTTGGTCGCTGCAAGGAAACCGGAATTCGTGATTCACGCTGCTCCAAAAGACAACTCCAGTTAATGGTGGACGCAAAGCATGCAAAAATACAACTAAAGGTGGTGGGCATGAATCCGTGTGGCGTTAATGGAGTCATGGTTATGCAGCATACAGAATGCGAGTTGAAACACGGAGACCTCTTGGAAGTGGTCTACGGTCGTCACAAATACGAAGTTATCTTTAACAAGTCAGCAGCATCAAAGAACGCAAACGACTCCACTGACAGCCCAATGGACATTGAAGGACTGGAACCCACGACAGGAGAAAGATGGAATTCAGCGGGAAATGGTAAATTGGTGATTTACACCAGCGCCGGAGTAATGTCCTCCAACAAAATTGCTGGCTACGATATGGATGGAACCATTATAACTACCAAATCTGGCAATGTTTTACCCAAAACTACAACTGACTGGCAAATCATCTATCCGGAAGTGGCTGAGAAGCTACAGCGCCTACACAAAGATGGATTCAAGATTTGCTTTTTTACAAATCAAGCGGGCATTGCACGTGGATATGTGGATCTGAACGAATTCAAGTTGAAAGTGAAGAATATAGTGGCTAAACTGAATGTGCCCATTCAGGTTTTCATTGCTATTGGTAATGGTTACTATCGCAAACCGTTGCCCGGCATGTGGGAGCACCTAGAGGAAGTTATGAACGAGAATGTGCCCATTAATAAGAAACGTAGCTTCTTTGTGGGCGATGCAGCAGGGCGGCCAGAAATCGGCAAAGGGGTCACAAAAAAACGAAAGGATCATTCCCTGGCAGATCGTCATTTTGCTGCCAACATTGGCGTTTCCTTCTATACACCCGAAGTGCATTTTCTGGACAGACGCGTCGAGGAATGGAACAAACCAGAGTTTGAACCCAGCACTGTGAACGCTGAAGATGACCAACCCATTTTTGAGCCAGACAATGTGCAGTTTGATGCAGACAAGTGTGAAATGATTATAGTCGTTGGTCTGCCCGGTTCGGGCAAGAGTCACTTCTGTGCCGACGTGCTAGGTGCCAAGGGCTATAAAATCGCCAATGCCGACACGTTGGGCAGCATACAAGCGTGTCTTGCGCTCTGTCAGCGTGCTCTGAGCGCGGGTCAGTCCTGTGTGGTGGATAATACCAATGTGGATCCGGATCACCGTAAAAAGTATATATCTCTTGCGGTGGGAATGAACGTACCAGTTCGTTGTTTTGTGATGAATACTCCGCACATTCAGGCGAAACATAATATAGCTTTTAGGGAACTTAAGGACACAAAGGTCAAGCCAATCAGTGATTTGGTCTACAATACAATGAAAAAACGGTATCAAGCACCGACATTGGATGAAGGGTTTGTCTCGATTAACAGAGTTAATTTTAAGCCGAAGTTTTCTAGTGAAAAGGATGAGAAGCTTTATAAAATGTATTTACTGGAGAAGTAATCTTTAATCTAAGGTGAATATTCGCTTGGCGATGTCATCTATTAGCCAATCCATGGAGCTCAATAGTTTTTCTCCCGTTACAGCGCTTACCCCCGCTACCAACCAGTGATGTGTTGTGATGTCATCCAAGCTTAATATCTGTAATCCCCAAATTGTTAATAAATTTTAAATCTTAGTCAATAATCTTAACTGACCTCTTTGATTTCATTTGAGCTTAAAGCACCAGGCAAATCCTGTTTGTTGCACAGCACTAGAAGTGTGGCGCCTGCTAGACGCTCTTCCTGCAATAGGACTTGCAGTTCCTGCTTGCAGCTTTCCAGACGCATGCGATCCGCGCTGTCCACAACCCAGACGAGACCATCTGTGCACTCGAAGTAGTTACGCCAATAGGAACGCAGTGACTTCTGGCCGCCCACGTCCCACATGTTTAGCGTATAACCTTTGTGCTCCAACGTCTTGATATTAAAGCCCAGCGTGGGTGAGATTTCATCAATGCGTTCGCCATTAAAACGCTTTAGAATCGTGGTTTTACCTGCATTGTCCAGCCCCCTAGAGGCAGAATTACAAGTATGAATCACAAATAATCAGAGATGGATGAATAAGTAGATTCTAACTTACAGCAGGAGTATACGCATCTCCTTTTCCTTCTGACGCATTTTTTTCAATACTGTTAGAAATCCCATTGTGTAATTAAACTATTTGTTGCTTAAATATTACTTGTAAATAATTCTAAAGTCAGCAGCTGCGGCAAATACAAAACAAAATAATAATGTTTGTTGTTGTGAGTGCCGCCAACGAATACATGTGAATGGCAAATGTACTAAGAGTTGTATTTTTCTAAAACAGGGTGGCATCTCTGTTCTCCATAGACGTCAAACAGCTGTCATAACTTGGGGCCCGTGAATTTTCGCATCAGCTCACTGAACCATTTGCATTTCAGCAACTAAAAATAAAATATATTTAACAAAATGATGAACTTGTCCAGAGTAAGTTGATCAACTGGAGTCGCTTGGCTTCTGTAGTTGCTGACATGCATATAATGGTCATACAAGTGGCCTGGAAGTCAACAATTGGAAATCAATTACGTAAGTTGGCTGGAGTGGACCAAACTAACCGCACATTTTTTTATATTTGTTTTCATAGGCTGTTGTGCGCAGTTTCACTACTGCAAGCACTCGTCGTGCCACCGCTACCAGCAAGGATCAGATCGAGAAGGGTTACTTTGAAATCCGCAAGGTTCAGGAGCACTTCCAGAAGAAAGATGGCAAGCCCGTCTTCCTGAAGGGATCTGCTGTCGATAATGTGCTGTACCGCATCACCATGGCGCTCGCCCTTGTCGGCATCGGTGGCATGGGCAAGCTCTTCTGGGAGCTCAGTGTGCCCAAGAAGGAGGAATAGGTGGCCCAAGCAGTATAGTCTAATCCCTAAGCTAAGCCATTACCAGCTCCCCAGCAAACCCCAAAAATGCAGCGTAGTTTGCTTATATTTCCCTGCTTTGACTTGATTGTGTGAGTAGATAATCTCCCTGATACTACTGGGAATTATAAGTAATTATTGGCATTTCCTTTGCAGAGCTGAAAACCCACAAAAAACCTTGAATGTTGCTTGTGTTAAAATATATATATGACTAAGTTTAATGTGTATCTGAACATTCGCAAAAGCATTTCAAACGTGGAAATATAAGAACTTGGCTGTAAAGTTATAAGATAAAATTACGCGTCTTTCTCTCAATTTGCGGCGGAATCAAAGGAATCGAGTGGTTGATCAGTTCTTACGACACATGGTCGCTTATTTTTCAAAATAAATTTGCCGAATATTTTGACACACACAAACACACTCAGAAGTAGAGGGAAATAAATAAATTGCATTGACATTAAATAAACAAAACAGCGACAATATTGCCGGGAAAGATTGGAGCATGTCAATGTGGACGTGGTGAGGAAAGAGTCCGTTTTATAAATCAAAGGGCGGCAACTCGGCGCGTTGCCTTTGGCATGGAAATGTATTTTAAATCGAGCGAATCATGCTGCGCTTTAACACACACAGCACACACACGCACGCACATGTGTGTGAGTGAACCCATGTGTATGTGTGTTTATTAATAACCAAAGAAAAGAACAGGAAAATAGCAGAGAAGTGCAGCGAAATGTGCAATTTAAGGCGTTTTCATTAGTTATTTCTCCATAAACACTTAAATAAAATTAAAGCGTTTGAAACAAAAAAAGTAAGGAAAGAAAACCATAATATAGCCATTTAATTTTAAGAGTTTTCCGTGCAATTCACACATACTTTCGGCTTGTTTTTGTATCTCAGTGTGTTTGTGTGCGTGTGCAGAACAACAACAATTTTGCTATTTCATTTGCAGTTACGGACCATTTACATTTTTGGATGTGCACGCGAAGCGCATAAAATGAACACGAGTTTACCGTTAACATATTCCACTGTATATGCATGAGTGTGTGTCTGTGTGTAGGTGGCTAAGTACTTGGAAGATGAACTAAATCCGAACATTTCCAATTGCATTTCATTCCCGATATAGAGTACATTGTAAAATTCTTTTCCCTGAATCTGCTTGATTGCTAACTAAAAATCATCTAATTTACAGACATGTTTGTGCATGCACATACATAGACAGACATTTATTTTTTCGTTAATTAATTAAATGCAGAGAGCCATGAGAAAGAAATTATGTGCACTTGTCGCAAACTTATTATATTTCATAGACTGTGAAAAATGTTATACGGCCGTACTACCAATAGCAATTCCAATTATGGCTTTGGTCTACTGTCAGTGCTATCAGTGGAACTCCGTCGGCCGTTCCACACGAGTGCACACTGTGTGGCACCACAATAATAACTCAAAATGCATAGAAGATGCGAAACTAAATGTTTTTCCCCCTTTTTACTTAAGACGTTGCCAAAAAAGAAACAAGAAAACAAACTAAAAGAAAAGAAGAAGTGTAAGAAGAAGAAGTAGCGTGTAGAATCAAGAATCGAAAAATGTGTTTCATTAAATTTTATTTATAGTCAGCAATTTTATGCATTTAAAGCGCGTCTATCAACGGCAGCATCAACAGCAGCATCAGCAGCAGCATCTGAAACTGAAACTGCAACTGAAACTGAGCATCGCCATGCGGAAACGACTGCGACGCCATATTGAAATTAACTGTGGCGCACTTTCGCCAAAAGGATGAGTGAGAGAGGAACAGTGAGCGTGAGAGATGTGCAAGCGAGCGCCCTATTCGATAACAGTGATCGATAACAGTAACAGTAGTAGAAAGCAGCGTAAATAGAGGTAAGTTCCTCAAAAATAACTTTTTAAACACAAAAAATATATTAAAAATTATAAAATCAAAATTCTCTGGTACTAAAAATGTTCAAAATCTAATAAAAAATTCTTAAGCTAATATCAAACAACTCTTTAACTTAGAATTAAGGCAACCAAGTTGATGTTATTTAAATTGGTTAGTTTTCTTTGATTTAATTTACTTTAGAGCTTATATTATTTATTTATTTAATTAAAAAACTATCTTAACTCAAGTCTCATTTTCATATATTAAACTTTCAATTTAAGTCTTGAACAAACTTTGTTTTATTTACACTAATAATTAAATTTAGAAAAAACTTTCACCTTTGTCAACGTACAATTTGCTTTGCTTTGTGTTTACTGCGGCATAGATAAATTTGTAGTGTTTTTATTTTTGTGATCCAACTAAAATATGGCAAACGGCATGCGCTCAGATCCAGGCACAGACCCTGTAGTATTCGCTGTGCCAGTCCAAGACCCAGACCCAGGCCATTGGCAGTGCTCTGCAAGCGTTGTCGCATCAGCCGCAGCAGCCGCAACCACAAATCAGAATGTCGTTGAAGCATTCAAGTGCAACCGGCGTGAAGCGAACTCGCTGCTGCCTCTGCTGCTGTGCCTCTGTCACCGTCTGCATCCCCACCTTACTCCCGATCCACCTCGGATTTGCGGCAAATCTTGACAACTCTCAGATGAACAGCCGCTGAGTGAGCAACGTCAACGTTTCGTCTTTGTCCGAATGCTTCTAAAAGAAGTAGGAAAGAAGGAGACGTAGCAGAAGGAGGAGGCGGAGTAGTAGGAGTAGCAGTAGGTTAACTCCAGTGTTAAGCCTTCAAACAAATTTCGTCTTTCGATCTGTCTAGGCACGTCGCAGCACGTCCAAAACCCCGAAACCCGTTTGGCCTATTAACACTTCGATTACAACTCAACTTTTTTTTTGGTGACCGCCGTTGTTGGCCTGAGTTTCTGGGTGGTCTTGAACGACGCTTTTAGTTAAAATTTTGATTTATTTGAGCTTCAATTAGTCGTTGTACAAATCTGTTTATTTATTTGCTTTTAATTATTGTTTGAAACCACAAAGCCGTGCCACTGCTCACTGCCACAGGTTAGAGGGCGATACAAGCCCCTCAAAAAAAAATTCGACTCGAACTGAAGAAGGTTTTTAATTAACACCAGCACAATAATTTACGAAATACATTAATGGAATTTTAAGTGATTTTTCAAATAAATTTGCATTTGTCGATCGGTTGAACCAAAGGACATTTAAAATTGGGAATTCAAGTGACCATGGAGATTGCTAATCTGTTAACTGTTACTAATTAAAGTTGCAACACAGTTTAGATTCATGTTTGTGCTTTAATCTAAATGCAACCAAGTGTGTTCATCATAACATACTTAAATCCAGAATTTCCTGGGAGAGGGGCAGAAGAGCTCATACATGATTGAATTTGGGGATTGTGTTATGATCAACACAAAACAAAAACAAAAACAGATACTACATGGACATGGTTGCCGGAAAACGTAAACTCTGAAAAAATATTGAAATGCATATTTGAAATTTATAAACCATAACGCTACACAGACAAAGCATGCGTGTGGGAGTGAGAACGGAATGGGGATTGGGAGCGGGACTAAAACAACATATTCAAAATGGGCGTGAAAAATGCGCTTCCCATTTCCCGCTACTCCGGCATGAGATAAAGAAGATGTGTTAGTTTATTTTTCGCGCTTTGAAACTGAAACCGTCGAGAAGTAGAAACATGTGTCCAATAAACCAAAATCCAAATCCGTATCTTTTCACACAAACGCCGCTGTGTAGTCCACTTACTACCGCGCAATATTACAGGGTTGTTAGCAGTGCGAACCACTCGGATCAGGTGACAGTTGCGGTGCGTTGCCTCTCAAGTGAGCCGCTTCAGGTTAAGTCCAATAATTCATCGTCAACTGGAGTTTCGCTGAGCCGTTTTATGTCCACGTTCAGGTTCCCAAACAGGACACCCAACACTTAAGTGGCTGGCTACAAAGGTTGCTAACAACATAATCATCGTGATCATCTTGTCCCATTCCAAATTTGGGTCTCGAGCCGTACCTTAAGTGGGCGGCGGCTCAGCGTAGACAATTTGACGCTTCCGTCCAAGAGTTTACACCCTTTTTGGTCATGTTATGTCACTCGATTCTGCTCCGAATGTGTCAATTTTGCCCACTTTACGACATTTGAAGCCACTCTCTCTTCTTCCCGATTCCCATTCCCATTTCAGATCGGCAGATCGGCAGATCACACTATATTGCCTCTGTCACGGAATGCGACTTTTGTTTTCTTAAGTGTCGAGCATATTTTGTCGCTTGTGTTATTTTTGTTGGTTGTTGAATAACACTAAAATAAAATAAGACACAGATTGTGGAGTGTGCAGAGTGGAAGGAAAAAACACATAATATTCATTTGTTATGCTTGTCATTTGTCGCTGCTGTCGGCTACTTCAAAGCATTTCATTCAATTTGTTAAACGCAGATAATTTGCTCTCTCCATCGGCATCGCCATCTCCATCCCGATCTTCATCTGGATTGGCGTCCAAAGTTTCGAGTTGTGGGGCTTTGACTTTTCGCATATGTTTAATTATTGTCATTTCTGTACATACATCTGTTTATTTAAGACGAAAAGTGTCACCAGTAGTACATATAGTTAAGTAATATTTTGAAAAAATATTCAAAAGAAAAAAATTTAATTAAATATTAAGACAACTGATTTTTAAATATATTTGAAGATATTTAGCATAAAAATTTACTAAATTCTTATACACACAAACTGCTTTTAAAGCAGTTTACCCTTACCAAAACTTTTTAGTGTGTTAAACATTTGTGAAAACATGTTAATAACCTTTTTAAGTATTTACAACAATTTAAAAAACTTATGCAATATTTTTTTACAAACGATTCAAGTTTTTTAATGCATTGCTGACTTGGTTTTGTTGCTCAAAAAAGTTTGGGTTTCGAAATTACATAAAAAAATTACATAAAAAATAAATGAAATTTTTTAATCACTTCAGATTTTTGGACAAATCAATAAATCGAGTGAAAATACGCTAGGAGTAAAATAATGTAATGTAAGTAAGTATAGTTATATAAATAACAATTGTATATATACTAGAGATTTAATTAAGATTAAATCAAAATCAATTAGTAAAAAAGTTCCAAAAATCCTTAGAAAAAGGAATTTTAGGAAGTTCAAAATATTTAGGAAAAAATGCTCTAGTAATTCTAGTTGGAAGCGCAATGAAACGAATCACGAACGAAGCGATCACAATGGCGACCGTCAGAACGAGTACGAAAAAGAGAGCGAGAGAGAGAGTAACGAGTTCGAATACGAATTCGCAACAAAGCAAAAAAAGGTAGGCACAGGCAGGTAGGAGGCCATAGCGAGCTCAAGGAGGTGTGTCCAACTGGCTGATGAGAGAATGTGTGTGTGTGTGTGTGAGTGCAGAGCAAGTTGGACGCTCACTCACACACACACGTAAGCGAACGAACTGATTGACTGGCAAATAAGTAAGCATGTGTGTGTGTGTGTGTAAATGTAATAGAGCGACGTGAGACGAGAGTCTTTCTAATGAGCGAACGACAAGAAAAATTGGCAGCAAGCATTTAATGACGAAATTAAATATTAGTGACAATCATATGAAGACAACAAAATTTCTTATAATTAAGTCTAACCATGCGAATCGCAACGGCTCGACGAGATTCGAAATGCGGCATCTCAGCAACGCCACCAGCAGCAGCAACAGCAGCAGCATCAGCTGCAGTGGAACCATGCCCTCTGCAGCCCTGGTTGTAGGGAATAGGGATTTGGCCCTGTGCCGCTTTATTAGCCAACAACGATCGCTCAAATGATACGATTTTGTTAATGAAGCAAAAATAGATGCAAATGCATTGACAAACTAGGCGGTCGACAACGGCCACGCCCTCGATCACAGCTAGTAGTGTCGCTAGTGTGAGCATGAGTGTGTGTGTGTGTGTGTGTGCGTGTGTGTATGATACTAAAAAGTCATGACATCGCTCGGGCATACTGCGGAACGCTACGGATACGCTTACTTGCTTCAGATTGGCCATTCAAGCATTCAAAAATTAACTCCGCCCGGTTGCGTATGGTTAGTCAGAGTCACAAGAGCAGACTACTCGTGCGCAGCTGAGATACGAACCCAAAAGATATACACATACACATGCACATGCACACGCACACATGTCTACACTATTCGTGGTTGATGCACAGGAGCGCAGTGCGCTGAAATTGAATGTTGTGGGCGGCAAATTAATATCAGAGTAAGTAAACTAAATGTGAATCATATAGTAAGTGTAAGTACACAAAAAACGATATTTTAATTAACTTAATAAAATAATAAAATAATTAAATACAAATGTTTGACATGTGATTGATGATTGATATGTGAATAAAAATTTATTTTAGTGTCATTACTTTATTTATTATGTGATTAATTTTTGATCATAAATACAAGTCTTTAGTTTACGCACTTAATTGGGCGCGCATCTACCCGAATGCGCTCCTGTGCGTTTAAAGACATTCTTCATTTTTGTTATTTTGCCAGCCAACTACAAAACACGCACACCAACACACAGCAACAACGCCATTAAAACCAACAAATACAAAGCGATCGCCGCCCTCCGTGTGTATGTGTGCAGTATGAATGTGAGTGAAAAGAGAAAACACATAAACATGCACACACACACCAACTCATGCGCTACCAGCGCTCGAGAGTGAGATGGAGCGAGAGTGTGAGTGAGAGCGAGTTAGCGAGTGAGCGAGATCTTTTGGATGCTGCGTCGCAGTCGCTGCTGTATCGTTTGCTTTTGATTGTTGGTGCTTTTCGCATGCGGCTGCGGATTGATGAATACAAGCGACCGTTAGTCTCAGCAGACACGGGTGACGAACAACAACAAGTTGGAGCTGTGCTGTGCTGTGTTGTGCTTTACTGTAAATGTGAATTGTGGCAGTGAAACAAATCACGGATCACGGATCAGTAACAGAAAGCAACGGGTAATTGGATTTTTATGCGGAATTGCAAGTGACAAGAATTTTGTTTTTTAATCTTTGTGCGTGTCTATGCGTGTGTTCGTGCGTGTGTGTGATCAACTTCGGTTACGCGAGGCGGTAAAATACCCCACACAGAAATCAGGTGTGAAAAGTGCGTGATAATTTCCGAACAAAAGTTACCCAGAAATATAAGAATAAATAAAATATAGTATATATAAATATAAAAAAAATATGTGCTAATCAATTTGCAGTTGTGGTTCAACAACTCATAGGAAGTATCGCGTATCCAAAACTACAAATAGTGCTATTAGTACTACTCCAATCTATATTCAAATTCAAATCCAATCAGGCAATCCAACTGGCGTCGCGCCGGCACCAAATGCCCGTCAATTTGTACAAATTTCATGCCTTAATTGAAACTAACAATACAGCCAAGTGCGAATAAGTACTTAACGGCTAACCACCCACATCTCCCCGTAAAGACCCCCTACGATCCCATTACAATTAAAAAATCGCTAAGAAGGCACGAGCGTGAACAGAGAAAGTATTCCAAGCGGCAGATTGACAGCAGAGTTGAACGAAAACAGCTACAATTGTGGATTTCTTCAGTCTGGAAATGGACCCAGGTAAAGTACTTACTTAACATAAATAACACAAGTGAATTATTATATCAGTGTAAGGCTAATATCGTTGGGGCTTAACTGCCGACGGCACTTGAAGTGTTTTAACAACACTCTCAATTGTTGAGTGGGGAAATTTGAGTAAAAAGAAAGACAAAGACAAAGTGTTCCGGCAGATCCATGCGCACATCCTGGTAGCCAAAGAAAATACACCTGACTGTTGTTGTCGCAATCCGTTCGTATGCAAACAAACAGTATTACTACCACTACTACTAGTACTACTACTACTACTGTGTACTTCGTGCCCAGGTCCAAAAAACACTTTTCGTGTTTACCTTTGATTTTCGTTTCAAAAAGATGAGCAGAGACGCCGACGCCGTCGCCGTGAGCGTCGCCGTCGCTTGCTGCCTTCTGTGCATAAGCGACAGCCTCCCGGTAGCACTGACACTTGTTTACTTACCATGGAGATGGCCGACTCTGTCTCGGTGTCCGTCTTTGTAGCTCTGTCCGCTGGCGACGTTGCCATTGCCTCTAATTTAACTAATGATCGTTGTAATGTTTGTGGTCTGTGCCGATGTTTGTCGTGCGGTCTTCACTTTTCTCGTCAAGTGTCCATGTCTCTGTTTGTCCCCACTTCTTCCCCTCAGCACCCCACTGTCCACTTCCAGCTAACGGCAGTCTCTACCCAATAAAAACCTTTACATCATTGGCCAAAAATATTGAAGATTTGCTTTATTGACACACATCGATCCACAATTAACCACATGCGCAATCTTCAAAATCAACATATTTTTCATGTTTTTTCTGTTTGGCATGCGTTGTAAGTCTATCGTAATTAACTAAGTGCTTGATATTAATATTATGTAAGAAACAAATGTCATCACTGTCGTGAATAAATACATACTTCATAGCGGTTAAAACATAAAGACATTGAATAGTTTGATTCAAAGAAATGGAATGGGTTGTTGAGGTATTGGTGATGCTCCTCTTACTCTATGTGTTTCTACATAAAAAGGTTTTAAAAATAATTATTTTAATTCATTGACTTTTTAGTTTAATCAGACAGAAGTAACTGATAATAATCACAAACAGAGTTGAATGAAAAAACAACTTATTTTACTGAGATATTTAACTTCAATAAAGTTTAAAATTCTTCAAATTTGTATTTTTTTCATGTAGTAAACAGAAAAGAAATTAAATTCTAGAAGAAATCTGTCTCTAATTATGTTTTACGTAGGAAACTATAGTCTGTTTTTGGAGTACTTGATTAAAGTTTTCCATCTCGAGCTTCACCAAAAATTATACTTGATTCAAATACTTGTTGCTGTATAATTTTCATTCAACAATACCTTTAAAAAAGCAAAAATTTAACCTCTTGTTAAAGTAAAATTTAAAACTTACAATTTTGTGCTCCGTGTTTATTTAAAAAAGTTAGTAAATCAGAGTTCGAGCCAAGTTCTAGTTACTTCACAAATAAGCCAACTTTTACCGCTCGTACAACTTCATTAGTCTACTACCAAACTCTGTCTCAGTTTATAGCTCCCCTCAGCTCCCCTCTGCACACTCCTGTGCAAATGTAACCCACGTAGCGGCAGTTCTTTGGCATTCAAAGCTAGAAGCAGCCAGCGATCGATCGGTCCATTAATGAGTTGCTTTCGATGTTTTGACATATTGTTTGTACGACGAGCTTTGTTTGCACAGCTCCAGACTATCCAGAGGCAGACATGGAGAAGTGGAGTGGGGGCAGTCGTGGAGCCAGTGGCTTTGGAGATGCAGAAATGCGTGACTAACGGCCACCGGTAGCCATCTACTTCGGTGGCTAAACATGGAAAACAAAAAGCATAGAGCGAGATGCTAAAATCACAGAAATGGGCAGTAAAACAAAAGGCAATAAGAACGGGCGAGGGAGAAGCGCAAGAGGAAGAGGTAGAAGAAGAGGAAGCGTTGCAGGAAGAGGTGGAGAAAGAGCAAAACCAAGAGCAAGTCCAAGTCAAAGACGTACGGTCACAAATGCAGGCAAACACTTGAGAGACGAAAAAGTCGCGTCAATGTGTGCACGCCTTAATGGATGAGTATACACACATGCACACACACGCAGGCACACACAGGGGCACACACACATACACACATGCTGCTAGTGTACACATGAATTCAGGAGCAAAGATTGCAACTCAAACGTAGACTGGAACTGAGGCGGGAATTGAGACGGTAACTGAGACTCTCAGTGTGGTCAGAGCATCATAAAAACTTCTGCTAACCGTAGCGCACCCTTTCCCCCATTCCTACCACAGTCAATCCTCTCCATCCTCCACCCCTTTCCTGTACGTCTCCACTAAATTTTCTGATTGTGCTCAAGTTTTGGCCAACGCTTCGCTGACTTGATTATGCGGCGACGACGACTTTAATTAAAATCACTTGCGTTATTTTTTTAAATTTAATTTTTTACATTCTGCGGTGCATGAATTCCTCATGATGAGATGATGGCCGCCCACTTGGAGCCAACGCAGTCAAAGGATTTGGCGGACATGTGGCAAGTGCAAGTGCAAGTGCAACATGAGCAGACTGCGAGCAGCGCCCGCTCATTAACATAAAATTTAATGATTTTCTAATCACCGACAAAAGGCACGTGTTTAACTATTTCCCTTCTTGGTTTCTCTTTTGTTGGTAATTAATGCGAGTTCATTAATTTGTGGTGAGGAAACCACAGCAAACATCTGGGGAGCACTTTTGACATGAACTAAAGTCTAGACTTAACCCTAATCCCAGCCAGAATTCCCCAAGGGCTGCACTCTGCTGAACTCCCAACTACGAACTCTGAACTGTGACCGGATCTCAGTGCTCCTTGAGAAACACATGTAGTGAAATCTATAGAAAATTTATGCTTGTCAGCGGGCATAGCTCGAATGCCAATGTGGATGGTTGTTTGGGGCTCTAGTTCTGCTACATTGGCTATGATTGGTCGGATCTTGGGCTTGATCTATGCACAGCATTTGTAGATTTCAATGAATTTCGGCAAACGCCTTGCTCGCATTGTCCGCATTCTTGGTACGCGTAATTGAAGTCACCGCTGCATGTCTTTGGGCGCGCCCCTTTTTACATGCGCCGGCAACGGGAACGGGATGGAAGAGGGATGGGTGCACAACGGGGTACTTAGGGGTACATCGGGGGTACCTCAGGGGAACTAGGGACACCAGACACTGTCATATTTCTCTAGTGGAACTCTGTGAGTTTTGGCTTGGCGACGCCTGCCGTGATTTATGGACCCATTCATTTCTGTTGACAGACAATGTTGTTGACGCTGAAGGAATCTATTTAGTTTTATGTACTTTTGATATCCACAGAGGGGAGGAATGGAGCTCTATGCCCCCCAAACGTCGGGTTCAGCCAAAGTAATGAGCTTAATTTATAATTTAAAGTACTTGCTGTGGTTCAAAATAAAATTAATCTTTGAGATTGGAATAAACATTCACAGACGTCTATAAGTTGCTATTTATTTAATAAGTATCTGATTGGATTTACAGCTGCTGTGCAGCTAGCAAGCATGGCTTAAAGAATGTGTACTTAAATTAAGTATTCAAGTTATTGTCATAAGTTTGAAATACTCAGTTTTTTTGCTGCAGTATTAAAATTGCTCTAAGTTCCTCACAACTTTTCTACTTTCTTTTTTAACTAAAACTCCCCTTGGACTACAGTGTACCGCATGAGAGAATATATGGCAGAAATTACAGATCGGTCGTTGTAAAGTAAACAGATGATGATTTCGCACTCTTTTAGACTTCTTTTCTTGTTGTAATACTGTCTGATAACGTTGGAAATTGAACTTTTGCTGATTAAATGGAAATAATATTGCCACAGTTCAAAAGGCTCACACACATGCACACCCTACAAATATTATATATTGGTATATATAGCGAATGGACAGTCTGCGTGGCATTTGCTTCCTTCTTCTTGTCTTGACTTGGTGACTTTTTTGCTGGCTCTTTTTTTTTGCTTGTTAAATTTACTGATAAATAAATGCGATTGTGCGGCAAATTGTGCAACGCTCCGAATGCGAAATTGTTGACAAGCTGCTTGAGTAAAACACTAAGTTGAATATATATTTAACATATTTTTAAAAGTATTGAAAAGTATGCTTTTAGCTATTTGGATACCAAAAGATCATAGAGGTGGCAACTAACGCTGCGTATGCGTAATGTGCCTCAGTAGAATTCAACTGAATTGTTAAATTAATTTTTGCTGCATTTTTGCAAAAGCAAATCAACGAGAAATTTATAAAATGTACAGAGAATAAATAGGGTATGCTAGGCAGCTAAATACCCTGTAAGTGTAAGGTCGCTAACAGCTTGTCAATAAGTTTAAAAACACTTTCGACTTTTGTAAAATGTTATTAAATATTAAAATAAATTCTTAATAATTTTTTGGGTAAATAAACAATCTACCCTTTTTTATTGAGCGTAGGTATTCAGTATTTCTCCTCCCTTAAATTTGGCAGCGACAAACATACTGCCAATCAAATTCTTGGTTTGCCACAGGGTACAGTGGAACATCGCCAGCGTGGCTGCCAAGAGTCAAAGATTTATGGCATCGTCACAGCCATATTGCAACTTGTAGTTTTTCAGAGAAAGAGCGAAATCAACAGGAAAAAAAAACAGAATACGAAAGGAAATTTAATTTGGCATGCTTTCTTTGCGGTCTCCAACAGTTTTTTGTGGCCATTCGCTTTGAGGCGAGACTATAAAATAATAATACAGATAATGTCCTCAATATTTAAAAAGGAAGACGCCATTTCATGCCAAATTTATATTCAATTTCTGACAATTTCAAAAAATATGCTGCGCGTGAGACAGACAGAGCAGCAATATGTCTTTCGGCCATTTTATTAATCATTTTATTTGTATTTTAGTAGCATTTAATTTAATTTAAAGTTGCCAGCGTTTTCTGAACTACAATTAAATACAATTCGCAACGTTTTATTTACAATTTTAAAAGTAATTTGTATCGAACGCTTCGTTTGAAGTGGAAACGTGCTAATTGACATTTCACCAATTCATCAATTTATCAAATTCCTTTATATTTATTTAATTTAATTTATATACTTGTAATTTATGGCATTGTTCTATTGTTGTGCCTGTTTGGGGTCGCTGAATGCCGATTTGCTGATTAAATGCCTATTGCCCATTATAATTCCGAGTCGTAAAAAATACAAAGTATTTTTTATGTGCCTAGCAATATTATGTCAAAAGTGGCTTATCAGCTGGCCAAATGTCCAGTTGTCTGTAAAATTTGTTCAATTTCAATTATGCATGAAATTAGTTTATTGCCTTTTGACATTTCAAATCTGTCGACAAACATTTCTAAAACGCATAATTTATTTAAATGTTATGTTTTGAGTAAAAAATTGCAATGTATAGTGAGTTCAATGGATTCACTAGTTGGACATAAGATTAGGCGTTGCTTATCAGTGGACAAAATAGATTGAGGCACAGAAAATACCCTGCAAAAATTTTGGAGTAGTCAGAAGCTCAATAAATAAATTTAAGAAAAATTTTTAGCAAATAACTTTAAGTTTATAAATAATTTTTATACTTTAGACTGCACAAGCTATGCCTTAAAAATATCTCATGCCCAGTAAGTCAACTACAGGGTATTTTTAAGTCCTCTTAAAACAATATAAAAATATTTTATTTGTTTACGAATCGAAATCTTTGAATTGATATAAACTAGTCACTAAAATGATTATCGCTTATGTCCATTTTTTCTATATAGTAAATATATATATTTGTCGATCGAGCGCGTCCATTTTGTTTAGCAAAATGGTATGATTATTTTTAATTAGTTCTAGTTAGTTAACGTTTGTTAATTGCTCCTATAATTGGATTTGCATGCTTCACTTAAGTTTTTGGGTGAACTTTTAACGATTTTTTAAAAACATTTATATAATTTACACACACACACACACACACGCACACTCGCACACACAACCACTTCAAATGCGGCATGCAGTTTCAGTTTCCATTTCAGTTTCAGCACTTTAATTTAATTGCCAAAAGGAATCTGCGAGTTGCGGTTTTTGTCAAAGCGAAAGTTTTTTGCATAATTCCAAGAAAGCGAAAAATCGCGATATCATAAAAACCATTTAGCTTCAAACTACTGCTCAGTAGCTACTGTTGAGCGATTGTTTGACTGTAATTTGTTTATCGTCCATCGAAACGAGCGGCCACTGTGCCACAATGACACTCCATTGTATTCGCCAATTTCCCAGAATTTATGATTTATAATTTCGCTTTATAGACAATTTTAATTGAGCTTTTTATGGGACGTACTCTGCGTGCTGCATGGAGTTGACTCTAAAAATGTTAGGGTATACTACAGCCAGGGTTACCACACTCAGTCGGGCGTGACCAGGCTCAAAAAAAGTGTTGAATTTCAAGTCAAACACAACCATTTGTAAGCCATTTGTACAACAACATGGCTAATAATGCAGCTACCGTCGTTGACTTCCGCTCGGAGCAGAAATAGAATATTCAGGACCCGCAGCAGGATCACTCTGCTAACCCGCAGCCTACGTATACCAAATACGAAAATCCATGTGCAAATATTGATTAGGGCACAACTTGAACCGGGTTTCGACTGCCTGCTCTTGTCCCTGAAAATAAAATCGATTTTTATGATTTTTTAAGCTGTTTACACTCGAGCTCTTCACATTTTTTTGTAGCTGTTTGCATTTCATTAACAGAAGCTGCGACTGCGGATAGCTACTTGGCAGCCAAGTGACTTCTGGGCTGTGTTTGCCTTGATTAGCCGAGTGACTAGTGGAAATGCCAGGATATGGATACTCATTAGAGACAAAGTAGCTAAAGTAAAGGCCCAAAACTGGGCGACAATCGCCTCAGACATCACTGTAAACACAGTGAACATTTTAAGAGTCTCAGTCCGCGTCCGCCTGAAGCCCAAGCCCATTTTGTGCGTTAACCTAAAATTAAATAAACAATAATACTTGTACAATTTACAAGATAGCCATACATGCATTTATTCTGAAGTTGTATGCATGTAGTTGGCTCTCTAGATTCGAAGGTTTCCCAAATGCAAACAAACACGCAAAATAAACCCAACGGCGACGGAGCAAACACTTCAAACCTGCAACTGAGCGGGGAGTAGAAAGAAGAGGAGCAGCGAGGAGTGAGGGGAGAAGAGCTGAGATGACCAGCGGTCAATAGTGCGCTCTGTGATCGTAACCGACGCGTTGCTTGAATTTGAATCCTCAACGGCGGTGGCATGTTTGCACCTTTAATAAGACCAACACCGTCAGACACAAATCGAAAATACCGACGGTAGTGCAGGGTAGAGTACGGTACCCCAAAGAACGTTCGTAGCACGATCAGTAGGTAGTACTACTAACACTACTATATGGTACTCTCCTCTCATCTTAAGTAGTGTTTGCTTTCCGCACGCCCATTGCAATAGAATCTTTAAATAAGCATTTACTTTGTTTTCACTTCTCGATTGTTTTATGTTTTTCTTGTCTTTTAACAAGATCATCACATATTTAACAGATCAATGTTAAATCTGACCTTCGATTTTTTATACTGTCAGTAAGTTTCTTAAAATAATGTATAGTTTTTAAATTGTGTATTTCTTTGCTTCGTTTTCTATATTGATTTCTTGACTCATCGAAGGGGTAAAAACTGCAGGAATTTAATTGTTGCGCTAATTGCAAAAATACGTGACTAATTTGTATGGAGACTTTAGCTCTGATTCTGATGCTGAACTGTAACGAGGGCCGGATATGCAAATAGTTATAGCTCTTGATCATAAATCTGAAGTCTACTTTAAAAAGAGCATGATTAAAGACCGAGTTGACTAATGTGCTTAAATGTTAGGGAAACACTTTTGAGACCTAGTCAATGTCAGCTATTATAGTTAAAGAAAGATAATATTATATTTTGAGATATATATTTTATAGTCTATATCTTAAAATAACATTAAAGACAACAGAACAAACCTATTATCTAAGCATTATCTTTTCATTTAAAAAAATGTTTTCAAAAATTTGCAAACTTTTAAAACGAATTTCTCTAATTAAATTAATTTTAAAAATTATTTTAAAATATTTTAAGCCTTCTCCACAGGTTCGTTAAGCAAATCATTAGGTTTTTGTCAAAAACCCCTATTGTTGTAGCTTTACTTTTTAGTAAAAATAATTGTTTAGTCACATAGTTCATAAAGTTTACAATTACTCGGATTAGTTAGTAAACTCCGTTTGTTATCAAAAGCACACTATATCATAATTAAGTATCATCTTCAAATGGTCAACTTTGTCAAGCATTAATCTTCCATAATTGCCCAAAATTGATGTGATGCGTATTTGAAAAGCCATTAAAATGACGCAGCAAACATTGATCTTAAGCACAGAAAACTAAAACAAGAACAAAACAATGAAATAGACAGCAAAGCCAATGAAAGAATGAAAAAGAAGGAGCATCATTCATTGGAAAAGACAACTGAAAACTGAAAATATATAGTAAATTTTTGTGGAGACAAATTTATGAACGTTTAGCGCAAAAGTCAAGCACTCGAAGATAATGTTGTTGAGTAGAGCAACAAATTGCGGCTATCACTGAACATGCCACAAATGCCTAAGACAAAAAAAAGACAGAAAAAAAACACGCACATGAAAAAAGTGTGCAAGGGGAAGGGAAACATTTAAACATTTGTCGAATGTGTGATGTTTTTTCCGTCACAGGAAAATACCATATACTAGTATGGCTCCTGTGTGGCTCCGGTTCTCCCTTTGTAACTCAATTCGAAAATAATTAACGATCGCAAGATTACAAATGTCAAACATAATGTCAAGTTGGCCTGACTTCGTATCACATTCTGCTGTCACTGGGAAAAATGCCTTTGGGCGATGCCACAGGCAAAATGTTCAAAGACGACTGATTCACAGATACAGCTACCAACAAAAAAGAGAAAGACAAAAAGACAAGGAAAAACCACCGAGTCTCTTGCTGAATGGAAGCTAAATCTCAGACCCAGCAGTGGTACTCGATCCAGACACAGAGCAGAGCCAGACGGCAGGCAATGCGTGTGGGTCCACGTTGAGCGCCAGCCGATTTGTTGTGACTTATGTCAAAACAATTGTGTATATCCGATCTGCCGCTGAAGAGAGCGTTACAAGGGGGCTTACCGGGCTTGAAAATAATTACCTGACGGCTTGCTGGCGATCTTTACTCTAGTAAATTTAGGACCCTCAGGAACAACACTTTAGTGTACTTTTATTATAACAGGCAGGTTCTTATAGGAAACTGTTATTTTAAATATAATAACTAGAAACTTAACTCAAAAGTTGACAATTTATAATAATTTTGTGATCAGAAAGTTTACAAAATTCATTAGAAGTAATTAAAACCTTTTCTATAGTTAGAATTTTGTTCGTTTTAAATGTTTCGACTAAAAACAATAACAACTTTATTAAAAATTTAGCTTATTTTGTAAAATACCAACACCAAAAATCATACCCTTATAAAGTTATAGCCTCTACCCTCAAATAAGTTGAAGAACTGTTCTTCTTTGTCTCGTATACGAAATCCCATTTGGTAACTTAGTGTTAAACTTAAATATCTAGGAAAGTTAGATAATCTTTCTTGCAGTCAGGAGAGGAAATACTTAAACGGTTTATTGCAGAGTTATGTGAGCAGTTAGGGTCCAGCTGGAGGAACTGGTGCTGCGGCAGCACCACCAGCAGCCGGTGGAGGAGCAGGTGTGGGTGCAGCTGTGGGAGCTGCGGTCGGAGCAGGAGTTGGAGCAGGAGGAGTGGGAACAGTTGGAGCTCCATTTCCGTTTGGCGGTGCAGCAGTTGGAGCTGCCGCGTTGTCTGTGCCATTCCGCTGACCTTGACTGACGACCACAGTACAGTTACGGCAAAGCACTAAAAGTTGTAGCTAAGATTAGTTTAGTTCCAATAACTTAGATACATTTAAAGCTTACGATACTCCTCGGACTCGTAGTCATCATAATCAAACAGCGTCGACAGCCAATCGTAGAGATCGTTGCTCTGCAAAAAGGAAAAGGAAGTTTAGCTAAACTATAGTACACCAAAAAGTTTGTAAAGTTTACCGATCTGGCTACACGCTTCTCGGCAGGACTAGCCAGCGTTGCCGAATAGCTTAAAGCTGAGCAGAGGCACAGCAGAGCAACTAGTTTACTTCCAATTGACATCTTGACTTTGAATGACAAACGGGAGACATGAAACACTAGCTTATATAGCAACTATAACCAGACTATATGTATATAGTATATATCTAGTTTACACACTACTCGTATGTAAATAATTGTTGTCTTTACGAGTCTCGAAACAATTAGAATTATGCGGGCATTTCAGCACGAGGCGGAGATACCCAGACGTAGACGGAGATGGAGCTGGAGATTCTCAATGGCAGTCAAGTAGCAGTGTTGTTGGCTACTCGCCGCCAGATGGGGTTGTATTTATGCAGCTGCACGTAGCGCTTGACCCATTTGCCCATTTGGCTATTTTACTACAACATTTTGCTATGCGAAACTGCAGTGAACTGAGAAATGATCGAAGTGCAATTGACAAATGCGCAAATGCATAACGCATAACGTACATGAAATTCGATGATGCAGTGCCTGCAACAAGTGTCCAGTTGGCTTTTCTATAGTTTGCATCGGTAATCGGTAATTTGAGTACTCGTAGTCGTACTCACACTCGTTCTCCTTCTAACTCCCAATTATGAATGAACAATTGAGGTCGATACACTTGTGCTTTTTCTGCGTTTTGGATTTGGATACTTGTGTTCTTTGTTTGGTTTCTTCCTGCTTTCTTGCACTTGCTTGCCACATGCAGCATGCCACATCCAACTTGCAGCTTGGCGCGTGTAACTCGGCAGCCCTATTGTGATTTTTATGGCGCTGTTTGGAGCACTATTTCTCTCTCTGACCCTTGTACGTGTTCTTAGTTAAAGTTGTTGTTATTACTTGTTATTGTTGCCATTGTATTGTTGTTGTTGCTGTGAAACATGATGCTAACTACATGCTTCTAAATTAGACGACGGCAATCGGCGCAGATGTGCAAATTTCCCTAAGTGACTGTAATGAAACGAGGGAAACATTGAGGTGCAGGTGATTCAATCAATGTGCTGGGATACCCAAAGGGAGAAACAAGCTGAAAATTAGAAAATTATTTAATAAATAGTGCAAGTATTAGAAAAAGTTATAGGAAAAACTTTTCAAGGGAACAACTTAAAATTGTTTGGTTTAAAGTTCTATATTTTAGTAAGAAGACCTGAAGTTTGATCTTAAACTTATGGATCTTATGGATCATAGTTTTTAAGACACCTCTTGATTACGAAACATTCGAAACATCGCCTTAGTGTTAAAATGATTCTAAAGTCAAATTCTCCTTAGACTTAAGACAGCTGATGACTGGGACAGTTCTGTGTAATCAGTGCGTCAACATCCAAAATGCATTTCCGCACGTTCGGCGCGTTTAAGTAGCTTTTTTCTATGCCATAATCTTTAGCAAGATACACACTCCCACACTCACACACACCTACACACATCCGCAATTCTCGGAAGCAAAGTGTAGCGGTTTTCAGCTGAACTAAAGGTCCAAAGAACTGCACCGAACCGCTCCCGGAGCGGTCCTACTTTACCAAGCGGAGCTAATTAGACGCAAATGTAACTTTCCCATTTCCCGCGCCTCGGCATTGTGCTTTGTAGTTGTTCTTGTTGTTTCTGACACTGAAAAAAAGCGGGATTCTGGAATTTAATCGGAGAAGCAAAGAATATTTTTAAATTTAGTAAAGAAAAATACATTTTTTTATTATCATAATTAGAAAACAAATATTTTAATTTAGAAGATAAATGTTAGTACTACTTATTTTTTCAGTGTACTCTCTGCTCTCTAACTCAAATCATAACTTTTTCGTTCTTGTCCCTCCATTACAGAGTCGCAGTGTCCGCAGTACGGCGAAGTGAATCAGCTGGGCGGCGTCTTTGTAAATGGTCGTCCGCTGCCGAATGCGACCCGAATGCGCATCGTGGAGCTGGCACGACTAGGCATACGACCCTGTGACATCTCGCGGCAGCTGCGAGTGAGTCATGGCTGTGTGTCCAAGATTTTGGCGCGTTACCATGAGACGGGCTCCATACTGCCGGGCGCCATTGGTGGCTCCAAGCCACGGGTCACCACACCGAAGGTGGTTAACTACATACGTGAGTTGAAGCAACGGGATCCGGGCATCTTTGCCTGGGAGATACGAGATCGTCTGCTCAGCGAGGGCATCTGCGACAAGACGAATGTGCCCAGCGTGAGTTCCATTTCCAGGATACTGCGTAATAAGCTGGGCAGCATTGGCCATCATCACAGTGGTGGCAGTGGAGGAGCTGCAGCGCTGGGCATGAGCAGCAATGGCAGCAGTTCCGGCGGCGCTGGTGGCAACAACAACAACAATGTCAGCGTAAACAATGCCGCACAGCATACAGCCCACTCCGCCCACCAGCATCACTATCATCACCAGCACACGGCAGCCGCAGTGGCGGCCAGTGCCCATCATGCACACGCCCACGCTCACGCCCATCTCTACAATTCCATCTATCAGCCGTACACGGCGGCCGCGGCGTACAGCATGAAGGCTGTCTCCTGCGGCAGCCCCTCGCCGCCCCAGGGCGGGCAGACACATCAGCTGCGAGGCGTGGCAGCCGCCCACTGGCCATCATCGCACTCCGTGACCGACATTCTGGCCCATCATCAGGCCGTTGCCCTCCGGGCCAGCTGTCAGGGCAATACAGTCTCCCCGCTGCCCATGACCCCCTCACCGGTGGCCGCAGCAACTGGTGGTCAGCCTCTGCTCGACTGTGAAGGAGGCGCGGCACAGCAGTCACCGTACAATTACTACATGTACTTTCAGAACGGTAGCATGCATCATCATCACCATCACGGTGGCATGATGACCGCCGGAGCAACGGGATTATGAGCTAGCCAGGCGTGCAGCTCGACCAGTTAGTCATTGGTTTAAGTGGAACTAGTTGCGAACTAGTTCGAATTGTGAAGGGTTTAACTACGTTATGCATAAATACATACATATATATACCTAGATATATAGATATATATACCTAGTCTAAGTCTAAGGGTAACTCTAAAGTCCATCGTGGTACATAAATGTAATTTTAGTGTGAGATTTTATGGGATCTCATATAAAAATCGGATCAATATACTATATAGACACATCGGGCCTTAGTAGTACGGCCAGGACCTGAGGAACTCCATGTCCTGGCTCTGTTTTTAACGAATTTTATTTATGTAATTTTGGAGATTTTTCTTAAGTGTTTCTCACGTTTTATTGCCAACATTTGATTGTATAAAAATTCAATATATTAATTAACTATATATCAAGTATTGAGTTGTGTTATAAACAAATTTACTATCTAAAATAAAATAAAATACACAAGCACATACGAGTATGTTTAACTAGGTTCTTGTTCTCATAACTATTTTGTACATTATGCTCATTAAGTAAATGCTAGTTGACTAATTTATGCCATAATTCTAAATTTAAAAAAAAATTTATAAAAAATAAAATTTGTTTTTTTAGCAATACATTAAAGCCAAATTTGTTGTAATAACTGTGCGGTAAATTCAGGGGCTGACAAGATACTTGCTCGTTTTAAGTTGGTACCTACCCCTAACTTGACTTAAAAATAAAAAACAGATAATATTAAATTTGCACGACAACTTTAAAGTTTATACAGTTATATAAGCTTTCAAGATGTTCCTTACGGACAACAGTCGCCCTCCTGTGGATCCTTCTTAACCCAGCCAAAGAAAAAGTAACCGAATCCCAGGCCAAGGACCACAGCCAGGCAGAGCCAATAATTGAATGTCATAAAGATCAACATGAGCAGATAGGAGATGACAATTTGCACCAGATTCAATAAGGATTGAATAATGTGCGCCGATCCAAAGATGCGCTCCCAGTAAGTTTTTTCCCGAACTTCAGCCAGATGCGTCTCCGAATTGTTCTCATTATTTTTGTGGCGAAGTGCCTGAGCCATAACTTCAGCCTCCTTGCGTGCCTCTTTTCGCATCAGATGCTCTCGGAAAAACTTTAGCAATTCGTAGAGAAACGCAAGCACGAAGAGGGCAATGGCGGAGAGCACGAATTCGGTAACTGTAGATGCTACCCAGCCACGCCATAAAATCCTCTCACAGTGGCCCGCATGAAACTGTTGAGAGAGAAAGAGATAGGTATGCATAATGAGCGACAAGTTATACAGGGTCACACAGGTAAATCAGATAAGCAAGCTTGCAATTGCATTAGACTTTTAAACGAAGCACCCGCTATTTGTGTTTGTGTATTACTCAATATCAAATTCATTAGCAAGTGTCGGAGCGGAGAGAGCGGGAGAGCGAAGAATGATAAGGAGAGTGAACCTGTGCACAGAGCGTGTGAGATGTACACAATACACACACACGCACATACGCACTCACAGTGTATACGCTCTGAATAGAATCACACAGATCAAAATATTTTCAGAGAAAATTTAACTAAACGAAATCTCTGTCTGCTGCTTTTAACGAAGAGACATGTAATTTTTATGTATTCCAAATTTCTCTGAGAACAAAAAGCTCCTACTGTAGTTCTATTATGAAACTTACCACCATAATCATAGGGCAAGATTTGGCGGCATCAGTATCAGTGCCATGATCGTGATCATGATCGTGATCCATTGTCATCAAATCCATCTTGATAATTGTATACTGATTTAATCACAAACTAAAATACTTGTTTGGTGTGATAACCACTCAATAACTTGCTTAACTGTTGAGAGCAAGGCGACGACTGCTTGGGAAAAACGAGCGAGTGTTGTTTTTTAAAGAAAAAACCAGACACTAATCCCGTCAAGCCGAGGGCCGTGCGCTTATCTCTGAGAAATGTGTGTTATCAGCGCACAGTGAGTGCAAGCAACTGCGATATCAACAGCGCGATATCAGAGAGAACGGTGTCAACATATTTTTATTGAATTCTAACAGGTAGCTCGGAGAGCGATACTGTAAGGTGGGAGGGGTGCAGTATAGATCTGGACCTTTAGATATGGGTGCAAAAAATGGCCTATTTAGTAATTAGCAGATGGGTATTCTGTGTATCCGGTTGTCACCTGTTTGGCACGAGTCAATTAATTAAATAATATCTAACTTTGTATACCCTGTAAATATGTTCATGATTATTTTGGATATATTAAAAAATTACATATTTTTATAAAGATCTTTAAAGAAAAATGAGTTGAACATTTCACAAACCAACATTAAATTATTTTAATTTTATAGGCAAAAATGTTGAGCTGATTTATAACTTATATCATAAAAAGTAATTATTTATAGGATCAATTTAATGTCTTTAACCGATTTTTATCATAGTGACTACTCAATTTCTAAATGTTACACTATGAGTACGCAGATTTTAATATTTTCACTAAGTACGTATTAAATATCAATCAAACTTAATACATGTATTTGTTAGTTAGGTCAAGAAACTATCTTATCTGAGGTACCTGACTGCTATTAATACATTTATCTTTTCTGTTTATTTTGAAACATCATTCATTAATAATTCCAGGCCATTTACCTATTTCGATACAAAATTCAATATTGCATTTGACTATTTGCTGCTGTTGAATAATTTATTATTTTTGCTAAAGTTCAACTAAACTTAAGAGCGACAAGTTATATTGTGGTAATTAAGATTATTGGCCATTGATCTATAACGTGTTGACACTTATGTTTTGTACTTTTTGTTCCTTTATATTTATTGTTTGGCATGCCGTCTCTTAGCCACATAAAGACGTAAGTATATACATTCATATAGACATATTTAAGTAGAGCTCGTGCGATAGCAACCGTCTTGTACTGAATTTGCAGTATGTCTGCTTAAGGCCCATTTGGCTTTTGCTCGATCGTGTTTCCAACTGGTAAGGTCTAACTGCTTTTAGATTGATGGTCGTGTGCAAAAAACTGTACGGCCGTGTGCAAAAGTTACGGCCATTCTTTGTGGCCGTGTGCAGACTTCGAATGATTGGTAACGTGTGCAAAAAATCGTAGTTAACAAAGTTGGCTAACTCGAAATGGTTTGGTAATTGGATTTTAGTTTTAGTTAAAGCTTTTAGCTAAGTACTCTTCAGCTAAGCATTTAACAAAGTTTTTAGACCACCTGTGAAGTTATACGTTGCACAGCTAAAAATTGAAATGTGCCTAAATTTATAAAAACAATTTTATATTATTATCTCCTTCTATTATTTTGTAGTTTTAAGTATGTAGTATTGAACCAAGAATTAGAACTAAGAAATAGTTCAACGGTAATGTTAACACCGCCAACTTTAAATTACATTATCATTTTTTTGTGTGCTGTTATACTTTATTCACTGGTATGGCAACACTTACCAACTGTTCAAATTTTTGTTTGGCGCCTGCGCCAAAGGCTTGCCAAGCATTGTAAGCGTTTTGTGAATGATTGTGGTGGACAAGGTAACAAATTTGGTACACTTGTACTTTTTTATTGTACCCACCACTTGAACGTTTTAAATCGATTCTAAATTTGTTATCGATGTATCGCAACTTTATGTATAATCGATGTATCGATGCTGGAATCGATTCTATTTCCAGCACTAACGATTCTTGCCATTTTTTGTACGGATAACAGTTGTTCTGTAATAATAAATCCAATTGCTTAGTTCGATGTGTAGTGTATTCCAATAAGAAACGCAACGCGTCACTTGACAAAGTTTTAAAATGTTTGCGTTACGACATTTACGGCTACAGAGCAGAGTCAAAATGCAGTTGCCATTCATAGCAGCAGCAGCAACAACAACAGCGGGAAAACACATGCCAGCTGTGCCGGCTCATGTGTTAATTGGGATGCACACACACAAACATACACATACAAATACGTATATGCAGACAAGCGACCCTCGTAGGCAACGTCTGTTAATGCTCGAACAGCACATGTCCCATTGGAGACAACACCAAAGAACCACGACCACATTGCCCGCCTCAGATGAGCAAAGTAAACCGCCTCAGAAATCATCGCTTTTACAAGAATTGAAAGTGGCAACAAAACCTTACGTACAACTGATGCGTATGGATCGACCCATCGGCACGTACCTGCTCTTCTGGCCATGTGGCTGGAGTATTGCGCTGAGTGCCGATGCCGGCTGCTGGCCAAACTTTACCATGTTGGGCCTGTTTGCCACCGGCGCTTTGATTATGCGAGGTGCTGGCTGCACCATTAATGACCTCTGGGATCGGGATATAGACGCCAAGGTGGAGCGAACACGCATGCGTCCACTTGCTTCCGGGCAGATCTCTCAACTAGATGCCATTGTGTTTCTGTCGGCACAACTAAGTTTGGGTTTGCTGGTGTTAGTTCAGCTTAATTGGCAATCCATACTTTTGGGTGCCAGCTCATTGGGTCTGGTTATTACATATCCACTGATGAAACGGGTTACCTACTGGCCACAATTGGTGCTCGGCATGTGCTTCAACTGGGGCGCTTTGCTGGGCTGGTGTGCCACCCAGGGCAGTGTCAACTTGGAAGCCTGCCTGCCATTGTACCTTTCCGGTGTGTGCTGGACTATTGTGTATGACACTATCTATGCCCACCAGGACAAACTGGATGATCTGCAAATTGGCGTCAAGTCGACGGCCCTACGCTTCGGTGAGAATACGAAGGCGTGGTTATCCGGATTTACGGCTGCAATGCTGACGGGTCTCACGGCCGCTGGCTACGCCTGTGACCAGACACTGCCCTACTATGCTGCAGTAGGCATCGTGGGTGCGCACTTAGTACAACAGGTGAGCAGATTAACATTTAAATAGTTAGCTCTTTTTAAACCCACTTAAATCCCTTTTAGATTTACTCCCTGAACATAGACAACCCGAGTGATTGTGCCAAGAAATTCTTTTCGAATCATCAGGTCGGCTTTATACTGTTCCTGGGCATAGTGCTGGGCACGTTGCTTAAGTCAGACGACACGAAAACCCAGCGTAAAACCTCAACGACACCATCGACAGTGGCATCCGCCTATGTACCATTACCGCAATCCAAACCAGACGTAATTAGTTGAAGTTCGCCAATTTAGTTGGCTTCATTAAGTTTAAATTAATCATAATTTGCGCTTTTCTTTCGCACTAGACCAAAGTCTGTAGTTAGCTAGCTTTTATGTGTATATGGAATTAATTTTTAGCTTTTATTTTAACGCATTCAATGGGAGTTTTAGGCAAAAATACATTGTTAAAATCATAGAATGCAAAACTGGTTGAGTACAGTTGAAATCTTTGGACTTATTGACCCGCAACCTTTTATAAAAAAAATTTAAACAAAACCGGTTTCTGTATTAAAACTAATTGTTATTTATTATTACATATACAGTTATGGTGTACAGAATGATAGATACTCTTTCTATTTAGTATTTAATTCATTTTTGTTGCAGTTTTTGGCTACTGTTAGGTGAAAAGTGGATTATAATTTTACAACATAGCGTGTAAAAAAACGAAACTAAATTATTGTTGTTGAAATTTAGATCAAATCCGCCACATTCATGGGCATCTCGTCGATTTGTGTTGAATAATATTGCTCAATATCGCGAAGAATGCGAATGTCATCGGACTTGACAAAGTTAATGGCTACACCTTTACGGCCGAAACGACCCGAGCGACCAATGCGGTGAATGTACAGCTCACGATTGTTTGGCAAATCATAGTTAATGACCAGCGAGACTTGCTGCACGTCAATACCGCGCGCCCAGACATCGGTGGTGATGAGGACTCGGGACTGACCAGCACGGAACTCCTTCATAATTTCGTCACGTTCCTTTTGCGGCATATCACCGTGCATGGAGCTCACAGTAAAGTTCGCCTCACGCATTTTTTCAGTCAACCAGTCCACCTTGCGCTTGGTGTTGCAGAAGATGACAGCCTGTGTGATGGTCAGAGTGTCGTAGAGATCGCAAAGTGTATCGAATTTCCATTCCTCACGCTCGACAGCCACAAAGAACTGTTTGATGCCCTCAAGTGTCAACTCATCACTGCAATTAAGCGGGATTTAAATAAAAGGTGCAAATTATTTTGAATAATTGCCTGCTTACCGTTTGACCAAAATTCGAATGGGATCTGTCATGAATTTGGATGTCATTTCCAATATCTCATGCGGCAGTGTGGCGGAGATGAGCACCACTTGTGTTGCTGGCGGCAGATAGCGATAAACATCGTAGATTTGTTCCTTGAAGCCTTTGTTCAACATCTCATCAGCCTCATCGAGCACCAGCATTTTGATGGCTCTGCAAATAGTCCAATAAAACATTAGATCATCCGTGGAAATGATGCTTCTTGTAGTACTTTACCTTGTGCGCAGTACACGGCGTTTGATCATGTCGAAAACACGTCCAGGTGTGCCACTGACAATATGCTGGCCATAGTCCAGCTTGCGTATATCTTCACCCAGGTTGGTGCCACCAATGCACACATGACACTGTACATTCATCATATCGCCCAGGGCCAGTATAACCTTTTGGATTTGCACGGCCAACTCGCGTGTAGGTGAAAGGCAGAGCACTTGTGTCTCACGCAGCGTTGTGTCCAGACTCTGCAGTATGGAAATGGAGAAAGTGGCTGTTTTACCCGTACCGGACTGTGCTTGGGCGATGACATCGCGTCCCTTTACAATGGGCTTAATGCTGCGCTGCTGTATAGCCGAGGGTTTTTCGAAACCTAAATCAAATCACCACACATATAATTAAAAAGATTTACACATTTTAAGAACAGAAAACGCTTACCGTACGCGTAGATGCCGCGTAGCAGTTCCTCCTTGAGGTTCATGGCATTGAATGTGGGTATCACCTCGACATCTTCGCTTGTTTCGAACTCCACGTTGGACAGATCCTCGGCCTGTGCGTTTTTTCGTGCCATTTTGAGGTTTTTGCAGTATTTGGACAATAATAATATTTATTTCAGCGACCAGTGAGAACGTTTTCAATATTTTTTCTTCAACTTTCATGCGGCTTGGGGATGGAAAAATGATTACCAAACTTATCGATATGGAGGCGTCGATATATCGATACACAGCTAGAGCTGCCAACTTGTTTAGTGACTTAAGCAGTGATAAAAAGAGTGGCAACTCTTCGTGGCGCGTAAAGCAACATTTTGATTTAATAAAATATATAAACTCCTTTATTATTGTAAGAAAAAGGTAAATAAAATTATTTTTTGTAAGGTAATGTGTTTAGAATCCATTGTAATGATTTAACATCTTTCTTTCTTAGTCTCTTGATTTTCTTATAGGCTTCCTTCACAGCATCAATTCGGTCCTTGGCTTCGCGTGCTGCACTGGCAGCCTGCTCGGCAATGCACTCGGTGCGTTCGAGATCATCCTTTGCTTTTGCCAGACAGCTTTTCATAGCATTTATACGCTGTTGTGATTCTGACATAATTAATTGTTTGGTCTTCATATTGGTATCAATGCCAGTGCCTATATCTCCCATTTGCGCTAGATTCCCTTCGATATCGTCATACAGGCACTGAAAATGCTCCAAGATCTGCTCCATTTGTGTGGTTATCCGATCAATTATTTCAATATCGCATTGGCTGTGACTTGAAGCATCTTTTATTTCCTCTACCGCCGCATCGGTATCATTCTTTGTTCTCAGCAACTGATCAAGCAACAGCCTCTTTCCCCGCAACGCTGACTCCGCAGCACAAGCCGCTTGTTCGGCTTTCTGGGCCAGCTGATCCATGACGCGTCTACTGGCTTCTACACTGGCACATGGCTGAGCATCCTTGGCAGCTTTCGCCTCCGCTGCAGCCTTAGAGGCCATGTTCGTAGACTCCAGGTTAATCTTGCAGAAGGACATGTTCTTGGCTTCGAGGGAGTGCGGTTTGCCATGCTTGGGATGGTTGGAGAACTTGCGGGGATTTCCAATGACCATCGATACGATGCTCAACATAAATATCAATGCCAAGAGCTCGAAACGCATTGGGAATTTGTCATCTTACATTAAAATCCAAGCTTAGTTGTCGTCGAATCTGAATCCGTATTGTTAGCACTGAGGAAACGATCCAAAATAATCAGAAACAACATGAAAATAAAGCATGAAAAATTCTTAATTCTGCTGATGCTGCTCACAACAATTTATGGCTTCAAATTGGGTGAGGTAAGTCAAGTAAATTAATTGAAACTAAATTAATTTAAGTTAATTACAGGAGCCTGAGAGATCGATGGATGCATCCAATCCGATCCTTGAGGAAGGCTGCGATTCAACGGATCACACCAACATGAAGGAGAACTGCAATATCAAAATCACCTCCAGTTCCAAGCAGCGAGCTTCGAGTATTGCCATTAAAGCGGCTCAGGAAGCCAAAGCCGCTTCAGATGCTCAGCTTCCTGCGGCGGAGAATGCCGCTCACCAGGTGATTATACAGTTGGCTGAAAAAGCTTTGGCGGCAGCAAAAGCCGCTGAAGCTGCACTCGCCGGAAAGCAGCAAATTCTCGAGCAGCTGGAGACGGAAGTGCGTGAGGGGGAGTTGGTTGTGCAGGAGGAGGCCGCATCGCTGCAGAGCTCACAGTGTAACTGCAACGCAGCGGCTCAGGCTTCCAAGCAGGCGGGCGTGCAACTCAAGACGTTAACAGAAGCCGTCAAGAATGCTCAGGCCAATGTTCAGAACTCGGATTTGGCTGCGAATGGGGCTCAGCAGGAATTGGCGGAAAAGCAGCAGCTTGTGGAGGCGGCCAAGAAGCGTGTGGAGCTGCTTCTGCGACAATTGGATTTGGCCAAAGCGGATTTTAAGAACACCAAAAAAGCTGCAGAGCACGCCGCTTGTGCCGCTCAAGAAGCCAAGCAGCGAGCCACTCGGGAGCGTCGCAAGGCCGAAATACGCGCCAAACTGCGACAGTATCGCAAGCAAAAATAGTTTTTTTTTTTAATTTTGTGTTTTAGTTTTGTTCATTATTAGTTAATTTACCCAAATTAAATTTATTTACTGTTAAAAAATTTGTATAAAATAGTCAGTGAATTCTTTTGTTTGTTTCTGTTAAGCGGCTTTTAAGTTTAGATATTTGCTTCGAAATCTACTGAAAGTTCTGTTCGCCTGGTTTTACAGCTGGAGTATGCGAATTCCCAGTTGAATTCTTAGACGAAAAGAATGTTAATGTTAATGTTAATGTTAATGTTAATGTTAATGTTAATGTTAATGTTAATGTTAATGTTAATGTTAATGTTAATGTAAATGTTAATGTTAATGTTAATGTTAATGTTAATGTTAATGTTAATGTTAATGTTAATGTTAATGTTAATGTTAATGTTAATGTTAATGTTAATGTTAATGTTAATGTTAATGTTAATGCTAATGTTAATGTTAATGTTAATGTTAATGTTAATGTTAAGGTTAATGTTAATGTTAATGTTAATGTTAATGTTAATGTTAATGTTAATGTTAATGTTAATGTTAATGTTAATGTTAATGTTAATGTTAATGTTAATGTTAATGTTAATGCTAATGTTAATGTTAATGTTAATGTTAATGTTAATGTTAATGTTAAGGTTAATGTTAATGTTAATGTTAATGTTAATGTTAATGTTAATGTTAATGTTAATGTTAATGTTAATGTTAATGTTAATGTTAATGTTAATGTTAATGTTAATGTTAATGTTAATGTTAATGTTAATGTTAATGTTAATGTTAATGTTAATGTTAATGTTAATGTTAATGTTAATATTAATGTTAATGTTAATGTTAATGTTAATGTTAATGTTAATGTTAATGTTAATGTTAATGTTAATGTTAATGTTAGTGTTAATGTTAATGTTAATGTTAATGTTAATGTTAATGTTAATGTTAGTGTTAATGTTAATGTTAGTGTTAATGTTAATGTCAATGTTAATGTTAATGTTAATGTTAATGTTAATGTTAATGTTAATGTTAATGTTAATGTTAATGTTAAGGTTAACGTTAATGTTAATATTAATGTTAATGTTAATGTTAATGTTAATGTTAATTTTAATGTTAATGTTAATGTTAATGTTAATGTTAATGTTAATGCTAATGTTAATGTTAATGTTAATGTTAATGTTAATGTTAATGTTAAGGTTAATGTTAATGTTAATGTTAATGTTAATGTTAATGTTAATTTTAATGTTAATGTTAATGTTAATGTTAATGTTAATGTTAATGTTAATGTTAATGTTAATGTTAATGTTAATGTTAATGTTAATGTTAATGTTAATGTTAATGTTAATGTTAATGTTAATGTTAATGTTAATGTTAATGTTAATGTTAAGGTTAATGTTAATGCTAATGTTAATGTTAATAATTTTTTAACTGCGACCTGCTGATCCTTCTGTTCGCCTGGTATTCCAGCAAAAATTACTAACGATTTTGGGCACTTCACATCGGTCAGCGAAAGGCCAAAAACGAAGATTTCACTGCATGAAATACCAGGCGAACAGAATTAGCAGCAAGCGACAGAATCTAATTCAATTATATAAAGTAGAGAGCGTGAGCATACGTCAACAGTTAGAGCACGAGCTGCACAGCGAAGAAAACGAAAAAAAGGGTCTTGTGCTGTTGAACGACAAACAACCTGCTGATATTTCTGTTTGCCTGTTATTCTAGCAAGAATACCTTTTGATTTTGGCCACTGTAGCGGTCAAAAATAAGTGAAACACCAGGCGAACAGAATTAGCAGCAAGCGACAGAATTGCAATTACAGAGAGAAGAGTGCGTGAGCATAAGTTAACAGTTAGAGAGTCTGCTATGTAAGTGCCGCAGACGACAGCGAACAAACACACAAAGAGCAAATGAGACATTTATGTTATGCGTGGGAGTTTACGAAACCTTGCGAATTTAATGAAATGTAAATAATAAACTGTATTACGTCCTATTGCCAATTCTGTTTGCCTGGTATTCACTTGAAATTTGTTAGCAGCCTTTTAAACCCACCCGCTTCCTATGAATAAAGGAAACTCATGATTTTCATTTTTTATAATTTGTTGTTGTTTTATTATTTTATTATTCAGTCCTCTTAATCAGTTGAGCATACAAAGGGTTCGAAAATAATAATATTCTAAAATTTAAGCGTCTAACAAAAAGTGTTTACAGTTTGTGAAAAACCATTTCCAAATCAGCTAAATTCTGGCCAAGGACAAAGTGCTGGTGCTGGCCATGCTAACGCATTCGCTGGTGGTGTTGCCACCTTCGGTGTGGTCCAGGGAGTCCACAGAGTGGCACAGATTTTCCGTTGCATTGGGCAGTAGTTCCTGGCTGAGAGCGTGTGTGTTGTAGCAAAGCACCAATTTGGTCTTGAGTCCCTCAAAAATGCTGACCACACTAGGCTTGAGGTTGAAGAAAATGATCTTTTGTTTTCGTCGCCGGAAGTCATCCACCATGGAGGAGATGACCTTGGCGGCCGTAAAGTCGGCAGCATAAATGTAGGTGCAATCGATGACCACTGGGAGTGTTGTTCTGCTGCCCGACTTGAGCACCATGTTCCGAACAAACTCCACCGATGGGAATATTAAGCAGCGATCGGGTGTGATCTTGACAAACTTAATGCCCTGCTCAGTTTCCAGCTGCTCCAGAGTCACCTTGGGACGTGCCGCATGATAGAGTATGTAGAGTTGATTGGCACCAATGGCTACCATGATGCCAATCTCTAAAGGCAGCACCAGACAGGTGATAAAGGCCAACACGCCGGGCACAAGATCGGAACCTGCGGCAAGTTTCTCTTGGGATAAAAGAGATTCTAGTGAATGATTGATGACTACTCACGTTTGCTCCGCCACATGGGCACCACGATCTGATACTGGAGCTGGAACACCACCGCCGAGATGATGATGGCGGCTAGAACTGCTTTTGGTATAAAGTAGAAGTACTCGGTGAGGTAACTGATCGAGAGCACCACAATGATGCCGATGTAGAGATTAGACATGTTGGTGCGGCATCCACTGGCATTGTTCACCGCAGATCGGGCTAATCCTCCATTGCTGCGATAGCCATGCACCAGGGAGTTTGCAATATTAGCCACGCCCGTGGCAAACAGTTCCTGGCTAATATCAATCTGCTTATCCTTGGCAAAGGCCTTGCAAACCGAGACGTTCTCCAGCAGCGCTATGATCGGTACTATGATCAGTCCATAGCCCAGACTATGGACCATCTCGAAGAAGCTTTCCGCGGGCACCGCTGGTATTCCAGCTGTGGCATTACCTGGCTGTGCAGGCACAGAAAATTCTGGCAGGGATACCGTGGGCAAACCGGGTGGAATGTAGCCGGTTAGACGAAAGGGATTGCTGCCATTCCCCTCCAGATACATGGCTATCAAGGTGGCACCAATCACAATCGATGCGTTCCTCGTCACGCCCACAAACTTGATCACTTCGTTGAGTACACACTGTAGTTTACTGCGCTGAATTTTCTCCTTGGGCCCCACCCGTATCCGGCTTAGACTGCGTATGATCAGCAGCAGCGCAAGGCAACCGAATCCTAAGCAGGCGTCCCATATGCGTATATTTCTAATGTCACTCATCATACTGATCCAGCTCTGCAGAAAGGATGCACCCTCGGCGTTCACGCCCAGAATGTATTTCATCTGGGAGGTGAGTACAATTAGGGAGACGGCACTGGTGAAGCCGGCACTAACTGGGCCAGAAACAAACTCCACCAAGCAGCCTAGCTTGAAGACAGCCATGAGAATCTCAATGATGCCGGTGAGAAAGGTGAGCAGCACCGAGCGAGCCCAGGAGCCGCGCGCAAACTGAAAGGTCATAAGCGAGGCCACCGCGGTGCTGCCTATCGTGTTATCCTTGCAGGTACCCAGGAGCACATACACAAAGCAGCCCAGAAAAGAGCCATATAGACCCGACTGTAGTGAGCAGCGGTTAGACAGGACAGTTCAAAAGAATATCCTCCAGACTTACCTCGGCGGGCAATCCCACCACTCCGGAGTAGGCTAATCCCTGGGGTATCACCGTTAGTCCCACTGTGAATCCCGCTATAATATCCCCAATGGCATCCGCCCTGTTGTACTTGGGCAGCCAGCTGATGATGGGCAGACGCTTCTCCAGCGTCTTCAGGCGAAACGTATTGCTAAGAAAACTGGAGCAGCACGAAGGTTTCTCCTCGTTCTCCTGCTTGGCAGCCTCCAGTTGCTCGAGACTGCGACACTTGGAGGTGCGATGATCGGTGATGAGTATAGAGTCAATAGAGGAACTACGGAATCGTGCCTCCAGATTCTGACTCACTTCCGCTTGTTTGCGGAAGATCACCTCATTCTCAATTGTGGACATTGTGCGCGCACCGTCTGTTAACTTGGCCAAGCGCCGACTAACTGATAATGCCGGATGCTGAGCAGCTGCTGCGCGCAATCTTATCGATCGAGAGCGAGTTGGAAGAGTGTGTGTGAAAACGGGACATCGGTTGTTTGTTTCGGCCACACTTCTTGGCCATAATCGGCCCATTGTTGAACTTGGCAACTGGCACAGCTGTCACCGTTGCCTCAAATTTTTCCATTAATCAATTGCACAAATTGCCATCGTAAATATTGAAATTAGCAAATATTTCAAATCAACTTTTGATTTCCTGTCTCAATCCAAAAATACTTAAATAAATAATCAAATAATTACGCACTTTATATATATTTTTTGAATTTTTTTGTGTTTTTTTTTTTTTGGTTTATTTAATTTTAATGTTTTTTTTTACATGATGATTTTTAAAAATTGTATTTTAAAAGCATTGCATTATATCAGATCATATAAAGTATGATATATCATTACAATATACAAAAATTGTTTGTTGGTTTCGTATTTGTTTTTGTTTAAACATTCTAGTTGTAACTTTATGTTTAGGCAATTTTATAATTCAATATAGCAGTAAATTGTTTTCAGAGACCATGGCTATGTATAATTATGTATATATATATATAATTGTATATATAAGTATTATGTATGTATGTGTATGCATGTAAATATATATGTAAGCTCAATCAAGCACTTTTTAAAACTAAAAAAATTTTGATTTTACCCAAATCTATAATCAAAATAAAATAAACAACAAATTACAAAAAAAATATATAAGCTGCAGCGTAAATCTGAACAACAATTGACAAATTGTTTAAGGAAAGTATTTTTTAAATTTTTCTTTTAAAAGTTTTACAACTCGCGACACAGATTAAAAGCGGCTTAGTTTTTCTTCAGTTTTCTTTTGCCAATTTGTTTGATATCGTAGCCAGATAACATTAATTTCATTTTGAGTGTGTGTGTGTGTACATGTGTGTGACAACAAACATTTGCATAACTCGAATTAACAAACAAAATGATAACCGAAATGAACACAGGGCCTCGAGAAAAATAATCGTGTGTTTTATGTAAAAATAAATTAAATGATCGAACGCAACAAACATTGAACAAAAGATGAGCACAAACCACTGAATGGTTGGCATTATCCATAATAACAACAACAACGACAATAATGCGGTTCTAGATCAGCATGTATAGGATGCATACATAGATGAGTACGTGGTAATATACATCGACATCGGTCCAGATACTCCAGAACGTCTCGATGCCTATTGCCAAACGCCAATGGTGTAGTTCCTGCTCAAGTGTCCCAAGCGACGCTGACGACCAACTGTAAGAACAGGGTTAAAATAAATCGTTAGCAAAGTTTAGAAATAATAGCTTAATTTAGATATATAGAAAGGCGTGTTAAGAGACGCAACACCAACAGTGGAGCAGATATATATGCATATATATCTTTATAAAGTGGCACGATAAACACTTGCAGCTGATTTCAAGTGTCAATAACTGAGTTGATAATACAAATTAAAGATTGTGATGAGATGAAAACCTGTTAAGTAGTGCTATAAATATTTACTAAGCTACTTACAAGCTACATATTTAAGACTGGCCTAGCTTAAAAAATACATTTATGTGTTCTCAGATACATTACGTACTGCATGTTAACATCATTCTTCGGTGTTAGTTTTGCGGCTGGTTGTTTGGTGGGTGTAGGTCTGGGTTCTAATTTCTTGTACTTGTTGTTGTTGTTTTAACAGAGGAGGAGAGGGAAATCACATTTCGGGTGTTGTTGTTCTGGTTGTTGTTGCTGTTGAGCTGAACACATTGAATGGTTGTTGCAGTTGTTGTTCTTGTTGCTGTAGTTTCTTCAGGTGGTGGTGGTGGTGGTGTTGATGGTGCTGATTTCTTGGTAATTAGTAGAAAGTTGGACAATAGAAACAAACACACACACACACAAATTTGATTGTTGTTGTTGCTGTTGTTGTGTCTTTTTATTTACGCTGATTCAGGCGTTTCACACGTACTGTAAGACATAGAGATAAAGAAGAAAGAGAGAGAGAAAGACAGTGGGAGTTTTGGGGGGAAGAAAAGAAACAAATACAATGTGATTAGTCAGAGTTGTGGCACAAAAAAGGTTTTAAAATGCATATTATTATCAGGTGTTATACAAAAATACAAATACAAATATTCAATCAATCAATAGAAATAACATTCAAGTTGGTTTTGGGCAGAATTATTTTAGTCAGCAAAAAACATTGCCTGCAAGTCAGAACAGTTCGAGCAAGAAACGAGTCTTAAGTTTAGTAGTTTTGTTTTTTTTTTTATTTTTGCATTAGTTTAGGCAAGTGGTAATTCGGGTTTTTGTTGCTTGTTTAGTTGGGAAACATTTTGGTTAAAGCTGGCTGCAAAGCTGTGGCACAAACAACAAACTGAGCTGAGTAAAAACTTCATTTTTTGGGTACCAACTATTCCAAATGGGTTTTAGCGCTGAAAAGTAGGCTACACTTTCAGGTAGCTCTGCTGTTGTTGCTGCCTCTGCTGCTGCTGCTGTCGTAGTTGTTGCTGTTGGTCTTGTTGACTTACAAAATAGCATAAACATATTTTCTTTCTATTGGCAATTGTTGTCTCAAGTGTATATTGGATTTGTTTATTGTTATTTAAAATTTATTTTTTTAATTGCTGTTGGTTTTTGTGGTAGTTATGTTTTTCGATTTTAGTTTCACTTAAAAATGTACATCGCAGTTTAATTCCTATACGAAGAGAAGTACATTAGAGTGGTGTAAAATTATGGTTGTTGTTTTTTGGGGTATTAACAAAAGCAAATGAAGTTTTAAGTGGTTGTTTGAGTGGGGGCAGGGTATAGTATTAGTTCGTGTCAGTATGAGTGATTTGCATGCCACAAAAGTTAACAAAAAATGACTTTAAGTATAATAACAAAATAAACATGCGAAATAATGATTAATACGATGCAGTTGCAGATGCAAAATCGTTCGAAAACATATGATAAAGCTAAGTTTTTGGAGGGTAGTACAAATAGATCAGTACGCTAACAGTCTTTGTGTTAAAGGTTTTTTTAAATTAATTTTGAGCGTTTGCTATTCAACAAAAATACTATATACACTTTAAGATTTGTATATGTATATCGTATCGGGGCTATATGCTGTATTGGCCAAATTGAAAAATGCTTTACGGGTTAGGCGAATCTTCATCGTTTCTTCGGCTTGCAAACATGATTAGAAATTATGCTTAAAACGTAGTAGAAAACGAATTATTTCAGATTGTGTGTTTATAGATACCTGTGTTAATTAATTAGACAAAATTATACACATTACGCCTAAAGAGTTTTGTTTTGGTTTTTGGTTTTGTTTTTGTTTTGTTTTTTGCTGTGTTAGATGCCTTGACTTTTGTCATAAATCAGTTTCAAACATATAGTTATATATATATATCTTCTCTCTATATATTTTTGTTCATTCTTTTGATATCGTGGATATATTTACATATACATATACGTCGTCTATATGTATGTATGTGTATCAGTGGTTCGTTCTGCGCATTATAAATATGTATATGTATGTGTATATAGTTTATCATATTATTTACGTTTTGGTCTCTCCAACATATTTTTTCTTCATTTTATGTTGCGAGCATTCTTAAATAGTTTTTAATTATTTAATTTTTTTTTTTTTTTGGGTTCGATATATATTTTTTACACGTTTTAAACTTTTTTTGTTTTAAAATTTGTGTAGTTTTTATTTGTGTTTTTTATGAAGTTTAAAATTACAAAACGCTTTAAAAATGTTGTTTAGTTTTTAGTTGCTTTGAATTTGGTAATTATATTTTTTATATATGAATTTGTGTATGTTTTTTCTTTCTTCTTTGATTTAAATCTGCGATTTCGCTTGGTTCCTATTGAATTCTTGTTGATTTTCTATGCAGATTATTGAAAAATCTGTACTGCAGGCGTAATTCAAGATCTTTTCTTACTGTAAACGAGAAACATAGAGATTGGGAGAGACAAAGAGAAAGAATACACATAAAACAAATGAAATTAGACAAAAACAAAACACAACAAAAAATAATTGAATATATAATGTAATCTGAAACTGAGTTTGAAACTGAAACTGAATCGATTTTCAGACTTTCTCTGTCAGTCTGTCAAGTTTTGGTAACACAAAAAATAGACTGAGCTTTTAGGGAGTAGAGGAAAATATAAACTGATAACGTGGAACAGCCCGCTGATAAGAGAAGACAGTAGTATTTTTTTAGAGTGGACTGTTCGACGCAGGGCATGGACGGGGGTTGGCGGTTAGTAGCACAGCTGATGCTGATGGATTGTGGGCGTGTGGGCATGGTTGTGTCCCAGTTATATACAGAATGAAACGATAGCGATAACGACAACAACTATATATCGATGAATGTAGAGAATTATTATACAAGTTTCATTTGAATTGGTTTTAGGGTCTGATTTTTTTATATACACGTTCTTGGTCTGCAAGACGTTTGGCTTATACTTTACACCATGGTCAAAACACAAAAAACAATGGGTCAAGTAAGAGACAAGAGAGAAACAGAGACAACACAGTTACAACGGAGCAGGTGAGATGGCAATTGAATCGAGTTTTGACTGAGATTTTGTACATTGTGTTTGATTCTTGTGGCTGTGGCTGTGTCTGGGCGGGCTTCGCTCCTTGGATGGCTGTGGTGGTGTACTGGTGTTGAATGTCTTGGATGGCTTCACTGTGACTCACGTGTGCGCTTGATAGACGCCCTCGTCGTCGTAGTTGGGCGTTACGGCCCGGCTGCCCGGCACCACCATATTATCGGGATCAAATTCAGGATCGAAGGCATCGCCGCCACCGCGTATGACCATGTTGTCGGGATCGATTTCCACATCATAGTCATCATTTGGCGGCTGTGGTGACGGTGAAGGCGAGGGCGATGGTGTGGGCGTTGCCGAACCATAACCCGATCTGCCCAGCTCACGTTCAATCTCCATGTTGCTGGGCAATATTAATTTGGGCAAATTTGGTTTCAGTTTTTGCACGCGGAAAACTTCAGTACGTTGTGTTTGTTGGATTAATTGGTTGATTGTTGGATTGATTGATTGCAGTTGTTTTTTTTAACATATATACACAGAGGACGAGTTGAGTTTGCATATACAGTTTGATCAATTTTGGTTTTGTTTGTTGGATTGTTTTTTAAATATAACAAATAATTGGTTAATAATGCAAATTATCGAATCATTTTGTTTTTTAGACAATTTGTCTATGGTAATTACAAGTCACGAACTAAATAGAACTAACAAGGAGCGACGAGACAAGTAAATACAGAGGAAAATCAATTATTCGGGTGGTTTAGGGGGTGGCGGGTGGAAAAACTGTATGAGTGTGTTGAGAGAGGAAAAGCCGATGTGAAGAATGATTACCGGCATACGAGTATTTATAATTCTGACTTAAAATGTATAACTGACTTAGCAAATTGATTAACTAAATTAATTAAATTTAAATAAATTAAGTTAAGACATTGCTAATGATGAAGTTTGATGATATGAGTGAGCAAATTTGATCTTTAACAAGCTCAACTTTTAATTAAAAATGAAACGAGTAAACGCAACGCAACGAGAGGTGATAACGAGAACGAGAACATGAACGATAACGAGAACGATTCAGTGAACGAAAATGAGCTATATGCTGATGTTAGCTGGCTGTAACGACTGAAACGACTTCGGATGGGTTCACGAACGATACGATACGAACGCTTTTACCTGGTTACCACACAATAAAGAAGAAGCGACAGTTGAGACAGTAAGAGGGGAAGAAAAAGAACAACTACATTTTTTTATGGGTTACCAAAACGCGTTTTCTGATAACTTAGATTTCCTTCTCGTTGCCAGCACGCAAGAGACTCAAGGCGGCCGATGATGTGGAGGCTTCCACTTCAATGCCATCTATTGTTTTCCCATCCGATGTAGAAGTTGCTGCCATCTGAAGATTGCGCACAATGCGTCCTGATGACAAAACATGATCAGTATCTGTTTCAGTTCTTCCAGTGCGAGCCTGGACAAACTGCTCAAAGGCAGCTAAGCTCTTGATCTTTTGGGGTGAGATGATGACCTCGGGCTGCCGAGATGTGGATGCTGATGGAGCTAATGATGATGATGATGAGGTGGGCGATGCGTCTGCGCAGGAAGCTAACGTACCTTGTTGCAATTCACCTAAACGCGAATACACGAGTCAAAATAATAATCAGACCTAAAACTATTTAAGGGGGAATCGGGGCAGGGGACCTAACGAGTAGAGCAGCAAAAACGTAGTTTGAACCATCGCTGATAAACCTGCAAATGTTGCTGGGAGATGAACTGTTTGTCAGTATGACAACAGACAACTTACTTCTGTCAATGTTGCGCTGCAGATGTGCGGCAACACGGTGACGGGCATCATTGAACTCCAGATGCAAGCCAAGTCGCAGCAGCGATGGGTTCTTCTCCACCAAATTGGTAATCTCCATTTCAATCTTGTTGCCAAGCACCGCAGATCGCTAAGGTAGCAAGTAAACAATTTTAATAAATAATCGTATAATGGTAAAGTAGTTGAAAGTTTACCTGATTGGAGGCCCTGAACTCCTCAATGGTGTGACACTTGAGCAGGGCTTGCACCAGCCTGACAATTACGGGCGGACTGATAAAGTTCGTTTCAACATTTAATACTCTCAGGGTTTTGCTTTTCTCGATCGCTTCGGCGAGCAGGAGAGCTGTCTTATCGGTCAGGCCGACGTTTGTCAGCGATAGAACTTCCACATGTTCGTTCTGAGGCAGTGCGGCAATCAATTGTTCGAGCTTCTCGTCCGATATATTCTACATTTCAAGAAATTTCACTTAGTAAACAGTCACATAAAGTAGGTTACTTAATGCTTACCTTAATGTTATTCAAATTTAGATCAATCAGCTTGTTGTCATCGTCCTTCACGCGCTTGATCGACTCCTCGACATCTGTGCTATTTGGTGGATCCATGGGGAACAGCTTTTGCTGTGTGGACTTTGTGATGCCATCCCAGCCGAGACCGACGGGTTGTCCCTTATTGAGTAGCGAGGCATGGTATTGATCCTGGTTCATCATCGAGTGGAAGCCCAGAATGGCAGCCAAATCGATAATCTCCTCCTGCGTAGCATCGTTGAGTGCATGCTCATACTCCTCACCCATATCGATGGCAATCTGTTCCTCTGCCTCAATTTCGCGTGCATCTCGTGGTGGTGGCACCCACTTCTTGCCACGCACTGTACCCTGCACAAATGGCTCAAATTCTGGCTGATCGGGTGTCTCGATTGCCTGCTTATTAATGTGCTCAATGAGCTGTTTACGATTCAGCGGCCCGGTTGCATCCTTGGTGCACTCGTAGCTGCAACGCTGATCTGGTGGCAAAAAGGTGTCCTAAAAATGGTAGTGGATTAAAATAAAACTCTGTGAATGTTATTTAGTTGTTTTACTTACATCGGGATCAACTTCTTTGGCCAAAATGGTTATCTCCTCGGGCGATAACTGCGCCAACAGACTCTCCACATCCACATCATCGTACTCACTCAAATCCTTGCCATACAACTTGGCCGGCGTGGTGAGCGTGGTTGTCTTTGTGGTGGACGAAGTCTGTAAATGTCAAAAAGAGACTTGATATTAGTAAAAGATCGTGTCTAAAAGTTATGCATAATAAAGCTAACATTATTGTGAAGTTTGAGGCTTAAAGGCGGCTGGGGAGCACGCCGTTTAACCTTTGGCACTGGGCGCAGTTTGATCTTTTGAAACTCGGCCATAGTCACAAAGCTTTCCATCCCGTTCAATTTATGAATCAGTTGCGAATCGATAACAAATTTATGGAAATAACAAACAAAACAAGAAAAAAAGCTAGATGCAAATCCAATTATGCACGTTTTGTGGCCGACAATTCAACGCTCAGACTTTGGTTGCGACTTGGGCTGGTGTTCAACACAGACTGACACACCGCAATACACGAGACACCGAATCGACGGTGCAGACCCAAAGAGACACCAACAACAGCAATAGCAACTATAACAACAACAACTACAGCAACCACAACAACAGCAATGTGAGTCGCGACAGCTCGTGCAACATTTGCTTGACGTGCGCGCAGTTTGAGCCAGTGCACAGTGGGACAAGGCACGATATTTTTTACTTAAAATAAGTTTTTCATTGTTTGCTGCTTTGCTTGCTTTGAATTTGAAGCTTAATTATAGCACATTCTATATTTTAATTGCATAATAAATTGAGTCAATGTGCTTTAAATAAATTATAACATTTTATTATTATTTTGTACACTTTAAATGTATTTTATGACGTTCAATCCAGCAAAGGCGTTGTAAAACTTCTGCACAGGAAATCATAACGGTTTGGGTTATAGTTTATTAGCCAAACCATTAAAAACTAAATGCTATTTAAAGTTTTACCCATTTTGTCTTAGTCTTTGGGCATTAAAAATCTATAAGGCTACGTTAATTAAACTTTTGGTCCATTTTGATATGCTCTTGCAAAAAATAGAGCGCTTTTGCCCACAGTACACGACTGCAATCGCAACTGCCACTCAGTTAAGTCAGTTGGCCAGTCAGTCAGTCAGTTAGTCAAGTAAGTCCCTCTCGTTCGTAACTCTCTGCTCTTCTCCACTCCTCTCTCTTCTACAGTTGAGTTGCTGTAATCGACAATCGGTGGCAATGTAAATTAGGCGCATACATTAAGAGCCGTGTGGGACTGTGGGGCAAGCAACCAAGTGTGGCACGACGCAGTCTGCACTTAAATGACTTCCACTCCAAAGCTTTGAGCATGAAATCGAAGCCAAAACCCAACAAGAACATCAACAACGATACAGCCAAAAGGGCCATAAATAAACAAAAAAGAAGTAACAATAAATAAAAAAATAAAGCAAACTAAGTTGAAGCCACAACGATTGATTTGAAGTTGCTTCTCAGCTGTGGGAATGAAAAAATTGCGCAGGTTTTTCAATTCGTAAAAAGATTTATAGCTAGCAATGGGAAATTAAAATAAAACTTCAAGATACACGACTTAAATAAATAAAGTCAAATAAATTTGTTGAGCGAACTCTGTTGGCTAAAAGCTGACAAAGGGCAGGAAGTTGGCTAAGAAAAGAAAATAAAAACAGAGCAAAAGAGTTAAAAGGTAAGAGACTATAATTTACATAAAATAATTGTAGAGACCCATGACTGAACATAAAGTGGGGGAAGCCTCATAGTTCTATTAAAGCGTGACCCAAACAAACAAACCAACTGAACCGAACCAAACCGAACCCAAGTGAACCCCAAAAGCGTCAGCAACAATGGTAGCAAAAGTGGTAAGAAGTCACAGGCAGTCAACAGGCAGACAGTCAGACAGGCAAAAGCCAAATCAAAAGACGATCAGAAACTGGTTTTTATTTTCTAGAGGGCAGCAGCTTAAATGACGAGTGCGCCAGGAAGCGAGACTAACCACATAAACCACTTTTCGTACTTCTTGGCTGCAACTTCAGTGCGCCATTTAAGTGAAACCGGTTTCACAAACAGCTAACAGCAAACAGCAACTCCAACTACTCTCTAGACGTGAGTACATCGGTGTGTGCTGGCTAGCTAACTATTTACTTCACGTAAATGGCCATGTTCAAATGTGTACCCAAGTTTGGCTATAACTTTAGCAGATGCTGCGTCCAGATATAAAAGATACTTGGTATCTGCTTCTCTCGATTGACCCACTTTAACCAGTGACTGTTGTAAAGAGAAGTTAAGTGAAGAGAAGGCAACAGGGCAACAATTCAATTCACTTCAATTCAATCCGATTCAACCTATTATGTCAGCCTTTACTTAACTGTCCGTCCGTTTGTTTTTCTGTCCACCCGTTTGTATCTAACGGCAGCAGAACAACTTACTGTATCTGTTGACATTTCAATTGAGGGCAGATGCTTGATTAATTGAGAGAACAGAACTTCAATGACACAGCAAAGATACTACAATTTGTGAATGGCTTTTCAATTCAAAGCAGCTGTTGTGGCTGCTGTGGCTACGACTGCTGGCGCCTTCAATGTGCTTTAAACTAATGCCTTCACACACACACGCCCCCTTATCTTTTCTCCAACTCAGTCTCATAAATTCAGGTAGCAAACTCACAGACACAACTCTGACATTGCAAACACCGCAGCAGAGCTGTAAAAATCACAAAAAAGTATAAATTATAATTGCAAAAATAATTGAGTTCATGGCACTCGAGAGATTCACGCACTCGCCAAACAGATAAAAAACAGGCAGCAACAGATAAATACACTCGTAAGTGGGAAATGGGGAAAACTTCGTGTAATGAAAACGATACGAATTTTAAAATACTCTCTTAATCAAAAAGAAATTAATTAAGATACGTATATAATCACGAATACTTTTGTATCTTAACGAGAAGCTTAAACTTTAATTAAAAGCAAACATTTGCAGTGACAACTAAAGAATAATTTGTATCTTAAGGTTGAACTTCGGTGTGAAATCATTGCACTTCGAAGACTGGCAAAATATCTGCAAATTAACAGCGTTACGTAGATAATTAAAGCGAAGGGAAGTTTCAGCCGTTAGCAAACTTGGACTTGAAAACTTCCTCAATTCATCTTCAAAAGATACACAAAGTATACACCTTTTTAAGCAGGAAAGGGAAGTTTCAGCAGTTAAAAATTACAGCTCAAATATACATTTGAATCACAGTGTCAGACTCAGTCTACTATCTGGAAGATACATATGAATTTCAAAGTCAGGTTTAATATAGAAAAGTTGAAGTAATGAAAAAATACATTTGTATTTCAAAGTCAAGCTTAGCTGAGCATTAGCTGCTTCTGAAGAGTATCTGCAACTTGTTTTAACGGACTCACCGAGGCACCCACCATGCAAATGCACCGTAAATAACATAAACAAGGTGGCGCAACGAAATTTATGCTTGTATCTGACAGATACGTTAGGCATAGAGTTGTCAACGTTGGGAGATTCAAATAAAATACAAGCTATTTAGTGTTGCATCGTGTGAAGCCAAGTGAAGTGGATTTGACTCATTAATTGCAACGGGCCTTGAAACGGGAGCAGCATTGAGACTTTTGCTTAGATACCTGTTCAAACAGGTGCCGAATGCGACCCACAAAATGTATCTGTATCTGTGTTAGTGTGTAAATGAGAAAATACGTCTCTTGCTATTTTCGGTGATTTGCACATTTGTTTTGCTGTTTGGATGACAGATGAATGTTTTGACCGGTGAGCAGACAACTGTAAAAGTGGGTCAAGGTGCTTAGCTGATTTAATAAAGCGCCAGAAACGTTTTCAAGCCACGTTTTGCCAGGTGGAAAATATGTGAAAATGAAAATTTTACGCCTACCAGCAGCAACAGTTCACTAATGACTAATGACTGGAAATGCTCACAACACACAGAGACACACCCAAATATGGCCAACTAGGAAGTACGCGTTTGTCGTTGAGGATGCGCGCACACAACAGATGCTCGAGCATCTTGGCTCTTAGCTCTTACCAGGAAATTGTAGCACTTGTGGAAAATCATGGCAGGAAATTCCAAAAATCTTAATTATCTCACAGTGGTTTCTCTTTGTGTCTCTCTCGCACTGTCTACTCTTTCAGCCAACTGACAAATCTGCAATTAGCATAAAGGAAATTGCTAGCAGGAAAATGGCATGGAAAAAGGTGTGCGGTTTGCATTTAAGTTTTACTGTGGAAAACTGAAGCAGGAAAAACCCCTCAGAAATTATTGTAGAAACACAGTTTAAGGAAATATGCTGCTTGTATCTCAACTTCTGTTCTGAAATAGAAAATTCAAACTCAGATAAATCTCAGTGGGTATAAAAGGCATTTGGCCAATTCAATTGCTGTTTGTTAACAATGAAAAGCATTTCAGTGGCTTCAACTTCAACCACTGTTGCGTCCCTTTTGGCTTAGACCACAAGCAGATAGCAGATACAGTGAACAGCAATATGCTCTTATAGCAATATTTTATGCAATTTGCATGCTCTGACAGCAGTGGCAGTAACAGAAGCAAAAGTAGAAGCCAAAGAAGCTGTGGCAATAAAATAAACCCAAAAGGCACGCTCCATTGCAGCTGACAGCACTGGCATCCAATGGAACGAGTTAAAAATATATGTGTATACATATATAAGAGAGAACTTGGCCCTGGGATTTGGTTTGGCTGTTAACCAGCTAGAAAGTTGAGACCACATTGGTCATTCTCCAGTGCTGGAAACTGAAAGCTGAGATACAGATACTTGTGTTCGCATCTGATGGTTTGTCGCCTGATTGCACACGCACAAAAAGCGATTGCAACGAAAGATACTTTTCTATATAACTTGGCTTGGAAAAGGCTATTTGCCATTGGGTATTAGCATTGACATTGCAGCTTAGTTGCGAATTAACAACTATAAAAAAGTAGCTAATGACATATTAAACACTTGGCACAAGCCATGAAAAGAGAGACAGTTAGAGAGAGAGAGAGAGAGAGAGCAGTACAGCGACTGGGGCAAACTTTCATCAGTTGTGCTTCGATTTATCACAAACATTTGCACAGATGTTGGCAAAAATATAGCAAATAAAGGCAAAAAAAAAAAGAGTGAAATTTTGTAAGCTATATCCAGAGAGACATACATCTGTGGCTAATATAGAGCCAAGTGTGTTGCCAATTGTTGTTGTGGCTTTTTTCTCTGTCTTTTTTGCCACGATTAGAGCCAAAATGAGAAACGTGCAGCGCATTTCTTTATGTCGTTCCTGTTCAGATCATCAATAAAATGTCAAATAAGCAACCGACAGCATCCAAAACTAAGTAGTGACTTTTCCTACTCTACCTATCGCCCCACCCTCTTCCCTTTAGGGGCTTGAGTGGGCGTGACTGTCATGAAGTGTGCAAAATTTATGTAGTTTGCATTTTCCTTTGAATTTTAAGTGCGCAACTTTTGTCACGTCGCCACATTTTTGGCGTGCACAAAAAGAAATAAGTGAGCGGTATGCAAAAGAGTAGAATAGACTGTCAAATACCGTGTAATAGTTAGTACATTCTTTGCTAAACTATTCCACACTTTACGACTTCCTTTTACTAACAATTTTATGCTTTTTGCCTTAGCTAATAGTTTGCAATTTTAGCCACGATAATTGTAGACTACTTTTAATAAAACGTGAGATCGAAAATGTCCAGGAATATTTTGTGTAACAATGGCACAAAGCCACAGCCGTAGTAATAATAGTTGGGAACTGCGAGTGAAAGTTAATCAGTCTGCGTTGAAGACAAGACAAAAAAGTAGAGAAATAAACATAAAAAAAAAGGAAAACAAATTTCTTTGTAGGCTTTTTATGCAAAGCAAATGAAAATTAATGTTTTTTAAAAAGTGTATGTAAATTTGTAGTGCCGTTGTTTGGTTGTTGACTCGCGACTGTGAGACAGGCAGACTTATGAGCCAGACAAAGGCTGGCCATAATTAAGCGGCTTGTTTAGACAACATCGAACAGCTTGAACATTGGGTAAAAGCCAGAGAGGTGTCACTACGTGCAATGTGCGTGTTGCATGTGGCAGGTGGAGGTGAATGAACTGCAACTCCAACTTGAACTCAAAGTCAACAGCAACAAAACCAAAACCTAAACACAAACACAAACCCAAACCCAAATAATCAACGACATCTAATGCTGTTGAGTCATTAGAACTGCCTCGTCTGACATTTGCAATTGCAACAATTAGAGTGGTTTCTGTTGCCAGTTGTGGGCAATTATGCAAATGCCTTGCCAGGCATGTGGCATGCTACACAGTGACGCCGCTATTGCCCTCAAATTGGGCAATACTTTGGCTGCAAGCGTGTGGCAAGCAACAAAGAGGCAGGAGAATAGCTACAGTCGGCGTAGAGATGATTGCAATTGCCAACACGACAAGACGAGAAACCACAATGCTGTAATCGAGTCTGATTTGTGTGCACAAATCAAACAAACGCGACGATTACACGCAACGCGATTTAAAACCCGCACAGTGCACAAATCGCGTGCACGTGGGCGTGTTGCAGTTGCATCAGCCAAGATTTGATAAGTCAGTGAGTCAAGCGGTTGCAGGTAAAGAAATATGTGAACAAAGCAATATATAACATAGATAAAAATAGTTACAGTCTGAAGAAACTAGAGGCAAGTAAGATTAGCTTTGAAAAATCTAAAAAGATATTGTTCTTTCTATGAAAAAGTGGGTCTAAGTTATAGGTTAAATCAGAGATACAAAATATAATATAAAGAAAGCAAATCTGAAATACTTTCTACACCTAAGCCAAAAAGATAGCTTGAATATTTTTATATTAATCAAAATATTTAAATACTGAAAATAGTAGTTCCAAGTCTATAATTTCGTGTACATTTCATAAGCTGCGACAACAGGAAAACAGTTACATATTTGCACGTGGAGAGCTTTTGCAAGTTACCCAACCAAACCTATTCCTAGCCAAGGGACTAAAGAGTAAAACCATAACTTAAGAAACTTATTTAAACTCAGCCTTGTCAGCTTTTAGCTGCATCCAATGAAGCGAACTGAAATCGCCTTAAACAGCTTTGAGTGCACTTAAGTTGCAGCATCCTTTTGCATCCTTTAGCGACACTTACCTGCAATTAAAAAAGAAAAGAAAAGAGAAAAAAAATGAGAATTCAATAAAAGTGAATGTAAGGTAAATCTGTGTGAGTGTCCGTGTGTGTGTGAATGTGCAACATATGGAGGCAACTGCATGAATATGTAACAACCACAAGTTTTGACAGGTAAAAGCAGCTGAAAACTTTCCCAAGTTCGCCGCCGGGGACAGACTTTTGGGTGGCAGGACGTGAGCAGAGGTAATTACATGAAAGCCATACAGAAAATTATGTAAAAAGATTAAATTTGTAAGATAAATTGGAAACGACCCAACTCCAGCTACAGTCTACCAGTATTGAAATTCAGTGTAGACCGGAACACTTCCCTGGGAATAAATGAAAAGCAAGAAAAAAAAAAAGATGCCACTTTATGTGGCAGATTTCATAGCTGGAGATAAAAATGGTTGCGGTAATAAATGAAAATTATGCAAAGTTTGAGCGAATGATGAAGTAAGTAGAAAATAAAGCCAAATACGGTTAACGGAGCGTGTTATAAGAAGATGCAAGAGGCAACAAAAGCTCAGTTCAGTTAAGAAGAAGTCTCTTTAGCTTAAAAACCATCCCAAGCCACCCATCCAACAGATGAGTAAGTGGAAATTTATGAAAATATAGTATAAAGTATAAAGCCAGCCAAATTCACAAGTAATAAATATGCCCAAGCAGCTGCCTGCTATAAAACTTGCACCGCTCAAGAAAATAAGAAAAAAAAAAACTCCCCAAAGTTTCGACCCAAAACAACTTGAGGCATTTCGAACAACGATGCGCTATGGAAATGCGTTAAGATGCTTCTACTTTTTGTATCTTCTTACTTTTTTTTGGTTTCTTGACAATGTTGTTAACAGCGAAATTTAAGTGGCTAACAACTTGTATAAAGTTTGACTGACAGTTTGAGCAGACAAGCAAAGTAAAATCGTTGAAAGCTTTAATAATGTCATGGCATTAAATACTCATGACATTTTCAACTCTTTAAATATTTCCATGTGTGCTAAAAATATCTGTTTGATTTTTGATTTGTATTTGCTTTTAATTAACATGCAGAATGCTTAGATTTCTGATGGTCATGATAATGATCATGATCACGGTCATGTTGTAGCTGCTAATTATCTGTATAAATTCTTTTCAGGTTTGCTAATTAGTATGCAAGTAATAAAATGGTTTATAATTTAAACTGAATTGCTAATATTGCGATTTTGTTAGATTTAAGACTTTAGAATTTTAGCTTATTGGAATCAAGTGAAAGTTTAAGCTACGCTTAAATTTTATATTTAAATTCTTTTTTAAAAAATATTTTACTTGCTTTAACCAAAGCACTCACATGACTGCTCAATTGTTTTCATAGTTTAGTATTTGCTTACATCAAATAAGATATGTTTTATTTAATAATCTCTTCATTTGATTATGTTCTCCATGGTCAGTTTCATGTAGATAAGATTAGGTATTCATTGGCCTTACGTTATCTAGTTAACCGTATTTACTACTCAAATTGAAAGAGAGGAACACGTAGTGTGTTTATTTTAATTTAAGGCTATATCTGGCTAACCTTTCTGACCTATCAAACTATTTTAGAAAAATACTGACCTACTAATTCTATTTGTAAATGAATACTCGTGGATACAGTTATTACATTTTTATGTACCACATGCATATAATCCACAATGTTTACTCATCATTTCAATCTAAATAAAAGCAGCCAAAGACTATTACTAGATACTATATAGACAAACTAGTTTCAGCTATTTTTTTTGTCTTTGACAATTTTTGTGTGTGGACAACGTCAATTAAATGCCGGAAATGGCCAATTTTTTTTGGGTTGCTCTTCGCTTTTCTGTGCTGTTGGTCTCTTTACGGCTGCCCCGATTTTGAAAGGCCAAGGGGGCGTAGGGAGGCTTTTTACGTTTTGCTTTGATGACCGTCAAACGGTTCAAATAAAGGCGATTAATTACGTGTTCTCAGCTCTTAAAGCTTACAAAAGACGCTTAAATTCGCTTTGACTGGTTTGCGTGGGCGTTCATTTGCAAGTAAATGCAAAGGGTTTAATTGCGGATTAAACTGGGTGAGTTTACTTACACTAATTAGCTAATTTAAACATTTCGATTTGGATATAATCCAAATGTTGCTTTCGTTTATCAAACGCATGTGAAAACTATGTCAAACAAAGCTTATCTAAAACAGTAGTGGAGAAGGAAGTAAACAAAGAGAGTGGAGAGCAGGGTGTAAATTATAACTGTGAATATTTCGATAAATTCGAACTCACTGAACACTGACTAAACGTCGACGTCATTAAGGTTGGGTGCGATGATTAATTTTATGAACTGATAAGCAGAAACAATGAACAGCTGTTAATTATATAAAATGCAAATTGATGATATTACAAAATATGCGAAATATGCATAAAACATAATAGAAGAGAAACACAATGGTAAAAGAAAGCGGCTTTGTGATGATATAATAACAAGATTTACTTTATAGCCGGTATAAGGGAATCGATAATGAAGCACTGATGGGATGGGAAGGGTTGCAAAGAGGATGACGCGACTCCAAGTGAGCCCTATGGATGGCTAGCAATAACATAATCAACAGAATACCAACAACAACTTTAACACCAGAGAGAGAGAGAGAGAGTGGGAGTGCGAGAGCGCACAGGCAAATGCCTAGAGCGCAAACTCCAGAACTTAAATAATATGAGCGAGTGTAAGAGAGAGGGAGCGCGAGTGTGAGAGCGCGCACTGACGTAATCGATATCGTTGCTCGCTTCACTCATACAGCGAATTGCCTTTAATTGAGTGAAGGGGAATAGGGAATAGCTGAAATTGTTGTTGTCAAATAATAAATGAAATGAAATCATACTAGAGAAACAGCAAACATCAATGAAAAAACATTTAAAGTAACAACAACAATTGAATGTCATACATATCTGTTCAGCAACAACAACAAATTATTACTACTAACCTCCATAGCGATTTTTTATTTAAAATTTTTTGCTTGCTGATGTGATGTGGTGTTTGGAGTCTCCTACAATTACCAAGGTCTCGTTTTTATATTCGCTTGCCGCACAGTTTCTTGTAAACGATTTTGTTTTTTTATTGCACTTTTCAACTTTACTTTTCACGCACGACAATCTACTGGGTTTTTTTTTTCGTTTTGTGTTTGGGCGTGACACACACAAAACGAATCGAAATTCGTTGTGGCCTACAAAAATTTGTTTGTTGTGGTGTTTTTTTTTTTTTTTTTTCTATATACGCCGCTCTCCGACAAACCCGAGTTCTGTACGCGCTGCGATTCTACTACGTTTAACAATTTGCAACCAGCGCAATTGTTTAATGCTCACACGTTACTGAAAACAGCGCGAAAATAACAGCGGTAGCGACGGCAAATGTTTTGCGTTGGGTAAAAGTAAGTAACCAGGTGTGTGTGAGAAAACCAGGTTTAATTTTACTACTGAACACCGATGAAATGTATCGAAAAGAACAAAACGATAAATTACACTATGCCAGCTGTGTATTTATCGAAAAGTGGCAACGCTCTCGCGCTCTCCCTCTCGCTGAGCTGCCAACTTATATAAATGTGAGCGCAGTTTTGAAGCCACTGCAGCGCCACAGTTTGACAAGTACTAAACGTTTTGAACGCTTTGCACGTGAACAATTAAAACTATTATAAAATGCAAGCTAATCAAAAAGTGTTTTCACTTTTATTAAGATCCACTTTTATAGCCACTTAAAGTCTGACCACATATATGATATAATTTTGCAATAATGGGCCACATACATATACACAAACACAAAACGGACATAAATCAAAAAGTTGTTGTCGCAATTTTTCACTTGGAATTAATTTTTATCTATGGCATTTTTGAGTGTGTTTAATTAATTAGGGTGAAATGGAAGAAACGAAGCAAACGATGAGACAACAAGCAAACAAATAACAATTCCCTTGCATACTTTTAGGAGTAGGCGAAGAGGTAGGGGATATGCGAGGATGTCATAAAAATACCATTGTAAGTAGTTGAAGCCAAAAGTCTTTGGCATTGTTGTTGCCATTGTTACCGCTCTTAACTCTTGTTGTTGCTGCTGCTACTGATGATTGTTGTTCTCAGTTGTTGTTATTATTATTGCAGGCAAATCGACAAAGACACGCAACAAACGAGACACAAAACGGGCAAAACTCATTTCACTTGTGTCGAAAAGATAAATGTGAAGCGCTTAAAAAAGCAATTACCGCATAAATTGCGCTCAACGCTCAACGCTCCCAAACGTAGTACGACTAACTACAAAATGGGCGTATCCACAAAAGCTGACAGAAGCGGCACAGGATGCGGCGCATAAAACTTGTTACAAAGGACACTCGAACAAACAAACGAGAGCGGAGTAGGAAGTGGGGAGGGGTAGTATATGTAGAGGGGTACGCGGGTGCAGAGGACTTATGTACATACGAGCACATCCTGGCTATAAGGCATTTGCCAGCAAAACAAATGCGCAAAACACGCGAAAACATGCAAAATGCATTGTGAAATTGTGAGACAATTCCCCCTTCCAACCACCGCCCTCCTTCGAAAAAGGGGCTTGGGAAAGGGGAAGTTGCCGCTACCTTAATTGTAAAATCAATAGTGGGCCAAATGGCTCACAAAAGGCGCGTAAATCAAGTTAAAAATCGCAGCAATCAAAATCACCTGAAGCGCAATAAAAACTCATTAAAAAAAGCGCGTCATGCCGGTCGACATTCAGAGCAGGATGTGGATGCCAATTGGCCATTTGCTGGTCGGGGCTGGGGTAGGGGTAGGCTGAAGGGTGGCGGGGTACAGGTGTGTCGACCAATGTTTCAAATTGGATTTGAACAAATTGAATAGGACACATCGATTTCTCATTACGAAGCAAGAGACTGATTTGGAGACCGGCAAAAGCAGCTAAGTCGAACACGATGTTGGAGACGGACACGCAGTCTAAGACTCAGTGGCAGACTGTGTCACTAAGACTGAGACCGAGACCAAGGCTGAGACTGATGATATTTTATGGCGTCTGAAATCACTTAAACAAAAATTTAATTGACTTGACGGCGGCTGTGCACGTAGCTGGCTGAAAAGGGAAACGGCAGCGCAACACGAAACGGAAGCCAGGACGACACTCGAGGACTACAACGGGAATTGGCGTCAGCTGGCAGGCCAAGAGATAGAGAGAGTGACAGACAGACAGGCGAACTGTAAGGCAGACTGGCAGTCGCTCTGTCTAGAGCCAATTTGTTGCTGTGCCAAGCGGAAATTTCTTCAACTTCCTGATTTAAATAATAACAAACTGTGTGTGTGGCAGTTGCTCTCTATCTCTCTCTCTCCCCGGCAGTCGCTGTCTCACTCGCTTGTCACACCAACTGACGACAGCAACAACTAAAGACGTTTGCTCCAGCTTGATTACCGCCATCAGCGGCTGCAACACATATCAGCTTGTTTTCTTAGAGCATAGCGTGGGTGTAGTGGTTTTAAGGGGACTTCGGTGGGGTGTAGGGTGTTAGGAAGTTTTGAGGCTTGTCAACGATTGTGGCTTAGCAAAGTGTCAATATTTTGTGGCTGGACGAATTTTAAATGTCACACGCTTTTGGCGGCGAAAACGGACACAAAGACGGACATGAAATCGGAATCGGACACGGAGACAGCGACTGAGACGGACACGGCCTAAAGTCCTTTGCGTGCCAACGACATTCGACAACAGTTTCCGCATGCACAGCAACAGCAAGAACAACAACTGAAGCACTTTAAGCCCAAAACAGAAACAACAAATGAAGCCGACAATCGCAGCCGAGTCAGTGCAGCCGAGAGACGATTGCGAATGCCATGCGATGACGATGGCAAAATTTTTGCCGAAGCAGTTGCCCGGCAAGGACTATAAGACAGGAGTTAGGCCAACGCACGAGCTGAGTCGCGACAGCAACGTCGAGTCAGACGCAACGCAACGAAAACGCCACGCAACGCAAGCGCTACACAAATATTACGTATACGCGTCGTGTGCCTCAAGTGCCGCATAAAAATTGAAATAAACCAAAAGAAAAAAAGAAAGTAAAGAAAGCAAACGAATTTTGTGCCGCGTTCACGCTCGTTAGTGAAATTCCAGCTCAAAGTTTTAGGGAGCAGTCGGGCGCATAATTTGGCTAGCACACACAATATTTGGCCAGAGAACGGGGTCCAGCCAGCATCAGCGGCAGCAGCAGCATAACATACGCGCTTAAAGCTGGCCATAAACGTGCGTGTTACCAAAATATTTGTCCAGCAAGCGTCACAAATCGAGAGTCGAAAGATTCCAGCGAGAGAAGTGTGCTTTATTTTTTTTGGCCATGTGGCGTACAACGGTGCGTATGAATGAAAATTGCGCGCGTAATGAATGAGTGAATGAATGAATCAGTTGAGATGAGATGAGTTCAGTTTACTGGAGTTTGTGGTTGAGACTGAGAGGGCTGTCAGAGATTTATGTTTATGCCGCGAGTTTGCTTTAATTATATATGTACATATGTCTTCTGTGTATGTGTATGTGTGTGTGGCACATAGTCAACGTTCTGTGTTTGGCAACATTATGGAAACAAAGCACGCAGAGCGCCACGGGTTTTGGCCCAATGCAAATACTCGTAAAAAAGCACAAAAACTTGGCCAGTAAATAGTACTACGCATAGCAATTGGCCCAGAGATTGGGTTAGGACTGGCAGGATATGTCAAATTTAGCAGTCAACGCCGCAGGACATTTAACACTTCATTGACTTTTGTGGCACTAAGGGTAAACTTGCCTACGTCTGTGTGTGTGTGTGTGAGTTTAAGCCTGGCCAAAAGTTGAAATTAAACTTTCATTTGCATTTGTGCCACAGTCAACTAAATTAATGGCCAAAAAAAAAATGTATGAAGTAAAAGCCAAGTCCATGACAAGTGCTAGCAACAACCACTGGGCCAATTTATTAAGTTCTTGCCTCAAAGTTGGTAATAGATTTGGCCAAGAACGAGTGCGAAACTTTTGTGAACCAATCGATCACAATTTCAGTGTCTCAGCTGCGAGTTGCGTTTCACTTTTGACCCTTTTTACATGTGAGTGTGTGACAGGGTGTGGGTGTGTGTTAGCGTGTGTGTTAGTTGTGTGTGGGATTGCTGTCAAAGCCCAGGATTTGACGTCTAATTTATGAATGTTTTCAGCCGGACAGACACGAAACCTGCTGTTCGTTCCACTGGTTTTGCGCTCTATTTATTTTCCAACATTTTTCTCTGTTGTTTTTCATTTATTTTATTTTTTTTTTTAATATTGTAACTTATTTGAATAAAGTGTTTGTGCGTCCTTGAACAATTTTAACGCTTCAGTCGAAAGTTATAACGAGAAATTCCTCAGCCTTTGCTGGCTCATTTTTTTGTCTTCTTTTTAAATATGTTGCCCGAAAACTTTTTTAATGAGTTTCATAATCTTGACTGCGCTTTATTTCAAGCCACCAACGCCTTCCATTCACCTCTAATGATGGGGCCAAAGTTCTGGCTAAGTAGGAATTTCCCTAGCTGCCCTTTTACCCCTCTCCTCTCCTTTCTTTAACACTCCTCACCCCCAAAGGCTTAGGCAACTGCATTGGCGTGATAAGCGTTTAATTGAATGCTGTCCACTCGAGTCCTTGATTGAATTTCTATACAAACAAGCGACGACTAGAGATTTGTAAAGTCACAGCAATGCTAGTAGTATTTGTGGTGTGAGTGCTCTATGTGTGTGTGCACCACACACTCGTTACCACAGCCACATATGGCCAGCAGTTGATAGCTACGTTAAGAGGGACAAGGTTTGCAGCACGAGTGTCCTTTGCTCATTCGTCCCTTTTGCATTTGCGCTTAAATAAATTTCAATACACTCTCTGCAGCAATTTTTTTTTAGATTTTATTTCATGAATGCACTCATGCACTCACTCGTGCGGTATTCACATCACTTTGAGTACGAGCCGTTTAACCTGAGCCTCTTTACCGTCCGTTGCACTGGGACATTTGACTTTAATTACGATGGCTTTTAATTCAATTAATCACATCATTTGCTAGTTAAAGCGGAAGAGAAAACTAGTTAGTACATGACTAGGAAATACCCTGTGGGAGTCATAAAAATATGCTCACTTGGAAAGTTTCAAAATTATTGAATTAAAAAATACTAAAGTGATCCAAAAGATGTCTTTGAACTGCTTCAAATTTCAAGCTTTTAATTATTATTTTATTTATTTTAATCCTTCAGAGATTATTTGAATTAATTTAATTTATGTCACAGTTTTTTCCATTCAACTTTTTGTCAATTTTAAAATTGCTAGGAATTCACAAATCACTCATTTATTCCTTTAAGTACTGAGTTTTTATGCAGTTAAGTTTTCGATTCGAGTACCGATAATGAAAGTGCTTGACATTCTGAATTCGCCGTCAGGAAATTCAAGAGGAAATTCCAGATATTCAAGCATCAAGTGCAGCAAATGTCAATTTATTGTAAATTGATGAAGTCAAATGAACTTGGAGTGAAGTACGCGAAGCGAGATGAATTCTGGATTTATTGAATGCATCAAATCTGGTTTTTTTATCAAATATTTGAGTGGTGACATGTGCAGAAAAGAATAAAATTAAACTGTATTGGAAAGAAGAAAAGTCTTTAAGAAATTTTGTAAGAGTTTCTAAAACAAATTAAGTTAAGTGCGACATACTCAAATAAAAATCTTAACGTATTAAAAACATTAAGAAAAGACCTGTTCATTTAAAATGTAATATATTGACTTAACTTTTCCAACTTTAGTTCAAAAACTGCATATATTGTCTACGTATACTTGATTTTTTTCCTGTGTACACAAATTTCAGCTCTACCGGCCCCGAAAGATGAGTTAATGTTTTGAAACTTTTGTTTTGTTTTTATCGATAAACAAACTCACCTACCTTAAGCCCAGTTTTAGTCGATTCCCCAGTTTGCTCCGTGCGGGACTATTATAACACAAAAAGTTAGTTATAGAAAACCTTTTAAATTTTCATAGAACACAATTTGCAGGCTGAACTAGAGCTAAAAAGCTACAGTGGAAACCAGCTACAATTTCCTGAATTATAAATGATTTATGTGGCCATATGGAAAATCATGTTTAAGCCAAAGTAAACCATAAAAATGATTAAAATTGCACAGTTTTATACATATTAAAATATGCTTAATTAAATGTGTGACAAAGAGCGTTTAAAAAAAATATATCAGCAGCAGTTTTTTGCATTCAATTTGTTGCAGTTTTCTCTTTTATTTATGCAAACAATAATTATGGAGAAAAAATGCTGTGATACAGTTTCGTCAGTTTTTCAGTTTATCTGTTTGTCTGTCCAACTGTCTGTCAGTTGGTAAGAGAATCATATTCATTGCCGTGGCTTTTTGCATGGGAAATGCGTTTTAAATTTCATTTATATAAATTTTCTTTTCAATTTTCATTTGCTCTGATTCGTGTGCATGTTTTTCTTTTGTAACTCTGATTTTTTGTTGCTTGTGTTTGAACAATGTTATGTTACCTCCTTTCATCCCTTGCTTTTGTTTGTTGCTGGCCAAAAGGAATGCGTTTGCTGAAACATATTGGGCAACACACCCACACACGCAGCAGCATACACACGTACACTCAAATGCAACTATAAATGCTGCGCCAGCTGGCAACATGCAACGCCATTATGCAACATGTGTGTGTGTCTCGCAATCTTTGGCATGTTGATGGAATTCGTTGTAGCTGTCTGTCTTTCTGTCCGTTAGTCTTTTTTACTCACTCTTCTCGCGCACTGCATGGAAATCCCCGACAGTCGGAGCATTAACACGGCGTATACATATTATACATTGCTGCCATCATGGGAGTTGCAGCTGTTTGGCTAGAAAAGACTTAGTCCTGCCAGTTGTAACAATGATATATAACATACACACACGTAAACTTAGACAATATTAATGCAGTCATCTTCGAGTGCACAAAATGCTCACAACTTTTGACTTACATACTAATATTTCAAAATGTTCCTTAAACTTTTCCATTATATTTTGTGTTCACTTGCAGCTGCTGCACGGCCAAGATGCACGGCAATGAGCCAATGAGATAAGCCACAAGGACCAACAATCGAGGACTGAGAACCACAGCTATACCCAGACCACAGCATACCACAGCAGAGCTTACCACAGCACAGCACAGTGGAGCAGAGTAGAGCAGAGTAAATTCAAGCCAAATGCAATCTACAGTATACGCTTCTTGGCCAAGTGCCACGTAGCTGCGCTTCATATACAAACAGGCCACAAGAGCGCGGGAAGATAGCTTAACCTGAGACTCAAAAGAAGACGTAAGACAGAGACACCGACAGCGACAGCCACTGGGAGAAAGAAAGAGGAAGAGTGACAGTGCTTGGGGCCCGTCATGTTGCGAGATATCTTTCTATATTTAGTTCTAATCGTTTTATTTTGCTTTATTTTCATGGCACAGTTAATCGTTAACGTTTACGCATTTCAACGTCAGCCAACTCCGGCACAGAGAGCCGAACGCAATGAAATTATATTTGTCTAGGGTCCCCGAGGTGTGTTTAACTCCCTTCAGATTAGTTCCCCAAAGGCATAAGTCAAGCACTCGTGCTCTGCTTTTTGGCGTTTAATGAGGGGCCAGTGGGAAGTGGCGTGAAAAACTTAAAGCTGAAACCAAAGCAGACCGACAGAGAGTCTGACGGTGAAGCCACGACTAAGAACTGATAAACTAGGTTGCTTCGCTAATTAGTAACGGTAGTCCTGGGAGTCTTCTGTTCAGTTGTGTCCTGAATGCACACAATGAAACTTGGCCAAACAATAAGTCTGGCGAGTAGCTCGCGTTTTGCGGTAAACCCACTCGAGTGCGAGTAAATCACAGAAACCGGGCTAAATTAAGCAAAGTGATGCAGAGACGTACAGAACTAGTAGTTGTCTCGCAAACTTGCAACTGCTGCAATTTTGCATATTAAAGAAATGAAAAAAAAGCGCAGAAAAATCAGAAAAAATGAGGAAAATTAAATGAAAAGTGAATGAAATGAAGCTTCATTCATTAGTTTTGATTCATTCATAATTAAGGCGATTTCAGTGGCCACATTTAAAACACTTATTTCCTCTGCCGGCAGAATAATGTGAATTTAATATTAATTGTCATTTATTATAATTGTTTTTTATTCAGTTTCATTAACGCGCGAGAAAAAGGCGTTGCAATATTTTATTGCCTACTTTTGAGCGCTCATTGTGTGGGCCCATAAATCCGGCTTAAAGCGACTGCAGTGGCAATGAGCGGGCACAAATGCCTAGCACGGTGCCAAGCCAAGCCAAGTGTCGTGCTGTGGGCGTTGAGGCGTGCCAAATGGCAAATGGTAAATGCTGAATGGCTTTAGTTTGTATTGATTACCAGTGCGCACTCGACAATGCTTTTCCTTTTTCCGTTTCTCCCACTTTTCTTACCACTATGTTATGTATATATAAGTATAAAAGTATTTTCGTTTTGTTTTTTCTCTACTCCCCTTTTAGTTTTTTTTGGTTTATTGTTTTCTTTGGGCCGCTTGAGCTTGGCCAAGTCAGCTGTTGGCCGCCTCGAGCACTTGAGAGCCATATACACACTTGACCCCATTCGCTGAGGGGCTTTACAATAGGCCTGGCCACTAGACCTAGGCTCTGGGTGTGGCCCTGGACTGGGCGAAAAAACATTTAAATTGACATGGCCGCAAAGGAGTAGGGAGGAGGGTGGGCAAAGCTGGCTGAAGAGGGATTTATTTCAAAAACTTCAAAGTATGGCAAAATGTTTGTTGTTACATTTTCTGTGTGTGTGTGTGTGTGTGAATGGGTGAGTATGTGTGTGCGTATGGATGTGTGTGCGTGTGCCTAATTGATAGCCGGATGTTTGACCAAATGGAAATGAAAGTTTCAACATTTTGCCCCAAAGAACTAAGTCTAAATTTGTTTATATGTGGATGAGCAAAGCTTAACAAAGTTATTCTTGCCCCGACTTTCTAATTAATTTAATTGCATTACAAGTCGAATGCAAATTTGCGAAAAGAATTTAAAAACTTCCAAACCAGAAGAGAAATAATTTAATAATATTCATATCGTAGGCACATTTCAAATTGAAAATAATCGAATAATCAAAACAATGAAATCATAAAGAAAAGAAAACTAAATACTTAACGAATTATATTCAATTAAATAATGTATTAATTATAAACGCGTACATTCGAACAATAATAGTTTTAGCTATACTATACACAATATACAACATATATACAGATATATATACATAATCTAAACTCTATAAATCTAGTCAATAAGTGTCATAAGGTTTTATCCCAGAAAGACATGCGACAACATTTACTAAACTTGTAGTTAGTGCTGAACAATGAATATTAAATTGAATTGAATTAAATGAAATTAAATGAAATACACATAAATCAAATAAATGTTGAACAGAAACAGAAACAGAAACACGAATATACAAAAATAAATACTCTGCATTTCTATTATGGCTCTGTGAGTGGAATTTTCTTGTTTTGTACTAAACAATCATTTTATTTATTTATGTCTGCAGAAATATAGCAGCAAATTCATGCATATATCAGTCATAAACATTTTTAAATTTATTAAAAATTTTATTTTATTGCTTCTTTATGCTGGGGGACGCAGTCCCGCCTAGTAAAAGTAAAACGAATTTAAAATACTCTTTATAAAATCCTTTTTCCTAGTGAAATTTAAATGCCTAAAGTTTATTCTACCGTTCGAGTTATAAAAATTTCCAACAGCTATTAAAAAGACTTTAGTTTCAAGCAGGATAAAACTCCATTAAGCTTAGCACTTGTTTTCCCAAGTCACGCAACTCGAACTCAAACTTAACCCAGTTTTAAATAGTTTTCTCCGAGTATTTCACACTTTCTCTTTTTGATTTTTTAATGGCATTAACTTGAAATGTTTTTCCTCCTTTTTTGGGCTCAACTTTAAATATTGCAATGACCTGATTTGAGTACATTATGCGCAGAAATCGTTGATCATTTTTTCTGGGTGCTTTCATTATGACCATATTTGTGGTAAATGCGTTGCCACAAAACGGAACGGAACGGAACAGTTGAGTAAATGTTTTCCATTTAGCAGCTGTTTTTCTCGTTTTTGGGACAAAAAGGAAAGAAAAAAGCGTCTTAAATTTTGTTGGCAGCGTGGAAAAACAAACACAGTTCGACGCCTTTTGTGTCAGGCCCAGAGCTCTGTGTTAACGTGTTTTATTTGATTCTTTTTTGGTGTTTTTTGGCACTGGGCCAAGGCAAAAAGGAAAACTCGCTGGCGGCCTGTGCAACAAGCAAATTGTCATTCCACCACTCCCCTTCTGGCCACTCGACTTGGCCCTTGTTGTTGTTCGTGGTGACTCCAAGTTGGCTGCAACTTCTGGCCACGTTTTTGCTTTGCTTTTATTATGCCAAGTTGTCTGAGCTTTAAAAGTACAACGACATGGCCAACAATCATAACAATGGGCACAACAACAGCAACAACAACAACTAGAGCTTTTATTTTGTTATTGTTTTGCGCATTTTGTGTTTATTGCATTAAGTTAAAACTGCACGAAATCAGCATCGCAGACGCTTCTTGCTTCCAAATTTGGGCAATCTCTGAAAAGTTCACATACATATAGACGTATATATAAATTTGTACAATTTGGAGCAGCGCCATATTGGGGGTGTCACTGCACACACCACAGCTGTGTGTGTGTAGTGGAAAATGTAATTGAAAATCGCTTAAAATGCCTGACAGTCAATTTTTCAGGCAACCTTTGGCAGCTGTAAAATCAACTAATTTTGCAACAAATTCATGTGAGATATTAATATTAATTTGTGCTCGTTGATACAGTGACATCTTTCCACTTTCCCACTTTGATCTGTGTGTGGGTGAGTGTGTATTATTGACGGTTTGGGCCAAGTTCTTTGCCAAAGTCACGTCCTTGTTGCGGACAATTGAAACAAAAAAATCAAAACTAATTAGACGCAAATTAATGGGAAAGAGCGAATGACAACAACAAGCATAAAAGGCAGTTTTCGCACAGCTGATGTGAAAATGAAAATGTGAAGTGAAAATTTGCAAATATGACACAACAATTTGGCAGCTCGGACAGTCAAATAAACAGGCCGACAATTGAACGTACCGACGACCAGTTAGCCTCAGACTTTTGATTTAGTGCATGTTGCTGTTGACAGCAACGAGTTTTGGGTCCTCGAGCACACCTTTCAGTTGGCCAAAATGTAATTTTGCACAAATACAAAACATAAACATCTCATTCAATATTTTAATTTAGTTTTTCATCATTTTCTTTTTGCAATTTCAATTTTAGTTTCATTTTTGTTTTTGTTTTCTAAATTTTCGACTTTTTCGCTCTTTAGTTGCGCGTCTCTTAAGAAAACACTCCAGAGCATGGTCGGTGAGTGGGATTGTTACCAATACAAATGCGTGCTACGCATACAACTACAACAAGCCGTACAGATGTTAGCCCGGACCGCACGGCGTATGCGCAATTCGCTTTGGCAAGCTGCCAACGCGCTATACTTGGAGATCAACGGAAAAAATTGCTGATTTTTTGCCAGAAATTATTTATAACTGCTTGTTCATACACAAAGCACACACACACACACACGCACACACACACATGTGCATGTAAGTGTGTGTATTTTATTTTCGATTTTGTGGTTGCTCTTCTAACTTAACTTAGCAGCCAAAGCAGCAAATGTACAAAAGAGCAAGTTGTCGTGGAATAAATTTAAAATATTTAACATTAATGATGAAATTACTTACTAATCAAATGACAGATGCGATGTGAGTAGTGAGTGGAGATTAATCTGTAAGTTTCCATTGTGCTTACCTAGAAGACAGAGCAAAGAGAGTAGGGAAGAGAAAAGAAGAGAACGTGAGCATATAAGTATTTTGACAGAAATATCTATATCTACATGTACAATACATATAGAGGTATAGCTATAGTTAATGCTAAAATATGGGCAAATAAACACATATGTACAGATATACCATATATATACGTATATAGCGTATAGCTAAAATTATTTGATTTATTGGTAAATATTGGCTTTTGACTCATACACATTTTGCAGAAATGAAAATTTAATTTTCACATATATTTTCTTAATATTTATAGTTAGTTAATGCCAAGTTAATATTTATTTAATTCAAGTTTACATTTATTTAAATTGCTGAGAGTAAACTTATAGCCATTTTAATATTTAATTGGAATTTTATGCAAGGAATGGTAATTATTTGCATAAGAATTTTGCTGCTGTTGCACTTAAATTTGCTGAAGAATTTGCCAGAGAAAAAATAACAGTTTGTTAACTTCTTGAAAGTGAAGGCAAAATAGTTTAATCAGTTTTCTATAGGACAGAAAAATATTTAAGAAATTATAATTAATTTAATGAGAGAGTAAGTATTTTTTAATTAAAAGTTTAAACAATTAGATAGAATAAAATCAAAACTCCATTTAACCCCTCAAAAATTCGCTTAATATTCGCTAATTTTGATTTATGTTTTGCTTTCATTCATCACAATTCTCTTTTGTTTTAAGACATTTCATTTGTTTGTTTATATTTTTATTGTTTATATTTTGCCTTATGCGAAATGTTAAAAAAATGTTGTTGAATTTTAGTGGCAAATCAGCGAGAATATCTTTGATATGACCCAATTAAGCAGCGATTGTTTATTTCATTGCCGCCATTCGCCTCAGCTGGCAGCCACAAACAGAGTTTGGCAAATGCCAAAAAAGGCCAAAAAGAGCTTCAAATCAATTAGCCTCATGCTGAACCCAGGAATATGCGTAGCACCTCTCCCTACACACTCCCAGTCTACCCTTCGCTCACTGTGTTTGCCTCTACGCTTTGGCAACTTAATTGGCCTAAATGAGCGAGAAGGCCACGCCCAACATTTAACGCCCAACGCCCAGCGAAGTTGGCCAACTCGAAAGTAACAAATATTTTATATGCTTGTCAGCTAAATAAAATAAATGTTAATGTTGAGGTTTTAACTTATTTTTCGCTGGTCGTGGCATGTGGCAAGAGGCATAAAATGCTTAATTAATGCACCTCTCTCCCTCTTACTTTCACTTACACTCTCCCTTTCTTTTACTCTAAATGCTCATATGTTGGCGTGGGGCAGGTCCTTAAAATAAAAAAAAAAAGGAGCAGACGCGTCAGTTTTAATTAAAAGATAAAATTGCCTGGCCAAAACAGCGAAAGAGCATAAGATGTAGAAAGAATGACAGAGAGAGCGAAAAAGGGAGTGTGAGGGGAAGAAGCAAATAAGAACTCCCAAAGCACATAAAATAATAAAAACTGGCAATGAAATTAACAACAAATAAACGCAGCTAAAGTTAGAATTTCTGCGCTGATGTAGTAGGAAAAAAATAAGAGTATAACAGTAACAACGAAACTTGTTGTTAGCGAACGAATGAAAAGCACTCGTTAGAAAAAAATAAGCACAAAGAGGAAGAAGAAGAAAAAGAGCAAGAGGAAAAAAAAAACAATACACAGCATACGGAAAGGGAAATGGGGCGGCGAAGCGGAAACTTTTGCACTGAGATCGCCTTGATTGCTGTCATGAAAAAAATAAAAAAGAAAGAAAACGAAGTGAAAAAGGTGGAAACTAACTGGCAGCTAAAGGCTAGAAGCAGCAACAGGAACAGGGCCAAAACAGGGCCAGAGTCAGAGTTACCGTTAAGGCAACAGCAGCAGCAACGTCAACGTCAACTGAACTCAACTTGGCTCTCAAACGTTGTTGGCTTCATTTGATGGCAGTGCCAAAATGCCGCCGGGCAAAGATGGCAAACGTTGGGTTAACAAGTGAGTCCCAGCAGCAACAATAAAAGCCAGTAATGATACCCTGTAAGCGTGTGGGGGTAAGGAAGTGTAATGCCAACTGTTGTTGGGTGCGAGATGGGTGCCAGTGTACGTGTGTTAGAGTGTGTGTGCTAAACATAATGCATGCCTCTGTGTTTGTATATTAAGTAAAATGAAATCCTGTTAAGAGAAACAATGAAGCTATTAAAAAAGCTAACAGGTAAGAGAGGGTGTGCGGCAGTGTGTGTACGGGTGTACGTGTGTGTGACTGCTTGTTAGGTGCGAACACATACACACGTAGGAGTATAAGTGCACATATCTGCTGGTAAACCTCATAATATCGTTTAATAAATACTTTACAGCTTGATTGATTACAGGTGCGCCAGCGACAGGTGAGTGTGGCTTAAGGAGCCCTAAGTAGCTGTTGCTACTGCTCCTGTTTCTGTTCCTGTTGCTCCTGCTTGCAGCTCTTCCTACAATCCCCTGAACTCTTCCTACTCCTACTCCCATTCTTCATGTTGTTGTTAGTCAAAGTAATTTATGCGCTCGGCAACACGTCGTGTTGCTGCTACCACAGATTGCGTCCCATGTGGCAGGCATATAATCAATGTGCCGCGCCCGCCCATTTTGCGCTTATGCTTATCCCTTTTTGGAATCCAGCCGCAACAACGGCTTCAGTTCCCGGTTGAGCTTCATCTAGCTGTATAGCAGAGTATCCATCTCAAATAGCAGTGGAAATTCACTGACCTGGAAACTTTCTAACATCGTCGTCTGCTTGGTTTTCTGGCCAACTGCTTTAAGGGCGTTACGAGTTTTTATACCCGTTATTTGCAGGGTTAGGGTATACTTTGTATGGCTGGCAGTAGGAGGCATCACTTTTAGTGACTATAAAAGTTGGAACGACTGTATTTGACACACGAACTGGTGGGGAATTGATATAAATATTACGCCCCTTTTGTTTCAGCTATCAAAGCGCTTGTTGGAAACTTTAAGCTTGGCAGGAATTTGGTCACGCCTGCTGCCGCCCCTCTTTGCGATAGACAGCTTTGATTTTGGTGGCAAAAACACTGTTTTTTCAATCGATATCTGGATTTTACCCCATCAATGTAGAATGTATATATCGGAATATATAGCCACTTTAAGGTTTCTCCCTCACGCCTTAAAGTATGCAACCGTTTTTAAACAAAGCTTGAACTACGGATATTTCACAGTCGGTAGACTTTTTGTTACTCTCACTTGTTTAAGACTGAAAACCTCCTCGGAAATGAGCATTTTTAGAATGTATGTGCATATATTAGGGGTATTCCCTTCATTTGCCATAGTTTCTCATAAACCTTTTCGCTTTTTGTGATTAATGTGCTAAGGCAAACTGTTTATTTTTAGACACATTAACAGTTAATCAAGTGCAAAGCGCATCGAAATGCTTTACTTAATTAGCAAGCGAATTTTTTTTAAAAAAAAACCAAAAAAACAGACAAAATATGTTTTTCAAATACTTATTTGCTCAGCTACAAATTGAATATATGAAAGGAAAAGAATATATAGTCTGTTTTTTATATATTATAAAGAAATGAATATATTTTTTTTGTTGTGAGTTGTGTGCTGGCTAAAATAATTTGGCTTTTGTCTTTGTTTATTTGGCCGCCAAAAAGCAGATCGGAGACGTCGCTTTCGACATCTTTGTCCGGCGTCCATTTGGCAACTTTCAATCTGTCGCATTTGTCAGCTTCATATGTTGAGTGAAGTGGGCGGACGCTGGTCATGCGATTGCCTTTCATTACTTGACGCATCTAAATAGCCCCCCAAAAACACTCACATAGCTACGCACAGAGACATACGCACACATAAACACACACACAGCAGCCAGTGTAAACGAGGGCAGATTAATGAAAGTGTTAAATGCAACAAGCTAGATATAATCCTTTTGTTAGGGTAAGATTAATTGCTTCATCAAATTTTAGAGCGTAACTAATTTTTTAAAAATATTGCAGATAACTTTAGCATTACTATATTAGTGACGTTCCTTTCCTCCTTTCTTTTCCTTAGTTTCTGTAGCTGATTAGCAAGTAATCTGTATTTACTGGCAGCTCATTAAATAAAATCACTAAACTTGAGTAGCCTAATAAATTTAGACTTCAGGTTTCCCCAAAGGTTGATTGAAATTAGTTTAAGCTTAAAAATCAAAGAGATCAAATCATAACCATTTAGTTCTAAGTCCCTTAAAGGTTTACTGAAAGTATTTCATTCTTCATTAATTGTAAACACAATAAAAATAATGTTCTCTTTCAAATCATAGAATTTAATCAGTAGGAGTATAAGTGCACATATCTGCTGGTAAACCTCATAATATCGTTTAATAAATACTTTACAGCTTGATTGATTACAGGTGCGCCAGCGACAGGTGAGTGTGGCTTAAGGAGCCCTAAGTAGCTGTTGCTACTGCTCCTGTTTCTGTTCCTGTTGCTCCTGCTTGCAGCTCTTCCTACAATCCCCTGAACTCTTCCTACTCCTACTCCCATTCTTCATGTTGTTGTTAGTCAAAGTAATTTATGCGCTCGGCAACACGTCGTGTTGCTGCTACCACAGATTGCGTCCCATGTGGCAGGCATATAATCAATGTGCCGCGCCCGCCCATTTTGCGCTTATGCTTATCCCTTTTTGGAATCCAGCCGCAACAACGGCTTCAGTTCCCGGTTGAGCTTCATCTAGCTGTATAGCAGAGTATCCATCTCAAATAGCAGTGGAAATTCACTGACCTGGAAACTTTCTAACATCGTCGTCTGCTTGGTTTTCTGGCCAACTGCTTTAAGGGCGTTACGAGTTTTTATACCCGTTATTTGCAGGGTTAGGGTATACTTTGTATGGCTGGCAGTAGGAGGCATCACTTTTAGTGACTATAAAAGTTGGAACGACTGTATTTGACACACGAACTGGTGGGGAATTGATATAAATATTACGCCCCTTTTGTTTCAGCTATCAAAGCGCTTGTTGGAAACTTTAAGCTTGGCAGGAATTTGGTCACGCCTGCTGCCGCCCCTCTTTGCGATAGACAGCTTTGATTTTGGTGGCAAAAACACTGTTTTTTCAATCGATATCTGGATTTTACCCCATCAATGTAGAATGTATATATCGGAATATATAGCCACTTTAAGGTTTCTCCCTCACGCCTTAAAGTATGCAACCGTTTTTAAACAAAGCTTGAACTACGGATATTTCACAGTCGGTAGACTTTTTGTTACTCTCACTTGTTTAAGACTGAAAACCTCCTCGGAAATGAGCATTTTTAGAATGTATGTGCATATATTAGGGGTATTCCCTTCATTTGCCATAGTTTCTCATAAACCTTTTCGCTTTTTGTGATTAATGTGCTAAGGCAAACTGTTTATTTTTAGACACATTAACAGTTAATCAAGTGCAAAGCGCATCGAAATGCTTTACTTAATTAGCAAGCGAATTTTTTTTAAAAAAAAACCAAAAAAACAGACAAAATATGTTTTTCAAATACTTATTTGCTCAGCTACAAATTGAATATATGAAAGGAAAAGAATATATAGTCTGTTTTTTATATATTATAAAGAAATGAATATATTTTTTTTGTTGTGAGTTGTGTGCTGGCTAAAATAATTTGGCTTTTGTCTTTGTTTATTTGGCCGCCAAAAAGCAGATCGGAGACGTCGCTTTCGACATCTTTGTCCGGCGTCCATTTGGCAACTTTCAATCTGTCGCATTTGTCAGCTTCATATGTTGAGTGAAGTGGGCGGACGCTGGTCATGCGATTGCCTTTCATTACTTGACGCATCTAAATAGCCCCCCAAAAACACTCACATAGCTACGCACAGAGACATACGCACACATAAACACACACACAGCAGCCAGTGTAAACGAGGGCAGATTAATGAAAGTGTTAAATGCAACAAGCTAGATATAATCCTTTTGTTAGGGTAAGATTAATTGCTTCATCAAATTTTAGAGCGTAACTAATTTTTTAAAAATATTGCAGATAACTTTAGCATTACTATATTAGTGACGTTCCTTTCCTCCTTTCTTTTCCTTAGTTTCTGTAGCTGATTAGCAAGTAATCTGTATTTACTGGCAGCTCATTAAATAAAATCACTAAACTTGAGTAGCCTAATAAATTTAGACTTCAGGTTTCCCCAAAGGTTGATTGAAATTAGTTTAAGCTTAAAAATCAAAGAGATCAAATCATAACCATTTAGTTCTAAGTCCCTTAAAGGTTTACTGAAAGTATTTCATTCTTCATTAATTGTAAACACAATAAAAATAATGTTCTCTTTCAAATCATAGAATTTAATCAGCTTTGGATTTCCAAAAAAGTGTAAAAGAAATTTTTTTAGTTTAAAAATCACTGACTAATTTACCAAAATATATAAACCTTTGACTGTGTTTACTTGTTTTATATTTCTCTTCAATGCCTAAACCCCCTTAACTTAAATTATTGTCAACTTTAAAATGGCAGCCATGAATTTTGACACTTCCATATTTAATGCCAATAAACTTCCTTTAGTTCTTTTTAAATAGCCTTAGGAAGCTATAAAACAGCCCTCGCTTGTTGAAGCACACTCCTCACCTTTGTGGAGCGCGTTTTGTGCCATTGTGAAGTTTTCTTCGTTGTTGTTGTGGTTGTTGTAGTCTCCTCTTCCTCAATGACGTCATTGTCATTGTCGTTGTCGTTGTCATCGTTCTTGCTGCTTTTGCTTTTGTTTTTGTCATTGGCAGTGTCTGCCATATTGAAGAGTGTTTATGTTTGTGTTTTAATCCTGAGAGGTGACGAGTGTTATCCTTATGTTGATCCTTGCAATAAGCGTGTTTGTCTGAGTATTGTTATTCTTGTTGTTGTTGTTGTTTGTTATTATATTTTTGTTAATTTGTTGAGTTTATTTCATGGCTCTTGGCAATTTCTTTTTTGAACACTTGAACACAGAGAACAGAACAGAACAAGAAGCTGAAACTTTGTTGGCTTCTTCAATATTTGCAGTATTCACTTGGAAAATATACGACGTGTGTTTTCATCTCTTTTTCATTTCACTCATTTTGACTGGAAACGCATTATGATTTTTATTAGATGCGATATATTTTATATACATATATACTATATCTTTATGTATATATATGTAGATAAATATTCCACTATATATTATAAAGATTTATAAAATATAACGTGTTCTTATTTTTGCTTAAATTTATTATTGCAGCTGCCTTGAATCGTATTTTGGCCAACGTTGTATTTCGCTGTTAAATGAATGCGAATTGTTTTCATTTTGCGTATAAATACAATTAATTAAATCGCACAAAAGTAAACTTTTGCGTTTTCCAATTACAAATTTGTTATTATTTTAAAACAAAGAACCGAAAACAAAACAAAAACCACAGCAGAAGGAAAAAAACCCCTTTGATTTATGGCCGAAATTAAGAGCTGAACAGTTACATATGTTTCAATACTTAATTCACAATTGTTTGCTGAGTTATTGGTCATAATTTTCAATTTTTGAGTCACTTCAAAAATTAACCACAACACACACAATTTGATTTATTTGTTTATTTTGTAGTGTATTTTTTATTTTAGCAATTAACTTAATATTGGCAATTGAAGAAGTGCTTTTTCTGTGGTCTGGTCAACTTTATGAGCAAAGTCTTAACCAAATCAAAGCAACTGCCAATCCATTGGGAACTTTGTTGCTTAAGAACCACATTCACACAAACACACACACACACACTTAGTCACGAATTGAAAGTAGTTTCTATTTCCCAAAAGCTTTTCAACTTGAAAACTATTTATGTCTACACCCAGTGGAAAAAACCTGCCAAAAAGGAAATGGAAAATGTAACAAGACAGCGCATTGAACTGTAGCTTAAATAATCCATCAGTTTACTATATACTTTATGTCAAATTGTTTGTTGAACATGTGAAATGCTAATTTATATTTTAGCTTGGTTTTAAATCATTTGGTTTGCTGAATTTATACAAGAATTGTTCAATGTAGACATTTGTCATGCTATAAATTTATTTTTGAATCACTTGGTCTTTATAGAAATGAAGTATGAAGGTTTTGGCTTAAAACAAACAGCAAACCCATTTGATATTTCAATTATTAAAAATGTCATACTGAGTTGGAAACTACAGAATTATCTCATATAGTCAGAAAACAATAACTTCAATGGATTTCATATTTCATAACAAAATAGTTTCGTTTGAAAGGGTGCATATCTGGCCAAAAACCCAATTGAACAGGTGGCCAAAATCAACTCGACTGGCAGCCAGCAGATAAACTTTAATGAAAAACCAGTTAAAAACTACAAAAGCGTAATGTTTTCTTTTGTTTAGTTGTGTTTTGTTTTGTTGGGGATTGTAATGTTTTTGTGCTAAACAAAGTTGTAAAATGCATTGTTTTGTTCTATTTTGCATAACACGCGCAGCTGTTGTTTAATTCTATTTAATGCATATTTTGTATTTTTTGTGTATTAGTTGTTATATTTTTTGGCACTGTTATTATTTATTATTATTGTCGTGTGTTTTTGTTTGTGTAAATCGTTTTTTAATCGAAGTATTGGTTGTTGTTTTATGTTTTATATGTTTTCATTGTTGTTGTTTTTGTTGTTTAAGTGCACTTTATTTTTTGTTGTTGTATTTATGGAATTTTGTGCATGTTTTGTATTATTTTTTTCGGTTTTTGCAGTATTTTGTGATAGCGCGTGGGCGTGGTGTTGTTTATTGTGTAGTTGTAGTTGTTGTTGTTGGTATACCAATGGTATTGTGTGGTTTTTATCGCCTCCGATATGCATGCAAATATCAAATGCTAAATATTCAACTAGGCCATCAGGCTAACTGACTCTGGTGGCAGCATCAGACGCGCTCGCGCTCGCAACCAACTGAGTTTGCTTGATTTTTCTTTCGGCCAATTCAGTCAGTCAGTCGAGAAAAGCAGCCAACTGCCAGCAGCCTGAGGACAACACCAACGGGTGGCCAGGCAGCGAAAAGGGGCCGGGGTGGTGCGCCCTGGTGAGAGGCAGCCGCTAATAGAGCGACGCACACAATCAACACTTAATGTTGCCGCGGGGACGGGAGAGACAGACTAACACAATTCGCTCATAATCTTAAAAATGAAATGCTTCACAGAGACACACTCACAATTGAGTGTGTGTGCGGGTGTATGTGTGTGTGTAGCCACTTTAAATTATACAGTTTTCAGAATGTGTGTGCGTGTGTGTTTGTGCGCAAAAATATTTGCCGCTTTACATTTTGTGTTCTTCTTATTATTTGCCTTTATTTTTTGCAGCCCGTCAACGAGACGTATGCGTAATGTGTGCACAGCTGTGTGTCTGTGTGTGCTGCAGTAGCTGTTAGTTTTTCGCAAGAGAAAACAAATACAGAGAGCTCCTCCGAGAGTAAGATTAAGAGCAAGAAGAGCGAACTTGCGAATACGAAAACAGGTGAATATTTGTTGACCACACTCGTTTGAAAAATTATAGCAAATTCCTTTAAGAAAAAAAACGAAATAGACACAAAATATTTAAAACAATTTTTTTGTTGGCCGCGCGCAAAAACAAAACAACATTCTTAAATTTTTTTTACACACGACGAGCATTAAAAAAATATTAGATAGCAAATTTATGTTGTGGTTCTTAAGACTGTGTGTGTTTTTGTGTGTTTGATTGTGATTTTATTTGTCTAGCCGCCAAGACCTGATGCGTTCGCAGCACTCAACTGAACTCAACTGAACTGAACTGAATTCAAGTTGTTCAAATTGAAGGATTTGACTGTCATTGTCAGTTCCACAGTTCCACAGTTGCACAGTTCCTGGCCTCAGTTCCAGCAGAAGGCAGCTGCTCTTCTTTGTTTTCTCACCTTTGTGACGCAGCAGCTGCTCCCGCTGTAGGCAAATTCAGCGGAATTCTCTTCCTCCGATTCACGTTCTCGTGCTCATTGTTGTAAGTAAATCACACGGCGCCTATTGCCTTCAACCTTGTCGCGTGAACAGTTTATTGCGTTGCTAGCTTTTGGCCACATTATTTGTCACACTGCGTTTATTTATAGCTTCAAATCATCAGCTATCTTCTAGCTTTCTATATAAATATGTATACAAATATCGCATAAATACTAGATGCTCCATAATTATCATTTATTGCCAATTTGTTGGTGATTCGTTGTTGGCTTGAAGGCACTGCGCTTGTCCGTTTAATTGGTAACAATTTGCGTTGCAATACGTTGGCCTGGTCACCATCGATTAACCATGGCTAATCTGCCGTGTCACTACGCCAGATGCGGATGTGTATTTAGCTTTTTTCTGCTGACTTTTCAATGGAGCACGTCAAAACTGTCAGAATTTTGTTTAGTCACAAAAGTGCAGCAACAAATACTAAACATTTGAATGTTTATAAATTAGCAAAATAATATATTTTTCAGTCAGCCAAAGAGTAGCTATTTTCAGCTTATAAATAGCTATTAACACAAAGTAACTTTCTCGCTAATTGATGAAATGAAAACTTTTCGTTCAGCCAAATTAAAATTCGAATTGATAATTGTAAAATTGTTGCGTTGATTGTTCATAGTTTGGCAGTTTATAAATATAAAAGTTTCTAGACTTTTTGGCTTGTCTAATGGCCCCTCAATTATTTATAACGAGTTATTTTATTTATTTTCAATTAAATGAAATTCAAATTGCATTGACAATGCGCCATTTTTATCGCCATCTCTTTCACGCTATCCCAGCGTTCTTTTGGCCAAGTTTTTTGGCCCGTTTCTTGGGCAGAACCCAAATCAGTTTGAAGAACCCTAAGGCAGCTGTCCCTTTGGCCATATAATTAATTGTTTACATTTTGCTTGCCAACTTCACACAAAAGTTTCTTTTCAGTTCAGCCTGCGGCTTGGTAGGAGAAAAAGTTAAGACCCCGTGCCGCGGTATCAAAACCCCACCCCCTGCCACCCGCTTCTAGACCCACCAGCGCCCCCAGCTGTATACAAAAATAAACAACAACAGACTGAATTGTAGGCTCAACGCCTGCTAAAAATATAACGCGTTGAAAATTGTTCCAAAAAAAGCAAGAAATTAAAATATTATTTATAGCTAAAGCAACAAAGCAACAACACCAGCAACAGCACAACAACAGCAACAATTACAACCAGCAGTTTATGCGAGTTTATAACAACAACAAAAAAATCGATATATTTTTGAAATTGAAGCAAAAATACGAGTACATGAGGCGTGCGAGTCTATATGAATGTGGCTACAACTGTTGCCTTTAAATCTGAATTCCACGTCTGATGCTGGAAAAAAGTAGGCTAGATAAACGATAATTGCTTTTCTTTTTGCTTCTTTTTGCCTCTTTTTTGGGCACATCGGCCAATGAAACAGTTCAATATGCGAATGCATTTACGTCACAGATGCAATCACCAAAAAGGAAAAACGAGTCAAAAAAGTGTCGGCCTAAAAGCGTTCAAAATCGCATGATGAATAAAGTTCTCCCCACACTGCTCCCCCACTACCATATTTTCCATTTCCCATTTCCATTTTATGTTTTTTCACCGATTTACTGGCGTATCCGGCTCTCGAGGGCGACGACTTCATTGCTCACTTTTTCCCCAGGCCTGCTGTGAGTTGTTGTAAAAATAGTTGTTTGTAAACAAAAGACTGAGGAGGACTGGGTATGAAAGTGCTTTGACCTCGGTCTGTGCAACGTCTGTAGAAATTCAATTTAAATTTCTTTTGCTGTCTAATTTTTACCTGCGAAGCCAATTTACAGTTTGAGAATCACCGCGTTGAGGTGAGTTTTATTTTTGTGTGTGTGTGTTTGTGTGTGTGGTTGGTTTTTGTTGGCAGCAAGGCAACTGTGCCACGCCCACGCCATGTTCATGTCAGAAATGATCATTGACATTGTCGTGTTGAAGGTGTTGCACACAAACACACACAAATACGTATATAAGCACTCACACATTTACACCTGCTGCTCTCACAGGTGTCGGCTAAGAGCGTCCCATCTGCAGCTAAAATTGCTCTTCCCATTGCGCTAATTAGCTCTTTTGACACCAACACAGCTATACTCTCACACACACATACACACACACCTATACCCATGTGAATATATATACACCTGCTGCTAACGAGAAACGAGTGTTGCCTCCACTTGTTTTGGTTGCCATTCGTTCCGTGCTTTTACTCGACCATCTTATTCATAAATAGTTCCATTTTGAATGGCGTCGCTGCTTTCAAGGTAATTTTACAATTTGTGTGTTATTAAAATCTTGTATACGCAGCGAATATACTTATTAAAAGCCAATTGTTTAAAAATAGTTGGCAATTGAAAGTGCAGTGGAAAATATATGATTTATATTATTTAAAAAGCAGTTTATATAGCTGGTTGCTGCTAAGTGGTAGTGTTTTTATTGAGTTATTTTAAGTGGCTTAAGTAGCGTTTTGTGTTTAGTTGAAGAGAGAAATTCTAAATATTCATTTTATGTATCACTTTGGTAAGCAAGTAAAAATACTTTAAAATTAATAAAGATTTTCACAAATCCTCTGTTTAACTAACTTGTTACAAAATCCTCAGCTTCTTTTCTACCAATTTGCGATTGGTATACCTTTTTAAGCTCGAAAGGGTCAGGACTATCGATTGGCATAAAAAAATTCAATCAAAAATTTTTGTAAATTTTGGAAAAAAATGCAAAAAATTTGTCAAAACTTCGACAAATTTTTGAAAGTTTTCAAATCAATTCTATTTTGATTAACATTGTTCTTGCAGTTGCTTAAAGTCTAAAATGGTATACATTTTTGAGATATCTTATCATTTAGCTGAGTTGTGATCGTTCAAAGCATACAAATTTTGAGTTTTTTATGCAGAGTTCTAGATAATGTAAACTGCAGTTATAATCCAGAGATAACCATTCCCATCGTAGTATACGTGTCCTTAGTCAATCATATAAAAATTATGCCTAATTATAAATTATGAAATATTTTACATATTTCTCTGCAAAGTGATAATTAAACAAATAACTAATGCTTTATAATAAAGGGTAATTAAAGCAAAGAAAATAGATGCTTTTATTTCATTTTATTAGTATACTAAGCATGTTTGTGGTGTGGTGTATCAGAGTCATAAAGGATGACTCGAGACATTACCCTTAGTTTCATTTGCGAAGCGTATGTTTTGGCCATGTGCCTGTCCACGCCCCATAAATATTATTAAATTATATATTTCTTTCTTGGCCATTAACATTATGTAGGTTATAATTTAAATAGCCAAAGAGAAAGAGCAGGGTGCTCACATCAAAACATCAAATACCAAATATCTAGAGAAAAAAAAAACTGAATAGAAAACACAAACACACAAAAAGAAATGCTGCTAAAGAATTTCGCCTCGACTGGGGTCGCCATACGACTAAAATGTATATACAAATATGAAACATATAATATATTTATAGAAAATGTTGTCAAGACAGTTTTTTTGTGGTCTTTTTCTTGTCTTTTGTACCTACTTATATGCATGGCAAAAGGCAAAAGGCAAACAAACAAGCGCATGAGTTAAGGGCATTCGAGAGGAACACATGAACCCCATTTGAGGCCAAGGAAATCCGTTCAATGCAATTTTTCTTGTCATCCCTAACATTGACAACGATCAGTCAGTTTTTCACGCCAACATGATGAGGTGAGTGAAAAGTGTTGAGTATATAGGAAAATTTATGTTGAGTTTGGCATTTGTTAAAGCAGACTATTCATAGATACCCTGTAGAATGTAAGGTAAGTGTAAGTCTTCGAGGTAAGTAAAAATTGTATTTTTAAAATTGATTTTATGATTATTCGCGATTATTTGTGTCCAGAAATATTCACTCAACGCTTATATACACCTTTAAATGCACCTGCTGCCTACAGGGTATACAAAAATTATTCCAATCGATACATATTTAAAAGCATAAACATCTAAAAATATACACTAAGTAAAACTTTTAAGTACACAGTCTAAAAATATTCAAACAATAAGAAAAAAACGATTAAATAATATAAAAAAAAATGCCACTTAGCCAAGAAAAAGTATTAAATATTTGCCAAAAAAAATAAAAAGTATTTTTCACTTTTAGCAAATTGAAAATTGATCGATGCAGGAAAAGCAAAACAATTTTAAAAGCAGCTACTATTTTTACAAGTAATAAAAATTTGTGAATTTATGACAACAATTTTGATCGGCAGCTAACAAGAAGATTAAAAATAGCTTAAACTCAATAAAGTCAAAGTCATGTGATCAAATGGGAATTTAACGATCAATTTATTATAGGTTTTTTCTCAGCTGCAGCAAAAGACACCAACGACATACATTTTGTATCAACTATAAGATATATAATGAAATGAATTAATATTTTACAACGTGTTGTTGGTGTTGTTGCAGCTAATGGGCAGTTGATTTACGGATCAGCTTGAATGCACGACATTTTTATGTGTGTTTCAATTTATATGCATTTCTAATGGGGCGCCCCCAAAGCGGCTTATAGTAGTGCGGACGTTGGTGCCGAGGGCGATGGGCAAAGTGTAGGCGCATTTTAATCATACGCACTGTTAAACGCTCGAGCGAACTAGAATAGCGCAAAAAAAAAAAAGAAATATTGCCAAACGACAACGAGTTCGATGGGATTTGCTGTGGGACGGATTAGGCAATCAAAGTGCAGTCGTTTGTTGTTCGCATTTCGATTTAAATGTCGGTGCGAACTTCCGGGATTACGCGCATACACCCGACGCCTCTTGTCGCTGTCGTCATCAATGATGTGAACATGTTGTACCGCCCATTCAGCCCCTTCTGACTCGTTTATCCTGCCACTGTTGAGCCAACTAATTAGAGACGCATGTGGCAATCAATTCGCGTTGCAGTTGCTGGTCCATTTCATTGAAAATCGTTTCGTTGCTCATACGCCATGTTGAACGACCAGCATTTTATTTTCGTTGGCCATTACAAAACTAACAACAACAGCAATAGCAACAACGGCGTCAACTTTAGCGTCAGGGCAAAGCGTTGGCGGCAACACAAAAACGTTTTAGTGAAAATAAATTGAAAATCTTTGGAAAATGTTTTGATGTATTGTCGGTTCATCTGTGTGTGAGTGTGTGTGTGTGTGTTTGTGGCACACTCAATCTATATATCTGCATGTCTGTGCATGTGTGAGCATGTTTTTGTTTGCTTTGCCTGTTTGCGTTTGCTCTGATTTCAGTTGTGTTTTGGCTTCGAGCGCAATTCTGCAACAGATGCCAGCATCGTGTTGTTTCGTGTTGTGTTCTGCTGTGTTTGTTTTTTAACATGTTTCACTTTTCTTTTTCCTTCTTTCCTCTGTTTTTTTTTTCTGTTTTGGTTGAGCCACATTTTGATTGATTACAGCGAGTGCAGAACAAGAAATTCATCTGACAACTGCAGCTGAATCAATTTCAAACTTTGCAACTTTCAGCCCCAGAGAACCGAGAACTGATCATCAAATTAACACCTCAACTAAATCAATCACAAGTCAAAGCCACTAATTAAACAAATTGCAGCGCAGAGACAGTAGAGACTAATGTCTTCAAGCCAACTGCAGCAGCATTTATAATTATTATAATTATAATTATGATGATGCTTTTAGTTAGTTCGCCTGTTGAGTGCAGCCATCAAAATTAATTGGAAAGACGCAGACAACGAGGAAGCTGGAGACAAGAAAGCTGTTAAGACGCTTAACCGGAAAACAATTTGTTTTAGCTCTATATATAGCAGACAAGCGTCGCAGAGGGGAAAACTAGTGCAAAAGGAAAACAGTTTTCGTTTTAGGTTGCAGCATCAGCAGATTGATACGCTAGCTACAAGAAAAGCTAAACCCTAAAACCGTAACAGCAAATTCAGAGGCAGAAAAATTGCTAATAAGCCACAATCAAAGGCAACCCTAAACCCTAAGCAGGCAAGAACCCAGAGACAACGACAATGGCCAAGTCAGATAAAAAGTGTATCGATAGCAATCTGAGCACAATGAAAGAAACGCTCGATAGATGCGGGCAAAGCATTCACAGGGGAGTGAAGAAAGCAGAGTGGCTGAAGGGGCGACTGAGGCAGAGGCAATCGGGCTATCGTTTATTTTTAAGCATATTGAAAAACTGCTAAAAAGCAAGCGCAGCGAATGAAAACAATTTTATTAAGTGAAAAATACGAAAGCAGAAAATAACCCGCAGCCAAAATAAACAACGACAACAACAGCAACAACTACAACAAAATTCTCAGCAATTCTCAGACAGCCCCAGCCCCAGCCCAAGCCAAAGGCAAAGGCAAAGTCAAAGCGAAGGCAACAAAAGTCCTTGGCAGTGGCAAAAGTTGTATTTATTTTAAAATTCTTTACCTTAAAGGGTATCTGCAGTGCTAATTAAATTTGCAAATAGCCTGGAGCAGGTGTTAAAGTATAAATAAATTCAACTATTAAAAGTTTTCGCCAAGAAAACTTTATTTCTCTGCTAAGTTTTATTAAAAAAAGTTTTTTTTGAAAGGATGCTTTATATAGTCTATTATTTCAAATAAATTCAAATTATTTATTTCCAATAGTAGACTATTTGTGCGTGGTGTGTGCTAGTCGTTCATAAGTGCACAACTGCTGCTGCTTTTTCTTTATTTATTTTCACTCAACGGGTTGCGGGTGCTGTGCGAATGGGGAAACGATTGAAAGATGCGTTGAAGTGTTGGCGGTGACTTCAACGCTGACGCTGACGTTGACGTCGACGCCAATTCACCTTGAACCACACGCACCGACAGTGACTGCGGCTGTGGCTGTGACTGCGACTGCGACTGAGTAGCAGACACAATTAAGTGCAAAAGAAAAACGGAAGCAAGCGACAAAATTTTACGAGCAAGGTAAATGACAGATTCGGTGGCGGCATCTCAGCATAAAAGATTGACAAGTGATTTTCACACCTCCACAACAAGCAATTCAGGAAAACACACAACAACAAAACAAACCACAACAACAGCAACACACAAATGGGACTTAAAGCCATAGAAAAAGTTGTATGAATTTTTGGGGTTCTGTTCGTAGAGATTCAGGGCAAATTGTTGCTCATTGTTGGCTCTGTTGCTGTTGGCTGGTCGAGTAGCAGCTTATTTGGATTTACATTTGCTTAATAGCGTTATGGGTCTTACCTTCTCATCTAATATTGCCATGGCTTTCGGTTGACACTTGGAACTCTGCTTAATCCGCTTTCAACAAAGATTATGTGATGCGATAAAAAATCTAAAATGTTGAGCTTTTCGCCAGTTCCCAGTTGAGTTTTGTTTTGTTGCGCAATTTTCAAAACGTACACAATTTTTTGTGGTAGTATATTCTGTAATGTTACACTATAACACACCCACGCACACACACTAACACTCACACACACGCACAGCTACACCCACATGCACATTACTAGGCGAATTGGGGGTAAGAACAACGCGCGTCACAAACTACGCAAAATGCGCACGGAAAAATCGCATTAAAACTAATCTATTTATTTGCCATTCCAGCAATAAATCAATAGTTTTTTTCTTGCGTTTTTCTTGATTTTTCAGTAGTTTTGAATTTTCGATTTTTGCGTTTTTCAATTGCTGCGGCGCCTTTTGTTTTTGGGTCTTTTAATGCAACTGAAATCGAATCAACATCGAAATGCAATCAAAAGTGCAAAGCAGTCGCTACTTTCGAGTGCCTTTTGTTTAGCCATTTTAGCTGGGGACTTTAGCCAAGAAAACGGAAATACCAATGCGCATTAAAACAGAATAACTGAGAGAAAGGCAAAGACAGACAGAAAGGGGTAAAGTAACAGCACAAGCAGAGAAAGGGAAAGAGGTACAAGTTGGGTATTACAAACTTTCGATTTCTAGCGTTGACAAATATTTGGCATATTTGCTAATATTATGAGCCAAGTTGTTTTAGCCAAAGGGAAAATGTCAAGAGCTGTTTGCCAATAAATTGATAGCCAGGCCATAGATTTAAATTATTATGAGTGCCATCGATGGAACAGTGACAAAATCAATGTCAGCTGATGATGATGACAAGTGACAACACGAACTGAACCAGCCACAAATTGTGAGCAGCAGAAAAAAGCAAAAACGCGTTCACGTGCCATAATTCAAGCAGCAAGTGTCATCAGCCAAGCATTGAATTATGAGCTGGATTAAATGTCGATTGCAGTGGCAGAGCACAGCAGACAACAAACAGCCTCGACCTACTCAAAAACGAATATGAATAATCGAGTCAAGATAATTTATGAACGTTTGAGAGCTGCAACAAATCATGCATAGACTAATGTAAGCAAACAGCCAGCAAATGCTTTAAATTATTAATTAGGTTACACAAATGCCAATAATTAAAATAAACAACAGCTGGAGTTGCTCAAAATGTATTAAAAATAGTCTATTTATAGATATTAGCTACAACTATTTGTGTCTGGCCAACAATTTGGCCAACTCTACCTTTTTAAAAGGCCTACGCAGCTTAGCTAATGGCCAGAATTGAGTTTCGGCTAATTTAATTAGCATTCAACGCTTTGGCAAATTAGTAATTCAAGTGCCTTAAGTTTGGACTTATATGGGCTTTAGTCTTGGGCCAAATTTAAATGTAGACAAGTAAAATATTTAAACGATATTTTTAGACCTATTTAAGCTCTTTGTAGACTCAAATTCTTTTTCTGAGATATTAGAGCGCATCTGTTAGTCGTTCAGCAGCTGTTAACGCAATCAGTACCAACCTTAGCAGCTCTCTAATGTTTCTAACTAACATTCCATTAATCCACGCCAATTTTCGACTATTTCCGTTTCAATTTGATAGGCATTAAAGCCGTTCTAGCCACGCTGGATGTTTAGGCTGCTTGTTCTGCTTTTCTCTACGCCTCTTGGCCAGACTAGTTATTTGCGTTTTCAGGCATTTGCATGTGCCGTTGTCAGACAAATCCGACAGAAAGACAGACAGGAAGACTGAAAGACAGACACAACGGACACAACGGAGGCAACCGGGGACAGCTGGCCTACAATGCGCTGAATATACTCAATTTGCAAATTTCCTCATTGATTTGCCAAACAGACAAAGGGTAATAAGGGGGTAAGAAGGGGTAAGAGGAATGAGCAGAGACTTTTAGAGAAGACTAAGAGGGTTTCTGCAATGGCATTTTTGCAGCTGGCTTCTGCCAGTTTTCGCTATGGCCACATTTGGGGGTGATCCGCTTTTGGCCAGAGCCAAAAAGATTGATACACATCTGAAGTGCCTACAATATAGACAGGGAGGAGAGGGAGGGAACTGCCAGCTTTTGGTTGCTTGCAAAACTACGCAAAACATTTTGTAAATTGAATCTGAAAATGTAATTGAAATAAGTAAATATCAATTGAATATCCGCCAGCGGGCGGACGGAAGTTTATGGCAGAGGCAATGAAATTATTTGTATTTGTTTTCAGAGTTCCAGGCATTGAGTGTTTTGGCTTTTGCTTTTGTTTTTGTTTGTTATGCCGCCATTGATGTGCCACAACATACTTGCGGCAACAACAAACAACTTACAAAGTATACTCTTTGTAGCTTGTTGCTATAAAGTTTCCCACTTGCGGCAGGTCAAAATCCAAATATTAAAAGCAAATAGAAATCTATGTTTAATCCCATGAAAAGTGCCTGTAAATTACATGAGATATGCTGCTCATAAAACTGATTTATGACGAGTAACAAATAGTAGCTCACGTTCGCCGCATATCGTGCAAAAAAAGAAACGAAAAGAATGTTGTGATACACTCAAAAGTCGAAGCAGCGGTCGACTGCCAAAATAAATGGCACGTTTATCATACGCCCAGTGGGCCCAGTGCGTCGAACATTTTGGCAGCAGTATTTATATACTGAAAACCCACACGCACACACCAGAGAGCAGCATAGACTTTGGTACATTGTTGTATGTGGCATGTGAACGTTTTGTATATGCCACGCCTACCCTAGCGCCCCCTTTTTGGTGCTTGTCTGACGTACTGGCATACTTACGAGAAGACGCTATGTTTTTGCTTGATGCTTTCGCGTTTGCTTTTCAATTATATAAACATATTTAGATTGTATTCAGTTAACACACACAAACACACAGAGCCAGCCACGCAATCACACATGTTGTTGTGCGTGTGTGCATTAAAATTATAAATTGTTTGTTCAGCAAAACAGCAAGCATAATGAACGCTGACCAAAAAGCCAAAATGGGTACCGGCGCCTGAAGAAAAGAGCACAGACAGTAAAAGACCCTGTACTTATTCAGAATTAAGCACTTTAAATAATATAAAGGGGGCACTAAGAGAGTCAACTCTACTAGAAAATAAAGACATCAGTTTAAACCATATAAACAATCTGCTTTAGAAAGGAACTGTCTAATGCAGCTAAAAATCCCCTTTACTTTCTTTAGTACAGAGTCTTAATGGCAAAACTAGCCACTGCTGCGGCCTACACGTCGTATACGCAACGGGAGGTAAGCTTTGCCACCTTGAGCGAGCACTGAGCATAGGAGAGCTGCAACAAATGAATGAAAATCAAGTGGCCGAAACATGACATTGAATTCATATTTTTGTTATATTTAATATTTGTGTTTTTTTATTTTTCGGAGACTTGTTTTGTCACACCCAAAATGGCATAACCGTGTCTTGTCTCTATGTGTGTGTGTGTGTGTGTGATGACGCGTGTAAATTATTTGCTTGGATTTTTCAGTGGCGCCAAATGGCGTAAAGTGACGCACAGGGCCAACAAAAGCGATTGTAGCCAGGCTAAGACAATAGGCCATGGTCAAGATACGCCTGCAATGACTTTGAGCCTAACAGTGTTTGGGTTTAAGCCAAGTTAACATGCCTTGCCCAGCATATGTGTAATGCAAACTAAATTCTATTAATGTGTTTAATAGTGTGTGATCTTTCACGCCTTGTTGCACTAATTGACATGCCTCATTGGGTGCCACTGCCACACCCCTTACTCTCCAACGCCCCTTTCCACTGCTAATCTGTTTTCCTTAACTGCAGAAATACATTAGGAAATTAGCTTAAATCAACAAATTTGGTCAGCTGAGCTGGTGCAGCTAAATCAACTGTGAAATTTATGGCATTTCTCATATCTTTGTCGTTCCTGTCGTTCGTGTCGTTCATTAAACAGATTTTGCATTCCCAAAATTTGAATTTACGTCTAAGGTCACGTAAAACTTGCGACCAACTTTGACCCCTTCAATGTGGAGAAATGACTAAAATGCCACGTGCCACGTGCCTCATTAAGGGAGCTGACGTTTTTGGCCATCTAACTTGACTGAAACGTACACGCAACGTAATTAGTTGACCCGACCTCCCCCCTCCACCAATTTGACATGCCCACTAAACCCAAGCATTTTATCACAATCAGTTTTAGCTTAGACAGCAATGACACTAGCTGAAAATAATTTTGATGGTTTGGAACTGATTTTAGAGCAAATAAATCATTGTTAGGAAGAAAATAAATTAAATTGTTACTTTACAAAGCGGATTAAAAGTGTTTAGCTGGTAAAGTTACTACAATTAACCTTATTTTATATGCGAAAAATACCAAGAGCTATTACAACTACAAATTTTGCCAAAATGTTTACCCCCACACGTAATGGAATTTTCAGCTAATGTCATTTTGGCATTTAAATCAACATATGTGCGTAACGCATACATTTTGGTCTCTTTTATGGCTGCAAGTCAAAGGACAGAGCACAAAGGATGAAACTGGCAACTCAGCCTTCCCGCCAGAAATGTAATCGCAATGCAAATTTAATTTGGGCACACATCAAATTTAAAATAGCACACAGACGGCCATAAAACGGCGGAAGTGGGCGGAGGAAGAGAAGAAGGAGGGGTTGAATGTAGGGGTTGGGTGTACTCATGTGTAGACCTCTTTAAATTCAAGATATCGTTACAGAGTTTGCCACAAAATCTGACCGCACGCGTGGCTGCGCAGCCAAACCGGAAATGCAAATTTGTAATTTGTGCAACAAAATTTGTAGCAATTAATTGCAATGCGTCTGAATTGCTGCCTCCTGTTGCATGTGCGCCAGACCGCAAGACACGGAAACCTCAATAAGATTCATCGTCTTTCACTCCCCGCTCGGATTTGATTGCAGTTTCATATAATTCAGTCGGATTTTAGTTTTTTTATTGTCTTCATTTTTGTGTGCTTAATTTTGGCAGTCGCCGCGCATTAAGTGATTTGCGCCTAACAATAATTTGTGATATTATTTTTGCGTATTTCTATTTCATTTCATTTTTTTTTTTTTTTATGATATTCGCAATTTGCGCCGAAATCAAACAGCTGCAACAAATTTTGGTGATCTATTCTGCGAAGCGTTTCGCCTATAGAAAGTGTGGCCGAACAAAGATCTTACATATGCATATATAATATATAGTATATATACAGATATATATTAATGGCTATAGAAATATATTATGTACTGATATTAATCTTTATATATGTGTGTGTTTGTGCGATGATTTAACGCCCTGTTGCGGCTATATAAACAATATGTTAATACGCACACAGTTAAAGAATAATATTTCATATAAGTAAATAAATAATTTTGACATGTTTTTGCGTTACTTTTGCCGTACTTTTCCCATCAAAATATTTACCCAATTAAATGCGTAGTTGGAATTTAAGATATATGGTACTCACCTCAGTTATTTTCATGGTACGCTTTACCGTCTTGCGCGTAACTTCGGTTGTCTCCTCGACAACATCGCCATCCTCGTCGATGGTCTCGGTAACCATTTTCTCGCTCTCACCGGGAATCACTTCCTCGGTTTTCTCCGTAACAACGCTGGTTTTGCTCTCTCCATCCGCATTGGCATTCGCATCCGCTTCCGGTTCTGGGACAGTCTCGGAGCTTGGTTTGGTCTGCTTCTCCTCCTCGGAGGCACCGAAAACATCCTCAATGTCCGACATTTTTCTTAATTAAACAATTGCTTAGTGTATTATTTTTCAGTATTTATTTAGTGTTAAGTATTTTTTGTATGTTTTTGTTTAGCTTTGTTTGCTTTGGGGTCACTTTCACTTGATTCGGCGCTCGCTCAATAAATTTTTGAACTATAGCGACTCTATAGCGACTATATAGCGGCCCACCGACACGCACACTACAGTATAGCACAAGAACACACAATAGAGAATTTCTCAACTTGTTTCGCCTGAAAAAACCAAACCAGAAATGAATATTTTTCTATTTTTCTTATATTTCGTATTATTTTTCAATTCTATTTTTTGTTGTTGTTGTATTTTTTTGCTTTTCTTTTGCTATGTGCTTTTGCTTGTGAACGCTGTGGGTTATTATATAAACAACTGAATTATTTTTCTCAAACAATTTCACTATTAACGTTCACTATCACGATCACGATTACGATTACAATCCCGATCACGAAACATAGACGTAGCGGTAACTTGTTTTGGAAATCGTTTGGTATACAATTTGAAGCTCCTTTTAAATGATGATGATCACTGTCGCTGGTTGTGCTTGACACTGTGAGAGTGAATGCTCAGCCAGCGACAACGAAAGACACGACAACAACGAACAACGGTAAAACGAACAACGAAACAAGGAAGAAACGACAACAACAATAAGTACAACAATAAACAGAGACAGAGGCGCTGACAAAAACAACGGGAACGACAAACACAACGACGACAACGAAAAGTGACAACGACAAACGACGAACGACGCGAACGACAAACGCAAAACTGCAAGTGAAACAAAACAAAATGATTATTAAATGCAATTAAAAACGCATATTCGATTTTGTTTCACTTGTAGTTTTATTATTATAATGCAGTGCTAATAATAATAATAATATTAATAAGCGAACAGAGCAGAGCGCCCAGCGTCAACGCACGAGGCAAATTACACGATTCTAAAGCTTCTGTCCCGATCGATGGCACTGCTCGCTGTCTGGCCAGGGCACCGGAACCGCCGTCGCCGTTGCCAACACCGCTGCCGACGCTGTCGTCGTCGTCGTAGTCGTCGCCGTCATCGTTGCCGGAGAGCAACCAAAATACCTAATACACACCACTAGTTGGACATAAAACTGAATGTCAGTCTGTGTTAGTGAGCGTGTGTGTGTGTGTGTGAGTGTTTATGCCTGTGTCTGTATTGGTGTGCCAACGGTTGATTTCCCGGCGAGCGAGAAGGCCAACTGCTTGCGATCACTAAAACTAGTGCCAGGTGCATGTAAGTGCAAGTGGGACAGCCATAGTGCAGGCTCGCTCTCCTGTCGCTGCTGCTGCTTCGCTCTGAATTTTGATTTTAATGTTGATTTTGTTGTTCAATTCAATATTTTAGGCGAGCAGCTGCTGTTGCTGCTGCTGTCTCTGCCGCTGTTGCTGTCGCTGCCAGTCGTTTGTTTGCTAATTGTTTCGACTGCAGCAAGTGCTAAAACCAAATCAAAAATGAAATTAAAAAAGCATATAAACTGATGAACTGACTGCAATTAGGAGCTCCGACTGAGACGTGAGCCGTGACGCATGTCAAATCTGTAACTGGTCCCCCACACCACGTGCTCCGTTGGCGCTATTTTAGAACGCGCGCCGCTGCTTTCCCCCCGATACCACACATGCTGAACAATACAAAAAGAATAGAAGCAGAAGGAGAAGAAGAACTAGAAGAAGAGAGCGTACTCCGCTAACTAAATACACATGCAAGACTTTACTTGCCTATGAGTACTGCAAGTTATGTTGGTACTTTCACTCTTTCCATAAGGGATATTTCTTGGTACTTTTGGGCAAAGAACAAAAGTTCCTAATTGTTAATTAGTACTAAAAGTAATTTGGACTTAAAAATGGGAAATTCATATATTTTTCATTCATAAAATCAATGAAAACTTTACAGATCTACAACAAAATTACTTAAAAGCATGCATGTCATCAATGAAGGATATTCTTAGAGGAAATTTATTTTAGTACGTTTTAGTATATTACAAAGCTGCTTGGCACATTTATTAAGCAAATACGAAAGGAGTTACCAGGCAGGGAATTGCTTCTTGTACCTTCAAGCAGAACTGCATTTAGTGTAACAAACCTATAACACACACTGCAAAGGGTAAAGAAGACTCAAAGAACATATTAAAAACTGCCTGCCTGGGAGACATGACTGCGTCTAGGCCATTTGCTCGTAACTTGTCTGTTGCTGCAGATGCGTTTGCCTGCTCCTCCACATCACTCACCCTTTTCGCACGTCTGCCTTACATCTCCCTCAGCTTTTCCCTTCCTGTCCACTGTCTTCAACTGATTGCTGTCTGGCCGTTTGGCCTGACGGCATTTGCTATGTTTTTTTTTGTGTACTTGCCCGGCGTTCGACAGCTGAGCTGAGCTGCATAGTTCGGACGTATGCAGATATAGATATAGCTACATATACAGGGTGTCCAATAGTCTGTCGAATAATTTTCATTCATGATGCGAATGTGACTGCAAACTTCCTGTATAGAAATCGACTGCAAAGATATATGAAAGACAAGTGCTGCGAATGAAAAGCTGAAAAAAAAGTTGTGCAAAGCAAAACAAAGCGTTGAATTTAAACGCAACACAAGAAAATTTTCTAAAATTAATGCTCGACAAATGTGTTTTTGGCTGCCCAACGCAATATACACAGAACGACACAAATATCTGCATATAAATACATAGATATATAGCTATAGATACAGCTACAGCAACAGCAGCAGATATGCTAGAAGACACTCGCAGATACATTTGTATCTACATATATAAATATATATTGTCGCTCGACATAATAATGATTATAGTGAAAGGCTTTGATAACCCAAGTATTGAGTAATTGAGTATTGTGCGGAAATCTATTAAAGACGGAAACCAAAGACGCCTCTTGAGTAAATTACAGGGCAGCAAGTGAAGTAGGAAAACCACACACACGCACACTTCAACACACACTTGTATGTATGACAAGCTCGTCTGACAAAATATCAATGCTCAAATATGATTAATAAGTAATTTCTTTGTCAACAGCTTCCTGCAGCTTGCGGTGTGACGCCAACGCCAACGCGGACGTCGTCGTCATGGAAAATGGCAGGGAAAATCTTTAATAATATACATACATGCATAAATAAATTACAGGGCAGACAGCAAAAGGGAAAACGACACAATGGGTAATAAAACAAAGCGAAGACAGTTGCGAAATAATAATAAACAACAAAAGTGCAGTCGGATGTGCCGACCTGGGTCGGCAATTGAATACCCTTTCAGAAAATATATGCCTAAAAGGGGCTAAGTATCTTAAAAGATTTCTAATTTATGCTCAAAGCTAAGCTCAAAAGTTGCTAAGAATTTTTTAGCCTACACAGTTCAATATCTTAAAATTTGACTGGACGTTTCTGTGGTTCAGAAGTTAAATTTACAAGTAGCTTAAGTCAGGAGGTTCATGACATTTATCAACAGAAACGAAGCATACAATGCTGGACTTTAGCTGCTTTAAGTTTAACTAGATAATTAAGATACCAACGTTGAACTTTTTTGCTTACTGTAGTATTAAATATTTAGTATGCTTTATTTTGCTATCAAAGTTAGTACAAGTGCTAAGAATTTAACTAACTACATTCGTAAACCTTTCATTAAGTTCGGTACCTTCAGCCTATTTATTTAATTTAATTTTCCTACTGTCTAACAAATTTATCATTGCCATTTTGGTGAGTGTATTTACAAAGAGTGAAGCATACGAAGAAAAACGCACTTATATGGTGAAATCAAAAGTGAAACATATTTGCCCACCTCCCTCTCCTTCCATACCACTCCCCTCTACTCTCCCATTCTTCCCTTTCCTCCTTAGCCTTGACTTACTCGGTTTATCTCGCAGTTACACAGTTGTAAATTGCACAAAGTAATTGAAGTACTTTTTTATTATAAACCAACAAGCTGTCGTTCCTTTCTTTTCAATATGTCTCTCCTCCTTTCTCTCTGTCCCTTTCTATATCTCTCTTTCTCTCCTTTCATCTCTTTTCCCTGTGCTAAAGTGTCGTTGACTTGATTTGACCTAGGATTTGGGTCCCAGACCAAATCATAAGCAGCAGGACACTCGTAGAAGTGTGCAAGGAAAGGGAGAGAAGAAGGGCGCACAGACACAAGTGGATGCCTTTAATGCGATTTGAGTCATGTGTTTTCACTCGACAATGGCAATTTTCCGCAAAAATGAAAAGTTTGCCAATTGACGCTCAGATGTAAAACAGAGAAACGATTCATTTTTCTTAGCTTATGGAAATTTGATTGCATTGACATTGGTCAGTTGGAAAATTGGAGGGAAGAGGAGAATAAACGTCTAGAATTGGCAGAGTTATCAAATTGAAATATTAAACAATTTGTTTAAGGCACTTAATTAAAAACTTTGTTTGACTTTAGAAAAATATTGAAATGCATTTTAAAAATGAATAAAATATTTCAAAACTTAATATCAATTTTTAAGAAAGAAAATTCAAAGAATTTTAAAGTAAGGAATTTCGACTGTGTGCAATAAATCCGAAGTGTTTAATGCTTTCAAAGTTTAGCACAATTTGCAACGCTTTTCAACACTGATGAACAGCTTTCGTTGCACGTTAAGGCAAACGGGGACTTGTTCAAACGTGCGTTTCAGTGTCCTTTGGCTATGCGAATTGTTTGCACTGCGATTTTGCTTTCAGCTCGCTCAGATGAAGTACAAGAAACACAGAGAAACGGAAAAGGAAAAGGAAAAGGACATGTGACAAACAACGTGTCCTTGCAATCCATGCACTCTATCAACAGCTATCTATAACTAAGACTGTAACGGCATCTGTATCTTTGGCTGCTAACGGTGTATCTGCTGCCAAACAGCCCGAGTAGAAATGGAAATAAATAGTTGCTTAGCTCTTTTCTCTAATTAAAACGTTGCTCTACTAGTTACTTTCGTTTGTAATGGGAGTGGGAAGAAGGAGAAGGAGGAAAGTTCAATTTGTAGACGTCACAAAACACACACAATGCACCCAAGTGCGAGTGGGTGTGTGTGGGCGTGTGTGCGTTCATTTTGTCCTCATTGGACTCTATGTTGCCTGTCAAATGGTTTCATCTTCATTTCGTTTGTCTACCTCCATTATATAGTACTATTACTACTAACACTGTACAGTGTAAGCCAACCTACTGGCCATGTTGCTTGTGCCTTTTTGCCATTATGATGATTTATGGGCGGAAATTATTTTTGGGCCGACCAACGGGTTTGAGATCTGTCTTTCCCTCTCTTTCTGTCTTTCTTTGCTAAGCCCAGTGGCATGCAACAGTTTTCTTAGGCTCGTGTTTTTACAATTTCGATTCGATTTTCGTGCAAACTTTTGTGGCATTTTCCACACTTGGCTGGCTCTTTTAATTTGAAAACCGATTTGCTGTCATTCGATGGAGACACACGCCTACACGCACACCAATAGGCACACCCAGACACACCCCTTAGCTGACCACAGATTGACGAGTTTTGTCTCAAGCTGTAAATGTAATGGAAAATTTCGTAAAACTTGTCTATGATTACTTTATGCGGTTTTTCTATGCTGAGCAACAAGTGGGCGACTGTAAATTTATAGCGCGCACTATAAACGAAAGCTGCGCAGCGCTTTTATAGCAAAGAAAAGCACACCGTGAAAGCTTTACAGCTGGAAACCGACTAAACTTGAAAGCTTAGCGAGTGCAACCGGTTGTTTTTGATGGAGGGGAATAAAAAATGTAAACAAGTTGTTTTGGGTACTTCACCTGCTGAGCTGAGTCAGCTGCATACCTGAGGTTTAACCCGGACTCGATGTGGAAACCCGTTATGAATCAGCTGTCAGCATTTGAAAGCTGCCCAGTGAGCGCGCTTATCACTCGTCACTGGAAGTTGACCAGAAAAAGCCAAAAGTGCTTGAAAGTTCGTTGGGTGTCGCCGCGAAACTGGAGCGCAAGCTGCGGCTACCGCTGCCGCTGCCGCGCTTACTCACTCTCAACCGCTTGCTCTCTCGCTCTCTCCATGTGAGATGCAAGCTCTTCCAGTGCCTGAGCCACAGAGGCCCAGCCGTGTGGCGAGCCGAGCACGAGACACGAACTCAAAGCCTTTGGCAGTTTGAATTTCGACGTGTTGCCAGCTACATCGTGAGCGCTTCCAAAATGTAATAATAAATCAAATCAAACAACAGTTTGTTAGTAACATAGAAATAAAAGTGCAAATCGAGAGTGAAAGCCACAGCGTGAGAGAGTGGGAGAGAGTTAGAGAGCGGGAGAGTGAGAGAGGGAGTCAGTTTGTAGTCAGATTCGCAACTTTAGCCAGTGTCTTTGGCTTGAGTGGCATTCGTGGCTCTTCTGTTAAATTGTTTTGATTGTGAGAGCGCAAAGCAGCATACAAAAAAATAAAAGTAACAACAACAACAAGTAACAAACAAAGTTGTTATTGTTTACTTGTGGTGTTCAACATCCGAATGCCAAGTGAAAGTGCATTAAAAAATAAATAATTAAATAACACAAAAGTCCAAGTTTAAACGCGCTTTTTTATATTTTACACGATTTTAATTTACGTTAATGTATTTTCATTTGAATTTATTTTTAGACATTAATTATTGTCTGTTTGTTTGTTAGTAACGCGAAGGTCATTCTGTTGCTTTCAGTTTTGTTTGTTAACTACGGTGTGCGGAAAAGACTTTTGATAGAGGCATAAAGTCGAGTCTTGACTGACTCACTGAATCAATCAGAGCAAAGAGCCTAAAACGTGCATTTTACTACAATAAATCTTATAAATTGCTACAAAATAAATTGAAAATTTAAATTTTTTATTAAAAACGCAGTTAATTTCGACTTGACGTGTTGAGAAATTTAATCAAAATGAGTGCCGTGGATGCCATAATCAATTACAAGCGTAACCCCAACGAGGATTTTTACGCTCTGCTTCAGTGCGATGAGACATCATCGGTAAGAGTTTTTCAGCTTTAAACACATAGTAACATAGCCGTTAATTAGCTAAGATCATAATGAGCCCAAGCAGACTGAATCGCAAAATATTTATTACAGACAACGTTGCCATTAGCAGTTGCTGTAAAAGTTTTTAATTAGAATTTAATTGAATTAAGTTCGAGAACTTTTTGGCAGTCTCAATTTTCACACGCAAAATAATGATGATGGGGGATGACAATAATTCCGAGAATTGGCAAACCGCAAAGTGTATACGCTTTTCCAGCCCAGTCCACAGAACAACAGAAAAAGATACAACACAAAGATTGAGATAGACACTTAGATATAGAGAATGATGTGAAATGAAATGAAATTCAAGTTGATTTAATGTTGCCTGACTTGGCTTTCAGTGTCGAGGCGTTTGCTTTGAGAATTAGTTTCAATTACGCAACGTATTCACAGCCAAGATTGAGATACTGATTGAGATAATGGTTCTGATTTGGATTCAGATTCAGATTCGTATTCTGTTACTCATTTTATTTCGCAAATTGCAATAATTGAGGACGAGAAAAGAGCTGCAACTGAGTAACAGTGTGATAAGTGCCAATTAAGGCCTCACACTTACTACACTTAGTCCTGAGTCGGTAACTTAGCTGTGTAGGCCAAGCAACTTTTTGGCTTACACGCTGAACCCTTTAATTAACTCGAAACTTTTGACTTGGCTCGTTGCCTTCGTGACTCTTTGGCAGTTCTTAAGCCTGGCAATTATTTTGTATTGCACGACCGAATGTCAACTAAATTGTCATTCCTCAACTTCTCTAATTTAGCCATTTTCCCTCTGTGGACACTCTAACACTTTGAGACAGATTTGCAGAGCATTATGTTGACTTTGCAAGCATTTTATTGAGCAGAATTAAAACCCAAAATCAAGACTCTGTAGATTTATGCGGGCTGACATGACTTTACGCTCGAGACTTATCACATTTTCTGGCTCAGAAAATTTCAATAACAAAATTAAGAAGCACTCACATCCCTGGAAGCAAACATTTTGTCAATTTTAGCATCTTGGTGCGAACATAATCAAATTCATTGGCATGAAAAATGGCATGAAAAATGTTTGACGATGCCCACAAAATGTTCTACCTGAAAACATATTAATGTTGGCAATTTCTCAAGCTGTCGATTGCATCATGTTGTGCCACATATTGAATTATGCACGAACTTTCACACATGATAAGGGTACAGATACAAAGATACCAAGATACAAAGATACTCGTTGAAAGATGGCTACATCCTTGGGGGCACAAATTGTTAATGGTTATACGAAAAACTAAGCCCCAATCAAGCACAAAATAAACAAGCAATGGACATCAAATAAATTATTAATGTGCAAAAAAGGAGAGTAAATATTACTTAAGGGCTGAAAGTAAGTAAGTTTTGAGAGTATTAAATTTAGAATTTACTGAGTTACTTTGTTGAGCTTTTTGCTCAATTGTTCAGCTTGTTGTGCCAATGAAAATGCAACAAAATTAGAAAAGACAAGTCAGTTTGTCGGATCAATTGTCTGTGCCGCAAATGAATTGAATTGTTTGGAATAGAGAGCTACGAGACCTACGAGATTCTCGTTTCTAGATGAACTGTCCATTGTGTCCAGATAAACTTATGCGAAATTTGCATACGTCGGATACACACATCCAACACTATAGTCCCCATTTCAGACTATATATATATACACAATATATTTATATAAATTTTGTAAATGGAAAATCTGTGTGCAGTCCAATTAAGTTTCGAGCTGAGTGCTCATTTGCATATGTATATACGTAGAGATACACGTGTAAGTATGTTCGTCTCCCAAGCTACTGGCGTTATCTGATGTGGAATATTTGGCTATAGTTAATTTCACGGCGAAGCATTTTAATTGAGCAACTCGATTTTAATTGGCAATTTAATTACATTGGATAATGCAATTATTGCAGCTAATGGTATCGATGAGTTTTCTCAACTCAATATGATTAAACTTTCAGCTCAACGAGGGTGGATTCGTAAGTATCCCAACTGAGTTAATTAATTTTTCCTAGCTGTTGATGAATCAAATGGTTCATTTTAAAGTTTGTTCTGAACCTTCCCTCGTTTCTTGCCTAACACAATTTGCAATAATGTTGCTAATAGGTTGTGGGCTGCATAGAAATTTGCCATGAATAGTCGAATTCTCAAACTGTCAACAAATCATTTGTTGTTCCAACTTTAGCCAGCTTTGAATTCCATTGACACATGACACACACTTCTACAAATTGCATATTTCAATGTTGTACAAGGAGTGTGTGTGAGTGGGTGTGTGTGGGTGTTGTGTGTATTAGGTGACATTTGTTATTTCAATGGCCATGGAAATGTGAAGAATCCCAATACACGTGTTCGCACAGGAATGCAAACAGAAGCCGCAGCCACTGTGTGTCTGTGTGTGGAAGATTCATTTAGTTAATTATAAAAGTATGTGTGAGTGTGTCTGTGTGTTTGTATGTGTGTGTTTATGAGTGTTTGTGTGTGATAGATATAAGCATGTAGTGTCCTACTCTATGTCAATCTAATTTGTAAGTCTACCGTGCGTATAAGTAATATTAATTGCGACGAAATTAATTATACGACTCCTTGCCGTTGGCTCAAAATGAAAACGAAAATGAAAATGAAATTGAAAGGAAAGCAGGCGAAAACTCAACGACATTAGACTAAATAGCTCTTATTGGCCTCCACTGCGATGCTGAGAATTCTACAAATATTCCCTGACAAATATTCCCATTAAACAAAGAGTTCGTGATTTGCCTTTGGCATATTTATGTCAATATTTCAGTTGTCACAGAGCACAAGACAATGCAGCTATTTGATGGACTGACTAACTGACTAGCTGACAAACTAAACGACTGACTAACTTACTGCATTCCATTCATATGCTGAGCTTCGGCTTTGACTGCTGGGGTTTGTGTGCATTGTGCGCGAAAATCCATTTTCATTTACAATACACAAGAAAAAATTGTTGTAAAAAAACAAGAGGCTTTGTGTTCAAAGCCTGAGAGCTGAGGGCGCTCCCTTGTGCGACTTTTGAAAGGATATTTTAATGTGCTTTTGTTGTTGTTTTTGCTATTATAATTCTGATGACAACTGTCAAGTGAAGCCTGGGCAGTCGCTTAACTTGGCTCATAGCAGTTGACTGGACGGGCAGTCAACTTGTTGCTGTTGTTGCTGTCACAGCAGACACTGTGGCTTTATTAATTTTCAATTGTTTTTCGCAGCTTTTGCAGCGCCAATTTTAGTTGCTTTCAAGGTCTTAGAAAATAGTCTAAAATTATTAGCAAAAGTTTTTGAATTTTAACGGTTTTTTCTGATGACTATTACAATTCTATTACCTTAAGTGGTTTTCACTTCTCACAAATAAATTTTCCGCTTTGCATTTCCCTCTGTGCGTGTCCTTGTTTGTCGTTTGTTTGTTATTTGTGCTTATCACATTCGTGCCACGATTGTAATTTTGGCTGTCAACTGAGGCTTTTTGGCCTTAACATTACCTGCTTCTGACAGTCTTACCTGTCATGTGGTTTCAGCTTTCTATATCCCAGTTGACTTGACTTCTGCATACTCCGTGAGGGTCAGACGCTTTTCACTTTTATTTCTGAGGGAAGCACAAAATCAGCGTGTCACAACAAGTTTTATATGTTGTAATGCGAGTTCTTTCTTAAAAATTTGATGCCACAAAATGCTTAGTTAATTTACGGCTAAAAGAGAATTTTTTATTGCAATTCACTTAATTTACGCCATTTTTCTCTACTCCCCCAACGTCAAATTGTAGCCGGAGCAAATTCAGGCGGAGTACAAGGCGCTGGCGCTACAATATCATCCCGATAAGAACAGCGGCGACAAGGATGCCGAGGCAAAATTCCAGCTGCTAAAGGTAAGCAAAAAGTGCAAAACTGAATAAAAGTTAAATAAAAATAATAAAAAAAAAAGAAAAAATAAAAAAAAAGAGGCAAACAAGGTAACAAAAAAAGGCAAACGTTGAGTATTTTGCATATTTAATAAAGTGCCAGGTGAGTCCTTAAGCTCAATGAGTGCAGGAGAGCAGTTTGAAGGGTGCGCGTGGCTATGGAGACAAGGAGACGTTACACGCCTTGGGCGCAATATGTTTGTCTTGTGAAAAGTGTAGGTGTGTGAGGAGGGGGAGGTGGAGTGTAAAAGGGGGTTGGGGTAATGGTTGATAACGCCATAAGAAAACATGTTTTTATTTCATGGTTACAAGGGCGCTGCAAGGCATTTGCTGATCTGTTAGAACTTGCCGCATTAATTTGCCAGTGAAAGCAGACAGTTACCGTAATTAAAAGAGCGACAAGCACACACACACAAGCACTCAGCGACACATACACTCTCAGAGTGCGTGTGCCGTGCAAAATGGCTGCCTGACAGTTGATTAAAGTTTTTCCCACTTTTGCACATCATTTTCACTCAACCTCAAATTGAATTTTACGCACAACAAAAGGAATAACAAACTACTAAAGTGGGCGTGGTCGTCAAAAGTGGGCGTACTGCAATATAGATCGCTTCTGAGAGATTGATATGTTTACATATATAGATACGCTGTGTTTTGAATTTGAAAAAAGGATTATTGATTTTCTTTACAGCTAAAAGGGGCAAACCATAAAAACACACACAGAGTGTGCGTGTGTTTGTTGCTATTGTTAGCCAACTTCCCGAAATGGAACGACATAAACTTTTGCCAAACAGTTGCCGTTTGCTGTTGCTCCTCTGAGTTCGCTCCTGCCGCTCCTCATTAGATTCCTGTCAGCTACAGTGACAATAAAAAAAACTTGCGTCTGCTTGCGTTTGGGCCAACACCAGCACAATTGTTAACAGTGGTAACGGTAATGGTAACAGTTACAATAACGGCAAGCGTAAGAGCAACGGTATCGGCAACAAGTCGAGCGGAAGCCTTCCTTTTGTGACTGATAGTAAGGGGAGTGAGGGGAGAAGGGATGTAGGGACATGGGGAAAGATACTCCGGACTGAAACGAGTGCTCAAAGTTACCATAAAAACCGTAAATACAATTTGCAGCTCGTAAACTTTCCACTCTATCTCCGCTGTACGTGTGTGCGTATATGTGTGTGTGGGTGTGCGTGTGTATGTATTAGTTTTGACATATGCACTGTAGTTCGCTTGGCAGCAGTGTTTATGGCCAGCCGCAACGTGAGGCCATAAAACAAAAGGCCATAAACCAGTGGCTTAAATGAAACGCTGAGATTTAGCTCAGCATAACAAATGTATTAGAAATGTTTAAAATGTTTTAAATGTTTAGAATGTTAGTACTTTACTAAATAATGTTAAAGACTTTGCAAGGAAATTAAATTAAAATGTTAGTACTTCATTTAAGATGATTAAAGTTCATTAAGCAAAACAGCAACGTTACTTTTTACTGAAAATATAAAAGAAAACTTATTTTTACTTTTAAAAGAGGTACATAATTTATGCACCAACATGATACTGCTTTGCCCGATGCACAAAGTTGTATTAATTTTCATTTTAAACTCAAAACTTTTAATTAGTTTTCACAAAGTAATAGCATACATTTTTAAATAAGTTTGAGCTCTGATAACTGCTATAGAAAATGTATCATATTTCTTTTAATTTTGCTATTCAAAATATTCAAAAATAAATCATTAAATTGATTTTTATAATATTTTATTACCGCTTATTGTATTTAAAATTGTCTGACATTTTTTATTAATTCATTTATTTACTAAGCCTGTTATGTTATAAAATCAGAGCAGTGTTAGAAGCAGCAGTGTTTCGAATTTAAAGTAGAAATCGGCATGGTATTCTAATTGATTAAATTTATGTTGCTTACTAATTGACTGTATTTGCTTATAAATGTTCAATACATTAAGAGATTATATGGTAAAGTTATTCATACTTGTGGCCAACCTGTTATTGTATCGTGTTTTTTCTTGCACACAGCGCCGCGCAGTCATATAGAATCGTATTTAACTGACTTCCTACAAGTGTGTGGAAATTCGCTCGTTAAATTTGTTTGGCTAACAATTTTTACTCATCCACTTTTTTGTAAAATGCCATAAATTTAAATTACATATGCATTTCATTTTGAGTTTTTCTACAGCTTTTTTAATCCATTTACTTTACATAAAATAAATAACATTTTTAAATTATTATTTTTATGAAAAGCAATGCATATTAATATACAACACTTATATTTTAAAGGTTTAAAAAATCAATAAAATTCCATTGTTTAATGGGTGATTTTAAATTTAGATTATTTAGCTTTGAAAACTTGCTGCCTTTATTAAGACAAAAACAAATTCAATGCTTTGTTGGCAATAGCTGAAGGGTGAAATTAATTGAAGAAAAATAAACCCGCAATCAGCTAGCGGAAAATAGGAAAAGTCTATAGAGCTGCCTGTTGACCCACATAGTCAATGAGTAGTAAAATAATTGATTATCATGTAAGAATCATCAGCAACAAAGACGCCAATAAAATCTCAGCACACTGTATAAGCTGGTGTGTCTATGTGTGGGTGTGTGTGTTTGACAGTGTTGCTAGAATTTAAGAGGCCAAAGAAAAAGTGGCAGGAAAAAGCTTAAAATTTGAAAAGTCTGAAATTTTTAACGATTTTAGCCAAATCTTATGATAATTGACCATAACATAGCCAAATGATGGAATATCTTGGAAATTTATACCCTTTTGGACTCCAGACAATTAGTTTATTCGATTAAAATCAAAATTAGAAATTTTAAAAATTTTCAAATTTTTGCAAAATTTTACATTTTTGTCAAAAATCGATCGAAATTTTTTTTATCAATTTTTTGATGCCAATCGATAGTACTGTCCCTCGCGAGTCCAAAAATACATACCAATCATACAGCGGACGTCAGAGTTCCAAAATATTCTAAAACAAAGTTGCATAGAATTAGGCCTGAAAAGCAGACGAAGCTCCCGAGATGATGTATTGTCACTCAAACTATTGAAATCGGCTTAGGAATTCCACTGATATTTTCATTATTTTAGTCAAAACATTATGCGAACAGGAGTCTAAGCATTTTTAGAAGTAAACAAACGAAACTTTCTTCAAAAAAATATACTAATTTTTTAAAAATTGCCAGATTTAAGCGTTTGATCCCTTACAAATTTACTCAAATTTCTTTAAAATAGCTGAAATGGCAGCACTGTTGTGTGTCTAAGGTTTTGTGTGTGTGTAGACGCAAGGACTTGTGTGGGCGTGTGAGCTTTGAATATCAAACAAGGCGAGACAGCAGTTGGCTCTGCCATAAAAGTAGTAGATAGGCACAGATATACATACATATAAGAATCATGGTCAGATATGCTATCAAATTCACTTGAGCATATCAACGTGTAAGAATGTATGTGCGTGTGTGTGTTTGTAAATCTCTCGCAGCTAATAAGTATGCTACGGAAATTGACTATAATACAAAGCCAAAGAGCCCAAGACAATACACAAGGCTATCTATTTATTTGGGATCCCAGCGCTTTTAACTTTTATTCACCAATATAAATAAACATTTAGAGTATTTGATTTTGATTTTGATTTTGTATTGGCGTTTTGCAGGAAGCCAAGGAGACGCTATGCGATCCGGAGAGGCGTGCCATCTATGATAAGTGGCGCAACAGCGGCATTTCAATGAGCTATAAACAGTGGTTGGGTATGAAGGAGCACGTCGGCCAGGTGAGAAGATACACAATTGCCGAGAAAGTGGATAAAGAGGTATGCGTTTGCGCCCGCAGCAATAAAACTACAAGAGAAGTAAACTCCACAAAAACCCTTTCAAAAAATTATAAATTAAAAAAAAGCTGAATTACCCCCGTGCCGTTTGCTGCAATACATTTATTTATGCCAACTGCTTTCGACACCAATTTAATTTAATAGCGCACTCGTGTTAGTTCGCTGCTAATGAAATAAAGCATTCAACCAGACGGAATTCACATATTATTGAATATTTAATGCGCTTAGTTGCGAGTTGAAACGACTTTCGACATTTGCGTTTTAAGCTAATTTCCGTTTTGAATTATTATTTGTTGTCAAAGTCCTTGTATAATTACGTGCATTTCCTGTTTAAATTATAGTCATTTGCTTTGCTGCTGGTCAGCTCGTAAATTGACTCTTTGCACACTCGATTGTCCAATTTGGCCAATGGTCAGCACATTGGCTTTTGTGGTTGACTGCAATTTCAGGTTTCTGGTTTCTGTTGCTGTACGCACTTTAATGGCCACTGTGGCTGGTGTTTCACAGTTTCATAGTTACAGGCACTGCATAATTTTGTGAAAATTAATTTGTAAGTTTTGCACATAAAACGGCACTGAGGGAAATCAGTTGCAACTACGAACTCCAATTAAAATTCAAATTAAAATTTAAATTCATTTGATTTAAACTCCTCTTTTAAAGCCTGTTTCTGGTCGCCCGGTAACCTCCGCTCTTAAAATATTTACTTATTTACATTTATGTGGTATTTTTTTTCGAATGCGCCTCTTCATCCAAAAGTAATCCAATTGCGTGTGTGTATATGTGTGTGTATGTGCATGCAAAAAATTGCCGAGTAGCTACTGTGTTTCAATTTCGATTCCATTTCCGAGCACAATTCCAAATCCAAATCAAAACACACCAAATGCATTAGCTACTTTGCAATCTTAACTTAATTATGATCGAACGGTAGTCGAACTAATTATTTAATTATTTTCGATTCAATCAAATCAAAAGTCCATGCATTGGGCCACACCCAAGACCAAGGATCGCATGCTTCCCGAGGCCGGAACTGGAGCTGGACCGGGAGCTGGTGCTGGTTGCAGCAGCGGTGGCTTGACAGCTGCCTCTCCGAATCCCGCCCATCGGCGCGCCTCGGAGGGTGGGGCCGCCCTCTACTATGGCAACCGGAAGGCCGAGTGGGGCACTGAGAACACAGATGTGGCCAATAAATTTCGCAATTACGAGATCTAAGCTGTAAAATTTAAACGGCTTGAGAGTGGAAGTGGGAGAAGAGAGCAGTAGTAAATGCATATTAAAATCGTCCCTGAATGGGCAATATATCTTGATGTGAGTTTCAGTAAATATATATATATATTATACATATTACAGTTTAATAACAAAATACTTAAAAATGTGCGAATATATCAAAACTTACTCAAATTACATGAACAAAACAAGTAAATGTTTAATCAAATTTATGAGAATTATATATTTAAAGCATAAAAAAAAGAGTACATATTAGTACAAGTATACAAAATATACATACATATATCAATATTGATGTGAACAGTGTTCCAAAATTAAATAAATGTTTATAGGTGTATAAATAAAATGATAATGAAAATGGTAATTAAAAATATACATAGAAGAAACTGTAATTTCAATAAACATAAGGAAGGCAGGTGAAGAGTTTTAATTTAAGTTAAATGAAACAATTAAATAATGACATTTTTGTGTGTTTATCAAACTGAACAATATACATAAATATATATACTTACAAGCACAAAAGCATATATATACATAACATATATATAAATAAATATATTTATCTACAACTATTTGTATATTGATGTATGTAAAATGTGAACCCTATAAGACAATCCCTTTGGAAGTGTTTACCTGTGCACTTAAAACGACAAACAAAAATGAAAATGAGTAAACAAAACTAGCAGCAAAATGCCCACCATGCTAAAAAATTAATACATATGGAAAACCTACAAAAAAGCGAATTTAAAAAACTTTATACACAAGTTTAACTGCATAGTCAAAAAGATATGAAAACTTTCACTCGGTGTCCTTTAAAACGCAATACTAAGATTGCAAACTAAACTAAACTGAACTATTTTATTTATGAAAAAATGCAGTCACCAAAGGCGCAAGAAAAAACCAATAAAAAACAAAAAAAATATATAGAAAAAAGTATTAAACAAAAAAAAGATAAATGTTTGAATGCATTGTTGTTTTAATGTCTCAAATGTTATACACATGGATTATATCAATGCGAAAAGTAGATTTTTCTAGCATCAAATACTTTAAATAAATGTTTGTTTTGCAAATCATATTGAATTATCTCAAATACACACATATTATAATTATTATTGTAAACACTAAGACAGACAGTCTGTAATTGACAGAATATTTTAGGCACTTGCAGCTGCAAGCCAAAGGCAAAAACAAAACAGAAAAAAAAGTAAGAAAAAACACAACAAAACAAAGTCGAGACATAAATATAAATGTTGAATTTAAATTAGATGGATTATGAATGTAAAACTGGCATAAACCAATAAAGTCAACTATTTAAAGTGGGTCAACTCAACTTGAGTGGCTTCGCGTATTAAACAAGTTTGTCTTTTAATTAATTTCGTTTATGGAGGTAAGTAATACAATAAGAGAGCTTTTATAATGAGCTTCAACTACTGAGAATAATCTATGCAGAGCTCCCTCTCTAACTATTTTTAGGATGGGTAGGTTTCAGCTCGCAATTAAAATTGCTTAAAAAGTATAAAACTTTGAAAGATCAAAAATAAGGCAGATTATAAACAAAATTTGAATTATTACTTATTTTATTAAATTATTTAGAATTTCCGAACTTTTTTTCTTTTTTGCCCAATTGTACTATGTTGAATTGGTCTCAAAAATCAATCAAATTTAAAGACTTTCAATCTAAAATACTTTGAACGCACTGATTTTTGGTTTGATGCAGAGACTAACAATTCGATTTTGTCAAGAGCTTAATTATTATATACTTTATTTAAATAACTAAAATTATACATAAATGAATTTAAAACTGTAAAAAAGGTTAAATGTTAACTAAATACACTTTCAAGTTTAACTAGCAAAAGTCAAAACAGTGAGCTAATTAAACTATGGTCAAGTCAACTTTTTTTTAAATTTATAGTTATTTTCCCTTATAATTTTACTTAATCAAATGTAATGAATCATCCCAAAGCTCACAACCGCGTCGATCTGATTGATCATACTCTCGTATCCAGCGATTCAGCACTTGAAATAAACTTGATTTTAGTACAGTTAAACAGTGACTGCCAAAGTTAACCTACCCCATTTGGAGCCAACTATAATTGGACAGCCGCCATGTACAACACGAATATCTCCCACGCCCGAAGCATGTAGATTATACCAAAAGGCAGCTAAAATGAGAAAAATCGAAATGGAAATGGGGAAAAAGTTAAACGACTCGTAGGAAAACATACCAGCATATTTCTTTGGCTTTAGCAATTGCCCCAGGTAGGGAAAGGCGGTGCCACCTCCCTGTGCCACATCAGTGAGCTGTGAATAATATTGAGTTTATTGTTAGTGTTGGACAACGATAGCAATAAGTATAGGTGAACTCACATAAAAGAGCACGGTGGCAATGCGATTGCCCATTTCGGGTGAAAGAACCTGATTGGTTGCAAACTACAACGGAAATTAGATCTAAGTACAATTATATTGTTGATTAAAATTTACTTACCGTATTCTTGGAAAAGAAATCGTTGTGTGTGGAATAGTGTCCCCCGATGCCATAATTGGAGAACTGATGATCCTCCGCAAAGTCTATCAAGAAATTGAATTGTTTTATATGAAATCAATTTGATCTGACAACTTACCCATATTGAGGTTGGTCATATCGGTTACCCTCTGATCGATAGTACGCAACACCTGGTGTCCTGTTTTGGATAGAAAGCCATATTGACTTGTGCGAGAGTTTGTCACAACAGAAGCGTTTAGTCCCGAAACAGTTGCACGGTGAATTCTATTGCTTATCAACTTGGTTAACTCATCGATTTCACTCTGATAAATAACGTCATGATAGAGCAGCAGCATCGGATTACCATTTAGCTCCTCTACTTTGATGGGTGCCAGCAGCAGAAAAGGATGTGTCTCTGTCAGATAGCCACAACGCAGGTTTCGCTGGTCACTCGGTGAGACCTTAATGTGGCCACTACAGGTGTAGCTGTAGGCCTGAAAGGGTTCCAAGTTCTCAAACTTCTCGGGCAAGGGCTGAGGTAAAATGATTAAAGAAAAAGCCAATTTAAATTATATTAAACTTATAAAATGTTTCAACAGAATAAACTTGAAGAGGGTAATTTTCAAATAGTTGCTACTTACAGGATGCTCCTCAATCTCCTGCCCAATGCTTACGCCGTCAGTATGTAAGTCCAAAGGATTTTTCTCCCAGTTAAATTCCTCTGAAGTGCCATTAACGCTCCTTTTCATAGATAACTTGGCTCTTACCAAGGCCAGTAGCTCTATAATAAGTGGCTCCTGCTTAGTTCGATCACTAATGGATAGACGACTGTGGGCCTCCATTAGCCAGGCGTGAGCCAAGCGCAGGTGCTCATCACGGATGGCTTGTTGTGCAATATCCAGACAGTGTTGGCCATTCAGTTCAATGCTTTGATAAAGGTGATAAAGTGATGTTAAACGAGGTTTTCAGTCAAAAACAGATGCATACATACCCATAGGATACACCATCCAAAATACCAGCTGCCACATGCTTCGTTTTAAGTCTGTAAATGGATTGTAAACGCAGTAAACCATCGATGGCACCCTCCAGTTCCCTATCGTTGGGCATGTGCTTTTTGCGGCGTTGTTGATGCAGTCGGGAAAGTGCCTCTGGAAATGAAAATTGAAACGGAAGTGCACGGAAGGACAAAGATAGAGAGAGTAAGAGCAAGGTTTACTTAATGAAATTTGGCCATAAATGGATTTGGCACTCACTTTCACCCGCTGTGGTTGCCATGAGATTCGCAATAACTTGCCAATCCAATGTCAAGCGTTTGCTCAGCAAATATTTGTTCAACGGACTCTCGAAGTATGCCACGCCCCATTGCAACGCCTCGTTACGCTCACGCTCGAACTCCTCTAATCGCCTGTGCTTTGCAGATTGAATTGTAGTATCAAAGTTGATTAGTCTCAACTCAACTTTTCCCCTCAAGCTCTCAATTTTCATTTGGCAAACGAGTGTGTATTCAACTTACGTTCTTAGAAAATCCAATTTACTTTGATTATCACCAATGAATTTTTGCATATTTTGCAACATTTTCTGCTCATATCCAAAGACCTTGGACATTGCGTGTATTGATGAGTAAAATTCGCTATTTACAGAGTGGAGTAACAGCAAAGTGAACACGGATAACGCTCCGCAAAGCCTACAGTTTGCGTCCAAGTGAAACATTCTTTAACACGTCTAACCATCAACTGAATTGGCCAAATGACCTCTGAGTCTGCTGAACCTATTGGCAATTTTTCTATGCTCATGACTTATGTAAAATTATTATATAACATCTTAAGCGCGGAGAACATAATCAGCATCTCTGGCTCATTGAAGATAACCTGTTTATTAAGAAGAGTGTAGAAAGAAAGCTCGAGGTTCAAGAACTTTAACTGGTTTTTTTGTACGGGTTCTTAACATGGCAGCTGTGAGTGTTTACACGCGACGTCAGAAAACTGAATGAATTGTTGGCCAAATCCAAACAGCATTGGCTGATAAGTAAGTGCGGAAAACTATTATTAGTTGTTGTGACTTTGTGCCAAAAATGTTTTCATTAACATGCAAATTTTATAACTTATTGAAAAATTCAATCAGTTGTTGTTTAAGTAATAAATCAAATGTCTAAACAGTTTAATAACTTTAAAATTAATTTAACTAAAATAAATTTGAAAAATTTCTTTTCCCAAGCGTGTGCAAACATTTTTATGCCAGTCGAATGAGTGCAGAGTGTTAAAAAATTAACTTGCAGCTGTACTAATGTTGACTTAGCTGGCCAAGTTAATATGCTGTTGTGGGACCTACTTCTAGACAATATGGAAAAAGTGGCAGTTGGAGTTGTTAAGCAACGGAGTTAGAATGTGTCGAGTAAGTGCGTTGCTGTTAACGTTTTTTGTGCTGTTTGTGGGTTTAAGCCATGCTAGTGCTGGCAATGGCTACCAAGAATGGCTAAACGTGGAGAAAATCTTGCTCAAGCAGCTCGAGTCGTATGTGGACAAAGTGCAGAAACAACAGGAAAGTATCAAAAGGTAATAATACATACCCAAAGTAACTTATACACTCAAAGCTACTGCATTAAAATTTGTAGATTCTTGGACCAAGTGGACTTGATGCATAAAAACATGCTAGATCCAGTGCAATACTATGGAAATCCACTAAATGCCTTTATCACAATTGTTCGCCTTGTCAACAACTGGCAGCATAAAGTAATCGATGTCATTGTAGGCAACTCAACAGTTCAGCAACATCGAGAACAAACGTATAAGAAGTTAGACGAGATCGATTTCGACGAGCCCACTAAAAAGGATGTGCTCGATGCCGCCAGTTTTTTGGTAGAGGCACAGGACTCCAACGATGTGACAGCAGCAGAGTTGGCCAACGATGTTCTCTATGTGGATGAGATGCGTAATCAGAATGTTACACTCAGTGCCCATGACTGTTTTATGATTGGAAGTAGTTTAAGTAAACTAAAATATTATGATTTTGCCGCCGAATGGTTGCTGGAGGCAAGAGCTCGTCTATCCCACAATACGTATTCATTCATCAAAGTCGATAAGATTCAAGTACTCAAAGAGCTGGTGCCAGCACTGCAGAAATTGGGCAACTTCAAGCTGGCTCAAAAACTTAACAATCAGATACTAAAGGCTTTGCCCAAGAACAATCAGTCCATGGCAATTAAAGCTGAATTAGAGAAAAAACTTGTACTTACTCGACTGTAAATTGAGTTAGGGGCAAATTAAATTAAATAACTAACGAAACGATAAGATGAAAGCTTAAAGAACTTTTATCCCAATTTATTTATTAAAGATTGGTGTGTATAACTTTTGTTTTATTTTTTATTTTAAATTGAAAATATGTGTAAATAAATATTCCAAGAAAATAAAAAAAAGTTTCTTTTTGTGCTGCATACAAGCAATTTAATACCATGTGCATGAAATTAAACTTATTTAAAAAATTCCAGAAATTTAAAGGGTGGCAAAAAACTATTTTGAGAAGCTTTTAAGCGTTTTCAACTGCTGTTTTTTGTTGTTGCACTTTAACGGAAGGATTTTTTGCCATATAAATATTTTATAAAGGCTTAAGGACAAAGCTGTACACATTTTATAGCTGAAATGTTAAATATTTAAACCCAGCAGAGGTTGGCAGCAATTAAATATTAAATAATTGCTTTAAAAATTAATGAAAAGACAGCAGTTAATAAACAATAAAATTTTCTCTTTTTTACGCTCCCTTTTTACAAGAAAAAGAAGAGAAATACTAGATGAAAGAGATCGAAAAAGCAGAGAGAGATAAGATTTACCTATTTCACCTTTCGCATGATGTAGCAGAGATACATAATTTGAGATTCAGTTGAGCTGGAACGGTCAAGCCGGTTGGTCAGTCCCTGCCTTATATAACTATAACTCTAGCTTACGGAATAATTAGCCACTGGGTGGCGACAAATGTGTACAGAAGCCATTGACCTGTTCAACAAAGAAAGATAAAAATAAATAATCGAATCTCTGACAAAATTATGCAAATGTCTCAAGTCAAAAGAATTCTGTGTTTGCTTTGCTTACTTGTGGTCGGCACTAGCGATGTTAAAGCCGGCAACGAGCATGATTGGAAAGAACTGGTTGCCACAGAGACATCACTCATTGATACCCTTAGGGAATACATACATGAATTGGAAGAGCAACTAACGATACTCAAAAGGGAGACATCGGCTATAGAAGAAATACATCAGACGGTTGGGGATGAAGTGCAGGAGTATATGGGAAATCCGTTGAATGTGCTCACCATACTCAAGCGTTTTCACAGCGATTGGCCACGAATCGAGAAACAAGCAAATGAGACACTTAATCTAGCCGAAAATCAGCCAGATATTGATGAGGAGTTGCAGCTACCCAGCGAGGAGGATTACGAGTCCGCTCTGCTGAACTTGCTGCGTTTGCAATCGGTTTATGAACTGGAACCCAACACGCTCTCACTCGGCTTAGTCAAAGGACTTAAAGTGGGGTAGTGTATTCCATCAGTAAGCCAAAGAAAAGGTGAAGCAAAGTAAAAATTTGATTTTTTAAAGGTCGGTCATGTCCTGGAGCGACTGCCTTGAGATGGCACGCATGACTGATCGCAATGGTGACTACGCCGTAGCCAAATATTGGCTGGAGACAGCAATGGGAAAACTGCCAGCTGGCAGCAATGCAACAGTTTTCACAGTCAGCGAACAGCAACGCGGGAAAGTCCAAATACTCGAGGCATCCCTGACTATGGATTACCGTGCAGGTGTGTCTTCAACTTCCTTTTGTATTGCATTGAAATGCATAAAACTTATACTCATATTTGCATAAATTCACCGTTTTTAAGGTGAATTCCAACGGGCACTGGCAACGGCAAAAGAACTGCTTTTGCTACGACCCACTAGCCAGAAAGTGCTGAAAGCCAAGGCCACGATTGAACAGGCCATAAGCCAAGGCCAAAAGAAACTTCCAACAAAACGAAAAACCAAGGTAAAGCCAAAACTAAAGCTAAAAGTAAAAGTATGCTAAATTGGGTTTTGGCAACAAACTAAAGTTTAATAAACAGGCGAAATTGAAGTAAGAACGTAAAGTTGACCTTAGAACTGAGTGTGCTGGACTTATTTAATACCCAAGTAGATTAGAAAGTTTGTGGATTTCGATATTTAATGCTTGGAGATCGAGTTTCTCAATATTCTTACCAATTTTCCACCTTTACATCTTGATTAAATAGTTAACATAAATTTTCTTAGCTACTTTGTACCCACATTTATTAAACAGAAAGGATATTTCGACTACAATTTACTTTTGTACTTCACCTGAAGTACATTGAGTACTTCCCACTCTCCATTTACGCTTTCCATCGAGTACTACATACCAGAACCTTCCATTAACACCATTCGTGTCTTTCTGAAATAACTTTCCTAGAAACTTCGAAACTCATCAATTTCTAGCGTAAATTTTCGTAAATGTTGCGTGCAATGCGACTGTATAATTTTAGCCCATTCAATAAGAGTATTTGCCTAAAACTGTATCGCTTAACCTAATAAAATAGCTTACTTTATTTTGGCCTTTTTCCAGCCAAACAAATCGGTTGAACAACTGCTTACTGATGAGCTCTGCCGAGCGGCTACGCAACAGGTGACAACAGGAAGTCGAATTTTGGAGTGTCGTCAAGACATATCAAATCTGCGGATGTTACGCTTGGAACAGCTTAGTGAGGATCCATATATAATGCTCTATCACGATGTGCTCAGCATCAGACAAGCAGATAAACTAATAAGCCAGCTGGATGATAAGCCCCAGGAGGGTCAATTCAAAGAGGCTCTGAGTTTTGACCCAATGGAAGTCAGCAAACTGGGGCAGAAAATGTTACGTGGCATCAGATATCAGCTGGATAGTGTTGCAAGTGCAGAGTCGTGGCAAGCACGTCGTCACAGTCACGAGCACGTGACGGGATCAGAGTTACCACTGAGCACAACGGCAAATGTGTGGCATGTGGCACGCGCAATGCTCCAAGTGAGTCATTTTAATGAAATGATTAGCTAATATGTCACTAATTGGCTATTATTTTACCCCCGCTTGCCCCACCCAACTCCATTTCACGCTACTTCTTTTAGCTACAAGAGTCTAAGCTGGGCGGCTCCTTGGTGTTTCCACAGTTGGAGCTCAGCATGAATGTCCCAAGGGGTTCCGTTCTCCTCTGGCACATTCGCAGTCTTAACGAGTTGCCGAGACTGGATTATCGGAGTCGCCAGCTTGTCTGTCCCGTCTTACTGGGCACGCAGTTGTGTAAGTACACTCAGAAAAATTATATAATAATTAGCATTAATTAAATCTGTAAATTTGAACGTTAACAAATATCATTTGTATACTGTTCATTGAATGTTGAACGGATTTTATCGTTGCTCAGTTAAATTTTAGCTTGTTTCGCTGGGTTAGTCAGCAAAATTATACAGAAAAGCTTAAGAAAGTCGTTAAATACAATAAAAATGTTAGTGCTTAATGCAAATTGTGTTGTAATTCTTATGAAAACAAAGTTCTCAGAACATTAGGAAATCTTTTTTATAAAACGGGTTATTTAAACATTTATTTTAAAGATAAACAAAAATATAGTCTTACATTTAATTTCAAAGAATTTTCGTTTCAATATTAAAAACTTTCTTAAACTGAACTGTTTTCTTTTGAACAAAATTCTTATTAATTATTAAGCAGCACTTATTTCGATAAGTGCACATATTTCTGTTTATCTTTCTATCAACAATTCTGAATCAACTTTTCCTTTTCAGCACTCTGGACAGACCTGAAGTGATGCCGTGCAACGACTGAGAACTGAGAACCACTGATGTTTTAAATGCTCTTTAATCTTTTGCTAATTGCCGCAAATGTGAAATAAAAACTGCGATGTTTACTTATCATTGGGTTTCATGGACTCTCGTCTGTCATTTATTGCTCATTTGAAAGGGGCGTGGCCACTGGCCATGTTTGGTAACTTTGTATCGTGTGTAATTAAAGAGCAAACAAATTGAAATGTTTATGCAACAAAGTTTGGGTATAATTAGCATAACGCCGACACTTTGTCAGGTTCCCAGACAAATCTTGTTCTGTCCAAGCAGCAGCAGGAAATAGTTTAAATAAATATTGGCTCATAAAACTAATGCGAAAATGTGACAAGTCAGATGTTGAAGCAAACTTTAAATCACCAACGAATTAAGCATAAAACTACAATAGCTGTTATAATGAATTTTTACTTGATCGTTAATTAACACAATAAAATCACTGACTTATCATATGCTGATAATACCCTGCATATGCGCAGCAATATTAATGGCTTATTCTAAACCCGATATATACCCTGTAATCCGGATAAAGATTTATAGTTCATGGAATTTTTTAGCAAAACTCATGAATTATTCATAGATCGAAGCTTCTGCTCTGCAATGAATTTGCAATAATTTTTTGAATTTCTGTAATATATTTGGCTAAGATTAGTACTCAAAAAATACCCTGTAATTTTATGTAAACATTTTCAATTGATATATTTAAAATTTTTAAATATTTTAATTCGATTTTATTCTATCTTTTGTTATTTAAAAATTAAAAATTATCAAAATATTATTTGTGACATTTCTTTCTAAACTTTATTGACTTATAAAACTTCCGCGAAACTATGAAAACGTTTAAATTTATGTCAGAACATCGGAACACCCAATCTGAATATTCAAAAAAATCAAGTATAATAAACTGGCTCGGCGTTAACCAACACTATTAAATACAACAACAACTTGCGTGCGACTGCAATATTAAATATCAAACGACTCGCAGTTAATTAGCTTGAATTAATAAGCGATCGAATATGGTAACGATATATTTTCAAAAAAGAGAGACAGCTAAAGACAGAGAGAGAAGCAGGAGAGAGAGAGAGAGAGGCCGATCGTGAGAGAGAAAGAGATATAGAACTTGGGGCTGGTCAGAGCCGAAACGAGCTCATGATAAGCATCACTAAATCAGCTTCGGCAAAGCCATAAAACATGCTTAATCGCTATGAAACTCGTATGCTCTTCATTAGAGTGCCTCACAATGGGCTTAAATAGTCTGTGGCCGATAGACAAAGACATGTCTCCATGTCTAGAGTTCGACATATCCATAGACAAACATCAATTGGTTATGCAAATATTGGCAGCAGTATGTAGTTAGCACCCGGTCTAAGCCGACGCCGATCTCAGAATCGAATGTGCCAAAACGTCTGTCACTGCGGGTTTTATTCGTCGCGAGATTTCTCGGGATGTTTCAGTTGATTCTGAGACGCGTTGAGCCGCAGACGCCAAAATTAAACAAAATTTATAAACACTCTTAAAGATTAAGAATACTTTGTGAAGTTAAATATTAAGTATACGCCTGAGTGGAAAATAATAAAATGCGTGAAAGTGTAAGGCTTTTGGCCGTGTTTCTACTGGCCAGCCTTGGCTATTTTTGCCAAGCATCGGATTACTTCTCCTCCGTCACAGGACTAGAGAAACTTCTTCAAACGGAGCACACTTTGGTGAGCGACTTGAGCTCACAGTTGGCTCAGACTCGGATTACACTGCAGCAATTGGAAAAGTGAGTACTTTGATTTTAAACAGCTTAGCTTGTATTGACCGTCTGTTATCAACCGGTTGGTAGTTTTATGTGTTTATGCCTCGGGTATTGTGTTTCATACAATCATCAACTATTCTTAAACTTTAAACTTAACATTTAGCATTTCGCTTTCATTTTGCATTTAGGTTTTCTGGTTGGATCGTAAAAAAAAGTTTTATGTATTTGAATCAGAAATAAATTAGAATTAATTAAAGCAGCGCTATCAAAAAAACGCTGTGGGGTTCTTATTTACGTTATTATACAATATGACGACCAACGTCACAAAAGCACCTCAAACTGGTAGCGGTAGCGACCGATTTATGATTAGATGTTCTAAACCCGTCTAAACCCAAATCCTAATAACCTGATCCGATCCCACAGAGAATTGGCCGTCATTGAAATCGAACATGCACTGGCTGCACGGGGACTCGAGAATTATCTAACCAATCCCGTTAATGTGTTTCGTCTGATGAAGCGACTGCACACGGACTGGTCCCTATTGGAGAGTCGAGCCCAGCAAATGAGCAGCCAAATCCGTAATCAATATCATCAAATGTTTATGTTGTCGAATTGCAAAATTTGATTTGAATTTTTTTTTTGCAGACTTTAATATAACACAACAATACGGATTGAATTTCCCCAGCCAAGAGGATGTCGATGGTGCCGCACTGGCGTTGGTTCGACTGCAGAGCACCTACAAATTGGACGTTGCCCAAGTGGCTGCCGGCATACTGAATGGCATCAAATATGGGTGAGAAGAGGTCCTACCTCAAATAAGCAATAACCAGTCAGGCTTGAAATACATTGAGTGCTACACATACATGTGTTACTCACACTTTGGCAGAGCGCACAGGAGCGGATTACGAAGGTGGAGAATGAAAGTGTATTGTAGATTAAAAGTTTTCCTTTTTAAAAGCTTTTAAAACAACTTTGTGTATAATAATAATACACTGAAAAATACAAGAACTTTTTATGAGGATGGGTCAAAAAAAGAACTTTTCTATGCGCATAAAATTTAAGTTTTGCTCAACACATTTTTCCTGTCAACACCTAATTAAAATTCAGTGTGCTTGGTTTTGATTTCACAAACAACGACAAGATTTATTAGCTAGAAACTATTTTGTATCAGCCAATTTTGACCTTAAGTTTGACAACCTAACATTTGGTGCCATTTTGTAGTGCGGAGAGGCTTACAACACCCTAATTCTAGCTATAGAGACTCCCCTTAACCTGTCACTCAATAACTGAAGTATGTAGGAGCTCAGAAAAATTACTTTTCTATACTAAGTACTGCGCCCGGTGGGCGATTTATTACCCCTACAATGCACCCCTGTCCTTGGGTAGCTAAAAACGCCCAAATCATATTCATTTCGATTTTTATGCTGCCGCCTTTATTTTTAGCACGGACATGAGCTGGCAGGATTGCTTTGTGTTGGGTCAACAACTCTTTGAAATGGAGGACTACAACAACACCAAGGCGTGGCTGCGCGAGTCCATGGAACGATTGCGACGCCAACAGCATCAGCAGCAGTCCCATCACATCACAGCAACTGAACCAACGATAGTGAACAACATGGAGATGGTGGCCAAGAGTTTATTCCAATTGGGTGAGCAGAGCGCAGTCAAGTAATCGGCGAACTTCATGTATATTTAACAAAACGATGTTTTAGGTGACTTCGACACGGCATATGAGCTGAGTCAGCGCGTGCTTGAGTTGGATCCATCGCGTATACGTAACTGGCATTTGGGTGACAAGGCCGCCAAAATGGAGGACAACCAGGAAACATCGGATACGGCACAACTACACCATACGGATAGCTACAAAGTGAGTTCGCTGTTGATGCCTCTAAATTTAGACACTAACTCACCTTCACTTTCCACACACACACACACAGCTCACACGGGAATTTGCTCACTACGAAAAGGTGTGCAGGGGTGAGGTGATTGCTTCCCCCGCCCAACTGCGTCCTCTGCGCTGTAGGCTAGCACGTGGAGCACACGCCTACAGGCTGCTGGCACCGCTAAAGCTAGAGGAGCACAGTTTGGACCCGTACGTGGTGACCTACCACGACATGTTGAGCACACACAAAATCGATGAACTGCGAAAAATGGCTGTGCCGCACATGAAACGCTCGACGGTCAATCAAATGACGGGAGGTCAACGCATGAAGTCCGCCTTCCGTGTCAGCAAAAATGCCTGGTTGGCCTACAATTCACATCCTATAATGGAGCATATGTTGCGTGATCTACACGACGCCACCGGCCTGGATATGACCTACTGTGAGCAACTGCAGGTGGCCAACTATGGCGTCGGTGGACACTACGAGCCCCATTGGGACTTTTTTCGCGATACTCGCCACTACCCCGCCGAGGAGGGTAACCGCATAGCCACAGCCATTTTCTATGTGAGTTTACCATACCAAACCAAAGCCAACCCGTGCCCTATTATCAGCTCTTTTCACATACAAATTATGTACCTTTTCACATTGCAGCTGTCGGATGTGGAACAGGGCGGAGCCACAGCATTTCCCTTTCTCAATTTTGCTGTGCGGCCGCAGCTAGGCAACATTTTGTTTTGGTACAATCTGCATCGCTCCCTGGATATGGACTTTCGCACCAAGCACGCGGGCTGTCCAGTGCTCAAGGGCAGCAAGTGGAGTAAGTTATTAACTTAAAATTAGTAGTGTAGTCGCCGTAGTTTTACCTAACAACTTAGCTTGTACTTTCGATGCCCTAATCACTTATTAATGTTTAAGAACGCAGGAAGAACTCAGTGTTAGTTTACTTTAGATTTATTAATGTTACCGATTATATTTAGAAACAAGTAGGAATACGCCTTTGTACATAAGGTAGCCATACGATTTAGCGATAGAATCGCAGTTAGTTATTCAAAAATTAAATTATCTTACAATATACATTAAAACTAACATTAGTTAAACACTACATTTTACTTAGCCAAGCACTGCCTCGCAAACAATTATTTCTATGATATCTACATAAATGATAAACTAGTCCGATCATGGCCAAGTTGAGTCACAACATACCAAACAAAGGCAATTCATATGACGTCTAAGTTTGGCTAAGATATCTAAAATATTTTACCAAAATTAAATTCTAGGAACCCCGCAGATTAATTTCAATCTAATCAACATTGATTAACCAATTTTAACTGAACAAACTAAGGGCACTCCAAAAATAGAAAAGTCATATAAATAGTCGAATAGTCAAAAAGCTGCCCCAAAACTTACATTTATCTTTCAATTACTTTTTTGAGCAACACATTAAATTAAATATTCCTTAACTTTCAGTTGGCAACGTTTGGATACACGAAGTCACACAGACATTTGCGCGACCCTGTAACGTACAGCGAGATAATGAAATTTCGGTGGAATATGAGATTATTAGATAAATAAAAGTATTTATTTATATTTGTTGTTAATTAAGTGATAAAAATTTGTTGTCTTTATTTGTTACCAAAAATGTTTGTGGGGTTTAACAGTTTGAGTCAAACTAAAAGCTCGTTTTGAGTGATTTCTTGCTAAGTTTCTTGAGCTAATGTAAAAATGAACTCAAAACAAAGCAGAAGATAAAGATGCGAATGAGATAGAAAAGAAGAAGATGAAGTCAGTTGAGATTTGCCGGCAATTTGCATAAACAAGTTCACGGGCAAAGTTTTAGCGGCTCATTTGCATGTTAGTGAGAGACGTTAAGAGAGCAGTGACAACGACTCTCAACTGTTAGCCAAGTGAAAGTAATTAAATGTAGCGGAAGAAAAGTTGTGGCAACTGCAAATCAGCAGACGTTTTCCCACAACTTTAATAAAATTTATTAAATCAATAAATTACAGAAGTTTGTCTACAATTTTTTAAATCTTCATTATAATTTCTTACTACTTTCAAGTATTCAATTCAATTTCTTACTACTTTTAAGTTTTTTGAACTCATTCATCTGTCGTGTGTCTATTGAGGCATCAAATGAAAACCCTCTAGGGCAGTTCTTTGACCACAGCAAGAATTACCGGCTGAATTGCCTGCGCTACCAAAGCTCAGCTCTTCGAAACATTTTTAGAGCTTTTTCGAGTCTGAAGATTCGCAGAGACTCGAACACCGAGCAGTTCCCAACGAATCGCCGACGCGAAGACAGCACGGCATTCTAATTTAATTCGTTAAAAAATAAATTAATTCTTTAATGAAGTAATGAATTGTCTGCTTATTTTGGCATTTCTTTGGCACTTGGTTCCAAGCAGTGCGGAGTTTTTTAGCTCTACCAGCAGTCTGGAGCAGCTACTGCGCACAGAGGTGATCCTGCTCACGGAGCTACAAAACTATGTTGACGATATCAAAGCACATGCGGAGCTGTTACAAAGGTAAGATATCAACTGAGTTCTAAATTCTTAATTCATCTGGAATTTAAATGCAAAAAAACTGAAAGTCTCCAACAACAACAGAGTTCACTGCCCGTATACCAGTCTGTTTAAATTTGCAAATTTAATTTGATTTAAATGAGATCAATAAGCTGCTTCTCTGGCTGCCTATTGGCCATTTCTAACCACTTTTGCTTTAGGCCGCGACTCACTAAACTCGACCTTATGCATATTTCAAAATTAATAAGCAACTGACACCCACTAAAATGTTAATTAATTGTGTAGGATATGAAAATGTCGTTTTTAGCCCCCGCAAATGTTTTTTTTTTTTTTTGTAAACTGTCTGTCAAAACAAAAGTTACTTAAGAAGCCTCAATGGCTGGAAGTAACTTTATTAGCTGAATTTGGTCTTGACTGAATGTCATGAATGGCTGCTTTAGAAATTTTATTTCATTTAATTACATTTGATTTAATTTCGCATTCCCACTTAACCGGTTTACAAGACAGCTGACTTGTCCAAGCATCAAAGTGCAGACTAACAAATTAATAATTTTAAGTCATAATCTTGATGCCTTTGTACACAAGTGCTAATTATTTTAAAACTACCAAAAACTACTGTTTGTTTTATTTCAAAATTTATGAGCTGCTAATTTTTCTAGTTCCACAATTAAAAAAATGTATTTATTTCTGACTTTTTTCGGCTAACTTTAGATCTTATTGATTAAAATTTAAATATCTACTGATTTCGACGGCTTTTGTGCTGTCAATTACTGATGTTTATGTGATTATTCAGTTATAAATATCAACGTTTTGCATCCTTTTGTTTTAGATTTAAATTTAATATACAAATTTCATAATTCACTTTTATTTTTCTGTTTGTTTCTCGCACTTTGGCAAACCGGCTGCCCCAAAACTCATTAGAAGCACCGTTATGAAATTATTAGCACAAATAAAGTCACACATACATGCATAAAAAAGAATATATATATAAAAGAATTTTAGTATTACTAACAAACTCGTTTTGATACATTTTACATCACGCAGTGAACGAAATGTGTCGAGTTAAACTGCATGCCCGATAATTTGTTGATAATTAAAAACTTATCTATTGAAAAATCAATTTAACTCGTGGAGATGATTGTTATTTATGATTGTAGGACGATTTGTACAAACGAGTGCTACCACTTAATGGATAAAATCGATAAAAATCGCACATAATCAACTCGAAAGAGATTCAAAGTCTTTTTTGCCGTTTAAAGTTATGGTGTTGTTTAAATGTTTGTTTAATGTTACCAAAAACAAAAGTTCCCAAAGAAAAAAAACGATTAAAATAAAACCATTCATTTTTTAACGACTTGTATCCTATATAATTATATAGCTGAGTGCATGATAAAATTGTCACCACATTGAAAATAGCATTAAATCAAGCTATAATGTAGGTTAGCTGTCACTCAGTCTCTGAACTTTAAAGTAATGCTAAGAAACTTGTTTTAAATATCAATAGTTTCAATGCAGATACCGCAAGAAACAGTTTAAAAAGCTCTAAAAATAAAAGTTTCATAAGATTTTAGATTACTTATTTAACATACTTTCATTTCTGATACATTCGCCTTTCCAAATTTCCATTATTTATTTGTGAGAGTATTAAAGTTTCGCTAAAACTTTTGGCCAATCATGCAGTCTTGTTCTTTTGCTTGTTTTATAAACTTTTAATTAATTAAACTATGATAAAGTATTTAAGTGTTTTCAAATTTGTTTGTCAGGTAAAGAGACAACACCTGAATTGTGTTACCGGTAGAGAAGAAGTCTCAAGACTAATAGCCAAAATATGTTAATTTCTTTGTGGTTTATGCAAATTGGAAACAAATATGAAACAATTTAAAGACTGATTAATGTGTAACGTATTTTAGTAAATCCCACTTGGTATTTTATCAATTTGTTCTTGTAGCGAAATCGATGCCATTAAAGCGGAGCATCTGAGCGCCTCGGACAGCATCGAGGGTTACCTCAACAATCCGGTGAATGCGTTTCGACTGATCAAACGACTGCACAGCGATTGGGATACCTTTGAGAGCAATGTGGTGAACGAGGCGAGTCGCACAAGTTCGTATACTAATGCCACGAAATGTTAACGATATCTCTTACTAACATGCATGCACACTTTGTGTGGTGTGTGTCCTTTGTAGATTATCTCGAGGCAATTGAAAGCCACAGAGCGAACTTAAGTTACCCCACCAAGGAGGATTTTGTGGGCACTACGCTGGCTTTAACCCGACTCCAGCAGACCTATCAGCTGGACGTAGCTGAGCTGGCGAGTGGCATGTTGAATGGTGTCAAATACGGGTGAGTAACGAAGGCAAATTCAGTGCATGCAATGCTGAAAAGCAGCAAGTGAAGTCAGGAACAGGAAATAAGAGTTATTTTAACAAACACAAATCAAACTAGACAGCTATAAATTGCAGAACACCGATGTCCTGGCAGGATTGCTTTGTGCTAGGCCAGCATTTATACGAGTTGCACGACTACAACAACACTGTGCCTTGGCTAGAGCAATCAATGGAGCTCTTGGTGGCACAAAACTATGCCGATGAGGCCCCTTCACTGGATTTCATGGAAGCTGTCTCTGGTTATCACCAGGCAATGGGTGACTATCAAAATGCGCTGAATTTGATCAACTATGTGCTGTCCGTACAGCCGGAAGAGCGATTGCATCTGCTGGAGACGCGTCATCAGCTGGAGCAGCTCATAAGGGATGGAGTGAAACGTGGATTGTTGCACGAGGTGGTACGCAGTCCCGGGGACTATCATGCCAGTCGGGAATATGAGCTCTATCAGCAGGTTTGTCGCGAGGATTTGAAGCCAACGCCAGCTGCTCAACGTGGACTACGCTGTCGCCTCCAAAGAAGTTTATCTTATGTGCCCTACAAGCTGGAGGAACTACATCAGGATCCCTATGTGGTGCAAGTACACGATGTTGTTAGCACCAAGGACACCATAGAGCTGCAGCACTTGGCTAGACCTGAGCTACGGCGTTCACAGGTTTATACTTTCGGCGGTAGTGATCCCACCTCGGCTAAATTTAGAACCAGCAAAGGCACAACTTTCGACTATGATGAGCATCCGTCAATGCAGGGATTAAGGCGACACGTGGGTCTCATTTCAGGACTGAACATGAGGTCTGCAGAGCTGCTGCAAATAGCCAACTACGGCATCGGAGGTCACTACGAGCCGCACATGGACAGCTTCGATGAGAACCACGATTACTCCACAGATATAGACAACTCAAATCGTCTAGCCACAGGCATTATCTATGTGAGTTTGAGTGATCTAAAAATAATTGATTCAGTTGTTAATCCTGTCCTTATCCCCAGTTATCTGATGTGGAAGCTGGTGGTGGCACTGCTTTTCCCTTTCTGCCACTGCTGGTGACTCCTGAGCGTGGTAGTCTGCTCTTCTGGTATAATCTGCATACTTCTGGGGATCAGGACTATCGCACAAAGCATGCAGGTTGTCCTGTGCTGCTGGGCAGCAAGTGGAGTAAGTTTTCAAGTGGTTAAAAATAATTTAAGCAAAATTGTTTGATTAAAAACTTAAACTTTTATCAGTTGCCAATGTGTGGATACGCTTGAGTCAACAGGATCGGGTGAGACCCTGTGAACTAGAGAGAAACCATGAAATATCCTTGTGCTATAAGGACTACCAGTAGCTGTAAAAGTATTATATGATAGCTAAAATTTATTTTACTTTGTGATAAATATCAAATAGAAATTGATTTGATTAAAGTTTAAAGTTGAGAAGAAAGCGCAGCTCGCTTAATTTTTTATGAAGACACTAGAATTACCCAACTGAGTGTGTCAGCCAGAGTTACTCCTCAGGATTGAGCGTGCAGGGCCGACGGAATTCCTGCTTAACCGAATGAATCCAAATATTGCCAACTGTAAAGAGCAAAAAATAAAACATTTCAAAAGTGCATTAAAGCTCTAGGGATAAGCTATTAAATGCTTACTTCGCTTGAAACCCTCGATAACGGGACAGCCTGCGTGTAGAGTTAGTGTATCCTTCTCCAAACTCCTCATTTGATTGTACCACACAACCATCGAACCCTTTACTGGCTTCACAAATACATTCAGGTCTGGATAAACCGTATAGCCGCCCTGCTGCACATCCGAGAACTGGAATATATGGAGTTAATCGTAGCCTGTCTGCTAACAAACTAGGGCTGCAACTTACATAGAACATGACTGTGGCCAGACGATTGCCTTTCTCCACAAAATCTCCCTTTAGAGTATTCATAAAGTCGTAGTGCGGCGAGTACTGTCCACCAATGCCATAATCTGCCACCTGCATTTGCTCGGTGTTCGTCGTATCCAAACCAGTGATGGCTTCAACTCTTTTACTTATGAATTGCATTATGGGAGAGGTGTAATTAATCCAATTCTGTTGACTAACACGAATATCGGTTACTACGCTACCAGCAACCGCAGAACGGTACTTTTCAAACGAATCGGACACATTATAAATCGCATCGATTTGATTATCGTTGATAACTTGGTGATATATATCTATATCAGGATTACTATGCAGTTGCTCCACTTTCAGTGGCGCCAGCCGAAAGACTTCGTGACGTTTCGAGTCCAGATAGCAGTAAAGGGGATCCCGAGGTAGCCCCTGTGGGGGTAAATACTTTCCTTGACACAGTAGTCTATAATCATCTGCCCAAGGCTGTTCTTCTATCTTCCTTGGACTCTTATCTGGTCTCTGCTCCAAGTAGAGTAGGGTTTGTTGTAGGGGCTGTGAAGACTTTGATCTGAGCGCTTCCGAAAACAATTCCAGCGCCAAATCTTTAGCACCCAACTCAATGTAGGTGAGCGCCAGATATTCCTTTATTTCACCGCTATATTGTTCTATCTGTTTTCTGTCCACATCTTGCAGTAAAATTCTGGCTACTTCCAACCATTCGGCTGCCCACTTATAGTATTGCTGTTCGTAGAGCTGCACACCAAGCTCGTAGCAGTCCCGCCAGATGAACATGGTCTCCGTGTCATAGCCATGTAGAAAACCATCGGCAAACTCAGTAGCCGTTATATTGTATATACTCTGTAGACGCACAATACTTCTGGAGATGCCGCGTAGATCGGTTAGTTTTGGTAAACCGATTTCCTTTTCAATAACGCCCAAAACCATTTGGAATTCTTAAAGAAAAGGTTAATTAAGTACACATTTCTGCAGCAAATTATTTAAAAAACAAACACACTTGTCTTGTGGGCATTCTCCTCCATTTGATCATGCAGATTATCCCACTCGACATCAAGACGTTTGATCAACCGGAAGTAACTGACTGGATGCTCCCAGTATTCATCTCCCAGCTTCCGAGCCGTTTCATGCTCAAGTCGTACACGTGCCACAAAACTGTCAACAACATCAATCAGCCGAGTTGCTACGTGCCACAGTTTTGCATTAAAATTGTTTCATACCTGCGATATTCGTTCAACTGTTTTTGCTGTTGTGTCAAAAACTCACGCGTGGCAATTACCAGCTCTTTCTCCGTGTGCTCCAATTCCAGCATGTTATCCGCAGATGAATAGAACTCGCCATTGACAAGGATACAGGGGGACAATAAAAGACCCACAAAAATGCCAATACTTGTTATCATGTTTCACTTGTTGTATCGACCTGGCTAACGATCCGTTGGCTAATGAAAGTATCTGGTAAAATGTATAAATTCAAGTTTCTTGTAGTCACAGCTTTGCGCATGTTTGTTTTTTTTTTTTTTTTTTTTTTTTTTTTGTTTAATGGCCCAAAAAAGCAAATGAAAGACTTTCAGCTAATACTGTCACGTATCCAGAAAAAAAAGTGTGTAAAACAGATGTGGTTAAATAAACAGAGTGTTGCGAGAACTTCTATATTATTCCATTGTCAATTTATGCGCTGCATTTTTCATTTGAAATCCGATGAACAATGTTCTCAATTTATGCACAAGTAAATAAATCAAATGCATCCACATAATGGCCACTGGGCGTGTGTGCACACACTCACGCACATCAGTTTTGTCACTTTAGCTATTTTACAGCAGCTATTGGTACATTTCAAAGTAATTGCTAGATATTTTATAATGTTTTACACGTTATCCGCCTCAGAAGTTTGCTCGCCTTTTTGGACCTAATACAATGCAACCTTTGATTTCGTATTTTCAGCGACTTAGCCGACTGATTGTCGATTGGTATACCTTTTTGGACTCGTAAGGACCAGGACTATCGATTGACATCAAAAAATTGGAAACAAAATTTCGATCGATTTTTGACAAAAATGTAAAGGGGTAACATCATAAAATTTTGCAAAAATTTGAAAATTTTAAAAATTTCCAATTTTGATTTTAATCGAATAAACTAATTGTCTGGAGTCTAAAAACTTTCCAAGATATTCCATCATTTAGCTGAGTTATGGTCATTCAAAGTTGCTAACTATTTAAATTTTTCAATTGGTCACTGCCCCCACCCGATTTTCTTAATGGTTATCATCATACTCTCTGTTTTAAATTGAAATTTATTAAACTTAGTGTTTATTTTAAGTATTTAAATTACTTCCAATAATTTGCTTCTTACCTGTTAAGTATTTACAGACAATCAAAATTAGGCAAACTTCTAAGATTAGCTAAAAAATCATAATACTTTTAACCATTTTAGCCTATGAAATTATGTCAGCACTGACACGCACATCTGCACGCAAACAGAATTGCCAGCACTTCGCGTAAATTGAATTTGTGCTGGCGCTGAAATGTATGCAACACTTTTTACATGCTCCTTTTGCAATAACCCGAGCCGACACATATATGGCACCAGGATAACTGTTATCTATTGCCACAGTGCACACTCGCTTAAACAAACCAAAAAAAAAACGGTAAATGCAATTTTTCATGTTTTATTTACACTTGTCCGATGTGTTCGTTTTAATTGAGATTGTTTTGTTTGTCTAGTTATTATATAAACTATCAATATACAAAAGTTGATAAATTCAATAATGGTAGCATGCCTAAGTTTAAAACTAATACCAAACACAATGGTATACAGTTGAAAAAAAAAGAAGATGTATGCGTAAGTGTGTTGGACAACAGCCGGGCCTCCATTTTAGATGTTTTAGATGCTGTATTTACAATAGGAATAGAATTCGATTTCCGACTGGCCAATTAGGTATGTAAGTAGAGAAAGTAAGCACATTGGGGCTGACGCTGGTAGTTGAAATACTTTCCAGTTTGAGCTATTAATTTTATCGAATTTCACTAGATGGCGAAATCACCATGATCCTCAGTCAAATCGCAGGGTCTTCTGAACTCCTGACCGCGCTCGTGTATCCATTTATTGGACACTGAAAAAGTTAAGCTATTTAGTTAGGACAAATCGTCTGAAGTGGAGTTTTAAACTTACCCCATTTGGTGCCGGTCAAAACAGGACATGCGGCATGTCGCGTTCTCACATCTCCCTCGCCAGAGCGATGCAGATTCATCCAAAATGCCGCCGTGCCCTGAAAAAGATAACAACTCGTATATTTTTGTTTACATTTCTTGCACTCGTTTTTTGGAGACAAACCTTTTTGGGCCACAGTGCAGCACGCAGCGAAGTAAATACTGTGGCACCTCCCTGCTCCACGTCGCTCATCTATACCGCGAAAAGGCAAAAGAGAATCAGAAAAAGTTCTGTTTTGTTTTCATTTTCCTTTTACTTACATAGAAGAGCATGGTGGCAATGCGATTGCCCAGGTTGAGACCTTCAAAAGCGCGTTTTTCCTCTCGCTGTGAAATGAAATCAAAACAAATGTTAAATTAAATTTAATTGTTTGATAAATGTGTCGGACTCACCCTAGCAAAGTCAAAGTGTGGCTCGTAGTGACCGCCAATGCCATAGTTAACCACCTGCAGCTCCTCCGCGGAGTCCATGTCAAGACCCGTCATATCAGCTGTACGTTGCACAACTGTGCCAATCACCTCATGCTCTGCGGTCTTCAACCAAGCAGATTTGCTGATACGATAGTTGGCAGTTTCTAAGGCGCCTGTCACCGAGTTCTGAACGGTCGCACGACGAAACCGTGGACGCGCCATGCGCTTGATCACCTCAATTTCGCTGTCGTACATCGCATCGTGATAGACCACAATGTAGGGATCCATATGGGCCTCCTCGAGTTTGAGTGGCGCTATGCGCAGGAAAGGCACATTGTTGGTAACGTAACGACAACGCAGCGGTCGCAATTCGCTTGGAGATGGTTTCAGTTCGCCACGGCAGAGCATTTCGTAGGCCTTGCGCTCGGTTATATCGAAGACACCTGGATCACTTTTGGCCACTGGCTGCAAGCAGTTAATAATAATGTAAATGAGAAATGCAATTCATTTAAAATGGAAACCGACAATGAATTGTCTTACCAGATCGGAAATGGGCATCTCGTCGGAGCCATCGTCGCCTTTCATTCTGCTCATTTCCTTTTGGTGGGCAATTTCCTTTTCGTAAAACTTCTTGTTTCCATTGGCGCGTTCGTGGTTCGGCAACAGTTGCAGCAGCTCATTTGTCATGGTCAGCGCGCTCTCCACGTTTCCTGTGCAAATCGCCAATATTCGGCGAGTTGAAGGTAAGCAGAAACAGAAAGCGAGAGGGAGAAGACAAAATTAATTGCTGCCTAAAAGTACACTACAGTTTTTTTTCGGTTTCTTTGCCGGGCATCCATTTTAAATTGCCAGCACAAGTTTGGCTGCAGCAGTGCCACGAACACAAGTTTTGGCTACAGTAGACCCTCAATAAAGTTACCCGCGCAACTTGGCCATACAAAATTCTTTGTGAAGTTCAGCGATTTTCCTCCTTTATTTTATCTGTTGCGCACAAAAGTATGCAATATACTTAAGATTGCTATTGCCTTTGGAATTGCTCTAAGTGATATGATTAATACATTAAACGTTAGCCCCAATGTTAAATGCATAATAAATTATTTACAGGACCCCCAAGTGTCCTGTGACCGTCTCATGCTGCCCTTCGTACTTTGATGTTCACATTTTACGCCAAAACAAGCACAACGTATGTAAGTTAAAGTAGACAGCGAAATAAAAATAAGTTTTATTTGCAGCTGGAAAGACAAACTTTTTATGCTCGTGCCCCTGCACAAGTTGTCCGTTTCTTGTTCTTTATCTTGTGGGTTTTCTTGGGGCAAAACTTTCAGAAGGGACTTTTGAAATATGTATTCACATTTACTTATGTCCTGACCGTATTTTCAGTAGTTTTTTGCATGCCCTCCCGACTTTTGTCCTTAATTAGTTTGCCAAACACTTAAAGCTACCACTAAATTTCATTGAATTTTCTTTGCCTCAAATAAAACTTCAACCTTCTCGACTTTTGCTTGGGTGTTTAAATCTGCATTTTCGCATGCCGTTGGCAGAAATTCTGACACATGTGTACAAAGTGCCAAACGCCACAGGAGCCAGAAGAAGAGAGGATTGTGAGGTCAGGTCTCAGAGTGTAGGCGTGCATGTTTTTTGCACAATTTCCACAATATGTCGACTGGTTCCGTTCGTTCCCAGACACGCCTATAAATTCAGTCAAGTCGTATTTTTTACGCTACGTTCAAAACAACGGAGGAAAAAAAGTGCAGGCAGGTCACGCGGATACGGATACGGTATAAAAAACAGATACGGAGATACAAACAGAGAAACGACAGGATAAAAAAGATATCTAGGCTGTATAGCAGATTAAATACTCTGCGTAGATAAAGACTTTTTATATTGATACTACATAACGTTAAAGTAAAAAAGTTAAATTTCTTTAGAAAATTAATACAAATGTTTTGACTTTAAACCAAAGTCTCAAAAATTCAAATAAATTATCTAGTAAAACCACACATTAGAGTCCTAAATGTACACAATATTTTACCACACTTTCATGACCCCTGCAGGACTGCAAATAAAGATAAAGTTATCTGCGAGACACTCGCAGGGAATTGACGCTGTAACTAAGGACTCGTGTTTAGGTCTGGGTTTAAAGGACGTAAACAACTTCAGTCATATCCTTGGGCAACAATCGGGGTAATAAGGCATTAATAAACCGTACTTGGGATTGGGCAAATACGTGTACGTGCATTTGCAGCCAACTGGGGAAGAGCGAGTACTAGAAGTAGCTACGTGATTCTATGAAATACCCGGCGGCAACACTAAGCCAGCTACAATATTGTCCTTGGTGTTACAGGTGAGCAACAATTTTTCGCACTTAACGACCTGAGCTTAATCGCTGGAGAGCAGCACAAACTTAGCTCACAAAGAGTGTGGGGGCTGAGAGGGTTTAAAACTAAGGTAAAAAGTGCAATTTCCTGCAGCCAAATGGACAGTGACAACAAGAACCAGGCCCTCAAAAGTGTCATGCAAACGAAATAAAACGAGACGAGAAGAGAGTCAGAGAGATGGTGGAATAACAGTAAACAGTCACAGGCAAATGGCAACAATTGCAGAGCGTTGCAAGGAGATAGAGAGAGAGAGATGAGAGAGAAGGAGAAACGCCCCCACAGAACAGCTGGGCACGTACTCTGTGTACTTACCCTGTTTGTAGGTGGAGAATGCTAGGTATTCAAGTAAATCAGCACGCGTAAAGCTCTGAGTCTGATTGTGCGGTTCCTCCAGCATACGGGCCATCGCCTCATTCATCCACAAGACCGTATGGTAGTAGTCCCGATTAACATAAGACTGCCGTCCAAGTTCAAAGCAATCATCAGAGGACATCGCAGTGCTGTATTTCCAGTGGTATTCAAAGTGCAATCTGTAGTCAAGTATAAACAACAAGTTGCCATGCACTTACCTATACTGTATGCCATTCAGCTTGCCACGTGCCACACTGGACGTGTCCAGCTGATAGGTGTCCTGCAGACGCAACAAAGCCACAGCCGCTCCATTAAGATCCTCATCCGAGGGAAACTTCAACACATTGCGATATTGTGTGAGATTTTGCACAAAAACTGAAGGGTTCAAGTTGAAGATTACCACAGAGTGCAAATAAAGTCTAGTCTCCCAGTCTTACCTGTGCCCACATCATGCTCCATCAGATTTTCCACCTGACGCCAGTCGGTGGTCAGTCGTTTGGTCAACAGATATGCATTAATGGGATTCGATACGTAGGCGGTAATATCACTGGATGCATCCGCATGCTCTCTTTGGTATTCATCCATTTTACTGAAAAGTTAGCAAGTTTCAAAAGAGTTTACTAAGTTATTCTGTTGGTATTACAGCGCAACTAAAAACTAAATAAAACTTGGTCTACTTGTGTGCATTAGTGGTCAAGTTAAAGTTTTACAAGATCAACTTAAAGTCAAGTAATGTAATTAATTGTGTTAGTTGTAGTGGGTGGATTGACAAATGGTTAGCAGTGTGTGACTTGAAATGGAATACAGTTTAAGATACATAAAGTGTTGAAAAAGTATCTCAATTACTAGAAAATTTCTTTTTAAATTGATTAAAGAGAAGAAGTCTTTCAATCCATAGACTGCAGTGTCCGCTGAACCCCGCTGAAAATATTTTTGAATGCATCTTTAATATGCAAAAGACTTTTCAATTAGTTAACTAATTATATACATTATAAATATGCTACTTCTGGGCTTATACCCATTAAAACTATCTCAAATGTATTCAAAACTACGCTTCATTTATTAATGCAGTCTAAGCTGAATTATGTTCAAAATTTCATAAAACTTGTACAAATTAATTATGACCCAAAATACGAGTTTTATCATGATCAATGTTCGAACATTTATCAAAATATTAAAAAACTTTGCAGTTTGTTTAACGATTTGTCAAAGCATAACAAACAACGAATAAAAGAATGATAATTTATTGGCTTGTGTGCTTTTGTGTTGTGTAAAATTTATTTGTTTCAAAGTTTTGGTGCACTAAGTCTTAGCCTAAGTTTTGAACAATAATTTATTTAATTGATTTAACAATAGATGTGTTTAGTTTAAACGGAACTCTTTAGGAGTTTCCTTTACAATATTTACAGTCTTTGAGAAACAAAATTCGCTGAAAGGAATTTCGCGACAATTGTGTTTAAATAATACTTTGTTTTTGGTCTCTTAGCCGTTCCGGGTGTTGTTTGCTAGATAGAAAACTTAATGCTAAAACTAATTAAGAACTAAACAAGTAGTTTAATGTGATGTTTACGATATTTAGACCACATTGACGCGATTATCCGGTGGTGGACGATAGCACCACAGACTGCCAATGACACCAAGGCCAATGAAGAACATGGTGAATGTCGACAATCCCAAAATGACACCAGTGGTAACATCGTGCAACGGCAGACCAGGAAAGGGATCCAGCACCAGTATAAGCAACAAACCACAGCACTTGAACAGACAGAAGATTGTGACCAAGATGTAACCCGAGGTGTAGCTCCTATTTGGCAGCCACTCGCAGTGTCGCGAGCGAAAGCCAAGGAAACCGAGGCCAATGCCACAGAATGAGGCAACTAGGCCAAACTGCAGGTAGAAGGACTTGCCAAACTAGAAGAAAGAAATGGTAAGTTAGTAAATAAATCATTTAAAGACATGAACTTTGGGTAAAAAGTACGATATTTTGTAGGAAGATGAGTTCCTTCCAAACTAACGCGCTTTTTGACCCACTGTACACTGCTTTAAAATACACCAAAGTCTACTCACGTGTGCTATCATGTAGATGATTAGCCCGGCGTTCATGGTGCTACCCACCACCAGCATCAAGGAGACAATTGCCAGTGTGATGGCGGCATTGGCCACCTTCTGTGGATACGGGCTGCTTACATTGGCCTTCCCATCGATGCTGTTGTTGTTCGTATTGAGGTCTTGGGCCTGCACACGTGGACTGATCACAGCCATGGTGCGATCACTTGCCACAACTTGTGTCACCGCTGACTTTACAGTCTCATAGTGCAGTCGTTGCGGTGAAAGACGTTGCTGGCGTCGTTGTGGTAGGGGCAGAGGCAGGGCCTGAGACGGTGCCACCGAGAGGGTTGTCTGGCGGTTCAAGTTGATGTGCTGCTGACTCTGGTAGAGCTGCAGTTGGCGTTCACGTTGCAGCTGCTCGAGGTGTGCGGCATTGCGGGGTGTAGAGTGTGCCAGTCGTGGTGGTGGTTGCATTTTCCGCGGTGTCGACAACAGTTCGTGCAACGCTCGTGTGGCAGCTGCCGCATTTCGCTGCTGCTGCTGCTGTGGCGTCGATGTGCGCACTGTATACTGCTGACTCAACTCCGTATTGCTGAGGCAGGTTTCCTGTTGCAGCTGCAGCGATTCCTCAGCCAAATCCTCATCATCCGCTTCAGTAGGTATCACCGCATAACGATGGGCACGTCCGTTGTGCATCTGTATAATCTCCTGATTCTCATCCACCAGCTCCTCGTCCTCGGCGGTGGGCACCATTTGATAGCGCTGATTGCTGTTCTTATCCACAATGAGGAAAGTTTTGCTGCCAAAGTCACTGGAGAAGGCGTGCTTAATCTTCGGTGCAGACTTCGCTGGCTGAGAGTTTAAATTCGGTGGCAAGCTGGCGAATTGTGTCTCCTGCTGCTGCTGTGGCTCTTCATGGAACGAATGTGGCTCCTCATCCGATTGGAGGCCGTGCCGTGAGCCATAGCGATCAAGATTATCCTGTGATCTGGCCAAACGCTGAGCTGCCTGCCCGGGCACAATGGCATAGCGATTGCCCACAGCTCCCAGCTCCTCCAGCGGTACCAAAGCATAGCGTCCACTCTGCCCCGACTGCTGTGGCTGTTGCTGCTGCTGTGAGTGTTGCTGTTGCTGCTGCAGCTGCTGGTACTGTTTACGCGTCACCGAACGCGTCGACATGCTACGCTGCATGCGCAGTGGACCCTCGCGTGGATCACGACATGGTGAGGGTATCACCTGGCCGGCTTGAAAGTTCAATTGCAAGCTGCGATTGTAAATGGATTCGACGTGATTGCTCGATGGAACCGGATAAAATTCACTGTTCTGGCAAAATGCCGGATTTGTATAGTTGTGTTGCGACATTTTAGGCACTGTACTTTCACAGTCACTGTCACTCTTCACTGTCACTGTCGTTGTTCACGGTCACTGCTCACAGTTTAACTGCCTAACCGTGAGTGTCTCTAGTTTGTTCTTAAAACTGATCTGCTTGCGACGACAACTGCGTTTAGACTGAACTGCGTTCAACGCTGCGAGCCGCTTCTCGACTTTGCAATTTCCTGCGCAGGCGCGCAGTCGACTGGATCGACGTTGGCAGCGAAGGCGACGTCGGCAGCGAGATAGAGATAGAGCACTGCGATAGCAACGCGTGCGTTTTTCCCCCCTTAATAAATACGAGCATTTACTTAACTTGCACATACATGTATGTATTTATACACATAATAATTGTGCTCAAGACACCCGTATAACAATAACAACAACAACAGGGAGTACAACAACAACAACAGCAGCAACAACAATAAGAAATAGCGACGTTTGGCGCGTTCCGTTTGGTTTTTGTGCTGGAAACATCTGCTCCTTGTACAGTGCTCTTTGCTGCTGTTGTTGTTGCTGCTCTTGCTGTGGCTGTTGAGGGTTGAAACTTATGTATATGTATATTTCGGCCACAAATTGTAGTCGCAGCCGGCACTGCATTCATGCCCAGTTTATCAGCATTTTTGAATTTATATATACGATTATTTACACAACTTATAAGAACGAATAACAAAATAGACGACGCCAAAGTCCCTGTGCACCAGGGAGTGTATACATACGAGTATGTGTATGGGGAATAACATGTAGGGATAATTATAAAACTCCCCTCGAAAAGGTTCAAGCTCAAGCGACCGTTACATTTGAACTGCCAGCGTGTGAGTGTGTGTGTGTGTGTGGTAAGTGGTGTATGTGTGTGCGGCTTATCGAGTGTCAATAGTAAGCGCCGTTTTTAGGCAGCGACCTGCGACACCCTATGCCTCCCTCGCTCTCTGCCCTACCCTCTATCAATACACTGACAAAACGAAAAGATTAATTTCATTTTGAGCCCATTTTAATCATTTTGACTCTGGGAAAATATTGTACACTACAGAAAAATATTTTTAACAACCCAAAATTGTATTTAAAAATACTTTACATAAATTTCTAGTTGCTGTTCTGGGATATGTATCTCTCTAATTCCGTCTATCTTACTCCTACTCATTGCCAGTGTCCCTTGCTCTAGTTACCTTCATATCCCGGCACTTCCTCATGTCTCCTCTTCCTCTTCTTCCTATCTCCTCTTCTCCTTCTCCTCATCTAACCCACATACAGGCATACCACCCGCAGTTTTGCATTTATGAACCTATAGTTTTGGCCTTTGTCATAGAGTAGTCTATGTTGGCCAACTTAATTGGATTTTGGCTACAATAAAGTCAAAAGGCGCAAAAATATGAAATCAATATTGTAGCTGCATAGCATTGCAGCAGCCACTATAGCTCACAAAAAGACTACGCCCCCAATTGGGAGTCAAAGCCCAAAAGGGCAAAAGGATCGAAATGCAGCTGACTAAAAGTGGAAAAATTTGCTATATATTTGTAGAGAAATAAAAATGAAAATGAAGTGAAAAATTCAAGTCAGCATTAAAATTAAATTGAAGACAGCAGGCAACAGAGAGCGGAGAACAGACTGCGGCACGCGCCACAGCATGATGCTGATAATAATGATGATGATGAGGAAACAGGATAATGATGTTGAAATTAATGATGACGATGTCGATGTCGACAAACTCTATGGCAAGGACAAAACAGCTGTCAGCTGTTGTGCCGTCGAGGATCTCTCGACGCATCCTTATTGTGACAAAGCAGTCACCGAGGGACACAAAGAGACAACGAGAGACTGAGAGAGAGGGGGAGTGACGAAGACAGAAATACTCCTGATAGATCCAGAGCAGGACGAGGTTACTGGTTCCTGGCTTCACATTTGATTAGGGGAGTTACCTTACCGCATCCGCTGCGTCTTTTTATCCTGCACATCTTAACATCCTTCCGCTGCAACTATTTACTACATAAATATATACATAAATACTGTCAGTCAGACTGTTTGTCAGTCATTCTGTTTGTCGGGGGTTGCTCAAGCCATGTGCTGCGTAAATAAGGCTCCTTTTTGAGTTTGGCGCCGCATAGATACAATGGAACTTAATGCAGATACACACATTTTGCAGCAGATGCAACAGCTGCCACACGCACGTGGCACAAATGCTTGTGCAACGATAGCGACTGCACATTTCAGTGTCACCTGCACAGTCTACGATAATGCAACCATGTATATTATGTAGCAAAAAGTATCTCAAATGTATGCAAAACACACTCAAAGTTACTCAAGACGTTAAGAGTGGCAAATGCACTCAACATCCACTAAAAGATACTAAAGTAACTTTAGCGAAGACCATTTTGGTAATTTTGATGCTTTAAGATACTTTATAAAACTTTAAGAAAGCCAGTACATCTTAGAGATACTTGCTGAGATAACACAGCTTGCTTTAAAAGTATCTCTAAGGCTAAGAATTGTATGCAAAATATGCTCAAAGCATAAACAAAGTCAGTTACGCACAGTACTAACTTCTTAAGAAAGCACAGCTACAGAACTTGTATCTATAGAAACAATATGTCTGACAATATGCAAATCAAACGTAAAGATACGCATCGTTTACAGATTTCACTCACTTTTTGCCTGTCTGCAGTTCTTTTCATCGCAATTTTATGAAATTCGTACAAAAGAAACCAATTTGGCAATTTTGCATCTATAAGATGCTTAAAAAAGACTTTTTCAAGTGCATGCAACTCAATCCGTAAGATACTCGTTTAACAAAGACCAATTTGTCAGCTTATGTAGCAACAAGATACTTATAGTTAGTGCACACTACTGAGAACAACTTAACATAGTAGCAGATACTTTATTGTATCTGAAAGATATTTTCAGCTAACACTTACGTTTTGAGATAGCCCAGCTTGTCCTCCTGCACACGTATGTAGCCTTCTAGATTGCTTATTAATACGGATTCAGTCTCAAATAGTTCCTCCATCTCCGCCAGCGCCGTGTAAACTTCGCCGTGCACCGAAATCCACAAAACTCCGAGCACAACGAAGCCGAGCGCAAATTGCCAGCGGCGACAGGACGACATCGCGTAAACTGCAAGGACAAAGGTGTAGAAAATGGAAATGGGTTAAATATTGCAGAATGCACTCAATGCGAGTAGTGAGAAAGGGCCTATTAATGACAACAATGTTGGCTAGTACGCTGTTTAAAGCCTGGCCAATTTAAGTTCCCCCTTTTGTTGTATGGCATCAATTTTGCATTAAAACCATCAGCCATGTGTGTTAGCTTAAATACTAATCAAAGTGGCTTTTAAATGTGAGTTGACTGCTGTTAAGTGAAATTCATTGAGCTTGAAAACGGTTTTCATATTGGTTCCCCTGTTCTTGGCCAACAGACTGGGGACGTCTTTTTATCTACAAACTGAAACATGATCCGACACAGGGCAAACTTGACCTCGTAATTTATTTTAATGAGCTATTTTGGTACCCTGTTGTCATAAAAAAGAAATTGGCAAAACGGGTATGCTCAGTTGGAAGGGAAGCAGCTGGAAATAATTAATATTGACATCAAAGCATCTCAAAAAATATTAAATTTGTTATGTGACAACGTTTTATATTTATTTTTCTTGCAACAAACTAAATAGTATTTAAAACAAAATCAAAAGTTCTTGAAAAACCAATAAATAGCAAAGATTTTGAAACAGTAATGATAAATTCAAAGACTAATCCTAAAAATCTCTCGCCATCACAGCTCTATTTATGTATTAAATACAGGGTATGTCCTTATCCACAACTCAATAAAAGTTTGTTCATCTTGCATTTAATTGGATCTCCCAAACAACTTATTTGTTTTATGACTGTTGGTTTACTCTTCTTGTCCAATCAGAGAATAACAGTAAAAAGTGCATAGTAAATTTATAGCGACTACTCAATACCCTACACAAATTGAGCCTTAAATTGTATATCAAGTGTCTTATCTCCTGCCAAATTTGTGCACCAATTAGTTGAGTTATATCCAAAACATTGTAGATACATTTCTGCCATTGTTCGATTGGCAAATCAATGAATTATTATTGCCATTAATTAGCAGTTCTTTGTTAATTCTCATACTTAAGATAAATGTGCTTTAAAGCATGTTTTACGGCAAGACAAATGAAATTTTAATTTGCATTTTAAAAGCGTTTCATTGATTAATTTCACTGGCGAGACGAATCGTGACGCAGCATCAGTTGCAACGGCCGCAAAAGGACGTGCCACTTGTGACACACGTTTTACAAATGCTCTTTAATTAATCAGCATTAATTAAAGTTACTTTGATGGGTCGAAGGAGTGCAGAAACCGCAGCAAACAGACCACATACACTAAACAACATGAGACGCTTTTGTGCACTCCAGACCATAATTGCTCGCATTAATCAAATGCTAAATGTCTGCGACTTTGACATCCAAACGTTTAAAGTCAAAGATGAGACCAAAACCGGCTACCAAACTTCAACGCCTGTTAACTGAAAACGGCAAAAGATTCACACAAAGCACAATGATAACGCAGCGTGTCTCTTTAGTGTCTGGCTGTCTCCCAACTCAACAAATCTTTAGATACTTAAAGTGACATCAAATATGTACAACTTGCTGAAGCAATCAATATTTATGGCTTCATTTGTAGCTTCTTTATATGTTCAAATCTATTTGCAAAATTTTTAGTATAAGTAATTGAAATCCTATTTGATAGTGGCATCGATAGTGGCTGATAGTGGTCGATAGTGAGCAATAGTGCCCGATAGTGGCCGATAGTGAGCAATAGTCTCCAGGAGTTCATGCGGACAGACAGACGGACAGGCGGACATTGCTTCATCGTCTCGGCTCGTTTCGCTTCTGGCAAAATCTAACACCAAGGAACAAGATTTCTAGAATTATTCTATAACGTTCAGAAAATCATTCATATATTTTCCTTTTCGTTAACTATTTACTTTATATAAGTCAACTCTAAACAACTTTAATTTCATCTGAAACTTAAACAAAACATGTTAATTAATTTTAAGCCCAAACTAATCGCTCAAAAATTCCAGTTTAGTTCTTAATGCTCTTAAATTAATTAGATAATTAGATGGATTCCATCGGCATGATACTTAATGCTTGTCATCTGAAACTTTTCATCAGTAGAATATTACAAACTTAAGCAGAAAAGTGTCAAATAAATTAATATAATCACATATAAGCTGTAATCGGCATTAAAATATAAAACTTGTTAAAATTCCTACAAATGTTGATGGCTTGTGATTAATTCATGAAAAACATCAGCTTTTTGCTACATTTAATTTAAACAGTGTTCTAAATTATTATAAAATAACCATAAATAAAAACACAATAAGATGTGCTGAAGAGCAGACTCCAAAAGCTGTCAGAGAATTCTAAATAGAATTCAAACTGCCAGTTTTGATACTTCAAACTGGTTTTGCATAAAATTCCAGTTTTGAACGATGATCTTGACTGTTTGATTAGAAAGGGGCGCCAGAAAAGACAGGTAAAATAATTTAAAAACAGGCAACAGAAAGTGGCAAGTCCAAATTGATGCAGTAACGGTTGATTTAGACAATGACAAGGTTTAAAATGTGTTTTAGTTTGTTTTGTGTGTCGTGTCGATTGCAGCGATTAATACGAGTTCAAAGAACTTTATGCTTTTTGGGTGGAATTCAGTTTACGGCCTAGTTATGCAAATGTATCTGACGGATACGCGTGGCTGATGCAGCAGAAACAAGCGTGTACCATTGTTAAATCCAACAAACATTTAAATCATTAACGGTACCACGCAAAACAAACGTTACACAATCAAACATATTGAAATGCAAATATTATTTTTTAATGTAAACTCCGGACTTGGCAGCTGCTTTAAAGTTCTACAGTGCGAAAATTGAATGAGATGCGTGAGGAATGTTTTCTTTTAATGAGTTCACTGAACTGCAGCAGCTGATCATTCTGTTTGTTTTTATGGCTGATAGCCTGGCTGCGGGTATTTTGAGTTGGTCATTGGGTTTGTACTACAGGAAAGTTGTTTTAAATATAGTAGTGAGCAAATGCCGAGAAGATAGAGAAGAAATTAAGTAACTATTTATACTCAAAACAGTCACATATATTTGTTATTTTGACTGCAAACAACTAACACCTACCAATCAACCCAATCGAAGCATTTAAATAATCAATAAATATTAAAAAACTTCATCGATCCAAACTTTCCTGGTCTGTACATTCAAATTAATCCCAATGTGACCTCCATATCAAGCTATATATTACCTGTAGAGCATTAAAACTTTGGCATTTCAGAGCTAAACTTTATTTCATGTTTTTTATTTAGTTTTCTTGGTAAAACACTCCCAGCAGCAAAGAGAAACGCAACAATAAAGGCAACATTAATGAAATTGAACCTAAATACTTGAAAAAAGGAAAATAAATGTGGGCCACGAAGAAATTTATGCTTGAAGCGGCAAAAATGTTTTTTGTTTCCCCCTAAAAAAGTTCTATACACACACATTTTTGCTACCTTTGAACTCTCAGAGTGAAAAGAAATATGGCAAAAAAACACGAATTGAGGCTAAATTATTCATTTGTGTTGAAATACGCGTTTTGTTTTTTTTGCAAAAGTTGCAATCAAAACAAAAGCACTTTCCATTTCTATAATCACAGTGTTCTGTATTACTCGTTTCTTAATTGGAATATTTAAAGGCTAATAACAAAATGTCAATCTTGAAATTATCATAGATACTTGAAAGTTTGCTTTTTTAATACAAAAAAAGCGACAAAATTATTATTCAAACTGTGTCAACGTCATAATACACAAGCGATAAGAACTGAATTTATTTACTTAAATAAATTTAAATAGACACAGAAAGCATAAAGTATAAAAACATGAAGATTAGAAGCAGAGATTTGGTTTGAAGGTTCATTCATAATTTCTAAATGTGCATACTATTTATAAATATTTGCGAGCTGCAAAACTATCTGTTTTGACATTTATGTATACATTTTGAATATAATTTTTGCTAGGCAATTATTTAAAATATGGTGTATTCATTAAAATTAGACACGTAAAGGCAGCAGGTTTAATTCATCACCTGGAAACTTTGACATGCTGTAATTTAATATGAAATTCAGGACATTTTAAGACCCCGTAGTCTATAAGGGTACAGGGGTCTATTAGGTTTACCAAAGGCAAGTGTGCGTAACAGACATATGAGACTTTTCCGACACCATAAAGTAGATATACTCTTGATCAGCATGAACAGCAGAGCTGGTAAAGCTATGTACGTCTGTCCGTCTGTCCGTCTGGTATTTAGAGACACCAAATTTTGAATGAAAGTCTGTCTATGCGTCACCATAACTTCTATACTACTTATGCCATCGTGACTAAATTTAGTCGTTATATTTATGCTGCCATTATAACTATAATCACCTCATAAAGTCCTGATCAGACAACTATATTCCATAGCTCGCATAGAACAAATTGGTCGGCAATTGGAAATTTGTAGGAAGAAATGTTGAGTTAATTGAGCAATCGCAAGCAAACTCATATATTCTGTGTATATCGTAACTATAACTATTCCCAACAAGTTTGGTTTGAATCGGACAACTATAGCCTATAGCTCCCATAACACTTATCTGCGGAAATTGCTTGTTTGTAAGGGAAAATTAGTACAGAGTCATTTACATGTTTTAAAGCACTTTTCATTAATTAAACATAAACAATTTAATTGAATAATGCTACAAATATATCTGTTTTTTCCACTAAATAAAGTTATTCCTCCAAAACAAACATGTAATTACAATTAATGGCAAAAACAGTTAACATGTAAATTCAATTGAAGTAAATTTAATTTGTTGAATTTTGCCATGAAATTTCATTGCTGGTAATCAATTGTTAATTAGATTAGAGCACGGCTGAAAGTAATAAATAATCGAATAGGACAGGATGGTCAGCATAAGCATAATTATATTAGTTGGTGCAACAACGAATTGCACTTTTATTTGCAGTTGTGCCACATGCCACATGCCACACTTGCATTGAATGCAATATTTGCTGCTTGCTTGCGTGTCCAACTTCAATGCTGTTGCTGTTGTTGTTTTTGCTGTGGTTTATGCAACAACCAAATTTGTTTAGTTTTTTCCGTTTGTTTCTTTTGCGGAGACTTCTTCCTTCTTCTGTGCTTCTGCAATTCAACCGCAGTTCTCCATAACAACAAAAAATTTAATTGTTTTTCTGTGTTTTTCTGTATTTTGTTTGCATTTTTCACTTGCGCTTCGTTGCAATTAAATTATGAAATGTTTTGCACAAAGCGCTGACTAAGCTCATTAGTTAAACGAAGCGACGAACTGACAAACTGACGGCATGACAGTATGGCCAACTGGCAGCAGGAGTGACTGCCAGATACTATGTCACCTGTAGCTTTGTATCTTTACATTAAAGTCAGCTTAAATTTCCTTGGCAACGAAAAGAACTTCGGGGAGCAAAACAGCAGCAGAGTGCACACGACTGTGGGAGACTCAGTTGTTGTGCTTTTTGAAATATGAACAACCCAGAAGTTGATCTTAAGGTATTCTAAAAGCTATCAACTTTAAAGAAACTATAAGAAGTTCTGAATATTTATTGGGCTCGAAAAAGTTTTAAAAAAGAGGCAATATCGGCTTGGAATATAGACTGACACAGTTTAGACTCTCTATCACTTAAAAATCTAGCTCTTTTTGACTATTTCCTCTGGCAACTGCTAAACACTACTAGCAGACTGTACGCTCCCTTTGCCTGCAGGGCTTTAAAAAGCTAGTTTAACCCAAGAGCGTTACCGGGAGCTATTTATGTGGCAGGTTGCAGTGTAGCACAATATAACCACAAGCATTCTAGTCCCCAGAGCAGACACACACGCTTAACTTGCCACATGCAACAGACAGCAGACAGCGGACAGCAGAGACTATTTTCCAGCTTGTTTCCTGCCCCTGCTGAATGTGGCAAGAAATTCAAATGAAACTGTCAACTGGTAACCAGTAAAATAGGAGACAATTTCAACCGAAGGTTGTGGCATCATCGTTCAGTTTTGCAAATGTCAAAGGGCAAGGCGGTGTTGCATGCCACCTGCAGTTGCCAGCGCTGCTCCACCCCTGTTGTCTGTTCTGGCTGTTCATTAGTTTCATGTGCAACTTCAAGCACTGAGATTGCCAACAAGAGCCATAATAACTGTGGCAAACAGCAGCCAAAGCTGCATGGTGACATTTATATGACTTTTCATTTTGGAGGCGTCTACAATGCGATCGTGTTGACATTTGCCACTGCCACCTGACAATGGTCGTATTGTCGCTGCCAATAGGTGCTTAGATATTGTTTTGGCCTTAAATGCCAGCCCAGACAGCCGACCTTCTGCCGCAGCATTTGGCCAAGTTAACAGACGTTTTTCGCAGTTTCTTTATTTGCTGGTGGTAATTTCCATGAAAAGTCTCGTAATTTGCTTTAATTCGCTTGTTAGTTGCGCCTTTTTACCAAATAAAAAACAATTTGTCTGTCAGCCAAGTTGGCAAATGTCGTAATACTTTCCGTTAAGACTTTAGATTTCTTTTTCTTTTCATTTCATTTAGAGAAAAACTTTGCAATTACACACTTCAAACGCTTATTTAATTTCCATAACTTTTCCGAGCAACGAAAAACTGTCAACAACTTTTCCGCTGAACCTTGAACCCAACTCAATGCGGAAACGGGAAAAATTCTAAAAGTTCGGAATGTTTTAAATATTTATGCGTTTTTTATGGCCAATTTCAAGTGCAGCTGAACAAGTTTGCTAATTATGAATGACAAATTACAACGTGCATATAAATTTTACATATATCTATATATATATCTGTCTGATTCAAGCGATTCACCTTGAGCATAAGCGTAGTTCAAACCGGTTAGCATAGAGATGCGACTTTGGCTAAAACTGATGCCAATTATACAATAAACTGGCAGCTGCAATTGGCAATTGAAAATGGAAGTGGAAGTGGCCATGGAGATGCAACTATTGCGACTTGGCAATGGGCGGAGTGGCGGAGGGGGTGAAGTCGGAACGTAGACAGTCGGCAACTAGGCCAACACTTTCATTTTGGCCTTTTGAGTTAGTTTTCTTTTACTTTCGTGTCGTTTCCTTTCCATTAGCCATGTTAGCTGAAGAGGCTCTTATTAGACCCAATCGAGTTAAAAGTATTACAATTTAAGGGCTATTGAGCGAAACTTGTTCACGTTTTCTGACCGGTTTCCACTTCGAGACTCGTGTATTGGCATAAACAATCAAGCGACTGGGCACAATCGTATATAATAAGCAAATGTTTGCTAATTTGGCAAAAAACAAATAAAAAATAGATGTCAAAATTGTATACGACTTGTTGTGCCTATTGTCGGGGGCATGAAACTGGTAAGATAATTATTAAAAATTAATAAATTTAAGTAAATTGAAGCTTAATTGCTGTCATTAAATATACGACTAAAAAAACAGGGTGTGTTTATTAAAAAATATAAAATTTATGTAAATAAATAAATTTTGGCAATATTCAATTGAAATTCTGATTGGCAGACGCAACGCGCGCACAATTGGACATTCCAATTTGAATTGAAGGTAGTTGGCAATGCGCGCACGTTTGTACCAGTTCCAATAATGGTTCTGAACAGTGTTGCCTGTTTAGCCTCTTTTAAATAAATTATCCTGTTTTCGACTTACTTCAGGAGATATGAGGAACTTTTACAAACTAAATGCGTTTTTTTATTTTGTAGAAATGCAATACTTTGTCGTATTATTTAAGCTTTCTTAAATTATTCATGAATATTAAGAATTTGTATCCTGCATTGGCATCACTGTGTTCTATTCCAGGCATGCACACGTTTCGAGGGTTGCTTCCCACTGTAAAGTTTCCAGTGAGAATGAAACATAAACACAACCGAATAACGGCGCAAAAGGCACAGCAACAAGAAGTAACCAAGCAAAACAAATGCTGTAAAATGTCTACGTGACTGCGGGAGTCTCAATTCTATTCGATTTGGTTCCCTTTTCCTATTCTCTTTCCCTTGCAGCATCCACATAACATTTGATGCGAGATACTTTACTTATCGCACAAAGCGGGGAGCATTTGACGCGTGTGACGGTCAGCGACAACGTCGCCGCTGGCACCGACCGAGACAGCAGCAGCGACAGCGGCATCAATTGAATCCACACACATGTGTGGACAGTAAACGCAACAACAACAACGACGACGGAGAGCGATAAATTTAACTGCACAAATACTAAGAAATTCAAAAATAAGTACATATGAAAATAAGGAAATTATAATACTACAATGACGTAGTCGCAATCTCTCTGGAAATTTCTTTCTAATCAATGTTAAATTGATTTTGGTTGACCCACATTTTATTAAGTCAGAGCAGAAGAGGAAAGAGAGCAACTGAGTGACAGAGACAAGACGCTTATCAGTGCAGGACGGAAGCAGTGCACACTAACAACAGCGAGATCAGCGATCATATGGAACACGTCAGCTTCCAGCATCTACCCTCCCCCACCTCCCCCTGGACCTATGCCAGCATCCACTTACTCAGTCTAAGAATTCCAGGGAAATTGGAAACTTGTTGCCCTTTCTCGATAAATTTGTAATAAAATTCTTAACGCGTTGGCGGCTTCAGACTTCAGTTCTTGTTCTTGCCTTTGTTATTGTTATGTGTTGTTGTCGCTTCACCTTTTGTTTACAGTTTATCAGAGTTCTTTCACACACACAGACACTGCAGCTGGGCTGAGTTTTATGTTGCACTTGCAGCGTTTAGCTGCTACGCTATATATACTGCTGTTTTTTTTAGATATGATATCTGGCACTAGACTTAAAATTAATGCAAATTTACACACACGCGCGAGTTGCAATATTTTCCGTCAGTCCTGAATTTTTTATAGCGTTTCCCTTTGCTTTTGCATTCGCTTGTTGGAACGTGTCCACAGTGCGTCCGCGCGCTCAGCAGCACAGAATGGAACTGAAACCAATGTTGTTGCCGCACGTAACTAAGAGCCAAAGAGAGTGGGAGTGGGAGACTGAGCGCGAGAGCGAGAGCATGACAGCACATTTTTTCTAGTTTTGTTTTGAGTTTCGCTTCGCATGAATTACAATCCAAGCGCTGTACACACTTAGCGAAGACAACCACCAACAGCTGTTTGTGGAGGCTATTGCCATTGGGCGCGCAATTCAAAATTTAAGCGCAGTTTGTTTTTCCAATGATTTTTATTTAGGTTCTAGCAAATTTGGCATCCATTTTGTTTGTATTTTAAAATATAAAGCTTTTCCCGATTATAATAAATATACCACATGCCTGGGGGAAACAAACGCTGCTCCTAATCCTCCTTGACCGTAAAGGAGTGCGTCAGACCCTCATAGGGATACTTGCCACCAAGGATATACTTATACTCGCCCGTATGACGAATGCGGTACTCGCCGGGCAGAGTCTGCGGACTGATGTTCCAGTATATGTCCAGTTCACTGAAGCCCAGGATGGTATTGGTGCGATGCCAGACCATTCTATGGGAAGGATTGTAGATTTAATTTAGGAGTAAATCAAATAAGTCTCAAGCTTACTTCGTCTCCCAGCTGGCATCGGTGTATGTAATCTTCCAGCGATCCTCGTTGATCTTTCGCTCGATAGTAAAGTACGTCTTCTCCGTGAAGAGATTGTTGCGGGGATTACCCGAAATGAAGACGGCCTTAACAGTATCGTTAATGCCGTACTGCTTATTGGGCTGCGTCTTTACATAGCCAAAGTCGGTACCAATGGGATGTCCATCGAAGAGCACGCCCGTATTCAGGGACAACATGACATCGTTCATATATGGAGGACTTGGACCCGCATCCACCGTTTCATTCCTCATCATGGACTTGGTCAGGCGCTCGAACACGTCCATGTAGATGGTATGCGTGTTGGGGCCAAAGATGGTGGAGGCAGCCTCGTAGCGCTGAGCCTGGTACTCCTCCGGAGTGACCGTGTAGCTGGTGTAAATGTTGGTCAATCCGGCAATGACAACTTCCGTGTCGATGCCACCGGCAGCGGAGGCTGCGGCACGTATCTGGTTCCTGAGACGACGACCTGCCATTGTAGTGAACTCACAAGGAACGGCGGCAATGATGACGTCACCGATCTTGAGCAGCTGTGTGGACACAATCTTCGGCTGCCATTCATAAGGGAAAGTGGCCTAGAAAGCGAGGAAAAGCTAGAAAAGCAGCGCAAAATCAAGTCAAGGCTACTCACCCGTCCCGTGGCTAGCAGAATGGGTTTGGGGGCGTGGCAGCTGATGTCCTCTTGCGTCGGGGGCACAATAAAGTCGCGCACAAAGTTCCACATGGGATTGTCGGTGGTGGTGCCCTGTTCGAAGCTAAAAGCTCCAGGTCCATCGGTAGTGCCAGCCGCAAAGCTGTAGCCCATGGCGGGTTGACAGCCCTTAATCTTGTCCAGCTTGCGCGTGAGTGGGTTGTAGGTGCTGCCATTGTAGTTGGGCATATCCACGAACTGGTGAATGAAGCGCACATCTCCTGTGACCTCCCGAGCTGTCGACTCCTGACTCTGTTCGTTGAGCATGCTCAACGCACCTTCGGCTAGCCGCTGTCCAATCATCTGGGTGCTTTCGAACATGTCGCCATTGCGACCGGGACCGAGGGCAAAGCAGTCACCCTCACCCGCAGGGCAGTGGGAAGAGAGCAGATCGCATTCCTTGCCCGAAATGGAGCACTTGGGACCCATGATGTTGGGAGAGACATCGCCCAGATTCGAGGAACAAAAGGCACCAACGAATTTACCCTTGCCAGGCATCTTGTTGGGATTGTACTCCTTCTCGAGCAGCAGCGAGGCGTAGCCCATGTTGTCGCTGGTGACTAACTTGTTGGTGTTGTTCATGGAGGTGGCATGCACCGCATACCAGTTGAACGCACCAAGCAGATTGTTCTCCTTGTCCAGGAAACGCAGTTGGGTCAAGGTCTTGTCCACATCGTGCTCGTACTGTGCACGCTCCTCGACGGGATTACGGAGATACGAGGTCGGCGAGCGATTGATGTTGGCATTAAGCACAGTTGTCTTGGAGAAGAAGATGCGTCCGTCCACCAGATTGTCCGTGGAGCGTTTGATGGCCTACAAAGAGGGTTTGCTAGCTGTGAGATACATTGGCTAACTAAAAGATACTTTATCCACCTACCAGATAGATGCCCTGAGCCATCACATCGAAGGTCTGCGGTACGAAGCCCAGAATGGATATGTCGTAGAGCAAGTGCATCAGGAATCCTCCAGGAGCACCGTGTGTGTGTGTACCGCTTATAGCCACGTTATCCGCCGTATAGATATTGCCGTAACGTGCCTGCAGACGCTTTACCACCTCCCGCTTGAGACCGTAGCCCATCATGCCACAGTCGGCGCTCACAAAGGCCACTCGATGTCCCTTCTCGTCCTCCACAACAAAGGCACGCGCGAAGGTGCGCGTGTGTATGCCCTGTCCCACCTGCTTCAGGTTGGCATAGCCCATCTGAGGGAGGAGGGTGGTTAAAGGGTTACATCTTAGATACTTCAAAAAGGATTCTTTTTGAAACTCACGAAATTGATTTCCACTGGCGGTCCCGTAATGTCCGCCCTGCCCACGCCCACTTTGTAGCCGCTAACGAGACTAGTCAGCCCGCAGAGCGCCAACAGCGCGTATAAGCCAAGTTTCCAATTAGCCATAATTATAAACAACGCTAATTAAATTGGAGTTAACTGAAATGAAGCAGAAAGATTGTTTAAAGCAGGTGATAAAAGCTTAAAAGGCGGCAATTGTTTGGTGTGTGTGATTAGCAATTTAAACTGTTAACGCTATGTTAGTCTTAGGTTTTAACAGTGCCACTTTAACAGCTGTGTAGCGCTCTGAAACTGTTATCTTTTCTAGAGTATTTAAATACAGAAGGGCTATGTTAATAGCATAATTATAAACAGACTGGCATTTTAACAGCTGTAAGAAATAACATTAACAGAATTGTAAAGCATAACAGCTTGATGTTTACGTCAGTTTAACAGTCTGTTATATACGGATTATACACTAATTGTTTTTTACCACAAAGTTGCAACATAAAATTTAAAATTTAATTTTAACAGCTGTAAGAAATAACATTAACAGAACTATAAAGCATAACAGCTTGATATGTGCGTCACTTTAACAGTCTGTTATAAACTGATACCAGACAAATTGTTATTTTTACTACAGAGTCTTTATTCTAAATAGTTAAAATTAACATAAAAACTTTTCCTTTCCTTAAAATTCGTTCACTCAATTAAATTTTATAGCCAAAGAAAGCCAACTTTTATAGCTACATAAAATCAGAATTCAAATCCCTCCACATATTATCTATCCCAGTATTTTAACGGTCTTTATATGTACCTTAAGCAACTACAAAAAGAAAAAAAAAAAGCTTATCGCAGTGTTCGGAAATGAAGTAATTTCGTGTCAATCAATTAGTAGCGCTTAAGTATTTTGCAAACTTTGTCGACTGCCAATTATTGCGAGTGGCTAGACAATGAAATCGAAAATGTCAAACGCATCAAGCAACAGCCATTAAAAGATACATTTACAAAGCTATAACACAGATACAGATACATTTTGTAAACGCTTAAAGCGGCGTCGATGGCCAACAATAAATGCTAATTTATTGAGGTGTCTGTAAGCGTAGCGGCCTCCAAGAAGTTGCCGCAATATGATAAATAAACTAAGGACAACAACAACAACGAAAACAATAATAACAATGACTAACTGGAGCTCTTATCAGCTTGTATTGAGACTTGTTACTGTAAACCGGTTGTTAACAGCTTGCGAAATAAGCAGAGCGCTGTTAATGTAACAGTGGCTGTTACACCCGCTGTTACTGTTACAGCTACTGTTAACAGTGTTTACTTGTTGATTGAAAACAAAAGTAAATGGGTTTTTTGAGCCGACATCTGGTTTTCATTAAGTATAGCAGATAAAGCTACATTTGTATCTTTCCAATGCGGGTCACGTACGGCACAAAAGAACTTTAATGTGTGTGTGCAAGCAGGAGAAGGAGACAAAGAAGGAAATCGAGTGAGTAATATCGTATTATTGCTTTGTATGTTTGCCATGTAATGCAACAAACTGAAAACAAGCTTGAAGCGCGCTTTGCATAATTCAGTCAACGGATTGACATTGAAAACGAAAATTAAATAAATAAATAAGTGGACGGACGGACGGACGGACGGACGGACGGACGGACGGACGGGCGAGCTGAGTGACAGGTATGCCCAGTAAAAGGCCAGCTTGGTGTGAAGAAAACGATAACAGCTGCAGGGCCAACAAAGATGCAAAGATACGTAGATACAAAGATACTTAATTACTCAGATACATCACTACAAGTTCAAACAAGTAATTTAGCAAATTGAAGCTTCGTTTTTGGCAGTAGCTCAGTGTGCCCCTTATGTATCTGTATCTTTTTTTAGTTGGCAAAATGTATCTTGGTGTTGATTGGGATTTGAATTCCGCTTTTATCCAAATTGTAATTGGCTTTTATCTGATTTTGATTCATAGTCACAAATTTAGCTGCGACTTTTGTATTGTTTGCTTATCAGTTGCGACACTTACAAAAGATTCAAATGTATCTGCTGGAATAACGTACGCCAGCTGCCGCCCTGGCATCCAATTGAGCAAATTACACAAATTTTTTTTCGGCTGATGAGCCTTTTCACAAACACACACACACACACACACACACACACACTTGCACATACGCACACTCACTTTTTGTATCTCAAGTTGAGATTTCAGCTTGAAATTTTGTTTTTCCTTTTTATTTTCGAGGTTAAACCAAAAGTATCTCTTATGCAATGGGCTTCCTTTGGCGATTAAAACCGATAAGATTGCAACGCGAATTTATATAGAATTATATTGAGTTTTAGTCACTCCAATCAGTGGCACTAATAAAACACAACTGAATCAATTAATTTGCGTTTGCGTTTGAGTTTGAGTTTTAATTGCAGTTTTATATGAATTTTTTAGCTTTTCGGCTTATCTCACGCCACACGCCACACGCCCCTAAAATTAGCGGGAAAATACACGATGTTTTGGTTGTTCGTTCAGTTTGCCAAATGCAAACTCGATTTCAAAACACGCCGCATCGCAAGATACGCATCTCTTCATGCCAAAAATACAAACAACAGACGGCAAACGGCAATCCACAAACTAAAACAAAAGACTTTGAACGCGCCAAAGAAAAGTCCAAAAATACAACCGAAACTGTAACAGTAACCGAATCGACAAATTTTGGGTCGAAGATACTTTTATGTTTGTGGATACATATATATTTATTTTTTTATTTGATTTGTTTTTTAAGTGACGCCCGCTTTGCGCCCAAGTTGGCACTCGACTGATCCACGAAGCGGGCCTCGAATCGCTGACAACTGACAACTGACAACTGAGCACTGCGAACTGGGCATGGGGAATCTCAAAACTGACCATCGAGTGACCAAGATCGAAATACGCTCTCAGTATTTATTTGTTGTTGTTGTTGTTGTTGTTGTGTATGCGCTCAGCTCAAAACTCAGCTCTGAACGCAGTTTTTTTTTGTATTTGTTGTTTGTGTCTTTGCGATTGCCGTCCAGCGCTCAGTTAGTCATTTGTCAAGCTGTCATGCCGTCATTTGTTCAATTGCTGTGCATTAAGGCAGCCAAAGTATCTACAGCCAGTGCCGTAGCGCTGCAGATACAAATGTATCTGTGGCTGTATTCAAGCTTGAGTTGGGCTGCGAGCAGCGCTCTCTGAGTCTCTAGCTCTCTCTCTCTCTCTCTCTCTCTCTCTCTCTCTCTCTCTTTCTCTCTTTTAATTTGTTGAATTTTGACTTTTGCACTATTTTTATGGCCATTGGTATTTCTTGTTTTTAGCCTTTGATAACTTATCACTAGCGCACTGATAACTCTTACAGATCAAACTTGGCAGATAATCTCCAAAAATAATTTAAAACTTCCTTTTAACAATTCAGTTAATTGTTTTCGCCAATTATTTTAAACTTACCTGCAAATTAGCCAACTTGTTTAGGGCCAACTTCAGCAAGCACTAAATGGGCCCGAATAGTTCAAGCACAATTTGCTAAAGTTTTCATTTTTGATCAAGTGGGGGCCTTTAAATTTAGTAGCTGATAACTAATATTACCCATAAGCGTTTGTGTTTTATGAAGATTAGCCAAGTTTATAAGTATATTTGCGCTGCGATAAGGATTAATGGTATTTGCGTTAGTTCAACTAAACGCACTTATCACTTAAAGAACATAAATAAATACACTAATTTTTTTATTATTAAATTTTAAGTGTAATTGCTTGAAAAGTCTTTAATAAGTCTTGTTTCAAAATAAATTAAATTTGAATTTAAGCGCCATTTGCTGCTCCAAAGTGCGTTAACAGTCGCTGTTATCGATATATCGATATGAACGCAACGCTGTTAGTTAGCAGCTGTTAACGCAGCTGTTATACACGCACACAGCTGTTCTTGCAGTTTTCCAGCGACGCCACTACCACCACCACCTGCTCAAATGAGTAATTGGTTTACAATTGTTACAAAATAACGCAAGCAGCGGTAAACCAAACGCAAAGCTACAGATGAAAACTAAAGGAGCGGAATAAACACTTAAGAAACACAACAAGTTAAACAAACACCAAATAACAGTAATATAAACAACGACAAGGGGAACAAAAAAAAACAAAATGTCGAAGGCCGTGAATAATATGAACATGGGAATTGCGGAGCCGCTGGAGCGCATGAAGAATTTGTCCCACTGTGGCACCATCATCGAGGTGGACAAAAATATGGCAGTGCAACGGTAAGTGGCCAAAAGATCTCTGGCGGCAAGTGGCAGAACTTTCTGGCCAATGTCAACTCACACAGACACACACATACACATAGGCAGACAGTGCCAGGCAAAAGGCCTTGCACGCGTATTTGCCTTTTGAAGGATATTCTCAGTGGCATTCGCTCAAGGTGTGTGTGTATGTGTGAGTCCTTTGGCATCTGCACACAAATAACAAGAAGAAGAAGAATTGAAGATTTTTTCCAGCCTAATTTATATGCGACGTTTAATTTTTGGCTATTTGTAGTTATTATCGCTCTGGAACTGAAATGCTACGCATGGCGAATGTTTATCTTAACGAGGGGAACCACGAGAACGCCTTCATCCTGTACATGCGATACATGACACTCTTCATCGAGAAGATACGACAGCATCCCGACTATGCCAGTGTCAAGGCCGAGGTAAAGGCCATCAATAAGACCATCAAAGACGAGATTATGCCCACAACGGAAAAGCTGCGAAACAAGCTGCTCCATCAGTATCAAAAGGAGTACGAACACTTTCTGGCCAACAGGGAGGCGGAACGCATGCGGGAACAACAGGAGCAGCGAGAATTAGCCAACAAGCGGGCAGCGGCTGCGGCGGCAGCAGCAGCTTCAGCCGCTGGTGGGGTGCCATCACTCATTCCCGCCAATCTGCATGTGCAAATGGATGCCAACAATCAGCCAACAGCACCAGATCTAGGCTTGCTGGATCAGGTGGTCTATCCAAATGACTTTCCCACAGGCACGAATCGCTCCAACTTGCCTAGCTCTGGTCTGCTGCTGCCCGGTGCGGATACAAAGGCCGACAAGACAGCCACGTAAGTACAGAGTACATTTAAACTCACAGATAAGCTAAAACGTAAGTTGTTACTTCCTTTTAGTGCATCCTCGAAGCCTGCCTTTGATCGCAACCAGAAGCCGCAATATAATCGCACCGATTCGTTGCTGGCGGGATCACTGCGCACTGTTAATGTACCTGCAAACACGATGGACGTATTCCTTCAGTTGGCCCATGCCAACACCTCCAAAAACATTGAGACTTGTGGCGTTCTAGCCGGTTATCTGGCCCGCAATGAGCTGTTCATTACGCACATTATAACGCCACAGCAACATGGAACCCCCGACAGCTGCAATACAATGCACGAAGAACAGATCTTCGACGTACAGGATCAGATGCAGCTCATTACGCTCGGCTGGATACATGTACGTACCGTCCTAAGAGTCACTAACTTGGCTTAAACTTAATTTTGTTTTAATTCTCCACAGACACATCCCAGCCAGACCGCTTTTCTGTCCTCCGTTGACTTGCACACGCATTGCTCCTATCAGATGATGATGCCTGAAGCAATTGCCATTGTCTGTGCACCCAAATACAACACGTGAGTCATTGCTGCTCTTTAACTGACTCACTGAATAATCTTATGTTTTTTTTTTATTTATAGATCTGGTTTCTTTATACTAACGCCACACTATGGCCTTGATTATATAGCACAGTGTCGGCAAAGCGGTTTCCATCCGCATCCGAATGATCCACCGCTATTCATGGATGCCCAGCACATCAAGATGGATTCGCAGACCAAGATCAAGGTCGTTGATTTGCGCAGATAGTATGCTGACTCTGGCAACTGAAGTCTGACTCTGAATCCTCAGCCAAAAACTGTAATCTGTAGCTTAACTGGATGGCAAAAGCAGCGAATTTAACAAATGCTAAAAAAAAGTCATGGAGAAAACCAAGCAACCAACTTTTAATGAAAATTCACAGTCGCTTTTAGTTAACTGCATTTAAATTTAAGTTTTACTCGGAAATTCGTAGCAGCCTCTCCTCTGTTTTCATGTTTAAAACATACTTTATATTAACTCTAATTTATTTTACAAATTTATAATTGTTTATAGTAAGAATTGAGAATTCTGTAACTAAATTTATCTAGCTTCCGAGTGTGCACCTTTTGCCCTTTATTATTATTTAGTTAGCACTTGCAATCAAATTAGAAATTATACTTTTTAGGATTCAAAAATTTACACCACTGAGAGTGATTAACTAACAACAACAAGCAATAACAATAGTCACTGTCTCTCTCTACTATAAGTTAAGATTGGCTTTATGCAATTATTTAATGTGATTTACAATTGTGGCCTAAAAATTGATTTTGTTTGAAGTAATTTAACGTATGCCTGTATTTATTATGTCTGTCAAGAAACTGAGCACACCGCTAATCACTCAGCTTAAGCAAAACAAGAAGAAAGAAACAAAACTTTTGAATATTATTCATATATGTACTAATATTGCTAAAAACTGAAGCGATAAATTGTTGTTTATTAAAAAACCAAAAAAAAAATGGAGAAAAATGTTATGTATGCTTACTAAATTGCTAAATTTAAAAAAAATAAAAAAAAATGTAATTTATTTTCAAACAAAAAGAGCAGCAGAAATTTATTTCCTTAAATTATATCATAAATTAGTTAGTAGTAAAAACATGCATGTGCTTAACAGTGGGGCACTGTGGCTAACAGAGCTACGGCTATGTTGTGGCTCTGTTAAAATATCCCTTATTACAGTTATGCCCTTTTGCGTTCACAATTCCCGCTCACAGTTTCGCGTGTTTTCCCGTCTCGTGCGGTCTGCTCTCGTCTATAAGTGGAAATTACACACATAATTTCGCACAAACACTGCAAATATTTTAATTACAAATACTCAGAGTTCAAATATAAACACGCGTTATTTCTGGTGTCATAAATAATCGATAAAAAGAGCAGACGCAGCTAACAAAAGAAGGTGGGAAACACACACACCCAAACCAAAGTGATTTGCACACGCACAAGGGGACACAAAGGTGTGGGAAAGGGCACCAGATAAAGGAGGGAAAGGCAAGGCGAAAGTAAAGCTGTTGGACAGCCTTTGCCCTTGATTAAAGTTTCACACGGAGAACGGAAAACTACAAAAACTACAAATAAAATTAAATAAAAAGTGTTTAACTGTTAAGTGTTTTAATTGTGTGCCGGGAAAACTAAATTTCCCACTCCGTCCCCCTCTACAGTGAAACTCAACTAGAATGCCAATACGCGATTTGGGTCCCATTAATTGGCCAACAGCTTTGCGCAGCGTTCAATGTCAAGAAGTAAGTGCAATTAAAGTGGATTACGAATTCCTCAAACTTTGTGCTTAAGCAATTAGTGTGATAAGCGGCAAGATACCAACTGATAAGAGTAAAGGACAAAGCAGCAAAGGTTGTAATCCTTTACGTGATAGCGGCTTTAACGATTATCTTTAATAAGGAAACGGTTGAAGCAGGAAACGGAAATGCTCCCTTGAGTGTTGTCCGAGTGACTGTCTGTCTGTTTCACTGTCAATTTGCTTCGTCTCTGCTCGTGCCAGGCTCTTTAAGGACACGACAGCTGACACAATCAGCTGCTCCGACTTACACGCAGTGACATTTTCCTAACCTTGATAACAATGCCGGAATTTTCTTTCAAAACGAAGTTCGTTTTGCTGTTGCTGCTTCGCGTGGGCCTTCACTCTGTAATTGGTGTATCTTTACACTGTGAGAAATAGAGGGTATTATGGTTATAATTTTAAATTACTAAGTAAAGTACTACAAACATTCGTTCTCATGCCAATTAAGAATATTTTTAAGTTTAGTAAATCATTTAAAAGTTTAAAATACTCTACATTTTTCTCAGTGTAGCTTTATGAATTGCATGCAGCGTTGTCTTTTGTCCTTCCATCCTTACCTTCCCCTGCCCATTTCCTGCCATAACTGTCAATTACAGCTTTGTTAGCGCGCCCTTAATAGCGCCTCTTCTTCGTGCTTTCGTCCCGCACACAAACACACCTGTTTGCCCCTTCCCCTACGCCCACTTTTTATTTATATATAGCATAAACAATTCTATTCTTTACTCGCACTGTTCATTTCATTTTCATCCATGGGTTTGTGTCTTTTTGCTATTTATATCACAGCCATGCGCCATTCACGTGTTTACGACCGGCCGGTTAAAGCGGCGTATACGCAATGTTTCCCTTGGAATTTTGTTTGCTTTCCGTTAATTTTAAGTGTAGAGTTTAAAGAGTTTATTTTATTTAAATTTATGAAATAATTCTAAATTTTTTCGATTTAAATTTTAAACAATAAGAAGTAACTCAATGCACAAATTATAAATTTGTGACTATGTAACTGCTAAATGTGACAACAATTTGTTTAAGGCTTAACTATTAGTAATTTTCTACAGTGTTGCTGTTATCACATAGCTCTGTTTCGTAATTCCAAGTACGCTCCATAGAGCGTTTGATATATCTCTATATATTTGCCCAGTTTACAATTTATCGGAGCTGGCGAAGCTTTTGTTTCTCGCTGGAAATCGTCAAATATAAATGCACCCACAAAAGCTTCAACCATAAAAATTGCAACTATTTCCTGCTTACACTCTGGGCAAGTGTGTGTGTGTGTGTGTGCGAGAGTGCATGCTGCCACAGGTGGTTGTTGTTTTAAGTGCGATTATTTTGTTTGTGTTAGAAATTTTTGCACTCATGAAGTAAACAAATGCAAAGCTCTCACCCACATGATAGCTCAGAGCGTGCTTGTTGTTGTTCTTAATTTTTTTCTATTTGTTGTTGTTGCATTTTGTATTTCCCAAGAGAAAATACAGTTGCAGCAGCTCACAGCTTACAGCTGGCAAATGACGCACACAAATCAACAAATCCAACAGAATATTCAAACGAAATGTAAGTCTTAATGTCGACGTCGTAGTCGCAGTCTCTGTCGCTGCCACAGTCGCAGTCGACATCAGCAGCGTGAATTTTATTACTGGGAAAAGCTTTTTGTGCCAGCAATTCAGATTTGAATTCAGAACGGAAAAGTGACGCGTCGCAAACGCACGAATGAATCGCAGAACGCAAATCGTCGCGCGTTTCACTAGATAATTTCAAAATAAATTGTCAAAAATCCTACACATAAAGTTAAATGATCTATATATACAACAAATAAATCTACGTATATATAAAACAATAGAGAAAACAAACTTGAGCGAAAAAGAGATCGGAAAACTTAAAGCGTCTGGAAACCGATTGGCAATTTTCGAGTATCAACAGTTGGAAAATTCGTGTCTGTTCGCGACGTGCAGCTAAAAACCAAACCGAATAATTAGCTAAACTGTGAAAAATCGAACATTATTGGCATTAAATGTAAACGAAATTAGCAGCACAACAAATTGCAATTATCCAAAAAGTTTTCAATTTTTCCATTTGTGTTTCAAGTGTTTTGCATTTCCACAAGACTTTTCCAATTGTGTTCATAGCATTTTATAATGGAAGAGGTAATTTTCAATACTATAATCATAACAGTTTCCATATTTGTTTATTGTTCTAATTTTTATTAAGTAACCAATTTAGCTCTTTACATAATCCACTTTTTATCAGTTCTATAAAATTAATTTGCATAGTTTTGTGTGAGTTTTTTACTGGAAATAGAATTTTAAACGATTAGATAGTGACAAAAATACATGAGCTCTATTTAAAACAATTAAAACTACTTATATAAACAGAGGCAGACAACTGTGCGTGTTTGTCATTGTTTTAATTCACATGGGCATTATTTTATTATATAAATAAAAAATAAAAATAAAAATTAAAAAAAAGACAACAAATTTATAAATGACAACACATACGTATAGACAGACATTTGGCTATATGATCTATAGACAAACAGATGAAAAAAGCTCGACAACGCATCATAAGTTTTTTGGCGGACGTCCCTCGGTTTTCATTCTAAAGTCAAAAAGCAACAAAAACAACGACGGCAATCACCTTCATTCAAACACTGAATTATCTCAAAAGCTATCTCAGTTTTCACTGGCGACTTTTGTTGTTTTTATTGTTTTTGCACAATGTATTCTAGCGGTTTTCTGCCCGCTATCTAAGTGTTGTAATAAAGGGGCTTGAACATGATACACAGCTCTCGAGCCGGTGCAGCTGAACTCTCAAAATTGGTCTCTCTTTCTCTATCCCTCTCTTTCTCTGCCCCTTTCCTTCCCATTTGCCTCTTCTCTCAGTTGTTTTCATTACAATTTCGCAATCGTCAATTAGCTGACTGTCAGCCACTGCGTATACGTAATCCAGCATATCTACCGCACAGTATATGTGAGGTTTTTATGTCTGATACTTGGCTTATTACCGCACGAGTAATTGCCGCCTATCGTCACAAACAGTGCAAATATAGCAAAAGGTAGCGAAAAAGCTGTCCGCACTAACAATTAACTTTGACTTTAATGCGTCCTTTAAGCTCACTATAATTTATTCGATATATAAAATACTTATTTTTTTGTTTACCAACTGCCATCAAACTATGGTTGCGTGGTTTTCCAGCTTTTCCTTGCTTTGGCAATGGTGATAATGAACAACTGCCGGTTTGACCTTGACAGAAATTGCGAAAGTTTGCAGTGTTTTTCCTTTCTGTTGTAGTTGTTTCTCATTTTTTTTGCACAGAATTTGCATAGCGATACGAAAACGAATACGTAATGATAAACAATAACGGAGACAGCAGCACGTGACGCTGACTGCAGGCACAGGTAAATTTACGTGCACAGGTGTGCCCCTTGCAGCCTCTGTTGCCACCTTTGAATGGGGCGGCGCAACAGTCAGCAGACAAATGACCTCATTAAAGTTTTCAAACCAAAAAAAAAAATGCCAAAAAAAGCAGACAAAAATAAGACCAGCTGTGCTACATGGCGTATGTGCAATATTTGGCGCTGCATGCAAGCCCAGCTCACTGGAGTGTGTGTGGGGCGCAGAGCGGTGTGTGTGTGTGAATGTTGGTCGCATTTCAAGTTCAATCTGCTGCTTGGCATAATAAATGCAAACGACCTTGCGTTTTGATTATTCAAACATTCTGTCTATTGATTATGCTTAAGCGGAATTTTGTTCTTTAATTCTCTGAATTCTATTAAAGAATTACAAAGAATTTTAGTTAATAATTTAATTTTTTACCTGAATATTTATTCGCTTGTTTGCCTTGATCTGCTTTTGAAGACCTGCATAGAAACTCTATTTAATTAAATAAAAGTGTTTCAATATTCCATTTGCAACCACTGATTTCCCCGCACAGTAGCAAACAAGCTGATAAGACTGAGTGTTTTTGCCCAGGACTCAATTAAATGTTTTGCTGTTGATGTCAAATGCAATAAATGTTTTTGTTTATTTTTGCATAAAGGAAAAACAAGCACACAAGAGGTGTGGAGTGGGGAAAATGGGGTGGCTTGGCAGCCCCCAGCAACTGGGAAAATGATAATCGCATTACGTCAATGGATTAATTGATAAATGCACGGAGGGACTTTAACGAAATCGAACTTGTTGACGGAATTACACCAACGTGGTTGACCCCACGGCCCTGAGCAATACATAGGAAATGCAGAGTGGGAGAGCGGGAGAGATTTTGCCTATTAATAGTAAATTATTACGCGAACTCTCTTCACTACGAAAATTGTTTGCAAACAAACCATAAAAAATGCTTTATTTATGATGTCAACAGCTGAGCGAGTTTTTGCAAAGAGAGCGTAGCTGCACAAAGAGAGCGCTTAAGTTTAAGAGCGCAAACGATCGAAACCTCTTCACCCTTTAGGCAAGATAAAACGTGACGCGCTCTCTTCTTTTAGTTTGCATAAAATCCTCTCACTTTGGCTGCTCTCTCACACTCGCTCCGTCTCGTTCTTTAGCACATGTAAGAACAGTAGAAGCAATTTAGACAGCCAGTTGGTTGGTGCGCTTTAGCTTGATTCGGTTCAGTTTAGTTTGGTTTGCTTCAGTTCGAGTTGATGAGCTAATTAATGCTCAGGCAAATTACTTAGCTCTAAAAGCAACAACAAAAGTTGTAAAATTAAATATAAACAAAATGCCAATTACCGCTACTGTGAGTTGAACATAAAAAACAAAAAAATGTATAAGCATTTGGCATTTACAGAGAACGAAATGCTTTGATTTATGACACGTGTTGCTTTTGTTTGGCGTGCGAAAATACAGAAAATTGAGAGAAATAGAGAGCGCGCGTCTGTCTGTCATATGACAACATGTGTGTGTGTCGTGTATATAAATGAGTAAAAAGTAAACTCTTTAATTGTTTTTGTTTTTGTTTCGCTTTGCAGACTCCTTCACTACTGAAGCGCGCCGGCACCGATAGACTGCGTGAAGTCTTCCAGAAGTACTCTTCAATTCAAAAGGATGGAGAGCATTATATGACGAGTGAGGATTTCGTACGTAAATTCCTTGGTTTGTTCACGGAGACAGCATTCAATGATGTAAGTCATAGCAACAAACAAAATACCGACGACATTATTGTTGGGTCATTGCAAGGTTACAGTATTATTTCGCACACAGTCGCTGTCAGTCGTACGCTGATAAGCAATCGACTACAGTAATAACAACAACTACAATAACATCAGCAACAGAGTAAGCAATAAAAGCAGTGGGAGCAACCCTTGTTCTAATCAGCACTTATAGAGATAGCAGAGATACACCTGTGTGAAGCCAACATAAATCTAGTCAAATATTCATATGTGTATATAGTCGCTATTCATAAAGTCTGCAACTGATTCATAGTGAACTCGGCAAATCACTTGGCCACCTCGTGATAACGTCACAGCATTCAAATTGCTTTCTTATCAATTAGTCGGGAATCGTAACTGATTTGCAGCTGCGACTTTTATAGGTCGAAGTCTGCAAAGTGTACTCTGTATATATTTTGGGATTAAAGATAAAGACAAAATATCAATTAGCCAAGTCCGGTTAAACATTGAACTTTCTCTCTGTGTTTAGCCCAGTACACAAAGCGTAAATAAAGAGATATATTTCTGTGAACAGGCTTACAAAATAAAAACATCAAATTTGCTAAGAATAATGCAATATGTGCAAAGATCCAGTCTTTCTTTGAAAGAAAAAGGGTTCATTTAGAAAAAGACTCCAAACTTGACAGAGACTGTGTGCTAATATTATAATTGGACTTTTAACTGTCGAGCATCTCCATTACAACCCTAATTAACCTTTCTTTTCGTCCCTTCTTGTAGGAATCAGTGCGCTTATTGGCTGGCATTGCGGACACCAGCAAGGATGGTCTCATTTCCTTCTCGGAGTTTCAGGCATTCGAGGGTTTGCTCTGCGCCCCTGATGCCCTCTACAGAACCGCCTTTCAGCTGTTCGATCGCCAAGGCAACGGCAGTGTCTCCTATTGTAAGCATTAATCACTTAATTGAAGCAATTTTAACAATTAATTAAATTAAACTTTTAGCCGATTTCGCTGATGTTGTACAAAAAACTGAACTGCACTCAAAGATACCCTTTAGCTTAGATGGTACATTCATAAAACGATACTTTGGTGAGGTAAGTATACCAGAATATTATTTAAAAGTCAATTGTTTTATTGAATTTCCTTACTTTTTTGCAGAAAAAACAACGCCTTATCAACTATGCTGAATTTACGCAATTGCTGCATGATTTTCACGAGGAGTACGCCATGGAGGCATTCCGTAGCAAGGATCCAGCTGGCACTGGGTACATATCCCCCCTAGATTTTCAAGATATTATTGTTAAGGTCAAACGGCATTTACTCACACCCGATGTCAAGGATAACTTGGTCGCGGTAAGATATATTATCAATCTATTTTAAAACTAAAATTTAATTAGGTTTGATTTGTAGGTCACGGAGGGTCACAGAGTGAGCTTTCCTTATTTCATAGCATTTACCTCGCTGCTGAACAACATGGAGCTTATCAAGCAGATCTATCTGCATGCCACCAAGGGCAGCCGCACGGAGACTGTTACCAAGAACGAGCTGCTCTATGCGGCTCAAACAATGAGCCAGATTACGCCGCTGGAAATTGACATTCTGTTTCAATTGACAGGCGCCGTAAATCAGCCAGGGTGAGTGCACAAAATCTGCCTCAAGTGTAGCACAAACAACTAGGAGAATAGTAGTAGCAAGCCGACTGTTAAAAGCCCAGTTCCCCTTGGAGAGAATCACCAAAAACTAATGCCGATGTAGATGCATGACATAAAGAAAACAATTTCTTAGTAAAAAAGCAATAGTAATGGGAAATTCATTACAATTCCTAATCAAAATTGTCACAAAATTATCAGCTCTTAGTTCGCTTTGGGAACTGGGCTTAAAATAATAGGGTACTAACTAGATAAATTTAACAGATAACAAGTTAAAGCAGTTTTAAATATATATGTGTGTAATTAACACTCTCCATCTTTCTCTCTCTTTGTTTGCCTCTTCCTTTCTTTTTTACTCTTGCACTCATGTAATAAAAATTTGTTGAATTTATTGTAAATAACTGATAATTAGAAGCTGGTGGAAGCGTAAAAAGATAACTCCCAGTAGGCAAGTGTTGTGGTTCCCCCAAAAGAAACTTTTATTCGGCATGGTTTTCCACTCACTGTCACACTTACTCCTCTCTCAATTTCTTTCTCTCTCTCTCGCTCTACTATCTGTATCAATCAGTAACTAATTTCCCAACATTTGCCATACATTACCCCGTCGCTGTGCTTAGATTTTCTTCTCTAAACTCCTGTTTATGTATTAATTATTAATTTTTATTTTATTTAAACAGCCACATCGACTACAGCGACCTGAGCACTATTGCACCTGAGCATTATACGAAACATATCACTCATCGACTGGCCGAGATCAAAGCGGTGGACAGTCCCAACGATCGTTCGGCTTTAACTCAAGTACTGGAGGCCACTTATCGCTTTACTTTGGCTTCCTTTGCGGGAGGTTAGTCTAAAGTTTTCCTACTCCACTTTCTATGTTACTAAAATTTTGACTTCTCCTGCAGCAACTGGTGCCACAGTGGTTTATCCCATTGATCTGGTGAAGACACGCATGCAGAATCAGCGCACTGGCTCCATGATTGGTGAAATTGCCTACAGAAATTCCTGGGACTGCTTCAAAAAGGTTCACTAAACTTAACATAGTTGTTTTTTAAACCTTTAAACAAACTTTTTTGCTTCCCCAGGTCATACGTCACGAGGGTGTGCTGGGACTCTACCGTGGTCTTTTACCCCAGTTGATGGGCGTGGCACCCGAGAAGGCCATAAAGCTGACAGTGAATGACTTTGTGCGTGACAAATTCACCGATAAACGCAGCAACATTCCCGTCTGGGGTGAGGTCATTGCCGGCGGTTGTGGTGGTGCCGCCCAAGTAATCTTTACCAACCCGTTGGAGATTGTCAAGATTCGTTTGCAAGTGGCTGGTGAAATTGCTGGTGGTTCCAAGATCAGTGCCTTATCGGTGGTGCGAGAATTGGGCTTCTTTGGACTCTACAAGGGCGCGAAGGCGTGTCTGCTGCGCGATGTTAACTTCTCAGCCATTTACTTCCCTACTTATGCGCACACAAAGGCCGCTCTGGCCGACAAGGATGGCTATAACAGTCCGTTGTCTTTGCTGCTGGCTGGTGCCATTGCTGGTGTACCGGCTGCTTCGTTGGTCACGCCCGCGGATGTAATCAAGACGCGTCTTCAGGTCGCCGCACGACAGGGACAAACCACATACTCGGGACTGTGGGATGCCACCAAGAAGATTATGGCCGAGGAGGGTCCTCGGGCGTTCTGGAAGGGCACAGCGGGTGAGTAATGAATGGAAACATTTACTGTACAGGTGCTAATCTTACTCTACCCGTTCTACCTACTCTCCAGCTCGCGTCTTCCGTTCCTCACCACAGTTTGGTGTTACGCTGTTTACCTATGAGCTGCTGCAACGTCTGTTCTACGTGGACTTTGGTGGCAATCAACCTAAGGGCTCACAGGGTGGCAAAACCTCGCTTGGTCTGGACACCACACTGAGCACGGCGCAAGTGCGTCCCGATCACATTGGTGGTTACAATGCAGCCGTGCCGCTGCTTGCCGGCATCGAGTCTAAGTTCGGTCTTTATCTACCTCGCTTTGGACGTGGAGCTGCCGCTGCTGCTCCAACCATGACGGGAACGGCAGCCAGTTCATGATTGTATTGGCGCCATCGCCTGCCCTGCGCCAGTTAGGTCTAAACTTGTACAGTTGTAGCCATAGATACATAACTAAATATAAAATATATAGAAAGAAAAAGAGAGTTGCATCTGAAAGATGCAAAATCTGTAAATATATCTTTTGCTAGAACACATTTACATAGGGCAACAAGTGAAAGCGAAACCGATAAACACAGAGAGACAGAAGAGGGAGAAAAAGAGAGGAATTAAGTGTGCAAACTAGTACAGTAATAAATCGATTCCTTAACCCACAGTTATAGATACATATTTATAGCAGCTATTTATGGCACACAATTGTTGGCAACTGTTTTTACCTACACCAGAATCGAGTATACATATATAGTTTGAGAAGTGAACAACTTTAAAACTGTTTTTTGTAAACATTTTTTAACTAGATGCATAGTTTGTAGTTAAAGCAAATCACTAAACGTCAACTTTTTTGCACTCAATCAACTATTTAAGCGTAAAAAACACAAAAACAGAAATAAATAAAAATTAAAATTAAAACTTTTAAGATTAGTACGAAATTGTTCAAAAGTTATAGAAGAGAAAATGCAATGAATTACCTCTTAGCTAATAAATTTAAATAAATACAATTTAAATATGTACAAAAATTGAAAAATCAACTGAATCGTGTCTTTATTTAACTAAATAAATAGTAGAGATTGAAATTAAAAATAAAAGTTATTTATACAACAAATTTATTTAATAAATAATTAAATAAGTCTTTAAAAAAATGATATGCTTTTGTATTTTTTATAACTTAAATATCAGCAAATAATATTATGGTACTAGAACATATTTTAAAAATAAATTCTTTTTCCTAGCTTCATATAGAAGGCTCTAAACTTTAACCTAAAACTGTTCATATAATTAAATTTCAAACCCAGTTGAAGCCTTTTTTCAGTCTTTATCCTCCCTCGATATCAAGAAGTTTATTTTCAATTCTTAATTTTCTTAAATTTTTCCTTCCAGCTTAGTTTCATTTCTATAATTACATACTCACCACAAGATGTAGATATCAAATGGAAATATCTTTCAACGATTTTTCACAACTTTTCTCGCTGTTTATCGCATTTGGAAAGTTCCGCAAATTGAATACTTCTTTTTCTGCTTATGGCCAGGTCAATGGAGCACTTTAAAAGCCTCAAACGCGAATTGTTAATAACACATTCGATTAGAATACAAACAGCGATGACAGTTTAATGCCATGTCTGTGCAAAAAAAGGTTTTCAGGTCAATCAAAGACACACAATAAATTCAATTTCAAATTCAACAAATTTGTGGGGGAGTAAATCCCCCTCAACCAATGGTCTGTTGACCATGACCATCGACTGCTGACCGTTAAGCATGCACTGCAACTAATCACAGGTTGCATGCCCCAAAAGACGCTAATAAAAAGCCACCATCGATGGTCAAGTCCGCTGCAGTTTCATTTCCAGCTCGTTCGTGATCACAACAAAATGCAAGTGAAACTTGGTTTGAATTTGATCGCAGTGTGTCTGCTAGTGCCACTTGTGGCAGCTCAAACGGATACGCGCATCTCGTGGATAGCACAAGTGAAGCAGCTACGTCATCAGCTGCACGATTGCCTGAAATCGGGCGTAGGCTTGGGTCTTTGGTCCTGTTTCCGCACGCGTAGTCTGCAGATCTTTGACAATGTCATGTCCTCGGATAACATACCGCTTTTCGAGGGGGTTAGGCTGATAGCTGCCTCAAATGCCACAGGTGCACAGGCGAGACATGGCGGCAGCGAGGAGCGAAAGGATCTGAAGCATCTCACCTGGTTCGATCAACTGGCTGGCAGTCTAGCCAAAGGACTAACCACACACACGCTGCAGATTAATCTGGTGAAGCTGACGGAGCGGTACTTAAAGAACGGTAGGTGGCACTAGGTACACTCAAGAGAGTTTAAGTAAACTACACTGAAAGAAACAGGGTTAAAGTGGGAAGAATGAACAGATCATTTAGCATTATAACCAATAACATTACTGGTACAGGTTTTTATACACCTTCCACATTTTTGTACCCTCTACAGATACTCCTGAAGGCACCGCAGACTCCCAGGGCAGTGCGCGCCTGCGTCGGCACCGCTTCAACATGATCATTACAATGATGTTTGGTGTCACAGCACTGGGTGCGGTGCTGGTGCCCATGGGCTTTCAAATGCTGTCCATAGTCAGTGGCAAGGCACTGCTGTTGGCCAAGATGGCATTACTTTTAGCCTCCATTAATGGCTTAAAGCGGGTGAGTTTCGTTTTAAAGCAAAACTCGACTGTTACTAACATTTACTCTGATAGGTGGCCAATTCGGGACTGCATTATGGACTGTACCATGTGCCTGGCGAGCATCTGGGCGGATATTACGACCGTGGCGATCTCAATCATCCACGGAATGTGCCCATACCAGTGGCCGTGGCGCCTTCACTTGACATGGGTTTAAAGTAGATTTAAAAGCAGTAAATAAAGTCAGTAATTGTAGTTTAAATTAGTTGAATAAAATGTTGGGTTTTCTTAGAGAAAAGCGTATCTATGTTTAATTTAGATTTGAGCGCTTAAATAAGTTCAATGAGTTGGCAGCCCTTTCGAAAGCTTTGAGCTTATATTGAAGCTTTTTGCGTGGTGAGTTTCTGTTTGAATTATGTGGGAGTGCAGAAGCTGCTCAAAAAAAGTGTTTCTAAAATATAAAAAATTATATAAAAATATACAAAATTATAGGAAACCACAAGGAATGTTATGCAGTTAATTTAAGCTAAATTAAATAATTTTATTACATGTAAATTTAATTAAAACAAAAAGTGTTTTCAAGTGCTGTCTAAAAACGTCGCTAGAAAAGGACACAGCGAGTAAGAAGCCTACATTGTGTGTGTATGGGTATCTTTCTGTCTCTGTGTGTGTGTCTCTGTCTCTGTGTGTGAGGTTGTGGGGTTGCGGCTGCCATACGAGTCCGGACTATAAAAGGAAATGCGCCGCTGATAAGGACCAACATTCTGTCGTCGTCCGGCAGCGTTGACGTCTCGTTTGGCCAAACAAAAGGAAATCGTAACAACAGTTTTCAACTCGCTTCGATTCGGTTCAGTACTCGTATCCTTATAGTTTATCCTTATTGCGTGTAACGGTTCCCTCCGCCAATTCAAAACGCGTTTCATCTCTTTAAGCCAAAGTGCAATTTACGTGCACGCACCACGTTCAATTCAAAGTAATCAAGTTTTACGTTGCGTGATTCCTTCCGTCGCTAATCCCTTTAAGCAGATTAACACCTCCAAACAACAGGAAGAAGCAGATAAAAAACTGGACACAGCTTTTGAAATTTTTTGGCGCTCAGTTTACGTCTACGTGAAATTGCTTTAGGTCGTTGGTTAATTGAAACCCAAGCGAAGTTAGCCGCAAATAGCGACAATTGGCTATTTAACGCCGCACTAAAGGGATCACAAAGGTTGGCCAACATGAAGCTCGTCGTTTATCTCTCCTTGTCCATGATTGTGCTCGGTGTGCAGGTGAGTAGCTGGGGAAATGAGAAGTTTGGGTGCTGCGGGCTAATTCAATTTCGATCAACAAGTTGACTTAACTTTTGCTTCGACTTGTTCGCTGTTCCTAGTCTTTCAACGGCTTAAATGAATTTGGCCCCTTTGTGACTTTTTTTCATATGTTCTGTTCTGTTTTTGGTCTAACGACGATTGATGAGTTTTGGCCATGTCGCATTTTATGAGCAAAGTTTTCTGAAACCTTTGACTTTCACTTTCACTTTTAGGTCGAAACAGATTGCTTTCATTAGGCTCAAATTATGGGTATAAACTGGGGCGTGTGCGGGATTAGAGGTCTCTGACTCGAATATCATCAGTGTCATTTGTTCGCCTCATATATTTTTTTTTTGTTTTTCGAAATCAATTTTTATGTTTTTATTACACCAGTTTGCTACTCTTCTTCTTCTACTTGGACTTCTGTCCTGTCATCGCACTAATTTGCTATTTTTAGCCTTGGCAGCAGCTGCAATAAACGAATTTGACTTTTCTCTCCTTTTAATCTTCATCGAATTACAAATTTCTCACATTAATTAAGATATTTCGGCTGCGATAGAATTATTAGAGCTCAAAAACTTTGGCTTATCCTTTAAGTTTTTTGTCCATTGAGTTTTGGTTGAAATTATGAAACTTTCGTTGCTTTTTTTTATTGAAGTGAAAAGTTTAGTTCGAAATCATAATTAGGAGTTTGGTGAGCTTTTTATTAGTAATAAATTCCAGCTAAAATATAAATTCTGGTGGCTTTAGCTCAAAATTTATGTAAATTTCTTAAAAAAATGTGGATTAACTAAATTTGTCACTTTCCATTTAACTAAAGTGCAAACTTAAAAGCCAATTAAATGAGACAAAGCATAATTTTAAACTGCTTTTTATGCATAAAACAATGCATTTAATCAAATGCTTTTGTTATCATAATTTTGTCTAAAATTGTTTGCTTTTGTTTTGTGGGTTAGAAAATTATTCAAAATATTCCCTTTGTTTTTTAACAATGCGCAATTGTTTTTATTATACAACTTAATTTTTTATTGAATTGTTTGCTTAGCATAGAAATGGGATTAAATAGAAAGCAAAACATTTCTTAGAACAGAGAAAATTAACTGTTTATTATAGATTTGTCTGAGCAAATTTTAAGTAAATAAAACTTGCTTAGAGTTTAGTTTATGTAGACATCAAAATAAATTGTTTATTTTAGTTTTGTCTGGCTGAACTTTAAGAAAATATTACTTAGTTATTTGGGTTAAACATTCTCAATGATTTAGTCAAGTTCTTGCATAAATTTTCACAAGTCTATTGACATTTGAAATTTCTGAAGTGCAGACTTTGCTCACAGATGTGAGTCCAATTGGGCTCAGACTACACATTGCCAATGAGTTGCACCTTTGGCCGTAATGGCATCACTAATGTCGAGCAGCAAGTTAACTCTTCTTTGCTCTGTGCGACTGCTGTCACATCTGCTCTCTAAAAATAAAAGCATTGTATGCCAAGATAAGCTACTGTCACATTTGCAATCCTAGTCCCTGTTGGTGTCAATGGTTGTGAAGAAATGTAAATTTTGTGCTGTGAAAAGGTATGTCAAACATGCCACGCGAGACAGCGGAAGTGGTGCGTGGATGTAGGTGTGTGTGCGGGTGTTCGAATGTGTGTCAGGTAGGAATGTGTGGAAAAATCAACAATCTGACAGCAGGAAAGGGCTGCAAATGATGGGCATTCATTGTTGCTGTGACCAAAGTGGCCAAAGCCAATGCAATCTGCCTCATTGTAGACTGTGTGACACTAACACACCCACACACTGAGGCAGCCAGTCAGGCGGAGTTTGTAGCACAACCTCAATGCAATCAGCCTGCAGCAGTTGATGAAGCTTGCTTAATGCTGCCTGTTGCGAGCAGCAGTAGCAACAAACACTCTAAAATATTTTACTGGCATTCAAGACATAAAAGGGGTCAGCTTTTGACCCCTCTCCATCCGCACTCACCTTTTCTGTACCCCTTCCCACCTCAGTGACTCTGCCATTTGAGTGCTTTCACTTGAAATAGAATGTTGCAAGTGAGCAACAACTTTAGCTGCAGGTGAAACTCTAATTGGTATGAAACAATTTGTAGAACGTCAACTGAATATGCCCGCATCATTGTCATTTGTTTCCTGGCCAAAAACTTTGTTAATTACCTCATATATATCAAACCCACTGCTGCTGCCAGAAGTGTATTAAAGTCTTTCAACCATTAGGGCCAAAAACTTTTAATCAGCCTGAATTTGTCAGCTGCTCCTGTCAGGCTGCCCCTTCAACCCCCTGATCATTTCAGTAGCTGTGCCCTGCACTCAATTTATTCAATATTATAGACTTTATGTCAAAGCAGCCGTTTACAGCCTTTTAACCTATGTAAATTTATGCCAAAAAAAAAAAAAAAACTCAGACCGCAGCTGAATTATGATGCGTGGTGCGGATTTTGCATAAAACCCACTGCAGATATAGAAAGGACAAGGAGTGCACTGAAAGAAACGTAAGCGAAATATAGAAATTTTTAAGGTAGCGACAAATATCGTCGGAGTTGGAATGTCCTTTACTTAAGTAAAGTTTTTAACTCCAAATTCTTTACTTCAACAAAATAGTTCCGTAAATTTCTCTGAGTGTAGCTGATATGCTGTTTTATACTTGACTTGTGTTATGTGTGCAACTAATTTCCGGCTAAGTAATAGATTTTTCAACATATGCAAAACGCTTAAAGGATATGCCGGAAAAGGACACTGTGCAGCAACAGAGCTGTGGTAAAACCACGTGACAAGTTATGTGACTTGTGTGTCACCGCAGTGACATGTCATAAAGTTAATGAAGCTCTTCTCAAAATGAAAACTTGGCAATTTCACAAGTGTCCTCAGCGGGTAATTAGCCTCCACTTTCAGCACTGTTGTGGCGGCACAAGGTGACTGCAGTTGCAACTTTCACTAGATTTGCCTTTTGTTCAAGACTCGTTGGGTTCCACTCAACTTTAGCAGTTGATTTGGCTGTTTTAACGTAAATTAATTAATTACTTTTATCTGCATGTCAGCAGCAGTCAGCAGTTGGCAGCTTACTAAACCAAAAAGCAGACAATTGGCCAACGTAGCGTATGCGTAATGGAGTTAACATGTCATTGCTTTTAAAATAAACTTTTCATTATAAATATTTAAATTAAATGTGTCAAACTAAGTAGGGTGCTTTATAATTGTTTAATGGAAATGTGTAAATAATACGATAACTATATTTAGTATATTTATTTTAATAGATTTAATTTGGTGTCACTTGTAACTATGCTTCACTGGTTAGCCATTTGAGCTTTAAATAATTGCATTTTTTTTTAAGACACCGTACTTAATTTAATTTTAATACTTTTACTCTTGAAGGCTAGTCAGTAAAAGTTTATTTTATATTTTTTTAACAAGCCTTTTCCGGCTAGCAAACAAAACTTGATTTAGTGCTCATTTATTATTTATAAAGAACTTTTTAATATTAATTTTTCAACCATCTACGGTCGTGTACACTGATGAGACTTTTATGCAAATGTGAGATCTTAAAAGCCTTTGCTATTTAAGTATATCCGGCATTATGCGCATATTTAAAACAATCAATTTGCTTGAGGCATTAGCTACAATCCTTTACTGACAGCAATTGCAAATTAATATTGCAAAAAATTTCAGCACAGAGAAGATCGCTTTTAAAACACCTACACACCCATACACCCAAACATATTTTGCTTTAATATTTGATGAGCTATAAAAACTCAAAAAGGAAAAAAACAAAATTTGCTTATTGAAAGCCTGTTGCCACTTTCCAGTTGTCCTTTTGTCTGTTGGCCAGCAAGCAGGAAAAAAACCCTTTTTAAAAGCCAGTAGTGGCTTATTATTGTAGCCCAAACAGCTGTCTCATGATAAAATCATGACATGCTTCCCTGCCCCGTAACGCCCCCATGGATAACCATCGTCTGTATGTAATGCTATTTATGGCGTTGGAAGTAAATATTTGTTAAGTCTTTCACAGATTAACGCGAAAATTCAGCGATGTGGCGTTAAGAGGTAAATATTTAGAAAGGATAGCGAGCATTTCCGCTACGTAGTCAAAAATTCCGTAGGTGTCGATGGTGTTATTATTGTTGTTGTTGCCTCTGTTATTTTCCCCATCATGGCATTTTAATTAAGTCATAAAATTGAAGGCATCCTGCTGAATCGCAAGACCTGACACGCATATTCATGTCCAATTAACGATTTCGAAATTCAAATTCAAATGGCATTGTCTCAGATTTAATTCCTAAAAGCAGAGAAATGGGGAAAGAGACTTAGTCTCTGACGAAGAGACAGTTGTTAATTAAAAAGTGACTCGAGAAATGAATCGAATACATTGCGACACATTTACTCAATGTTCTTATCGAATTTTGAGTCTGAGCATGTGTGTATTAAATTTTAAAAGCAATAATAAATAAATCTACAACTCGTAGCAGCTGTTGGGAGACAGCTCACAACAAGTTGAACAAAACAATATGAGCATAAAAACATTCCGAATCCATTCGTGTCGGGACAATGCCATTATGCAAATGAGACTAACTGAATGCCTCAAGTGTGTTCAAAGGGATCATGTTTATATAATTTATTTGTTTGGCTGTCATCAGCATTTTGAGTAATACTTTTGCGTTCAAAAAATTGCCTGACAATTGACTTTTCATTGCGTGGGCGTCATCAAAGATTGATGACGTCACTTGGGCATACAATTTGCGTAGATGTCCCGACGGTATCCATCCTCCCCACCCCCTTTTTTTCGCTACGGCTTAAAGTTAGTCCCACAAAAGCCGCCACTAATTGACAGTTTCATAAGCATAAGGCAATTTTTTTTAGCTCGTTATAGACCCATAATCGCCGTGCTTTTTTCTATTTTCCTGCATTTTATTCTTCGAGTGTTGCGCAAACACTTTTTTTGTCTGAGCCCGAACAATATAATTTGGCGGCCCAATTTGGAAATACTAGAGACACGCTTTACCGCAGCTTGTCGGGCTTAGAAAAAATCAATTAATGGAACCTTTAATCAATCAAAAAACAGAAAAAGAAACCGGCACAAAAGTGGGTAATAAAATACTGTTTGACCCACAAGTTTGAGTTTAAAAACTCAACTGATTTCTGAGCTGGTCAATAGCTTGTGGCTATTTATAAAGTTTAAAGCCAACTTTTTGTATTTTGTTCTTTGGGGTTATTTGGGTTTCTGGGGCTTCTTTGGCTTGTGGTGTTTGAAGTTTACTTGAAATTCAAGTGGCATAAGCACTTAAGTGTTGCATGTCCAGTGAACAGCTGCAACATTGTGTGGGTGACACTGAGCTCCCCAGAGTTTAATTAAAATTGGCTGCATTTGGCTTAAAGTGGAGCGACATTAGCCGTTGGCCTAGACTGTGAGCTGGCCTATAGTTATGTGTGCCAATGTGAACTTGCCACGTTTAGTCAATAACAACAAGAAGCCCGCTGTTAGCATTTGTGGCAACTACAAAGCACAACATTGGTTATAATACCCGTTATGGTCAGAGTAAGGGTAGAACTGTTCCACTAAATATGTTTAATTTTTAGACCTCCGTTGCACCTATTTTGGTCCAAAATTTAAAATCAAAAGGCGTCTTAGAATTTAAACAATTTTGACGCAGAAAAGTATGCTATAGTTTTTATGCCGCTCAACCCTATAGCTCTAAGTCAAAGTAACAGGTATTTCATAGTTGGCAGGCCACTAAATACATCGTCTCCCTTTCTTCTTTGACTTTTCTGGGTTGTCGCTTGTTGGCCAACACAAAAAGCCGTTATGTAGCTCGACAACCCGCTGATTGTATCACTTTTGGCTCACGTTTTTGTGCGGCCTTTTTCAATGCAGATATTTTGAAGCCATGGCTTCAACGACAGATGCCGTCAAAAAACGGCCATTGAAAAACCAAATCATATGCTCAAAAAACCGCCCTCGTGCCATATTTGTTTTACACTTCAAATTTTTTGTTGTTATCTTTTCCTGCAGGCCTGGCCCACAGTGAAGCGAACTTTCGAGCTGTATCCCGGCGCGGCAATGCCCTACAACGAGCACAGAATCTCAGGTAAGCTGATAAACCGCAAATATGCTTGCTTATACCTAACGAAACGGAGGGAGGTAGGGGAAGTGCGCCAACAAATTTGGCTGCTTAAAAGTTTTAGCCAAGTGCCGTTGGGGCGGAGATGCACTTTGGCGGCAGTGACAAAAGTTTTATGGCGTTTACAAAATAGTTTCAAGTTTTGTGCAGCTAAAAATTTAAAATTGCTTTTTAACACAACATGTCAAGTGTCATAACCGCAAATAAAAGTATGCACAAAGAGCCCTCATATGTGCACAATTTATTCATTACTTTGATTTGATTTATATGGCTCAATTACTGTGGTTTAGATTTAACCAAAACTTTCACTTGAGTTAACCCACTAATGTGAATTCCTTGTAAAATTCGTTTATCTGAATTGATATGGAAATTCCAGTGAAAACTGTGGAGAATTTGTAGCTTATGACGTTGCTATAAATATAATAATCAGATAACTTGGCCAATAGCCAATTGGCAAGACAACCACAATGGCGTTCTTCTCACATTTTACTTTGTTGTGGTTCTGTGTAAATATATTTATAATTGCTTTCTCTTCCAATTGCTAGGCAACCGATAACTACTGAATACAAAACGGTGATGTCACAATTTATTTATGACTTTTGTGAGCTCAGCTATAATTTGATTTTCTTTAAGCTTTCAACTTCGACTTTTGTGTGAACTTTAAATTGAACTTGGACTCTAGATTCCTTTATAATTTATTCTGTTAATGCAGTTAATTAATATAATTATTACAGCTTCACATGTTAATTGTCAATTATTCATAATGCTCATTTAATTGTTAAGCGCTTTTAATTGAAATATTAAAAGCCCCAAAAACGTTGACCGTCTAATGCAATTAGGCCACATCGTAAACAATTAGGCGCCAAGTCAAACAAAATCCTAACAACATGAACACACACGCTCAGCTATGGAAACATATAGGTACATATAGGTAGAAATAGTCAACAAATGGATACTCTTTTCTTAACGCTAATTATACGGACACTTATATTTAAACATTGTAAACCAAAACGAACACAAAGAGGAACAGAAATATTGTATAGGATCTTCGTTTTCTAAAGTTTCTTTAAAGCATACACAAATTTGAATTCTTTTTTAATGGACCCCTTACTACTTGATTGTCATCTACATTTGCAAGCGCATTTAAACACCCCATACAAAAGTGTATTCAAATTGATAGTGGGTTGTAGGCTGTTTAGCGGTTTTATGAACACTTTGTGAGATGTCTGACAAACACACACACGAACTGTCGCACACTCACTGTCACACACGCTCGTTTCCTCCCACACACGCACCACAAACCTAACGAGTGTGACAAGCATGTGAAATAGGCAAAAACTCAGACGATTTAATTGTTTTTTCCTTTTGGCCATAAACGTCAAAAGCTGACCGAATTGCGTTTGTGTGGGTGTATGGACAGTAGTGTGTGTTAACTAATAATGCGAGTCATAAATCAGGCAACAGTAGCCAAAAGCCAGGCATTTAGTGTTCGGCCTACAGGAATTGCTATGATAAATTAATTGTTACGGTCAGAGGTCAAAACGTGATTACAATTTGCATATGCTCTTTGTAGACCAAGTTTAGTTTTCAATTATCAAATCCCAACACCCAGTAACACACACACACTCATACACTCATACACTCATAACTGGTATACAATAAGAACAACTAGAAATGTTATTGCAGTTTGCAATTTCGTTAGCTAAATTGGTTTCAAATTGCCAACAGGCATTGCTGCTCTAGGCTGATACAATGTTCTGCCTTTCCAGACTGCATGCATGTGGCCTCTGAACCAGGTGATTACATTTTCAAGAAGTCAGCACCATCAGCACCACCACCCTTGGCACCACTCAATTTCAACCGAAATGCCGAGCTCCTGGACCTCGAAGCTGTGCCCGGAGAGGAGCTGGAGGCTGCGGCTATTGCTGCTGCCGCGGCTGCTGCTGCTGTGACCGCGGACACAGTCTGTGGTCTCTATGTGATTGGAGAACCGGACACGATTGTGGAAATCACCATGAAACATTATGACGTTAACTGCGAGACGGGAGGTTTAATGGCGGTAAGTGTTTCTAAATTTTTTTATCCCTACGCTCCCTGCTCCTACTTCTCTCTTATCTTTACTCCCAGTTTGTTGACGGCTGGGAGCTGAATGGCGAGTACTTCCCTTCTGTCAAGGATCACCATCGTCTGCTCGAGGACCGTGTCTATGAGTTCTGCAACAACAACAAGCAATGGTGAGTAGAACTTCCTACTTGGAGCAACTAAATCACATTTGAATCCTCCTACAGGCCCCGTTTTAGCAACAAGAAGTTCTTCCGTTCGAGCCAGAATGCTGCTCTGCTGCAGTATCGCATACCTGGACGTGGCTCCTTTGTGGCCAACGTGCGTTTCCATAAGATTACCCAACGTGAGTCAAAGTCTTTTGAAATAATGCCAATTTCCCAATTTCCTTATTTCCTTTTGCCTGCAGCCTGCAATGTGCTCGTCCAGGACACCGCCGCCGTTTATAAAATGTCAAACTTTGGTCGTCCTCGCAATTGTACGATCTCCGCCCTCTTTCCAGCCGCCGTCTCCCTGGGAAATCTGCGCATTGGCAGCAAGAGCGTACGGGCACAGGAGAAGGTCAACTATGATGTGAGTAGATGAACAGATTTATATTCCCTGTAGTTGGGTGAACTGGACTGTAAACAAGTTTTAAAAATTGTAAATTGTATTTTTTGCTCCTTTCCTTTATTTTCTATTTTGTAATCATTTTTTAAATCTAAGTGTCATTTGCTGGAGGACCGCTTGGAGATTGGAGGTTCCGCCGGCTTGGACGCCTCGAGTATGGAGCAGGCCAGCGCCGCGTGCGGTGCCAGCGCTGAACTGGGACCCGAGCAGGCAATCTTCTGTGGTGTGACTAGTGTGCGATTGGTGTCCACGGGACGTTATCAGAATCAGGCAGCTGTTATTATACGAAAAGCCGATGAAAATGATCTGGACATTGCCACGCTGATGTGTGCGCTCTAAGCGAGTTAAATGTAGAGCTGATAATGATGATGATAATGGAGACGAGGCCGGCACAATGATTACAATTTCACGTTTGTAAATATGTATGTGGTTGGATATGTATGTATGTACAAAATAGAGGCAGGGAGAGAGGGAGAGGTAGGAGAAGTAGAGAGGTGCGAGATAAACCAAAAACGAAGCTCCATAAAACCCAATCGCAAAAAGATAAAACAACCCATTCAACTTGGATTCTATTGTAGCGCTTAATCCTTAACCAATCCAAGCAACAAGTATTCACCATAGCAAAGCAAAGAAACGAGCAAAAAAAAAAAACAAAGAAAAACTCAAATGAAATTTTATGTAATTATATGTGTATATCGACAAAATTCTCAATGTTAAAAACTATATATATATATATGGTATGTACATTGTTTTCCTAGTCTCTTGTGCTGGCCGAGGGGGAGAAGGTGGGGTAAAACCACTTATTGACTGTTTTTATGGCGCATTTTATGAAATGTGTCGTTGAAAGCTAATCGAACTAATTAACAACGATATGCTATAAATAATCGCCAAGCGACAAAGATAAGCTTTGGATTACCAGACGACATTTCAATTAAAACAAATAGCGCAGAGCGAGAAAGAGCGCCAACAAAGAGGTGAAGCTGTAGGCAGCCATCGTGGAGGCACCGTCATCATCGTCTTCCTCTTCCTTGCCAAGCTGAAAGTGAGAAGAAGAAATTGTAAAAGGAATTATAAAGCTGTTGCACTTTTACAAGTCTCAGGAATATTTTAAATCAAGTTATATAAATTAAGTCAAGGATTCGAATCCGAGACTGAAGGATAATAGAGCTTATTTTCTTCGAAAGCAGCCGTACTCCTTACTTCATTTAGACTGAGTAACTTCGAATTTCTTGACTACAAATAGTTTTATAACCGATTTTGCTACTTTTTGTACACTTTTCTACTTACATTCTCGTGCAGAATAGCCTGGAGCTCGCGACAACGCTTGCGATCCTTAAAGTTGCTAGTGGCAATGCGGCAGAGTGTGCTGCTCAAGCAATCGTCGTCGCAACCCGTAGCCAATTTGGGATCTGCTTCAGTGAACTTGTAGCGCCAGAACTTACGCAATACTTTGGGCTTCTTGGCCATCTCCAGCAGCAGTGCATCAATGCCCGCGGGGCTAGTGTCGCTGGTGAAGTCCTCCGCGAATGAGTACTCCTTGTACCAGTTGGGCTTCAAAGCGGGATTCATATTCGCCACAGTTAGATTAAAGATCCAGGTCTCATGATCGAGTACTTGCCAAGTCTGCGGATTGAGCTCGTACACACGATAATTGGGATTCTTGTCGGAGTAGGTGGTCAGACTGCCACCATTCCAGGAGACAGCGACTGCAGCTCCACTCTCTGCATAATGCAAATTCATCTCATCCTTGTGGGTGTGGCCATTAAAGATGCCCGTGATGATTTTACTAAAGCGAGCCAGGAGACGGTTGTACTCTCGAGCCCAGTCGGACCAACAGTCGCCATCGCCCGAGGGTATGTGGGTCAGGACGTGCACCTTTTCGCCCGCCTTCTCTGCTGCGAGGAGCGTGTCGTGGAACCACTGCAATTGGTCCAGCACAATGGAGCCATTCTGGAAGATCCACCAGTTAAAGAGATAGCAGTCCATGCTGTTCAAGGCCACAATACGATGTCCTGCTGTGGGCGACAGTGTGTAGTAGCCACCTCGACGGACGGTGGTCTCGGCCTCCGAAGGCAGCCACTTTTTCCATAGGCTCCAGACGTGCTCGTAAAGCCAATCGATGCTCAGCTCAGCGGGCACTTCGTTGTTGCCAAAGCTAATGGGGGAAAATGGGAGAAAACAAAGGAAAATTCAGCGAGAGGAAATTGAGTGGAATGTGAAAAGTTTTCTTACACATTTGTGGGATGAGGCTCGTGGTTGCCCATGCAGGGATATACAGGAATCTTGGGGAAGTAGGTGCTGATTAGTCCATCGATTTCTGTGAGCATGTCCTTGTTGCCCTGCTTCGTGGTGGACCACACATTGTGTGGTGGTATGTCGCCGGTCTGATAGATCCAGTCGATCTTGTGTGTCTCCTTAATGTGTTCAAAGGTTTCCAGGATCAGATGCTTGGGTGTATCGCAGTTGCGGTAATCACTCCAGTGTCCAGCTGCCGACTCGAATCCAGCTCCTCCCAAGGGATCGCGACAGCAAATGGGTTCCTTGCAGGCCGCCAAACTGCCTTCCTTGTACTCCGGATCGTAGTGAATGTCGGTGAGGTGAAGCACACGGAAATCCTGATCACTTCGCTTCGCCAACTCCGAGTTGGACTCGAGGGGCGTCTCACCAACGATGGTCAAGTTCAGATTAAATTCCGGCTGCTCCAGTTGGCAAATATTTATGGGTAAAACTCCACAAATAGAAGTCGCTTCAGCAATAGTCTCATTGAAGATATAGTCCAATATCGGCCAGTTTAGATCAAAGAGACCGCTACAAACCCGTTCGGTCTGAATGTTAAAGTAACTGCATAAGCCGAGCACTGCTTTCTTGGCATTCGCATCGCGATTGGGTCCAGTGAGTTCTCCCTCAGGACCCGTAAAGGTGCGACCGATCACACGAACTGCAGCTCGGCACATGGTGCAGGCAAAATACTGATCAGCAGCACCCAAATCCGTCATGGACTCCGTAAAGATCTCCTTGGGACTGTGACTCCAGCGCAGTTCGGCGCCAAGTTCCTGCAATCTACGTGATTCTGTGCCCGTCTTCATGTACTTCACGAACTCTCGGCTAATCTCATCAGCCACGCTGGCTGTGGAGCAAAATTAAATATTTTATATCATTTGCACTTGAGGTAATCACCGATAACACACCTGAGACTGCTGAGGCCAGTCGCTCCTCGGTGGTGAAACTGCTCGGCACCCCGGCCAATTTGTGTGCTCCGCTGAGGCACAGGCAGGCGGCCACGCCCAGCAGCACAGTACTCCAGTGGAAGCCCATCGCGCAACACGGATTCAAGTGGAACTAAAGCTGCCCAGAGCAAACAAGTCCCATTTATAGCAATTTGGCGGTCTCAACTCTTATCTTGCCGATAGCTACCGATAGCTTTGACCAACGTAATAACATAACTTATACAATCGCAAAAGAGATTTTTATAGCCGTACAATTGGGCATAGCAGAGGTTCAAGGAGGATCAAATTTGATGGCTTTGCGGAAACAAAAGTCCCGTTAAAACGATTATTTCTTAACTTCAGTCCTCTGTTGTCATGAATGAATTTGTAGCTAAAGCATAGGTCGAGCCGACTGTAAATGAATTAAAGTATTAGCTGATAATTCTGATTGAGTGTTTTTGAGTTATCTCAAATAAGTAAGTTTATTATTTATAATATATACAGATTATCGATTTATTCCTTGAGGAGCTATATGATGTGTTCAACCAATTTCAACCAAATTTGGAATAAAATGATACCATGACTACAATCTGTAGCTTTGATTGAGATATCTCTATAAACAAAGGTTTCCATAATAATTACTGATTTCCGATTGATTTTTCTATAAGATAAAGTAGTCCGATTCAAAACAAATTTAATCAGGATAAACCAAATGGATTTATTCATATATTATGGGAATTTTATTAACACAGCTTCAGTAGTTTTAGAGGTTTTTATAATTCTTGACGAACGGTCAACGCAATATCAATTTTCTGAGAAACCCAATAGACCCATTCCCTTTTCAAGTACTACGCCCAACATCAAGCCAGCAATATCAATAAACGATCTGACGTCGGAATAATGGATTAGCGGCACAAAAATACTTATAGCAGATAAGCCGAGCACCTGAAAATTTTGCAGATATTTCGACTCGCGATTCACGTGCCAAATTCAAAAGATACGATCAAACGTCGAATTCTAAAACCGAATGAACAATAAAACCTAAACGTCCTAAGTGAACATCGCTTGGGGTTATTTAATTTTTGCAGCACTTTATGGCTTTATTGGCTAATTTCGGGTAATAAGATGTATTTGGCCTAATCTGCAGATAACACCAAATAAACAGGCCCCACATACAGCACCGTCAAAGTCTATTCTGGCGATAAGTTGCCAAAAGCACCAGATTAATCAAATTGATTGTTTGTGTGGTACTTACAGATAAATGTATTTTGAATTTATAAATGGAATGGAATTTGTGATTATATAACTTAAACTTAGTGTACATATATATGCAGATGGAGGACCTTAGAAGCCCAAGCGCAGGGACACCACGACTGCAATGAGTGAGGTGACACTGAGGACACTCAGGGTTGCGGCTCCATCGTCGTCGTCCTCCTCGTCCAACTGTAGAGGAAATTTTGATTAATAAACTAGCCCAAAACAATATAGCTTGAAAAGTTTTCACTTACAGCCTTATAGAGACGCTCCTTGAGCTGCTCGCAGCGAGCCCTTTGATTGTTTACCGTTACAGCGGTACGGCAGAGTGCGTTTGCCAGGCAATGACGATCACAACCGCCCGAGACTTGTGGCTCGGCCGAAGTGACCTTGAAGCGCCAGTACTATAACAAATTGTTAGGAAACTTAAGTACAAATCGTAAATAACATGAAAAAATCATACAAACCTTGCGCATCAATTCTGGTTTGGCTGCAAGCTCATCGAGCAATTTGTCAATGCCCGCAGGACTTGTGTCTTCGGTGAACTCCTTGATGAACTCGTACTCAAGGAACCACTTGGGCTCTACGTTCTGGTTCTTGTTGGCCTCATTCAGATCAAAGATGTAGGTACGATGGTTAGTCACATCATAGGTTGTGGCATCCACATCGTATACCCTGTAGTTGGGGTTTTTGTAGCTGAAAGTGGTCAAAGCACCACCGTTCCAGGCGATTGCCGTGGCGTGTCCTTCGTCCGAATAGTGCACGGCCAGGTCATCCTTGTGAGAGTGTCCATTGAAGATGCCACTGATCGTCTTGTGGAAACGGGTAATGCAGCGATTATATTCCCTAGCCCAGACATTCCAGCAAGTGCCATCGCCGGAGGGAATGTGAGTCAGAACATGCACCTTCTCGCCGGCAGCCTCGGCGGCCAGTAGGGTATCATGGAACCACTGCAGCTGTGGGATCTTATCTGAGCCATTGTGGTACAGCCAAAAGTTGTCCGTATAGCAGCCGTTACTGTTGAGTGAAATGATGCGGAAACCCTTCGTGGGAGAGACCGTGTAGTAGCCACCTTGGAGGATTGTCTCCTTGGTCGACTCGGGCAGCCACTGCTTCCAGTCATTGTACAGATGCTCGTACAGCCACTTGGTATTGATCCCCGTCGGTACATCCCCGGGGCTAAAACTGTAGGAGATCGACAGAAATTTGGATTAGATCCTTTACGTAGAACCGATTCAATTGAGATTATTTACTTGTTGAGTGGATGCGGTTCGTGGTTGCCAATACAAGGATAGACCTTCACATCAGGAAATACCTTCGCAAACTGATTGCTTACTTTGCTCAGCACCTCGGTGTTCTTTTTAACGGATGTGGCCCAAACCATGTGATCAATTATATCGCCAGTCTGATAAATGTACGTGCACTTCTCCGCCTTAGCGTGTTCCAGAGCCGACTCCAGGGATCTCCAGGGTAAGTCACAATCACGATAGTCTCCCCAGAAACCAGCGGCATCACTAGTGCCCTCAACTCCGCTCTTCTTCTCCTGGCAACACATTGGTTCGTCGCAGGCAGCCAGACTTCCGGGCTCGTAGAGAGGGTCATGATGAATGTCCGTGAACTGACAGATCTTTATATCCGTGTCACTGTGTCGGGGAGTGTCCGATTTGGGGCCGGTGATGGCTGCACCTTTGTTATCAACAGTCAGAGTCCAGTTGTAGGTGGGATTCTTGCCAGCATCGCAGAAGCTGATACCCATGAAGAGGGAGCAGAAACTGTCCGAATCCATTTCGGAGTTGCGCATTATATAATCCACTGTGGGCAGTTCAGAGTCGATCAGACCTTCGCACACGCGTTCGGTTTGCAGGTTCAGGCGACGACATACATCCATGGCGATGTTCTTCATCACTGAGGCACTATTTTCACCAGTAATTTCCTCACGCACGGTGCGCATCAAGACATTAATGACGGACCTGCATACTGTGCACACCACAAAGGAGTCGCGGGTTTCCAGATCAGACAAATTCTTGGTGAATATATCCTTTTTGGTGTGTGCCTTTGCCAATTGTGTTGTGAGTTTTTTGAATGCCGGAGTTTCGACTCCTGTCTTCAGGTATGTCATGTACTCCTCCTCTAGGCGAACAGCTACATCTTTGGAAATCGCTGATAACACCTTATCGTCCAAATCAAAGTCAACTGGCACTCCTGGCAGGTGCACTGCGGAGGCGAGCAAAATGCCCGTGCAGAGTAAAAATAAACACCTCATTGCAAAAGCGTAACTACTGAAATAATTAACCCACCTGGATGACAATTTATAGGTTTCCCATGTCAGCTTATCAGTAAATTGGCGTTGTCGATAAGGATAAACCTACTAATAGGCATACTCATAATGATTAGGATTAGTCCAACTTGACTTTTTGTATCTAAATGAACTTTTTGTGCAGCTAAGCAAATTTATGATTACCTTAAGAAAATAAAACATTTGCTATCAGTTAATAGATTTATTGAGGTGCAAGAGATTGATTACTTTTATTTCAGTTCGCGGAATTGAAATTCAAACAAAAAAATTGGCGGACATTTTGTCATGTTATCGAAGTTGACAAACTATCGATAGTTAGTACAATATTTTGATGCTTCACAGCAGAAATCATTAAATAAACACAGAATAAATTGGAATTTGTTAGAAGTTTTGTTTTCTTCTGCCTCAGACAGTGCCGTGATTTTGTTTTCTTGTAGTTTAATAAATATCAAAATTTATTTTTTCAATATTTAATCATTTACTACTTCATTTAACGACGTTGTCATCACCAAACAATCAACGCTTCTTGTTTGGTACTAAAAAATACCAAACATTTCCGCCAGTCTATTTGGCAACTCTACTAAGGGCAGCTGGCATCATAATTCTAAACAGCTGAGTTATTAGCCAGTGAAACACGAGAAAAAAGCAGGAAATATCTGAAAAGGGCAAGGATTATTGAAAAATTATAAGAATTTTAAAGAAAAGTAGAAAAGTGCAACAATCTTGCTTAAATTTGTGGCCGCGGTGCCGCGTGTGTGTTTTTGTATCTGTGCGTTTGCAAGCGAAGTGTGAGTAATCGTTAGCAAAGATAGAAAACACAGGAGTCAGTGACGCCATTTTCTGTGCGAATTAGCAGAAAAAAAAATCAGAGCAGGTGGGGCAAAACAGACGCAACGGCAACGCCGCGTGACCAAGCAGAAGAACAGAAAGAGAAAGAGTGAATAAGTGAAGAGAGTTGTTGGTGTAGGAGTGGAGTGGAGTGGAAGACACACGCATTCAATGAGCAGCCTAATCAACTTTCTAAATCCAAAACTAAAGCCTTCCGTGGAATGCGATGCTGTCTGCGAGGATGGCTACACAGCAGCGAATCTTATCGCCGATGATGCGGAGCAGTTGGAGCGAGGCTTTCTCTGCTTTGCTGTCTGTAAGCCACCCATCGAGATTGTCTTTGACTTTCCCAAAGCCATCGACATGAAGGTCATCAAGTTGTGGCCCAGCTCTGGTGCCCTACGCTCGACTGGATTCGAGGTGCATGGGAAGCACGATGGGATCTGGGAACGAGTTGCATACGTACGTGACCTTCCCAAGGGTATGGATTCGGTAACATTTTGCTATCAAAGTGATTACAATTCACGCAGCAGCGCTGCAGCCGCTCAGCAACAGAGCGAAAAAGTGTTTTTCTTCAAAACCGCCCACAAGATACTTGCAACCACAAACAGCGTCAAGATTGTTATCCGTGCAACGGAACGCTGTCCTCCCGTGCTGCGCAAGATTCAAATGTGGGGACTACCCGCCCGCTGTCTGGATAAAGCCGACCGGGAGCTCATGAAGACCATATGGAGCGAGATAAGCGACCCGTATGGCCTGCGGGATCAGGCCCAACAGCAACAGCAGGCGGGTCAACGTTCGCCCTCGCGTCACATTCCCGAGCTGCGCGAACTGTCGACGTTGGAAATCCCCGAGGAGTTTCTCGACTCCATCACTTGGGACCTAATGGTGCGTACTTGCATTTAAAATGTAAATCTTTGTCCTCTTACACGCTGTCTTCTCTGTCCCATAGATATTTCCCACGGTGCTGCCGTCGGGCAAGGTGGTCGACCAGTCCACCATTGACAAGCACTCGGAGGAGGAGGCCAAATGGGGTCGTTCTCCCTCCGATCCGTTCACGGGACTTGAATATACCTCACAACGCAAAGCAATACTGAATCTGCCGCTCAAGGCTCGCATCGAAAAGTTTCTAATGGAGAACTCGGAGCACTTTAAAGCTGTTCCCCGTTCCCTGGGCACCTCACGCATGCGTCGCCGCCACGCCTCCCAGTTCGCCAGCCACATGTGTCAGCCTGGCCAAGGCGGCATCTCTGTTGGCACCTATTCCTCACTGAGCAGCTTTTACAAGCAGCAGCAGCAACAACAACAGCATCATCAGCGCAAGACCAAGTCTACAGTTACTGCCACTGCCACATCGGCATTCTCAGGTTCCCTATCGCCGACATCGCCACCAGCAGCGAAGCGTGCTCGGCACAGTCACTCCGCGTATGCCGTTAGTGCTACAGTCACTGCCAGCAGTGTGGACCAGACGCCTACCTCATCAGTCTCAGCATCAGCAGCGTCTTCTGCCACATCGGCGGGCACAACGTCTTCGTCTTCCATTGATCAGGCCATTCAGCAGGCTCTGCAGAAAATCACCCGCTTCACTCAAGTGACCACGCCCCTACAGCAACCGCCCAGCTGCATCAATTGCCGCAGCGGACAGTTCGCCTACGAGATACGCACTTGTCGGCATCTGGTCTGTCGTGAGTGCCTCGTGATGCTCTCGAACGCGCAGCAGTGCGTTTGCAAGGTCTCTTTCCGTGGCGGAGATGTGGAGCGCTATCACAAGCTGCCGTAGTCGTCGTGCCTCCGCCTAAGATTTAGTCTCGTATTCTAGTGCTTCAATATATACATACAGATATACATATACATACATACTTAGGTTTGTTTCTAAGACACTTTCGTTGCCAATCTTCAGACATCATCCGAGCGTCGCCATTTTGGGCGTCCACTTCACTATATTTAATTTGCCTTCTATTTGATTATTCAGTTCGTAAGCTCTCATACCCATTTATATATACCTATATGTATGTAATATTTAGAATAATTTCTAATCATATCAGCGTCGATTTTAGAAAGTGCTGAGAGAGTTTTATTCAAAGCCAAAACACACACTTGGAAATGGTCGAATGTTAATGCTCATTCACCAATTATCAGTATCAGGTCACACTTAGTCGGCATTGCGATTAAACTTAATATATATACTAAACGCTTGGATACACACTCTGTGTGTATGCATGCAAATTATGATCATAGAGCCAGAAATAGAGCGCGCATAATTTTTGTAGACTTTATACAACCCCCCAAAATGAAAAGGACGAGAGTATCAAGCGCGTAGTTTATATATTCATAACGGAAATAAAGTTAAAAATATAATAAAAATCTATTTTACTGAGGGGAAATACATGAAAGTGAGTTTTGGAGAACAATGGAGCTGAGAACAATGAATTTTAAGTGTTGTCATTCATAGCTAATGACCTCAGTCGTCTATTGGCATTGAAATTCGAGAGAAGTTTGGATCGCGTTTTTAAACAGCTGTTAGGTTAACACTAACAAAGACGGAACCTAATATCACATGTACACACACACATACGCACCTATACATACATTTATGCATAGAAGTACGTACAGTCTGTTGATTACTTAGATAAAGATAAAAGTACACAGGTGTTACATGGTAGGTAATGTTTTTGTAAGAGTTTTGTATATTAGTGTTAAATTTCAGAAAAAACTTGCATTCAAATGTTTTTAAATTAAAAATAATTTTTGTCTTGTCAAGTTAATTACTTGACGCGCTGTAAATCAAAATTCGATTATTCACCCATCTGGCAGCGCTTTACTTTAAAGACAGTTGGCAGCACCAAACCAGAAATAAAGTTTAAAGTTTTGCGTCTGAATGTCTGAGCGGGCGGATGTTACGCCCCAGCCAAGGCGTCGTTTGGGCTTGCGGCTGCCCAAGGGAGCCAGCACACCTGGCCTGCGTCGACAGGTCACACAGCCGACCAAAACTCCTCAAAGCGAAGATAGCAGAAGTAACGACACTGATGCCGCAGAAACACCGCGCGCATGTGCCCAGAAGCCAAAAGCGAGTTCCACAAATTGCCGGCGACTCGGCTTAACACGTCGTCGAACGGATCTGAGCAAGAAGAGACTGGAATTTGTGGCTCAGAGTGAAAAAACCGAAGAAGCTGCTGTAGAGGAGACCACCGAAAGTCCGGAAAAATTCGAGTGGAGACAGCGTCAAATAGTCGAACTTGAATCGGATATAGAAATCTGGAAAAATGGCTTCATAGCAGCTATGGGGGACTTACAGGCACTTGCACCTGAAGTTCCCAAGGAGACCTTGCTAGCACAACTGCACATACCACTGGAAATGCTGCGGTATTTGGAAGAAGACTGACAACCCACGAATTTAGTAATAACTAGCAGTAAAATGTATTTCACTACGAACAAAAAACGATTGGAGAAAACGAAAACTTCTCTTAGTATTTGTGTGGTCGCACTGGCTTCTCGGGGTCGAAGAGCTTGGGATCGTGCAGAAAGTCAAGATCCTTGTGGTAGCCAGGCATAAGCAGACAGTGCTGAGCACGTTGTATGGCCTGCTCAACGTCCTCCTGCTTCTGCTTGCATAATCCGGTGATGTGACGACCGTAAATGCGTCCCGTGTACGGTGACTGAAACTGGGACAGCAATTTTACATTTTTGTAGTTGGGCACAATGTTGTGCTTGCACAGTATGCACTGCTGTGGATCCTTCTCAAAGGGGTTTGCTATGTCAATTGGCTCATCGGCATTCGCCTCCTTTGTTGTTGCTTCTTCGCTCACCGCAGCGGCATTGGCAAACAAACGTGGGTGCAGCTGGCGACCCGTCAAGTTGGCCACATTAACTACGGAATTATTTAGTTATTTATGCAGAACTTCCTTTAATCATGCTTCACTCACCATTCCGAACAACTGCTTGTGTTATTTTAAGCATTTTAACTATTTTTAATTAAACTTTGTTACGTTGTTATGGAATGCCAGTGCCCCCAGCTGAGTTCAGCAGCGCATGTACATTTAAAACATCTGGCAACGCTGCGCATGGTACCCCCTTGTGCAGATTACGCTTTTGTGACGTCATTAATGCCCCACCATAATAATGACGGAATATTTTAATTTCTTATTTATTATTCATTTATTTATTTACCAGTATACCTCTGGCATTACATCAGAAGAATAGGTTAACTCTCTAGGCTTAGATTGTATGATATCACCATTTAAGTTACCAATTGTGCCAATATTCGCTTCAGTTGTGGTCAAATCGGAGTCCGTAGTGCTTGTGACGACAATTTCCGTAGTGCTCGTTTCGGTAGATCCAATTTCCATGGTACTATTTTCAGACTGCGCTTCTGTTGTAGATATAGATGGCTCAGTGGTTGAGTCTCCAACTTCAGTTGTAGTTTCTAGCTTGGTAGACGCATTCAAAAGTTTTTCCAATATATTAAAAGTTTTCTGAGTAGTCGCGTCTATTTCAGTTGTACTCTCGGGAGTGATTGGCTCATTTGTCGTTGTATTAATTTCAGTTGGAGCTACTTGGGTTGTGCTTACAGGGTCTTCTGTTGTAGATGTTGCAAATTCAGTAGTCGATTCTATATCTTGAAGTCTAAAGTCAATATTTTCTAAAATAGGGTTTTTGGATATATTAAAATTTTGCTCTGTAGTATCAGCAAGTATTGATTCAGTTGTAGTGGTTTCCAGTCTTTCTGTTGTAGTTTCTACTGTAGGTGTAGTCGAAGATATTTCGGAAACTTCCGTAGTAGAATTTAATACGGCCTCTTGAGTGGTTGTCTCAATTCCCTTCGCAGTACTTTCCGGTATTTCAGATGTGGTTTCAAAGTCGGGAAGCTGTGTTGTTGTGGAAATTCCACCTTCGGTAGACTCATCGAGCAATGGATTTTCATCGAATCTTGTAGTTTCCTCATTAGATGCAGTTGTAGTTTCATAACCTGGAGAAGTTCCAATAATTTTGAGCAATATAGTGGATGTTTCCAGTATTTCTGTGGTGCTCGTAATCACTTCCGTTGTGGATGCAATCGGGGTTTCACTAGCTGTCTCGGTGGTTTGTTCCATTGCTGTAGTGCTTTCATATCCGTTCGTTGTAGTCTCTAAAGGAAGAAGAGTCTCAACAGTTGTGACGTCAGGAGCTCCTGTAGTGCTGGAAATTTCAGGTGTAGTCGGTTTTAAACCGCTGTGAGTCCGGTTTTTGGCTCTATATGGCTCATAATTTTTCACTTTATACGGTTTGTAGTTGTTTATGTGGTAATTGGCTAAATTAATCCAATCTTCTCGACTGTGAATGCCATTAGTTAGGGAATTTGAATTTTCAGCAATTAAGAGTTTGCCGGAAATACTCGTCGTATACAGCAGTAAAAGCAGCAAGAGTTCCTTCATCTCGATGCGTTTGCGCCCAAATCACTGAGTTGACTCATTACGTTAAGTAGGAAGCATGCAATATAAGCAATTAGTGATTTACCAGACGTACCTGCCGCTTTTCTACCTGTTTTAATGACGGCTTTTGAAAATGGCGGCAAATCATTTGCACGATTCGATAGGCGATAAGAATCGATAAACATTCGTAGCGCCAGGGCTGCCTAAAAAACTGACTGTGATGCGCAGATATGGTCACCCTTTTGCCGGCCAGCTGAGTGCTTCATGCGAAGAAGAAGAGTGGCGTGCTGCAAGTTCCGCGTTTTTCATTTATAAAATACAAATTAAGCGGAATTTATAAACTTAAAGCACCAGATATATTGTTTTTAATTGATATATAAACGAAGTAAGTTGATTATAATAAAATAGCGTGTATGAAGAAGCTGCTATAGCTCAACCGGCTAAAGTTGGCAAACGTTTACAAATATTCTGCAAATGCTTGTCTGTGTGTGCGTGTATAGACTGCTGTGTACATTAGAGTGGACCTGGTTTAAAAGGATAATATACGAATTTTATTACTTATTTTACTTAGAGACTCTGCGTAATGGATTCCGATTTGTATGATGAGTTTGGCAACTATATAGGGCCCGATTTGGACAGTGATGACGATGACGATCAGAGCATTTATGGCCAACCAGATGTGCAAGACGATCAAGATGTAAGTTAACAAAGTACTAAATAGTTGAATCAAATTACAACATTTTTATACTCAGGAAGATGCCATGGACGAAGATGAGGTGGAGCCACAAGATGATGAGGACAAGGAAGTTACCGCGGTGGTGCTACACGAGGACAAACGTTACTATCCATCGGCCGTAGAGGTCTACGGCCCAGATGTAGAGACAATTGTGCAAGAGGAGGATGCCCAACCATTGGACAAGCCGCTCATTGAGCCCGTTAAGAAGCTAAAGTTTCAAATCAAGGAACAGGATTTGCCTGAAACGACCTACGATATGGAATTCATGGCTGATCTAATGGACACGCCACCATTGATTCGAAACGTGGCACTAATTGGTCACCTGCATCATGGGAAAACTACCTTTGTGGATTGCTTGATACGGCAAACGCATCCTCAGTTTGAGAACATGGAAGAGCGTTCACTGCGCTACACGGACACACTTTTCACGGAACAGGAGCGCGGGTGCAGCATTAAGGCTACGCCTGTGACCCTAGTACTCCAAGATGTCAAGCAGAAGAGCTATTTGCTTAATATATTCGACTCTCCCGGTCATGTTAACTTCTCGGACGAGGCCACAGCTGCCATGCGCATGAGCGATGGCGTTGTGCTATTCATCGATGCCTCCGAGGGTGTTATGTTGAACACAGAACGTCTGCTCAAGCACGCCGTGCAGGAACGCTTGGCCATCACCGTGTGCATCAACAAGGTAAGCTTCTACTACTAGCCACACAGGGTTTTCTCCTAAGATTTGCTTTACTTTCAGATCGATCGTCTTATTTTGGAGCTGAAATTGCCGCCACAGGATGCGTACTTCAAGCTCAAGCATATTGTGGAGGAAATCAATGGCTTGTTGAGCACTTATGGCAGCGCCGAGGACAATTTAATGGTATCACCAGTGCTTGGCAATGTTTGCTTTGCTAGCTCTCTTTATGGCTTCTGTTTCACCTTAAAATCCTTTGCCAAACTTTACGCGGACACCCATGAAGGTGTCAACTACACGGAGTTCGCCAAGCGCCTTTGGGGTGACATGTACTTCCACAGCAAATCGTAAGCTTTCAGGCAAAACTTTACACATAAAACCTTTATTAATGTTTTTAATTCTGATTAACAGGAGAAAGTTCACGAAGAAGCCCCCGCACAGCTCGGCACAGCGCAGCTTTGTCGAGTTCATACTTGAGCCGATGTACAAGTTGATCGCTCAGGTGGTGGGTGATGTGGACACCACTTTATCCGACACTCTGTCGGAGCTGCAAGTACGAGTCTCTAAGGATGAGATGAAGTCCAATATTCGTCCATTGTTACGTGTGGTTTGCAATCGTTTTATGGGCGATTGCAGTGGATTTGTGGACATGTGTGTGGAGCACATTAAATCACCGCTGGAGAATGCCAAGCGTAAGGTGGATCACATTTATACGGGTCCCAAGGAAGGCGACATTTATCGGGACATGATCACCTGTAATCAGTATGGTACACTGATGGTTCACAGCTCCAAGATGTATCCCAACGATGACTGCACCTTCTTTCAAGTGCTCGCACGCATTGTATCCGGCACTTTGCATGCGGGACAGGAAGTGCGTGTGCTGGGTGAGAACTATACGCTGCAGGATGAGGAAGATTCACGCATTCTCCAAGTGGGCAGACTCTGGGTCTACGAGGCACGCTATAAAGTCGAACTAAACCGAGTTCCGTCCGGCAACTGGGTGCTCATCGAGGGCATTGACCAGTGCATTGTGAAAACATCGAGCATTGTGGACATCAATGTGCCCGAGGATCTCTATATATTCCGACCCTTGAAGTTCAACACTCAGAGCATTATCAAGATTGCCGTGGAGCCGGTGAATCCATCAGAACTGCCGAAAATGTTGGATGGTTTGCGTAAGGTCAACAAATCATATCCCTTGCTCTCCACACGTGTGGAGGAGTCGGGTGAGCACGTTATACTGGGAACTGGTGAACTCTACTTGGATTGTGTGATGCATGATCTGCGCAAGATGTACTCAGAGATTGACATAAAAGTAGCTGATCCCGTGGTAGCTTTCTGTGAAACTGTCGTGGAGACCAGTTCGCTGAAGTGTTTCGCTGAGACGCCAAACAAGAAGAACAAGATTACCATGATATCCGAGCCTCTGGAGAAGGGTTTGGCCGAGGACATCGAAAACGAGACCGTTTGCATCAATTGGAACAAAAAACGCATTGGAGAATTCTTCCAAGTGAACTACGATTGGGATTTGTTGGCGGCCCGTTCCATTTGGGCCTTTGGACCGGACACAACAGGACCCAATATTCTTGTGGATGACACATTGCCCTCTGAGGTAGACAAGACTCTGTTGACCTCTGTCAGGGATTCGATTGTGCAAGGTTTTCAGTGGGGCACTCGGGAGGGTCCATTGTGCGAGGAGCCCATACGCAATGTCAAGTTTAAAATTCTGGATGCGGTGATTGCCAATGAAGCACTGCATCGTGGTGGTGGCCAAATCATTCCCACGGCTCGTCGTGTGGCCTACTCGGCTTTCCTGATGGCCACGCCCCGTCTCATGGAGCCCTATCTGTTTGTGGAGGTGCAGGCGCCAGCCGATTGTGTGTCTGCTGTTTACACAGTGCTCGCACGACGCAGGTGAGTCCAATTATCAATAAAACTAAAACGAGTTGTATTCTAACTCTTGATCTTTGCAGAGGTCATGTAACACAGGATGCACCCGTTTCTGGCTCGCCGATATACACTATCAAAGCATTTATACCCGCCATCGATTCGTTCGGTTTCGAGACTGATCTGCGCACGCACACCCAGGGACAGGCTTTCTGTTTGTCCGTGTTCCATCATTGGCAAATCGTGCCCGGCGATCCACTGGACAAGAGCATTGTCATTAGACCGTTGGAGCCACAACAGGCGTCGCATCTGGCGCGTGAGTTTATGATCAAGACACGACGACGCAAAGGTCTTTCCGAGGACGTGTCCATCAACAAGTTCTTTGATGATCCCATGTTGCTGGAACTGGCGCGACAGGACGTGCTGCTCAATTATCCGCTATAGATTAAGCTCGGTCAAAGGACACAATAAACGTATCCAACAAAGAAAAAAGTGAAAGAATGAAATACTAGATTTACCATTTATTAGACGCCTCTTGGCTTGCAACAAGACATGTTTAATAGCTTAGATTTAAAAGTTAGTCATGCTGAATATTACAAGCAGAAGGCATTGTTAACGACTGAACGCTGGACTAGGAGTCACCGTTCTGGAGTGTCTCCTGCTCGTAGTCCTCATGTTCCACCTGCTCATCATCGAACTCGACGTCGTCGTCAGCAGTGGCTTCCTGCAAGGATGAAGGAAGAGGAAAGTGAAACAATTGAAGCTATGTGAATAAACTGAATCTTACCTGATACTGTTGATATTCGGATATCAGATCGTTCATGTTGCTCTCGGCCTCGGTGAACTCCATCTCATCCATGCCCTCGCCGGTGTACCAGTGGAGGAAAGCCTTGCGTCGGAACATGGCTGTAAACTGCTCGGAGATGCGCTTGAAAATCTCCTGAATGGCCGTCGAGTTGCCAATGAATGTGGCGGACATTTTGAGACCGCGGGGCGGAATGTCACAGACGGCAACCTTAACGTTGTTGGGAATCCATTCGACAAAGTAGCTGCTATTCTTGCTCTGCACATTGAGCATCTGTGTGTCCACCTCCTTCATGGACATGGGTCCTGTTAATTATTAAAGAAGCAAGAAAAAATAAGTCAAGTTCCGCCTGAGTTTTCCTTGACGCATTTACATCAAAAGGCAAGCAAGTTGGCTTTGATGCGTCAAGTTTATCCCCAAATCCCTGAATATGAAATACTAAACGGCTTCCTAAAGCTTTCTGGCTAAGCACACTTGGCCACCTGGGCTGCCAAATGTTGGTGCCCAAGGAGAAGCAGCAGCAGCGGAAGGAGGAAGACGCTAAACAGAAAACACTCCCAGGAGGCAACTAAAAAAGCTGTTTAAATTCTTGTCGGTTGTTATTTTTTTTCGTATTTTACGCTCATTTTTGTGATTAATTATTTTGAAGCAGTGAGTGAAGCAGGGAGAGAGAGAGGGGCGGAGCTGGGGGGCAGTGCAGCCTTAAGTCACGTTCAGCATGATTAGTTAAGGCCCAAAAGCCGTGTCAGGCAGCGGTCGCGGGACTGGGACCTGGACTTGCACTTGGCAATGGCAACTCGCAATTCCCCAATGGATCTTGAAAGTAAATTTCTAATTACGCGCGTTTTGCGAGTCATCAGTCAAAGGCAATGGCTAAGGGAAGGGAGCAAGCGGGCGGAGCAGTGGGTGGGTGGCACTGGCACTGAAGGAATAACAAATGAAATATTATGCGGCATACTTTTGGGCGCCGCAGCGCAGCAGTTTATTAATTTAAAAATTAGCGCGAAAAAATGCGACCCAACAACCACTACACCTTGGCCCCCGCTCCCTATGTCCTCTTCGCTGTTGTTTTCCACACCCCAACAGGAGGCGGGGGTGTGGCAGGGGGAGTCGCAAACAAATTTGCGCTACGTGCGCGCTGACGGATTGCAGCCTTTTTGGCCGCCAGTCAACGTGCATTAATCATTTTTAGTGGTGCCCATAAGTAGACTTTGAGTTTGCTAATAAAATTGTCGCTGTCGAGCGCTACGTGAGCTGTGGCCAAAGCCGAAAGCCAGCGACAAAGCCATAGCCAAAACCGAAAGCCAAAGCCGTGAAGTAAAGCCAAAGCCAACAGCAAAGCCTATGAACGCCACGGCACACCTGCTAGCCATGACAAAGCGTCCTAGTTGTGTCCGTCTTAGCCAAGCTAGCTGCGGTTGTAGTTGTCTTACCTACTGCCTGCTCTGACGAATGGTCACATAAACATTTAAACGCGCATGTGAAAACTGTTTAGGGTTCGTTACCAAAAAATACAACTATTTTTCTTTCTACACTGTTTTGGGCATAACTGGAATGTGGGAGTGGCTGCTTTTAACGTACAGCATGTGCATGAAAGTCAAGGAGCATGTGGCGTAATGTCAACAACACTTAAAGGTTCAACTCAACCACAAAGTCGAGTCATTCATCAGACAGCGGGAGAAGGAGGCGGAGAAGCAGAGGGAGAGTTGTTGAGATATGGTGCAGAGCGTGAGCAACTTACCTCTGAAGATGCAGGCGACTGTCAAATAGCGTCCGTGTCGAGGATCAGAAGCTGTCATCATGTTCTTGGCATCGAACATCTGTTGAGTCAACTCGGCAACAGTCAGGGCACGGTATTGCTGTGATCCCTTGGCGGTGAGTGGAGCAAAGCCGGGCATGAAGAAGTGAAGGCGCGGGAAGGGCACCATGTTTACGGCCAACTTGCGCAGATCAGCATTGAGCTGACCAGGGAAACGCAGACAGGTGGTCACGCCAGACATTGTGACCTAGTTGAGTGAGAAGAACTTTATTAGTGTGGTCTTTAAATTCAATTAAAGGCATTTACCCATCCTAAATTACTATAAGTTTAAATTCATTTTAAAATCACTTAAATTTAAATTGCATATTTATTTAGATTAAAATATATTTCTTTGCTGCTTCGGTCTGAGGTAAGTTTCCTTTCTTTGTTCACTACCCATTTAACAAATTAGTCAAATTATTACTTAAATAAGAATTTATTTGAGCTGCATCCCATTGGTCACTGTACTTACGGACACCAAGTGATTGAGATCCTCGTAGGTGGGAGAGCAGAGGCGCAAACGTTGATAGCATATATCATACAAGGCCTCATTGTCAATGCAGAAGGTCTCATCTGTGTCCACGCACAGTTGATGCACCGACAACGTGGCATTATATGGCTCAACCACAACCTCCGACACCTCCGCACACGCAATCGAAGGTTGATGGGCAAATGGGGGAAAGGGAAGGGAAATAAGTTAATTATTTAAGAAAATTCACTTACGGAAACCAGATGATTCAGATCACCATAAGTCGGCGAGGATAGCTTCAGCGTGCGGAAGCAGATGTCATAAAGCGCCTCATTGTCAATGCAGAAGGTCTCATCGGTATTCTCCACCAGCTGATGGATGGAGAGCGTTGCATTGTACGGCTCCACAACGGTATCGGATACCTAATGAGTCATTTGATTTTGGCGGCGGGCAGTGGGCGTTGGGCGGTGGGCGTGCATGCAAATAAAGAAGCAAATACATAAATTTGTTAGTTGCTAAAGATAAAGATACAATAAGGCATAAGGTATAGGCATAAAAATATTGTTTTAATTAAATTAAAGTAAGCAGATTTTATGAGTAAAGCAGATAAACTAAACTGATTGAAGATATACTTCTTAATAAGCAGTTAGTCTTTTAAAATATAATTAATTCTAGAACTAGACTACTTTAATTTTATTGATTCTCTAGTATTTAAAACGATTAACAACACACATGTTAAAAGCATAATTAATAGTATTTCGAACGATAAACATATGTGTTAGTTAAACGCATAATTAATCTATTGATCTTATTGTTTCCAATACACTCAATTAACCAATACAATTCCTAACATTACCAACTTGTTCTCAGCGGCTACTTCTGTTTAACCTGTCATTTGCATTGATGATGTGAAACTAAATTTTGGAATGTTATTTGATGCATTTTCTTTGTCTATTCAATTACCACACAAATCAGTTGCTCTTAATTTTCAAATCATACTAATTTCCCGCAGACAATTCGCCAGTAATTTAATACTTTGGAAATTGAAAATGTTTTGATTGAAGATGCGAAGAGATTTCAAATAAAATTGAAAACAAAGAAGATATTTTTGATTTGGAAAATGCATTTATGGACGAGTTTCCACTGCGAACGAAGTACATGGAAATTGCATTTCCACAACAGATGTATAAACAAATGTAGGCGGTATTTGGCACCCCTTTCACTTTGCCCCTTGAATGCTTTTGGTGCCTCTAGCTGCACTCAGAGTAACAATTGTTGTGCTATAAATGCACTTGCATATTGCACAAAACACATATCGTATTACTGTAAATTTGGGTGTCTGAGTATGTGCGTGTGTGTGTGTTTGTTTGTTTGTTTATGTGTAATACTTTGGTTTGCCCTCTATTTGCACAGGCAAGATGCATTGTCTGGCCGACACAGGCAACAAGAAGTACAAAATGCAGTTTTCAGTTAACCAAAATAGCCAAAATGTTTGCTAATAAATCCTTGCAATTATTTAATGGAGCTAGTCCAGGTAGCAAAGCAGTCGAGTTACCTGTATCTGAATCTAATTATAATGAGTTATGCCAGAACATGACTTGGGTTTATATATGGTTTATGAGTGTGTGTTTGAATGTGCAAACAACTGCTTAGTTATTAGTATTTGTGAAAGCAAATCTAAGGAATGTCTACTAGTATCTTGTTGCAAATTAATCACTTTTGCTGCCAATTAAATGTTGAAATAACAAACTTAAATTTATAATGTGCAAATTACAATCAACAAATGCAGCGAATACACTAAATGAAAAAAACAATGAACACTATTCAAATGAGACGCATAAATTTGAAAAACGTTATTAAAATGACATGGCGCGTGTCAGTTTCTGGCCACAACAAAATGGCCGCCAATGCCAAAACACTGCGGTAAATCGATGCACACTGGGGAGGAAAGGTGGAGCTGATAGGGGTAGAAAGGAAGCGTTGAGGGAACTGCTGCTAAAAGTGTGCATAGTTTGGTCATAGTTGCTGAAGCGTATCGGTAATAAATTTACCACAAGGAAACATAAGTTTAAGTCTCACAAAGAGTGTGAGCTGTATGTGTAAAAGACAGAGTGAGAGCAGTTTTATATACTTTATTGGCATAAGCAGTTTGTCAAATGCTAATTTCACGCCTCAATAAACTTTTTGTAGCTCTTCTGTTTTGGCCGTTTAAATTGAGTGCCAAGCAAACCCTTTGAGACAGCATATGTGCAGTAGTAAACGTACGATTATATGTGTGTGTGTGTGAGTTGGTATTGGTGTCTGTAGTGTAATTGTATTATGCATTTCTCGATATCCATCCAATTACACAAATATGCAAACAGTTTCGATGCCTTTCCAGCGATTGTCGTTTGTGGTTAATCCCGAAAATTGCTCAAATTGTACCTAAATTTTGGGCAATATTAAGTTTAAACTAAAGTTGAGACTTTAAAAGGAAATTAAAGCATATTTTGTGATTAAATTGTATACAAACTGAACTCAGTTTTTACATCGATATCGCTGCGTATACGTAACGTGGTGCAACTTGATTAAACTGCTTAAAATGCAAATGCATAATGTTCTATCTGTAGGCGCTTATTATGCACAGCTTTTGTAATTTTCCATTTATTTAAATTATTTTAAATACCCATTAAATTATAATTTTTTCTTCACGTTTTGTTATGGAAATAATGGAAAAAATTTGCGAAAAAATGTTGAATAAATATTCAATTCCTTTGTGGTACCTGGTTGATGGACATTGTGCACCGCCTGTTATTGACAATCAATTTGGCACTAAATTAATTTAATTAAATGGCGAAATGTAATTAAATACTCATGATGCTTATAATGCAAATGAAGGCGTCTCACGTGCCTCGAGGACAGGCCTGGGTAGGGCTGAGTGCGTGTGTAGTGTAAAATATGCAACTAGGTTAATTAAGCAATAATTGAGGCGTGGCATCATCAGACTGCAAGCTATTTGCCAGCTAACCGCTAGTTGCAGAATTCAATTCTTACATGCGAATAAACCATAACATAAACTATCCACGTAAATGTATTTAAACTATTACATTGTCAATTATCCGCAGGTCATTTTGGCGGCTCTAAAATTTGCTGCGCAAATTAATTTAAATAATTTGGCAGATCTGCGAAACGACATCAATTAAAATTGGCATAAAAGCTGCATATACATACATTTATACGCGCAATAAAAATTAAAAAGTGTACAACAAATTTAATGTTAGTATAAAGAAGTCCGTTTGCCCTAAAAACGAATAAACATATTCAAAATAATTAGTGTTTACTAATTGTTAGCTCTGTTCAGGATTATGCTTTCAACAAAATTACTGAGAATTAATCATAGCATAGTTTTTGGCGCTTTTGAGAGATAACAGCCTTCCGGCAAAATAGCATTAGCATGCTTTTCAGAGCTTAGTTCAACTTTATTTTAATAGAAAGCAACGAATATACTTTAAGAATTTTTGGAATTTGGTTAACTTTACAGTAAATTCTGTTCTGACTAAAAATATGAGTGTTTAAAGTCTTATAAATTATAAATTTCTTTGAATTGAATGGTAATAATACCCTAGAAATGTATTTACTAGCTACGGACAATGAACAAAACAATATTTAATATTTATTTTCTTAAATTGAACTAATTGCACAGCATTTCTAGCTATCCATATATTTAACTAAAGGGAAAGTGTATTTTAACCAATAGCACGCACGTTTCTTGGTGTTCTGTATTCCAGCCACAATTGTTGCCATGGTGCGGCTTATGATGCTAATTTGGCTAAAACGCATGCAGGTGTAAAGCGCATTGGGGTTACCTGGTCGGCTTACGGCCGCCAGTGTCGAATGTGCGAGCTAAGCTGATTTGTCTAAGCGGATTTTCCTGGTGAGGATCATGATTTTCTTTTTGTTTTTTTTGTTATTGCCATTGAAATGATCTGCGTGTATGACAAGTAGCATTGTGTATTTGTTTGCTTACCTTGGGTGAGGGCACCACCGAGAAGGTGTTCATGATGCGATCCGGATATTCCTCGCGTATCTTGGAAATCAAAAGTGTTCCCAAACCAGAGCCAGTACCGCCGCCCAGAGAGTGGGCCAACTGGAAGCCCTGCAGGCAATCACAGTTCTCGGATTCTCGACGTATCACTTCCAACACGGAGTCAATCAATTCGGCACCCTCTGTGTAGTGACCCTTGGCCCAGTTGTTACCTATGCGTAAAAATAAAAAATAGTTGATTATTATGAAACTGGTGTTAAAATATTGAATAACATGCTTATCTAATCAAAATACACACTTACACGCACATACACACATGCGGGATAACAATAACATCGAGATTTCTGACATGCACAAAATTAATTTTCATCGTCAGCCGCAGGCAATTTTATAATTGCAATTAACATGAACAATGCAGAGACGCGTGTGTGTCTCCTGCAACAGCAGCGAATATATTGCAGCACAACAACAAGGACAGCGAAATGCACTGTGTATGATAAACAGTGGAAAAGCACACCACCGCCCCACAGGCAGGCAGCAGGGCAGGCAGAGAGACCGAGAGGCTCAGCAACCAAATGGTCCAATCATAGTCGAAGGCAAGTCTGAACTAACCGCAATTTCATCAACGTCAGCTTGTTTGTACTTATCAAAGCAATGACAACAGAGCATGTTGTACTTGCAGCTGCAACAACTGTGGCAAAGGACACTGACTATGATGACATGATGGCATCCAATGTCGATCAGCTGCCGGGCGCATTCAGCACAAGATAAACAAAAGCACAAGTAGATAAACGGATACTAGATTGCCACACATGCCTGCAATCCATTGAAGACTTATCAGTATAAAGCATATGATAAGCTTCATAACGCCATACCGTCTGCTTGTAACAGAACAAACATGTAACTCGACTACTTTGATATGATTGACTTACCCGCTCCGGATTGGCCAAAGACAAAGTTGTCGGGTCTGAAGAGTTGACCCATGGGTGACTGGCGCACCGAATCCATGGTACCTGGCTCCAGGTCGATGAGCACTGCGCGTGGCACATATTTACCGCTGCTCGCCTCATTATAGTAGACATCGATACGTTCACGCTGCAAGTTCGATTCACCGTGATAATAACCATTGGGATCGATGCCATGCTCATCCGAAATGATTTCCCAGAACTGCAAAATAAAAGATGCAAGCATTCAATATAAATAACAGTTTGGGTTATGCATGTCGTATGTCGTATATGTGTTATTTTATGACAACTCCGAAACGTTTGTGTGCAATGAAATTTGAGAAAACCTCGACGACATTTGTGCTTGTTTTGTTTCTGTTTTGTTTTTGGTGTCGTAGTTTACCACGCGGCGCTAAAATATTATTTTTCAATCAATATATGTATCGGTTACTCTGAGTTTGTGTGTGTGCGTGTATGTTGCATTGCTTTGGCAATCAGTGCATATAAATATGAGTGTCCTTTTTACATGCCGCTTGCTTTTATGGCCAATGCCAACGACAACAACGCTGCCATCGTCGTCATCGTTCTTGTTCCTATCTGGCTGCGATTTATGCGCGTGCATATGCTATTACCCCACCTCCACCCGCACTCACACACACACACATCCTGCTGGAACACTTTACATGCCGTGAGCAATTTCTGTTGCATACTTTTATGGGCGCGCACTTTTTGCTGCCAGAGTGAGCTTCATGTTGGTGTTGTTGCTGTTTCGTTTTTGCTATTCATTTTTTTCGTTTTTTTTTTTTATATGAATGTATGTGTATTCTTTTTTGTTGTTGTTGTGTAACGAGGGGGAATAATTAAATCCTTTTAGGTGTTTTCATATATTTATTTATTTTTGCCGCTTTCTATGGGTCGAGCGTTTCAGCGATTTCGTTGTGCTCTTTACGCCTTCTCCACCTCTACTTTTCTGCCACTCTTTCTCTTCTCTTGTCTGCTTTACTCAACCCGCTCTTGTATTTATTTGCACGAATATTTTTCTTGCGTGTGGTTCGCTTTTATTAATATTTTTTTTCGCTTTTGTTGTTCTTGCAGTTGTTTCTTTTTACTTTGGTTTTGCTTCCGAGTTCGGTTTGGTTTGGTTTTGGTTTGGTTTGGTTTTATTGCTCAATACGCTTCGTAAAACATTTCACGTTTGTTGCGCATATGAATTTCAAATTTTTAAAAATGTTTCAATCGTTTCGTTTGCTTTTGTTGTGCAGGTGTGTGCTATACGTTCTATATATGTGTGTGTGTGTGTGAGTGTGAGTGGGGACCTGAGGCTTGTACGACTTGGGTATGAAGAGTTGGGATGCCAAAATGCTAATTGTGAGAAAAACGCAATGTGCTGCGACCGCCACTCACGTTGATCGAAATGATTTTTAATGGACTTAAGCGCCAACGGACATGAATTAATTTATTTTCTTTCGCATTTTATATATATGTACGATTTGGGGTATGAGTATGAGTACGAGTATAAGTATTGCATTATTTTTGTTTTTTCAGTATTTGTCCGAGATTGGCTTATTTCCTGTATAAGTTATTTTTTTTATAATTAATGCCTGAGTAGACACCTAATTTTATGAAATCATAAAAGGTTTAGTTAATCCTGTATATAATGCGAGGTCGTTTTATTTTTAAGCAGCTGCAGGTGCTTTAGGTTCTGTAGTCTCTTTGCTGTCATCATATGATTGTCCATTTCATTAGAGATGCTCTCTTAAGTATTCTTAAATAATTCATAAACCACTGGTTAAGATATATTACTTGACGTTGAAGACTTTTACGCCAAGTAGCAAATGCTCATAACATAAATATTTCGAATTGTCAATTTCTAATGGCTTTGCAAGCACAATTCGAAAGTGAAAGGACAATTTTGGCTGAAATCCATTAAACTAAAGTGGCTCAGTTTTATAAACTTTTGAGGAAAATGAAACGGTAATTTTAAGTAGATTGATTTTTATGCAAGAAATTTATTTTACCGTTTTTTAAAAGCTCACACAATTAATTGCTTTCTTTTTAAATTGTTTTTATACTTTAGAATGAATTGTAGATAATTGTAAGAAAAAAAGATTTTAGTGGAAAACGCTTTAAAGAGAAAGAAAATTACCCTTTTCTGTTAGCAGTAAGCAAAAAATTAATTCATTTTAATTACATTTTACAGTCTAAGCACTGCCTGATAAAACCAGATTTTTTTTCTCCTGTATTCCATGAATGCATTTATTGCCAGTTTTTTGATGTCCAGGTGTGTTAAAATCTCACTTTGAGCTAGTGCTTTTAGAGCATAAACGCTTAGCATTAAAGATATATGAGCTCAGCATCAGCATTAAAAATGCTGAATATAAAAAAAAGTAGATAATCTTCAAAGGTAAAAGTTGGAACGCTCTTCACATGGCACTTAAATAGGATAATCATTGATTGCGCAGACACACCCTTTACTACACCCATCCACACACACCACCATGCAGTATCATATGCATAGAATGTTGAACGCGTATGTTACAGCTCTCTCCCTTTTGTTGTTGTCGCAATTTTTGTTGTTATGTTAATCGTGGCACAGCATAAACGTTCTCTCTGCTTTTGTTGTTGTCGCTGCCGTTTGGCGAAAAGTTTTATTTCTCCATTGGCTTTTAGACACGCAACAATGATAACAAGTTGCACATGGACAAGCAAAATAGTAGTCGAAGCTGGGCACAAAGTTTTGACTTGAGTTTGTCCTTGCTAAAAGTTGTTCCTCGCAAGCTTCAACTCGCTTCCACTCTCACTCTACCCCTCTCTCTCTCTCTCTCACTCTATTTTAAGTTGGCTTATAGCGGAGTTAGCTGCTGCCTTTTGCATACATAACAAACTGGAAATATGACACTCAATTGTACGCATCGGTAGACACTTTTGGCCTGACAATAACTTTGATTTGCATACGCTTCAACTTCTATTTGTTTGTTTGCTTGTTACACTAAGTGTGGGTCCGTGTATATGTGTGTGTGTGTGTGTGTGTGTGTGTTGTTAGCCACCCGCATATGAGGGACAACAACTTGACTGACTTTCGTCCTGGCCCTGTTTGTTGTCCTGGCACTTGTTGCCTGTGGGGAAATTTAAATATGTTTCATATATATATATTTATATATTTTAGTCAAGCCAATTGCAGATAAGCGACTACTTTCGGACTGTTGCTTGCTCTTGGCATTGAGTACCAAACTCAGCTTGGAAAAGGGTGCAAAGTTTTTTCTTTAATTTTATATTCAGTATACTCTAACAAAGGCTAATCTTATGTTTGTATGAATCAGTTGGCAATAGTTGTAGAATATACTGTATGAGTTGAATTTATTAGGCAGTGTTTTGTTCTCACTTTTACTTAAAATGAGCAAAAGTTGTAAATGAAATCCTACACCCTGAAATTTTTATATTCTTTAAAAACTTTATTATAAAACCGAAAAAATTAAAAATTTTATTATAACCTTTCGCATTAACTTTATGTACAGTTATGTATCTGAAAGTCCAGAGTATTTAATAATTGGATAACTTTTATCGGCAATCATCTTGTTCTTCTTTCATAAACACAGAGAGCATATTATATATGTATATTATGGAAAAGTTTTAGCTTTGCGCTGTTGCTGTTACCAAAGGACAGGTGAGGAAAGGAGAAGATCTGTCGAGTTTCCAACTGTCCGTTTAACATTTTATAAATATCTACTCATGCTTCTGACACGACACTGTCAGTGGTTTGAGGTGGGTTTGATAAAGTGGCTTCTACAAGGCACCTTCCATACTTTTGGTTTTCTTTTTACCTTTTTTTTTTATATTAAAAAACAATAACAAATTGAACAAAAAGGAGTAGGGGAAAAAATAATTATGCTGCCTTCATTTGCGTGAAACTTTTGCTGTGGTCAAATTGCTTAATTACAAAATTGCGCACAAGTTAAAAACTAGAGAAGTTTTCATCCTCCATTCCACAAAAAAAATGGAATAAAAAAGTAAAAAATTAAACTGTAGAGAAAAGAAGAAAATGATCAAATTAAAAGTAAACAAAAGGCAACGTGCGTTGACCAAAGCGGCGCCATTTTAGCAGCCATTGCCATTTTTGTTGGCGCCGACTTTTTTATGTGCAACATTGGCTCGCACTTGAAAGAAACTCAAAATTAAAATTCTCAAAGCGTTCAAACAAAAACCAAAATACGTTGGCCAAAACCAGCCAAGCAAAAGTCAAGTGGCAAAGTCACCAAAGTCTTCTAGCAGCAAGCAACAAAAAAAATGAGCATAAATTAATTGCGGCTAGAAAAGAAGAAATGAATGTGAGCTCACTGTGTAGTTTTAGCTTTGTTCCTGAGACAAAAGGACATTTTAGTTTGTGTTAGCCGTGGATGCAAAGGATGCAAACTGCGCAAAGCAACGGAAGTGCATGTCGCACCGGAAGTGACTGAGAGAAAGCGCCATGGGGATTTAACTGGGAGGTCGCCACGACAGCGACTGTGACTGTGACTATGCACAGCAAATTTGCCAGCCAACTGAGTTGGAATATTGAATTTGACGTTTTAGAACGCACAACGTGCTCAACGCATAAATGAACAATTGCAACAATAATAAATCACGACAAAAGACTGTTGAAGATATCTGCAAGTTATCGGCATCATTAGTCTGAAAGCCAGCATAGTTTGCCATAAATTCATTGCATAAATTGAAACGTATTTATTGATTAAAGTAATAATGCACTTAATTGAGCTCAATCTGCACAGTTGAGTGTGCAGGAAATATTTGCAAATTTAATAAAAATGCTAAAATCAATTAAAATATATAATTACATAAATAAGTGGCATTTTTTTCCATTTGTTATGTAAAGTCCGTATTTACTTGAATAAATTACAAAATGCTGGAAATTAAAAATAGTAAAATTCTAATTAACATTCCATTTGCAGCATATCATTAATGGACTTGTTATTGGATTGCTGCTTCAAATCCTGCGCAAGCGTTTCACATGTCATCACAAAGTCAAGAATGAATTTTAAACGTAAAAATGATAAAAAATTTCTATTTAGATTCGTGCGAGTTGAATTCTAATTGAATTTTTATACAACTCCGCGGGGTTAAAACTAATTATAAAATAATAAACAGGATTGAAGCGCTTTGCCAATTTACAAATGCGCAGAAAAGCCGTGTGATTTGCGTTTAAAATGCAAAACACGCGTTGTCAACTAAGTCAATTTATTTTAATTTCAGAGCCGCAAAAACGAACAAATATATACGTATATAGATTTATATGTGTGTGTGATGTCCATTAGCGTAATGAGCTTTACTCCCGGACAGGACTCGGTGTCATAAGCAGCCATAAAATAAAAATGGCAAAACACACTCAAAGCTTAACGGCCGCCCATCGATAGATGACATTTTGCAGCCGCCGGTCATAAACCATTTTGATGCGACAACAAAAAATTGAAAAAAACAACACACACATACAAATATACTCACACCAACATAATGGGAGGAAGAAGTGTTTGAAACCCTTTTGATATAGAACAGCAGACCGACCATCTGCAGTTGATTCTGAGCTGCTCAAAAATGCAATTTATATGCGCGCGTCGCCAATAACGAATTGTCCCCCAAACTACACTAACTGCCAGCTGGGCGCGTGTCAACGCCCCCTTCAATACAGTCACGCCCATATGAATAAGTATATTTTGTAATAACACTAAAAGGATCGGGTCCGAAATACTACCTTTATGGCTCATATTAGAGCTGGAGTTGGAATCGAAATTGGAGGTAGAGACAGCTATAGAGTCAGTCGTCATGGTTTAGTCGTCAGTTTAGTGCAATCAAATTTCATAGCATACTTTTTGGGGCAGGTATAATTATGCAACTCGTCGCTATGAATCAATATTACCGTTGTGCTCTGTTAATTTATGGCCAATCTGTGAGTATGTGTGCACAATTCACTCACACATACTCACATGTAGAATTGCGCTCAATTTGACAGAACGTGTGAATTTCGAGGCAACGTCGGTTGACCAGTAAAAAAAATTGTAATTTTTACCCCGAATACATATACCGTAAATTACCCTTTGTCTATGTATGGGTGAGCTGGGCTATATATGTGTGTGAACGTGTGTGCGTCAGCTGCATTTGCAATTGCATTTCTCATCAAGTGCATCAATTTAAATGTGGCCACTAATTGTCATTATCAGCGCATTGCCAGCGCAATTTGTTCTTGCTTTCATTATTACTATTGCTGTTGTTAATATTGTTATTGTTGTTGTTATTGTTTTTTTATTAAACATAAATGCGCATTGGTTTTTCATGCAGCTGACACGCGTCCTTTCAAAAATTCATTTCATTGGCCCGAATAATTGAATAAAGATTCGTTTTGCAGCGAAATGTAGCTAAAGTATTCATTTCATTGCAATGTCGACTAATTGCAATCGTTAAGAACAACTACTCGCTTGATTGCAAGTAATTTATTGTTATTTATTATAATATTAATACAATTTTCATTGAACATTCCTTTAACAACTTTTCGGAAAGATAAACAAGAATCAGTTATACAAACACGACTCAATGGAATTGTTTTTATTCATGCAACAATTAATTTAGAATCTTTACAAGTTTGTTTGGTTGTTCTTTAAAAATGTATAGCTTTTTTAGTTAAATCAATTGGCAGAATGTTTTAAATATTAAAGCAATTTACTTTAACAAAGTAAAAACCAAATTTGCTCATGTAGATTGGTTTTTTTGTAACAATTTACATACACACACACACACACACACACACAGATAGGCTGTAATATGCGCGTCTAACAAACAATTTCAATTGAGATTTCAATAATTGTCGATTTAGATATGTAAATATTTAGACTATACTTATTTGGTCGGTTGGTCTGATGTTGATTTAACTAATGTGCAGTGTGTGTTGTGGCAACCACGATTGTGTTGTTGTTGTTGCTGTTGTTGTACCCTCGCCATATTGAGGTAAATATTAAAATTACGTGTAACCTGCACATTGTCATATTCATTTCACTGCTATTACAAATTCCAGCTAACAATTGCCATCACATTTGATTGTTGGTCTCAGATGCTCTGATCATGGGCGACAGATTTGTTGACTTTACATTTCGTTTTGTTGTAGAAATTCAGTTGGATCTCATTGAAGTGCTCGACCGACAACAATAATATTTGCTAATGGCCAAAGTCTTTGAGCAGTGGCTGTTATCATTTTACAAGACATGTTTTAAGTGTCTTCGTATGCATAGAAATGACTCGATTTGTACTTTATCATTCGAAACACACATACATACACTTATTTATAGTCTGAGGCCTGAGGGCAGGAGAAAGAAACAGGGAGTCAGCGGAGAGTGGGGTGAGGAAGAGTAATAATAATAATATTTATGTGGCAAGTGATATGAACTTCATACACTGGAGTATGTTTCGGCAATAGCTAAATAAATAAACAGTGTCAGAGCAGGAAGTGTGCACACATACAAAGACGAGACCTGTATGTGTGTGTACATTGAGTGTCAGTCTGATGTGTGGTGCCTCATGTGGTGTTAAACATCAAGTGCTGGCCCCAACTGCTTCAAATGTAGCTGCCACATATGCGGCATCAAACCCAACTCAGAACCTTTTTGGAACTTGCCAACATTTCAACTTTATTGACATAAGGTGAGCTAAATAAATATCTAAATAGTTTAACGCTTAACCGTGAAGCGAATATATTCATAGAATTTATTTCCCGAATGGGTTTTAAAGTGAATAAAATTAACTCTTTAAAGACCCAGCACATCTAATAATAAACAGTGCTTAAATTGCCTTTGTTTGTTAGCTCATGATTCCACAATAAATTAATTATAAAAGCCAAAAAAAAAACAAGAGCAGATGTTTACATATTTTGTTCTTTTGTCATTGTTTTTTTTTTGCCTAATTCCATTGTCATGATATATGCGCGGTTTTGTACATGTCATGTAAATAAGTATGTTGTTGTGGTTCATGTAAAGAGTTTTTTCTCTATACAGTTCAAATTTCTCCTCTCTCTTTTTTCCTTCTCTCTGTTTATATCTCTTGTTGTGCAGAATAAATGACTGAGGGCTATTAACGCAAATATGTTTGGTTATATTATTTTTTTTCTTAAATGCAATTTATTTTTCAACAGTTTAATGACCGAAAATGTCATTAAATCAACGGCAAGTGCATCAGATAAAGAAATGAATATCAAATATCATATTTATTATTTAAGGTCAATTTCTCTGTGACTTCCACTCTGCAATTTTGCTGATAACATGGTTTAATAGTTGTTTACAACAAAGTTCATAAAAATTTAAGTTATTTTTGATAAATAATCATATTTTCTTTGTATTAAAAATTGATCTTTTGTATGGAAAAAAAATATTGTTTTTGTTGAAGGTTTTTAGTTCTAAATGTTTCATTTAATAAAAAACAGCTCAAAGCTTTCTGATGATGCTTAGAAAAAGGAATCAATTTACCAAAGAACTTATTACTCATCCAGAATGTAATTTTAATTAACACACAATTTTTATAATAAAATTAACAACTACAATTGAAGTGCTACACAAAGTAATTTAGATTTGGTAAACTTGTTCTGCTGAAGCATTTATTATCATTGAAGAATTATTGTTTATTGAACATATTTTTGGACAAGTTGCCAGGTGATAAATTTAAATAAATGGCATTATGGTTTGGTGTGTGGAATACGAATGCAAATGGATTTGCTGTTCTAAACCATTGTTAATATTATGGCTGATCAATTATTTCGCTTGGCCATTTGGTTATTTGTGGTTTAGTTGTTGGTTATCAAATATCTTTTGGCCAAATTCGCGCCATTCACCTGCAATAAATTATAAAACCGATGGCAATTTTTCAAGGATACACAACCAAACAGACGCATATGCCATGCTTGTGTGTGATTATATTTAAATGATAAATATTTTGACCGCATTCGGTTTTTAATGAGGTTTCTCTCTCTTTCTCTGCAAATGTTTTACGCTCTCACTTTGTTTATTTTGGAATTCCATTTGGAATGTTTTTGGTTGCACAATTTGTCAACGTAAATAAAACAAAAACGTAAAAAAACAAAACAAAATGAAACCAAAAACCAAAATGGAAAACGTACAACCGAAAACAAATCTTGATTGTTATTCTACTCCTTGTTTCCTTTTTCTGTGTTTTTTTTCCCTTTATTTTGTGAGTTTTTGTTTTGTATTTGGTCAATTGCATTTACCATGATTTGTTGTTGTTAATTATGTTTCGCTATGCAATAAATTTGCAAATACTATCGCAGCATGTGGTTAATATCTGTCAGTATTATCTCTTGCCTCTGTGAACCCGGCTCAAAGTTATATGCTGTTGCCTGCTTATCGCTGCTCCGAGCCGGCAAGACTAAAATGTAAATGTGTAATTGCCAATACAATTGCATGCATAATTTACACTTGCAGGGCTTCAGGCAATACACGTGTATCTCTGTCTGCGTGTGTTTGGGTGTGTGTGTGTGTGTTTGAACATGTATGCACAATTACGAGACTGCAGACCGAATTAAACCTGCAAAGCTTTAAATGCATTTTGAGCTTTATTCTTTGTTGTTGTATTTTTTTTTTTAATTTTTTGCCAAACACTTTTGTATACTCTGTAGATATTTGGTTGTTAGATAGGGTAGCTTGTGTTTTTTGTAAAAAGTGAAGTGCAGAAAGTAATGTAAGCTTTTTTTGGCGTATACTTAATATGCATTTTAAAAATAAATGAGTCCATAAAGATGCAAGATCGATCAGTATATTTGGTATACAGTTGTGCACTTTATATATTACTTCTTCTACTATTCGCGTAACTATATGGTATCTTCCTGTTGCGCACATTTTAATCGCACATTCCAACATATTATTGGTTTATTTATTTCGTAAATACCAGATTACAAAAGCGCAACATATTTCAGGTGGATTTCTCCAGCTGCCAGAATATCTGTTGCCAGGCTGCCAGGTGGAAAGTGGCCAATGGTAAGTGGCACGTGGAGAGAGACGGACAAAGCATAATTACAATTTGTGGCGTGCAATTTCAATAATATAAAATTACCAAAGTAATTGAAAATTCACAAAAAAAACAAAAAAGGAATGGAAAGCAAAGCGTAGGAAAAACAACAATAATAACAATGATAATGATAATGAAACATATGCCATGGGCTTCATACGAGTGTCAAGAGGCGACAACATGTTGCATGGAATGCAGAGCTTGCAACGACGCGTCGCTGCTGATGCATTAAGAGGCAACATGAGAAATTAATGAGCAAAGGAGTGGAATGCTTTTTAAAAGTGTTAAATAAATAAACAACAGAAAGCCTCCAAAGCTCATTTGTTCACGTCTGCCAGCAACAAAAACTGCTAACAAAACGGTCAAAGGGCTCATTGTAGCCCATTTGCCTGGCAAGCGGCTTATCAATGGGCCACAATTGTTGTACTTATGGGTTATAGACGCTGTGGCAAGACATCATGTCTCCAGTGCATACACTCTTTATCAGCTACCGGGTAACTATGCGCCAATTTACACCTGCAACTTTTCGGGGGTATTCAAGCTCAAAGAGTTGCATAAATATATAATTTTTGTTGAGTGTAATATGCGCAAAAACAAGCAAATTTGCTATTGTTTATTCATAATCAGTTTGTGCAACGAAGCGTTGTTGCCTCCATCAGAGTGTGCCCCAGGTTGTGTGTCCGCGAAGGGCGAGGCACAAGGGGCGAGAGAGCACGTGGCTTATGTGTAAACTCCATTTTGTATGCATAAACGCATTTTTATGTAAATTGAAAAATATTTTCAAAAATTGTATATTTTATTTCTACATTTTTATGCTTGTTGTTCTTTTCTACTTTTTTACTATACAAATTTATTTGTTTTTATGCATTTTTAGAGTAGAAGAAAGCTGCTAAAACAAATAGGAACGCGCAATTTGATTGCAGACTATAAACTACCCGTTAAGCAAATTTTTTTTTCTAATTTTAAACTTTTAATAGATTAAAGATTGATTAGGTTGATATTCAGTAGCGAATTTGCAGTCGGTTCTTAGCTTTCTATGATTTGGATAAGAGCCAGAAACGACTGTTTTTCTGTCAATAACTTAGGAAAATGTGTGTATGCCTTTTAACTAAAATTGTCGGGTATTTAAAATTTATTCGTGAAAGATGCGCTTTCCTACTAAATAGCATACAGCTAACTAATACTGCATGGGTAAGCTTTCAACAATTCTAATTGATATTCCAGCATATATATGTAGTTGTGCTCTATAGCAAAAGTACTAACAAAGTTAGTAGATGCTTTAAGCAATACAAGGATAGAACTTCTATCAACTAACATATCAATATTGCATTTGCATATTTACCGCTAACAGCATTTGCAGCAAAGCACAACTAGAAAAACATGCCACCAACATGTCAGGTTGGAAACCTAATACCAGCAGCTACTTCTGCACCTCCTCTGTCCCTTCCAACATACCCCTTTGGATGTGCTACGTCTAACCATAAAGAAATTATAGCTGCGATAGTTGCCAACGTTATCGATAATTCAATTTTGTGCATTATTTTGGTGCTGTGATGATGCCACGCCATTATGAGCTAAAGCTAAATAAATGTATCCTAAGGCAAGGCACAACACAGACACACACACCACGTACACACAGGCATGCTACATTTGCATGCGGTATACGCCATGTTGTATCCTTTGCTTTTCTTGGCTTTACAAACTCTTTAATTTTACTGTCCGTTGCTTGCGTTTGGGCATTTGTATACCCTATAAATTTTAAAAAGTGATTTTTGATATAGAATTAATTTTTATATTAAACTCAAGCATTTAATAATGTAGATACAATTATTATTTTGATTAAAAATCATTTTCTTTTCAGTAAAAGTTTGCTATATTGTTTCTAGAACATTTTCAAGTCTATCAGTCTCACATGCAGCCCTTGGTTCTTGTTGTTGTGTTAAAAGCACGACATCGTTGCACTCGTCCATAAATTTTGCCCACACTTTTTTTCAAACACATTTCTCATATCCATTTCTTTGGTTCTTTGCCTGCACGTTGTCATCGTTTGCTTTCGGCGAAGCAGCAGAGAAGCAAAGAGATACAGAGAAAGAGAGACTGATACTAAAAGAAAGGGAGCTGAGAAGAGCTTGAATTAAGGGCGAAGACGGCACGCCGTAAATAGATTTTCCCTGTTATTGTTCACAAAATGATTTAGGGAAAATTAGGTTTATGTAAATAATGAAAAAAAAAGCATTGGCTGCAGGCCATGCAAAATATCCAGGCATGGTAAATATATGGTACAAGTTCGTATGTGTGATCAATTTCGGAGCGGAAGACTTACGGCCAAGCACAAAATGTGCCAGAAATAACGATTCGTAGGGTGTAAATCTAAGGGATTAAAAATGTACGAACGACAAAAAAATACTGATTAAAATGAAAATCAAAGAGGCAGCGCTTTAAAGCCATTCTTTTCTAAAAACGCTGCAAATGTAATAAAAAGTATTATAAAAGCTTTAAATATGTGCCATATTTTTATCAGATCAATAATCGTATAAATGCAGATCATAAATTTGCTAAGCCTGTTTATACAACAAAATATTCTATTAATTTATTATTTAAAACTTCTGACAAATTAAAATTTATATAAAAAAAAATTCTATTGAAAAATGATATCGTTTTTGTTGTACTTTTTCCTCTTGTTTTCTTTATCGCGAGAGCAATTGATTTAAAATATGAATACACATATATATACATATATGAAACAAAACAAAAAATTGCAATTTTTTATGGAAAATTGTTGTCTTCTGCTGCTGTGCATAAATTTGTCTATTTAGTGAGCTTATTTTTCGCCACGCATGCACTTTTGCATATTTATTATTTATTTATTTTAGCGTACAAACAATAATTCATACGGACAGCCAATTAATCAGAAATGGACATTCAATTAAATTACAAAATAATATCGACTGAAAATGAACAAATTTATATGTAAATAAATAAATAATGCCACTAGCGAAATATGCTCAATATTATTATAGCACAATTTAATGGAATAACAAAACGTGTAAGGATTTTATCTCAACTGTTTGATCTCAACTGTTGTACAGCTCGTCGGGATCAATTGTTTGACTTAAAACTACGTGCAGCTGGCCACAAAGAGAAAAAAGTCAACTAATGAAATGTAAGTAAAATGGGGTACATAAAAACTGATGGGATAGGCCATGGCTTTGTCATTGTAAAGTGCGGCCTAATTAACTTGGTAACACGCAAAAAAGAGCTTTAAAATATGTTTACATAAAATTGAAGTGGAAAAGCGTGTAAAGAGTCGAGTCCGGGCGCAACAACAAAAAATGAAACCAAATATGCAGATGGGGTAATGTGTGGAGAAAACGCCGCTGGGAAACGAAGAAACAGAAAGAAAAATTTATACAAACATTAAAAAAAAAAGAAAAAAAAACTGTGTCAAACGTCAACGACTGCTCTGTTGTTTTTGTTGCTCTTCTGTGCTTTTCTCTGGATTTTCCGAGGTGGGGTAAATTGTGCGAGTTAACATTAATGCGCTAAATTAGCTTAGAATGAAGCACAAAGTTGGAGCTTAATTTTTTTGTTTTTTGTTGCTGTTTTTTTTGGGTTGGGCCACAGTAATGTTTCCATTTTGACTGCCTTTAATTGACAGCAAGCATGCGTGGCTCGAGTGATAGAGTAACCAGCTTTTGTCACTCCACAAGTGGGTTGATCGCATTCACAGTGTGTATGTAATGTCTATTTTTGTCTATGCTCACTTTGGCGATATGAAAACTTAAATATTTATGACTTCATCTTATGTGTATGCTTCAAACATTGTAAACAAGCTGATTACGGTCTACTACAGGTGGAAGGGGTGGCAGTACGAGCGCTGGTAGTTAGAGAGACGGAGAGGTAAGCCTAACTACAAATTGAGGCTGATAACAAAGCGTACAGAGAGTCAGCCGTGAACAATGCGTCATAGACAGTCAGTACAATCAAAGTTAGAGTAGAAACAAACACAGTTCGTGCTGCTTTAATTATGTATGAATGTATGTATGCCATATACGTATTTATGTGCCTGGTTTTTTTTAACTATCTGTCTCAATCATCAGACGCTTTCTGCTGTGTAAATGGGCATAAAACAACGGGTATGATGTACTCGGTTAGTCGTAAATTTAGTCATGTGTAGAGGGTCAGTGAAATAAGCTGGAAACAGATCTTAACTGTGCACTATAAAAATCACAAACAAATTTTACTGTTGGCCATAAAACCTTCGCTAAAGTTTTAAGATACCCAAAGAGCCTTGTGTGAAGTGTCTGTGTGTGTATCTATTACAATTGTAAATCAGCTAACCAAGATCATTAACGAGCCCCAATGGAACTCGAGTGATTTTTCTACTTGAAATTTTTGTGAAATTTCTATTTAAGCTTGTGAAGTGGACAATGGGTTTAAATTCCTATTTGCAGCTGACAGTTTTAATACTATAAAATGTATTAGGCTCTGGCAGCTGATATCATTAGCTAGATAAGATACGAAACAGTTGAAAATTCATCAACTTTTTGTTCGCTGAGTGTTGTTGCAGTTTTATAGTTTCCCCCAAAAAAAAAAAAGTTGACAAAGCGCCACCTCAAGGCACCTCCTCTCACCTCACACCCCTTCAAAAGCAGAGCAGTTGAAAGAGCGGAAGAGGGAGAGCGGCAAAGAGTGCAAACAGAGAGCGCGTTTAAGTGAGCGAAATGGTGAAATTGACAGAGAGCGTGTTAAGTTCATTCCGTTTTATAATTAAACATGTGAGGTTAGGAATACTAGTCCGCATATGGTGAAAAATGTAATAAGGCAAGGGGCGTCACTAATTCTATATTAATAATACGCACCTTTGAACCAATTTGATTGCCACACTGGCCAGCTTGTAGATGGACAATTTCCCTCATATCGATTTGCGCTTAAAGACTTGACAAAGGTCAGGAAAATTGTATATTTGATCTCTTGGTTTGGTCAACTGACTTGACTAATCAACAGAGATATGCATACACGCACACAAACACTTAAATAATTCGCTCACACAGTCACACACACACACGTACGCTGACGAATAGCGAGCTGAGGGATAAATTTGAAATAAGTTTTCAGGTACGGGTTTTGATAGTACTCTTCGAGTGATCGGCGCGTTCGCGTCGAGAATCCAACGTGCACTGAAATCGGCCACAGCTACAAATAGTGAGCGACCCACTCTGAGTAGTTGGAAGGGGTCAGGGAGGACGCGGGGCGGTGGGAGGGCCTTGTCAGCATTAGTTGCGCTTTGGGCATTTCATGCGGTCGTATGGCAATGCCAAAGAGAGGCAAAGAGAGAGGCCAAGAAAGAGGGAGGGAAGAAGCGCACAGAGAACGGTGTGAAGAATAGTTGAAAATGCTACGGCAACTGATAAAAACAACGACAGCAAATATGACAACAACAACAGCAGAAGCAACAGCAAGTACAACAACAAGAAGAACAACCAAGTGTAGAGCGTGATATGAAAACACGCCTGGAATATTGTTGGAAACCTATGCCGGCAGCAGGTTTTGAGAAATTTTCATTGCTTTTGCGGTTCTGTTGTAACTTGTTTTCCTCATTCCCATTCCCATTCCCATTCTCTGTGCCATTCTCTGTCCCATTCCAATACCCATTCATTCTTGTGTTCTTCTTTCAGTGCAGTCAACGTCGCTCTCACATTCTTCATGCTTCGCAGCGCATTGGAAGAAGCAACGCAAAGAGCGGGAGCGAAAGAGTAAACCAGAGAGAGGAAGCACGCGATAGTGAGCGGCAAAGAGAGCATAAGCACAAGAGCGATAGAGCGTAAGAGAGCGTACTGATGCTGAGAAAGAGAGAGCTTCTTGTTTGACATGTATTTGATTTGAGTGTAGAGATTTTTGAATTAAATTCTACACACACCAACGGGAAATTCGTATTTTTTAAAGCAACAATAAAAATTTGTGTTTACTGAAAAAAGTATTTAAAGTGATCACAGTTTTTATTATACCCGTTACTCGTGGAGTTAAAGGGTATACAGTAATTGTTGTAATGTGTATAACAAGAAGAAGGAGGCGTGGTTTACAACATAAAGTGTATATATTCTTGTTCAGCATTAATAGACGGGCACTATGTTAAGTACGCGGTCTTTTACTGTCGGCTTTCTCTATTTTATTCTTTCTTCCTTATTTTAAATTTAATGTTAAACGGTTCTCACAATTTCATGCCCTCTCTTATAAAATTTCTATACAGATAAACACTCATAAAGATATCGGGCTTAATATTGTTGCCACATTCATATGTCCAGATGCTGATACCGCAGACTTCATTGTCATGGATCAATGGACCACCAGAATCGCCACTGCAGATTGTTTTATGATTATATCCAGCGGCACAGATCACAACGTCGGGCAACATTCTGCCAAGTTGCTGGTTGCACTCGTCCTTCGAAACAAGTGGAACGTCAATCTTACGTAGTGCATCGTCGGAACTTCCATATTCACTTTTTCCCCAGCCAGCTATGGTGACCATCATTCCAGCAGACAGAAGCTTACTACACAGAGCTACGGGTCTTATGCCAAATCCTTCCATTGGATTTCTTACTTTTAAGACAGCAATATCTGCTATGAACTCAAACTTGCTGTATAATGGATGTATCAGAGCCATAACCACATGGTTTCTTTCGCTTGCAAATAAATAACTGTCGCGATATGAATCCCCAGCAATCACATGAAATGTCCATATGTTGTCTACATTCTCTAAACAATGTGCTGCCGTAAGAACATGAAATTTGGACAACACACTACCAGTGCATGTAAATGAGTCTTCTCGAAAAATCTGCGCAGCAAAGCCTCCCAATTGTTGCACACTTATAGCCTGGCCACCAAAGATTCGAGCCTTCACAAGATGCCTTTCTGGCTTATCCTCCAAAGAGAGAGAATCTTCGGAAGATGGCGAATCCATTGAAGCTGGTGTATTGTTTGAAAATGGTGGATCCTCCAAAGCTGGTGAATCCTTCAAAGATAGTGAATCATCCGAAGCTGGTGTATCTTTTGAAGATGGTGAATCGTCCGAAGGTGGTGTATCGTTTGAAGCTGGAGGACCGTCCAAAGCTGGTAAATCCTTTATAGATAGTGTTTCCTTAGAAGATGGTGGATCATTCAAAACTGTTGTATTCTTTGAAGCTGATGCATCTTTTAAAGATAGTGAATCGTTCAAAGCTGGTGGCTCGTTCAAAGCTGCTGAATGCGTCAAAGTTTGTGGATCTTCTAATGATGGTGTTTCCTTCGAAGATAATACCAGTGGAATCACTAAAAGCTGCAGAACTGTCGTAAGATACATCTTGGATCGCTGTGTCATCAATTTTAAATGTTCAGCTGTTTAAATTTGATTTAACTTGACAGTTTGTTAGTTCCACTAAACTGATTAGTTGTGCCATTAAATCATAGCTTATTCGGCCAAGTTATGGCTTATTCTCTTAGCTATTAGCTTAAGTTGTTAAGTGTGCGGTTTCTATAAAGTTTGCGCTGTGTTCGTGGCGTCGACAAGTCGCCAAGTGTACAGTAGAAAATAAACTTGAAATGGAGTTGGACTTGGATATCGGGGGAAAAATTAACCCCTTTTTGCTTTTTTGGACATTTTAGAAAATCGCCGCACGTTTTGTTGCTAGTACATTTGCAGTTATGTGCTCATTGCACACATATACACACCCATACAGATACAAACGCATATACAGCTCTCGAATGGATACAAGGATAAGATATAGATATAGATGGGGATGTGGATGTGGATGTGCGTGCGCCTCTTGCCAAATTGTCGATTTTATTATTTGTGTTTATATGATTTTTCAGCTGTTCTGCATTTTAAAGTGGCTACAAAAGGAGCAAGGAGTTAAGAACGAAGTCAGAGAAGCAGTTGGGGTTGTGAGTGAAAAGGATTGGTGTGGCAGGCTGGCAAAGGGGTGCGTGGTCATAGCATGCGCCGCGCGTCCTCAGCCTCATTTCTTATTATAATGTGAAAAATATCCTTTTACAAATTCAAAACGTTGAAATGTGCGATTTCTTTTGTTGCCGCTTTAACTGCCAGCATGTATCTGTATCTTTATGTATCTGTGTTGGAGTAACTGTGTGTGTTCATATGATACCCGCGTGTATTGTTGCCAGGACAGTTGCTCGAGAGCAGCACGTTCATATTGAAGGCACGGCAATGTTGTGTTACTTACAGATACTTTTACTCGTAGATACCAGCACTCGTATCTTTCGCATCTCTCTTGCCCCACACGTGTACATATATTTATCATTTCGTATTGAAATATTTTGCGCATCATTTTCTAGTAATTTTCTACATGCTGCATTAGTTTTGCACTGCCATCAATTGCTGCTTATATTCTACATGTTTTCTTCACAATTTATTTGCCAACTCATTGTTATCATTTGGGACAGCTGCAGTTGTTTGCCAGATGTTTGCACATTTCAGTATGGATTGTATAAAAGAAATGTTTAAATAAGTTTTTTAATACTTTTAATTCACGAGACGAATGATTACAAGTCGACTAATCTTCTAAGAAATGCTTACTATATTTTTATCTGACTCTGGTTTAGAAAATTAAATTTAGTTTACGTTTATTAATGTAGAAATATTCGAAATAGTTTTGAGAAAAGTAAAACTAATTTCTCTACATATTTTTATAGTAAAGTTTTGTTTTAAAAAAGTAGTTAATAATTTCAATTTGATGACAATTCAAATTATCAGTGTCGGATTTCAAGGGACTATTTTAATCTCATATTTTCGGTGTTTGTCAAGCGCTTTAATTGCACTGCAAACCAAAAATAATGTTTGCATTTGTGTTAACTTTTCAAATTTAGCAAAAATGCATTTCGATTGCTTATGTTGCGTACAAAAAACGAGCAGAACAAAAAATGTAGAAAAAAAAATGATCAGCAAACAAAAGAGGCAAAAGGATAGAAAGAGAGAGAAAGAGTAGAATTTGAAATGGCAATGGAAATGTGAGTGGACAAAGTGAACGAGTGGACGGAAGAGAGGACGGACGAGTGTGACAGTTGCTTTTATTAGTTTAGTTTTTGAAATTAAACGTATTTGCATGTCATATGCAATTTAGCCATGCCACATTTGCATTCGTATGTGTGTGCGCGTGTGTATGAATGTGTGTGTGAACAATTTCATTTTTTATTTTGCTTTCTAGCACTTTTCAAACTATTTAATATTTGTTGATGCTGTTGTTATTGCTGCTTTTTAGACCCCGTATTCTAAAAAAAGGTTGACGGGTCTATTAAGTTTGTCAGAAGGGAAATGTGCATAACAGGCAGAAGGAAGCTTTTCCGATCCAATAAAGTATATAAATTCTTGATCAGCATCAACAGTGGAGTATAAACACCTAGATCTTAGAGACTATAAGAGCTAAGATCATCAAATTTGTAATGAAAGTCCGTCTATTTCGCGAGCAGATCAAGTATATTTATAGTTAAGCTATCGAGACCAAACTTACCCGTTATCATTTACAAGTGATCATGTAGGTTTTATTTAATTTCAATAATAAATTGAAATAGTTACAGTCAAGTGAACTGACTTTGTACCCGATTTTTTTAATAATTTTAGAACAATAAGCAATACGATAAAAAGTTAGTTAGTTACTTAAAATTCCAAATATTCAGTTATAAGATAAAGTCATACGATTAGACAGGGCATAAGAAATGAAACCATATGCACAATGTGGTAGTTAGGCTGCAATCTCCATAGTTTTTTTTTATAGTTATCACATAATTCAAACGATAAGTCCCTGTTAAAAGCGGTATCCGCCTTTGAAGGGCTGGTCGTTTAAGAGAGTTAAAGTATTTTTTAAAAGTTAATTCAAAATATAATTTTTTTTAAAAGTAAAATTTCTTTAGGCCCATTTAGTAGTTAAATTTCAAACGAGTTGGTAAATAAAATCCAATTTTCAGGCCAAATTTATAAAAATCATTCAAATGGCGCTTATAGCTCACTTCCTATTTAAACCGGTAGTCACGGGTTAACATTTTATTCGCGTGCATTCCCCAGAAGGACTGTTCAATACTTTCGTTGCTCAAACTGGGCCAATCGCTAATGGTTCGGTAGATAAGTGATTATATAGAAATTAAATTGATATATTCGGTTAATTTTAGCGTCATGTCTATTTACAAAACCAATAGATAAACCAGGTTACTTTACTTATAATAACAATAGTTAACCTACATACAGAAGTTCTTTTAATTGTGAGATTCCTTGGAAAACAAATGATAATAATTTCCGTCTATGAGTGTTGACAAAAGCGCTCGTATCACCCAATTGATAAACAAAAGCGTTATCAGACTGAGTCGCCGACTGCAAATTAATCATTTCTATATCGAATTTATGCAAATAAATAGCAGTTGAGGGACTTGGCCAAGACATACTAAGTTAGTACTTTGAGAAAGAAGAATCATGTTGTTTAAAGTTTTTGCAGTGATTTTGGCCATTGGTTCAGTTTTGGCCCTGACGCCGCTGGAGACTAGTATTCAAAGTGAAACCATGCTGATGGATATCATCATGACGCCACGTGCTACTGATCCTGCAGTGCAGCAATATTGCTTCAACGTTTATATTCCGATGTTGAAGCAGATCAACGATGACTTCCAGACGCAGTACACGCAATGTCAGAACACTTATGACTACAATGTCAAGAGGATTGACAATGATTATAGATACCAACGTGAAAACGCTACTTACGTGTCCAGAACATCCTGCGAAACTCTGCAGGCATGCGATCGTATTGTGAAATTTGCCGATGCCTTCGATTGTTTCGGAAGAGTTGTAAGTTAACCACAGATCAAATTAATTGGAAAACAGTTCTAATCATTTCTTACTTTAGGGTCAGGAAAATTCTCAAAAACTGTCGGCGATGGCAGGAAACTCCACACTGTTCGCTGTGCAAATCAGAGAAAAGTATTCCTATGTGGCAAGTAAGCGAGATGCCTGTTTCGTTTCTGCCTCAAATCGCTACAACCAAAACCAGATATCTACGAATAACGAGTTGCAGAAATGTCTCAATGGCGATTTCGTCACAACTAAACCAGATATATATAATTTCAACTAAAATCTAAAGACATAAATTTGTATAGCAAATTTTAAATAAAAATATTAACAAACTGCAGAGTAGAGGGGTCTATTAAGTTTGTCAGAAGCGAAATGTGCGTAACAGGGAGAAGGAGGTGTGGGCGGCCCCATAAATTTGATATATTCTTGATCAGTATCAACAGCTGAGTTGATATAGCGATGTCCGTCTGTCCGTCTGGCCGTCCGTCCGTATGAACACACGGATCTTAGAGCCTTGTAGTCTGTAGAGCTATAGCTAGAGCCACCAAATTTCAAATAATAGTTTCGTAACTTTCTCGCACATATAATTTTTTTTTTTAAATCGGTGCGACTCCAAAAATTTTTTTTATTATTTAATTTTAACTTTTAAATTGCGCACTACTATGAGAGTACGTGGTCTTTTACAGTCGGTGCGCTCGAATGTAGACTTTCTTACTGGTTCTTGTTGCATTTGAGAGTGTGCAATTTAATTGCTTTTTTCGGTTTTTGTTTTGTGAACTAGGCAAGTATTTCATAGCGGAATATGTCAAAAATGCTTGTCGTCTAACAATTTGTACATTGCCTTTCAACAACAACAGCAAGGCCAGCAGATAGTGTAACAGCTGCAGGAGAAAAAACAAAAAAAACACCAGGAAAATCGAGTGCGAAATGAAATTCATGCAATGCAGCAGAAGATTTGTACACACTGTCTCTCGCTTTATCAATGTGTCTCTCTTTTGCTATAGTCATCCCTGGCTGCATCTCTATCTCTATGTGTTGCTACAATATTTTGCTTTTAAGCTACGGCTTCAAGAGTGTTATTGTCTTTGCCGTATGGAGCTCCCTTTTTTTGTACGGTTTTTTGGGTTTTTTTTTTTTTGTATTTTTGGGTATGTTAGGCAGTCAAGCAGTTAGCAAGCAAACCAGTTTGGAGTGTCAACGGAAGCAGTCGCATTGTTGGTTAGTCGGCTGCCATCGAAATTCCGGATTTAAGAGCAAAGTAACCAAAATGCAATTGTTTTGCAATTGGCATTTTGACCACATTCTGACACCCTGGCAATATGGCCAGCGAGTGTCAACAGCGGCGACTCTAAATTGCCAAAAACTATATGCATATATCGAATACATAGAATACGTATACGTAATATATTTAGCCCAACTGCACACAACACAAAATGCATTAGGCAGAGCAGCAAGGGGTTTAGAGGGGGGAAAGGATAACGTTGCGACACTCTGTCGATATGCAGAAATGTCCTTAATTGAAAATGAATTTGGTTTTTGGAAAAATGGTTGTTGTTGTTGTTGCTGCTGCTGCTTTTTTCGACTACTAATTCGGAATGTTTTGTGTTTTATCTGCATGTGACGCTCAGCTCAGCTCAGCTCAGTTTGGTGCGGGAGGGGAAGGAGAGGGAGGGGGGTTGTATACATTTGCATATTTGCCCAAGCCTGCAGCGCAGACAGGCAGGCAGGCAGTCAGGCCATGGGCAACGTGGTGTGCTATGCTGCACCACAGCTGCGCCATTGTTTACTTAGTGTCGCCGAATCTGGACAGAACATGGAATAGGATCGGTCAAGCCAGAGTGTGTACTGTGGCGAGGGGCTACGAGTGGACAAACTCTTTTTAGCAACAACAATTGCCGCTTAGTATACGCTTCGAATGCGCAATGCCAAATAAAAATACACACACATATTTGAATTCGACAACGAGATGGAGAACGAGGATGAGAACGAGACCGAGTATTTGTTCCAGTGTCCCGTGTCCAATGTCTATTGCTGCATTTGATGAACGTAGCATTTGTATCTGCAACTGTAACCGTATCTGTATCTGTTTCTGTGACTGTTGTTGAAACTAGAGCTTTAGTTGGAGTTGGAGCTGGGTATCTGAGCATGCATTTATTGTGAATGCCACAGTTAGATGGACACGGCTGCTGGCCTCAAACTGGGCCTCAATTTGCTGTCATGCATGCAAATTGCACTAATGAGCGTTGCAAATTTTGCATAGACAAATGAATGACCAAACACAGGCATCGGTAATACTATATAAAAGATGCCTATAGCTAAATATGTTTATATATGTACCATATACGTAGGGAAATAGAGTAGACACTGTTTCTATTAAGGACCTAATGACACTTCTTAAATTCCAATGGTCTTGACTGCAAAAACGCTTCAATGAGGTCAAAAGCACTAACTATTTTGTCTCTTATATTTCGTGCTAAAAGAATAAAGTTCTTACGCACGGTTGCGTCTTTCATGGAGTAGTGACTGCAACTGTGACTGTTACTGCTACTCTAACTGCTACTGCTACTGCGACAGTTAGAGTTTTGTGCTGCTGCCTGGAATTTTTGCTCATTAGAGTAAATGCACTTAATTAGAGCATGAAAACCGTTTGGGGCTAGACCCCAAAAAAAGGAGCAAAAGAAAGATGGCTGAGATGATTACGCCATTGTTAATAACAAACATGAACAAGTAGAGATAGAAAAAAGCACAAAACTACTTACTCTAAATTACTACAAATAAATAAGAGGATCAACGAAATGCGACAAATGTGAAAAATACAGAAAAACAAAAAGAAATGCAAAAAATAAATGGCATATATTGTTAACAATGTTGTGAAACCAACGTCGGGTCAGTAATTTGTGCTTTGCATTTGCATTTCTCGCAAACTCTTTGCGGTCATTAGCTTTAAGTGTGACCAGAACAGATGAAACAGGTCCTTTGATTGCCATCAAGTCATTAAAATTCATTAAAATTGATTGCAGTTGACCGCAATGGAAAGTTTATAGCATGCAACAATCACAGCGGGATGTTTAGACTTTATTTTTCAATTTTTCAAAGAAGCAAGTGTTTTCCTTACAATTTTTATGAGTTTCCAACGACTTCATAAAGGATGTATTAATTTAATTATTTTACAAGATCAGCAGTTTAAATTTAGTAACTTTACAGAAGTTTCCATTTATTCTTCAGCAAAGTTTCCACTTAAATTTTGTAATGCTTCAAGGAATAGTGTAACTTTAATGGGTCGTAGCCTCGTTTCACGAAAGTGATCAAACAAATGTGAAAGCTGCTGTACTCTTCAACTGCAACTGGCAATTGACTTTGACTTTAGCTACCAGTTTTCCCTCTGCTGCTTTACCGACTGCAGTTCAGGCCCAAAGGGAACGCCAGCAACAGCAGAACATGGGGGAAATTTGTTCGTCCTTTTGCATTTCTTTGTCGTTTAATTAACTAAAAAATTGCTTTTTTTTAATAGTTGTTGAGGGTAAGGCACTCACTGAATCTGAGTCTGACTCTGAGTCCGAAACTGAATTTCGTGCCTGGTTTTGGGGTCATAAAAATAACGCTTGAATGATTTAAGGCCGTAGGCCACTCTGCTAGCTGGAGGAATATTATATTTGCCATTGCCGTTGCCATTTTCCATTTGCTTTTAGCTTTTCCCAGTCCAGTGGAATTTTTCCACACGCTTTTCCGCTTATTTGCCCAACGGAAAATTGCAGCGCGCCTTTTGGCTATGCAATATTCATTAAAGTGAAATAAAGCGAGCTCTGAGTTCAGCTCGTATGCTGTTAGTTGTTCTCGTTTTGTGTTGATTGCTTAAATATTCTCTTTTAGTTAGAGCCGAGTGTCATTTTTCTACACACACACGCACACGCACACACATACACACTAATATATACGCACACACACGTGGGCACAAAGAAAACCCCAATACGCCATGGCAGCCACCTATGAGTTGTTGTAATCCGTCGCATATCTCCATTAAATATTCACAATGTAAATATATAAATACCTGAGTAAGACGCTTAACCAACACACGCTCACACACACATCACACTCTCCCTTTCTTCCCCCTTTCTCTCATTACAGCTGTTAGTACACACTCTCTATCTGAGCAGGTTAACAAAGTTGCTTCATCATTCCATTTGCCAGTGCGGAAATTCCATTGCCTAAGTTGCCTACACTTTATAGGCTTTACTGAGATTGCCACTCCCCCTGCTTCCCTCCAAACACCGCCTTTATCTGCTTCCAAACACCAAGACCAGTGTGTGGTATGTTTGTATCTACTTAGCATTAATACCTGTACTTGGGCTTTGTATTAATTTAATTGAACAACAACGCTCCATCTCCTAAGCTGTGTGAAACTGTCTTCAACTTGGAGTCTCTCATTGCTGAATTCTAGTGTAAGACTTTAGTTATCTATAGTAATACATAATTCATATTTAATTATGACTAACTTGTAATTTGAAATAGCATAAATTTTATTATTAAATTTGTCATTGTTAGCTTAGTTATTTTATCTTATCGAAAGCAAAGTTTAATGATAATATAATGAGAATTATAAACCAACTTGGTTTTCTCGGAGATTAACCTATTTCTTTATGGTTTTTTGTTAATTACACATAGTTTATTTAAATGCGAAATGAATTTAGTAAATAATGATTAAAAAATATAAATAAATACGATTTCCCAAACTAATTATGCATTTGCCGAACGTTTAAGATAAGATTTATGGTTATGAAAGGCGCCAAAAACCTGGCGATAAGAACGCCAACTTTATTTTACGCAATTAAAAAATATATTTTTATTTATATTAATTATTCAACACTTGGCTTATTTACAGCTCAGACTTATTTGCAGTACTTCAGCGATTTATAACTACAACTTAAGCGATTTCCTTCATAACGCTTCCACTTAGCTGGAATATAACGAAGTGCCCCAATACACACACACACACTCAGACACACACACTCAGTCTCACACACAGTTACAGGCACACGGCTGATTGCGCTGTAACTTTTCATTTGAGCCATTTTTTTAGTAGTTTTCGCTTTGTTTTCTCTCTTTTTCTCTCACTCTTTTACTTAACTGCTTTGGCCTGATGTCGTGTTATTTTGTTTTCATTTTCGGAAAAACGCAAATTTTTCGGCGCATAAATTAAAATGCAAATCCTCTGCATGGAAAATCCCCCTGTAATTAACATACATTAGTACGAGGAAATGCAAAAGTTTACTTCTCTTTTCATTTTGTTTTTTTTTAGTGCGCCCATTTTTCGGCGAGAGTTGAAAAACTTGCAGCGCCTTCAGTCTGAATGTTTTGTGTACACTCTTCAGATACTTATATGTGCTATATACACGTACATATATTTTCGTTAATTTTCTGGACAATGACAGTTAGGTAATGGGTGCAAGGGCGCACGGGGCGTATGCGCAATGTGCGCTAATATAAAAATATAACGGCGCAGTGCAGGGCACAGGACATGGCACAGTAGGCACAGGGGCACACGGGGCAGAGGTTAGGGAGTGGAGTGACCGAGGTAACTGGCCAAAGGACTACTCATGCATATGCACCAAGAGGCAGGCTAAATGACTGCTCTGCTTCTTCTCCTACTTATAGTTGCTGTTGTGCTTGTTGTTGTTGTTTTGTTTGTATGTAAAATGAGCAAACACTGGACCTGCCAGCATGTCAGCAAGGCGAGTCTGCACTTTTCATAGCACACTTTTAAGCGCAGGCACTAAGGATCTCACACACACATACACATATACACACACTCGCACACTTGTACTCTGTGCTTGCATAATGAGTAAATTACACAATGAGCCTTACGAGCAGCTGCTTGCACTCGGTTTTGGCCAGAAATTTGTGGCTCACTTGACTTTTGTTGTGTTTTTCTCTCGGTACTTTTTCTCTTTTTGTTTTTAATTTGCAGTTTTCGTTTTTTTTTTGCTGTGCTTGAAATTTTTCCACATGGAAAATTATTTGATTTATTTCCACTTGGACACACTGGCACTGCAATAAATCTTCGTTCAATATGGCAGAGTCACACAAGAAGGAGAAGCGCAAAGAGTTTGGAGTGGGAAGGGCTATGGGGGCGGGCGAAGGGGTTAGAAAGATGGCAGGCTGCACATACGAGTAAAATGCCCAAGGACATTGCGGCATTCTCCTGTGCGTATGTGAGTGTGTTTGAATGTGCGTACGCAGTTGAAAACTAAAATTTTATTTAGTGTTTAGTGCGCCTTTTTGGACAGTTGCAACAAAAACAACAACAACAACAGAAACACCAACAACAACAGAAACTGTAAAAGTAATTCTAAAGAATTTGCTGGCCCAGAAAAACGACAAAGACACTGACCGCAGCAATGCTTTCAATTTTCTACAAAACTTGTGAAAATGCAATAGCCACAACAACAACCAGAGCTAGAAAAGAGAGTAGGGAGCTGCCTGTGATGAGCACAAGTTATATATATAAATATATATATATTTATATGTATGTTTGTGTGTATGTCTCAGCTCTTAGCTCTGAGTACGGCTGCGGTTCCTAGCGTCGCCAATTGTTGCCCCTTTTGGTAAGTGCTGGCAGGTCTATAAAATGAAACTTTATTACTCATATACAGTGCATGTAGTTAGACATTTTACAGCGTAATTGAATTGTTTCTTGCTTTTCTTAAGAAGGGAGCAAACTCCTCTTCCTTCTCTTTTCGCTCTTAAGTGACCGTCGCCCACTTTTTGGCAACTTATCTTCATTTTCTTGGGTAGCGAAAATTTGCCTATGCCTCATTTGGTTACTGCTGCTCAGACTCTCTTACTTAGTTTTTTTGTTGCCTGGGTAATTTAATGAAATTTTATTATTATTAACATGGGCATTAAAGTTTATTTGATGGCTTAAAGTGTTGCAGTGGAGACGGAGTCGGCATCGTTTGTTTGTCGTCATCTTCGTCGTCGACGTTGTACTTGGCTAACCACCAAAACTTGGTGCATAACTTGAGGCATTGCGCCTTTACAGGATGAATGGAAAGGAGCTGCCAGGCGGCTTTGAGCAGGGAGTAGAAGAAGAAGAAGCGCCGAGAACATTAAAAGAATAGCTTAAAATCATTTGACCATGCGCTCCAAAGGAATTTTACAGCCGTTTGTGGCCCCAAACGCTTCTATTTGCCTACAGCAACGGAAAATGGAAAACGCAGGGGAAACTGGGGAATGAGGAAGTGTGGAAAATGGCAACTGCGATGTGGGTTTTACGCCTGGCATATTGCAAAAGGCGTTCAAGCATTAAAATAAATACAAATTAAAATATTTGCTTACATGGGTGTGCGAGTGTGTGTATGTGTGTGCGTGTGTATTTTCGGTTGGATTAAGCAAATTTCTAGTCAAAATTGTTTTGGGTTTAATTGCTTGGAAATGTTTTTTGGTGCTTGGCAAAGACAACACGAAGGCAAGAATTTCAACGCAGACACACAATTAAAACTTATAAATTGTGTTAGAGAATAAAGGGTTTGCAGGTGGTTTTAAAGGCTTATCCACAAAATTACAATCAAATTGACCGCAACACCTCAATATCGAGAGCACAAAAAAGTTGGGGTATTAAGGAAAAGAAAGCCAGTTCACCCTGTAGGCTTATTGTCGAAGGTAAACTCAGTTAGTAATAAACTAACAATAGGAAACAGATGCTTTTTTTTAATTAATTAGTTTTTAAGTGGCTTAACTGAAATTTTATCATATCTACTGCCTTTTAAAAATGCTTTTATCTTATACAGTTTTTTACAGTTTACAGGGTATATTCTACTACATATTTTAAACTTGGAGAGCTCCTCTCATACATCATTCATGTGATAAATCCTTGGGCACAGCAGCTGCTGTTCGATTTTCTACGAAATGTATAAATTACTGTTTTAATTTCATGCTTAAATTAACATTTAATAAGTGGAAAGCAGATGTTTAGCAGGTAAATGATAACAAAGTTTCGAGTTGGGGACTTTTGCTTACATTCGAGTTGAATACAGTAAAACAAATGAATCAAGTCGGTCTATAGTCGAATTGCAGTTGGATTCGTTATCACATTTGAAGCAATCATAAGACAAAAGTTTAACAACGTCTGACATGATATTTACCGAGGGTGGCGACTGTCTGACAAGAAGGAAAAGCTTGGGGAAATGGGGAAAGGGAAATGGGAAAAGGGAAATGGGAAACTAACCCACTGGGAGTGGACTACAACCACACAACAAGGAAACCAACAACAGTATGTATTACAAAATATTCAAGCCTGCAACTCCCGCACCTGAATTCACCCCAAGCAACTCCTTGTTCCTTGCAGGTCGAGGACTCAACTCGACTCGAGTTGAGTTGAGTTTCATTTTGGTTCTCGTTGCGCTCGACTGAAGCACAAATACCGGAAATTGTTGTCAAGATAATTATTGTTATTTGTTTTTCAACAAAGTAAGAAAGAGTGGGAAAAAGTTACAGCAACAAGGACTGCTTGTGGGTGTTGTCCTTTGTGCCAGGAATGCTCATCAATCCGCTAAAGACATCAAAACTCAGCATCATTTGAAGCTGGAGTACTCGTCAGACCATTAGAAAGTGACACTCTACCTACGAGTAACGTGTAACTTGTGGTTGCTTCGTGGACACAAGACTTACACTGAAAATAAAGGGCGAAATGATTAAACATTGAAGCGTTAAAGCTGTGTCAAAAAATATAAATATCTTATCAATTCTTTACACAAACAAAAACCAACTTTTTCAGTTGATTTCATCGACAATAAAATAAAATATTTCGATTGATTAAAATGTTTAAAAAATGTTTTACTTTTTTTTGCGAAACTTTTCATTTTCTGAGAGTGTATGGTAGCACTTTCTTGCTTTGTTGCGGTTTGGCAGCAAAGTTGAAGAGAGAGTTCATGAAACTCGTTGTCGAACAAACTGATTAAAATTTGAGCACTTGATTGATTCTGATATTGCATGGAGAGCTGCAACGACGTAGCAGCAGCAGCAGCAGCGGCAGCATTTTGCTGTCAAGTCAAGTGCACTTGCCTGGAAATTTCATAACTAAGGCAAAAATATTTACCTTTTGAGAACTTGAGAACACGATGCACTTTCACTGACAGCACTTTGTCTGGGGTCTTCCTTGGCAATATCATCATCATCAAAGGGAACGTCATTACTATCACGAACATTATTATCAACGTGAGGTTGGAAGTTTCAAGTGCAGGCAGCGAGTTGCTCTTGACTCCTGCTACCAAGTTGCAACAAGCATTTTGCGGCTAAAGTTCCGTTTCGTTTCACAACTTGTTATTGTTTTCGTCAATTACAAAAGGCCATATCATGTGGGCGTAATATCCTTTGTCTCTCCCCGCCGACATCCCATCACTTACCTTTTGACTTGATGTGTGTGCACTTGACATTTGAACTGCAGCTGTCAAAGTAACTTCAACGCTGCGTGTTGTAAAATGAACGCACGTTGGCAATACTTACCAATACCAAAAGCAAGTTTTTACGGCTTTTAATTAACCCTTTGTCTACGTTTAAACAACTCTACGTATGGACTTCACACTCACACACACACACACAAAGGTATGTGCCATATATAACGTTGTGTGGCCCTGACACGAACATCAAGATTGCCATTTGCTCGTTTGCCCGTTTCGGGTTTGCCGTACAAAAGGATAGCAACTGAAATAAAACTTTCGTAATTAGCAAAAGGAGTTAACTGATTTTACAGAAGGCCAGAACAACATTAACTACACTGCACAACGAAAAATACTTTTGCCTGTGGCTAACAGCAGCAACAACAATAACAATGACACGTAGCGTAATGAGGCGGTAAAAGTATAAAAGGGGGCAAGTAACAAATGTAGAACGACCCAAACAGAAAAATACACTTTTGAACACAATAGTGCTCTTTCTGCTATTGAATACCCGTTATAAAAGTAATATTTTAATTCTGCAGGGCAGTTATTTCTTAAAAGAAGAAAATATTGCATACTTTCAGGTGCTTGTGCTAATCAACTTATCTTGACCAATATCAGTGCCAGTTAGCTTGGAATATTTTTTGTTTCAGACGTTCGATCTGCGTTTATTCCGATTTCCACGTAGACGTTACTGCAATTTAAAACAATCTCCAACTGTGCAGGATTCTTTGTGTCCAATTTGAAAACAGTAACAAGTTATCGCTTGGTACACCCTAACTCGCCCAGTTCACGGGTATAACAAAAGTTACAAATAAATGCAGGAAACATTTAGCGCATTGCGGAGGATCGTTACAATTCCGTCGTCTAGATGAAAATATAACGGAATTAAATTAATTACAATCATTATCGCTTCGCATACACACCTGCCGCTTGCTGGCTAGAGAAAGAAGGAAAAAACCAAATGCCAGTTGCAAGTTGTCTGCAACAGTTGCTGCTACTGCTAAGCAGATAATTTTTGCTTCATTAGCGCACCGCACATACTCACACGCAACCACACACTCACACACACACACTCACTATTGCGGACACAATGCAGCTGCTGACTGCCAAAAAGCGATAAAGTTAATTTGCTGATTGTTTTCGTTGTTCCTTCATTTATTACATCTGATCTCTGCAGCTTACCAAAGCAGACTGAAAAATTCTTTTGCTTAAAACTGAATTATATTGACTGAGGTAATAAGTAAGTGAAAATATTATTTTATTAAGCCAGTAGTAGAGTAACAGTAATTTATTAAAACTATATTATTTTCTATTCCTTTAAAGGAATATTAAAATATGTTTACAAAGTTCTTAACTCATTTGAAAAGTTCACTCACTTTATTTTAGCAAATCAATGTTGTCAAGTCAACTTTTTGCTTTATATGTTCCCCAAAAACTTTCTCAATAATAATTTCATATTTTCAGCAAAGGAGATTTTAGATAAGACATTTTTTGAATTTATATGTCCCCGAGCTGATGCTGTGCATTGTTTAATTAAAGCTGCAGTTGTCATTGAAAAATGCTCAACTGTCGACTGTGGTCGACATTGCGACATACCAAAAATCTATGGCCTTTTTGGTAAATTGGAGAATAAAATGGCAAAGTCCATTGCATAAAGCTGAAAGTTAAATAAACATTTGCCTTTTGGCAATGACAGCTTTTCTGTAGAGTTGTAAATAAATATTTATGACCAGCAGGAGTTCTTGGAATTGAAGCAATGGCATTGCATGTAAAAGACAATTGTAATTTACTGATAATAAATATTAGATGGCAAGGTAATGGCTAAATCTGGCAGGGCCTAACAACAAATACACCAATGATTTTAGCTTCAAACATTTGTTGGCCGTTATCGTATGTAGCACTAATTACGAGCAACATTATGCATAAAATATATGCGCCACATAAATCAAGTGTGAGGCGAAAAATCTAACAGAGAATAAATATTTCCATTGGTTGTAGTTGCTGTTGTTGTTGTTGCTGCTGTTGTTGGGTTCAGTGTGTTTGCTATTAATTAAGTCGAAAATAGAAAACACGCAAAAGCACTCTTAGCCCAGGAATCAGAAGCACGAGAGTGCAGCCTATTTTTAGGCGCTCACAACTATTGCCTGCATGGCAGACCCAAAGAATGCGATGGCGAAATGCAATTAAAATGGCACAGCCCATACGAAATATGTTAAAAGCACTGAACACTCACTGCCACGCCTCCATGCCCAGCGCCCACATTCCCAATCCTTGACGTGCCACCAAAAACAGGTGCCCAACATTTACAGCTTGTTTTCGACGGGCGATATGTGTTAAATGTCGGCCACGCCCAAAAAAAAAAAAAAAAACAGAAAAAATCAGGCAATAAAGTTTGCGTTAGGATCGCTCGACGTTGTGATACCCATCTTAATCCTTTTAGTGCAGAGTTTTCCAATTATCTCTTAGCTCAAACTTGCACTTATTTTGAGTGTCAAATTTGTGAGCTCTTTTGATAAGATTACTGTTATGATTGTTTCTAAATACTAATTGAATACATATTCATTTTATAAAGTCTTTTCGGCTTGTACTTTCCCACAATCCCAGCAAACTCTTTGTTCTGGGTACCAAATAGAAACTACGAAACGTCATTACACTTGCCTTCTGTTTTAGTTTTTAGTTTATATATATTTTGTTGTTGTTGTTGGTGCTTTTTATATATTTTTTATGCCATTTGGTTAATTTGCAAAGCGCATGCAAAGCGTGCAGCGTACGGGGCGTATGCGCAATGTGACCACAAACAGCCAAGAGAGCACCAAATGTGAATTATATGTATGCACAATGTACATTGTTCATTTCTTTTTTTTTATTTTTCAGCAACTTTCGTCTTACATATATTTTTTAAACATTTTTGCACGCACTTGCCAAGCTCGTGAGTGTGTGAGATTGTGTGTGTTTGAGTGTGTAAATACAGCAATTTTAATTACTGTGTAATTAGCGACACGAAATGGGCGAGTACCTGAAATGTGGGTAACTAAAAGTAGAAAGAGAGGAGGTAGCATCACATTAACCGAAAGGCGTGCAGTGCAAATTACGCGACAATGAATTCAAATCAAACAATGTCTGCCGAAATGGCGACATGGCGACATTATGTGGGCGCAGACACAGTCTAAGTTGGGAGAACGCGTAGGGCAAAAACAAAAGTCAGAGAATGCGTTAAAAAGGGGAGAATGCTGAGAAGAAAGAACGTTGGTGATGTAGGAATACTCTTTTGCATTGAATAGAATGTCCTTAAGACCAGTGACAAGAAGGAAACTTTTTCATAGAACTACATATAGAATAATGTAAGGTGATTACAAATTTGATCAATATATAACTGAGCAAACCTGGTCCTAAAAACTATATTGCAGCTTAAACTTAGCTCCATGTCGCAACAGATACAAGAGTATATACAAAAGTCAGTTTTTGCGGGAATAAAGAATATGTCAATAAGGGAAAGGTGACATCAACAAGCAAGTCGCGCAGGACATGAAGACAGCACGCCGAAACGCTGCTGTTCAACCGACAAACAAAGCCTGCACTGAAGCGTAATCATAGAAAGAAAAGGGAGCAAGAAAGAGAAAGAAAGGCAAAAACAGTGGGGGAGAAAGAGACGAAGAAAAGGCTGCCCTTGTTCCAATCTTTTGAATCTGGAGTACTTTGGCATGTCATTCGCATTTTAAAGCAGCTAAGCTTCAGCTTCAGTGATAAGCACTGAAATTAGATTGAAGTAAGGTGCAGCATCAGGAAGGGGAATAAAGCTGAAAGAAAAGGGGGAGGACAAGGAAGCAGCGGTAAAATCACGAGCTCAGGGTGCCCAGCAAGGAGACTAACAAGCATTTTGGCTTATTATTGTCACAAGCGTCAACGCAGCGGGTGAGTTACCCGACCGGGAAAAGAGGGGAGCAGGGAAGCAATGAGCGACTGTGTGACCAATTCGGCATAGGGCAAAACCCAGCTAACGGGGGTCATGGTTGTGCGTGTGTGTTAGGGGTGCAACAACCCTCAGTCTGAAGTTGCAATGTTGCTTCACTTATTTCAATTATTTCGCTTTGTTGCTGTGCTTTAAATATTTATCAATCACAGAAGTTTGTTAGCTTTTCAAAAAAAACAAAAAAGCCCCAAACCACACAAATTCTACTCCTCACTCACACAAACACACACACAAAGTCGGTAAATGTGCGCGCCTCATTCATTTCCGGTTACCTTCGAGTTGTGTTTTCCTTTTGCTGTGGTTTTGTTTTCTTTCTCTATTTTTTTTTCAAGCCAAAAATTGCAGTTTGTGCTTTCAATTTGCATTCATGGCTAAGCGCTTGATCCTTGCTTGTGGACTCTTGTCATTTCTGTTGTTGTTGCTGTTGTTTTTGGTGATTGTCTTTTATGTGCTAAATCTGCGTAAATCAGCCTTGAATATCCTTTCCAGTTGTGGGTTGCACAAAAATTCCTGAGCTTATTGTTTGATTTTCTCTCATACTTTTGTGGAGGTTTAAAATGTGTGTGCGAGTGTGTGTGTGTGTGTGTGTGTGTGAGTGGCAGCTTAGTTGTCAGCAGTGTAGTCTTGCCACACGAATGAATGCCACTGAAAATATTCATTTGCCATTCATTAATAAATTCATGTTCTTTCCGACAACTTGCAGCTTTCCATTCTGCTGGCATGCCCTCTTTCCCGCCTTCGTTGTGCTGCTGCCGCTGTGCGTCGTCTGGTTTATTAGCCATATGAAATATGATGCCCTTGTCTGCGTTTGAGACACCCCTAAACAGACGACTTACAATGCCTTGTGTTTGCTTTTTTGCCAAGCGGCATATTCTTTGAGTTCATATTTATATTGCATACCTCAAGGCGTTGGGTAGAAAGGGGCTGAAAGCAGGAAAGGTAAGCAGTAATGAAGTTACAGGTGTGTGTGTGTGGGAGAATGACTATAAAGATTATATTCCTGTTGCATGGAAGTTATTTTGTGTGAGTTAATGTAGGCAGGTGTAGTAAGCGATTGATGCGTGGGCATATAGGCTGAAAGATACCCTACGGTTACTGCAATGAACGCGTATCTCCTTCTCTTTTTTTCTTTTTGACAGCTTTTTTCTGGTAATATTCCAGATAATGCCTTTGTACTGAGCGCCTTGATGTAGCGCATAATTGAACCCATATAGCTTAGAGAATTATGAGTTTTAGTCGTTTGACAGCAACAAAAACAAAGCGAAGAAAAAAATGAAAATGAGAAAAACATAATAATAACATGCTCTCAATTTGAGACTGAGCCAGAGTCTGAGTCAGAGGCGGAGCCGTAGCCAGAGCCAGAGTCTGGGGCGTACTCCAGTTTGAACTTAAGCACTTCCTGTTTGATCGGAAGCGCCTCTGGGGAAATTGAAAAAGGCACTTCAGTGCCGACAGACAGGAGCAGACACAAAGAGGCGAGGCCAAGGCATTAGGCACAATATGAGTAGCTGCTTTTGGCCAAGTTAGTGAGTCGAACAGGTGGACGGACACGGCAGCCAACGAGCTATGCAGTTCGCTTCTCTCAGTTGTTTATCAAATGAAAAGCCAGTGGACTGTTTTGTTTGGGCCCGAAATGGCAACAGGATGGGTAACAAAATTGCCTGGGTATTAAATGGATTGTATGTGAGTGTGAGTGTGTGTGCTGGTGTGTGTGTACTTTATTTTGTTTACAGACATTTGCGTCTTAAAGAAACATTGCTGTCTTGTAGATGTTGTGGCTGCCTCTTGTCTTACGTCGGGAAGTATTAAGTTTTGCCAAAGCAGGAAGCGCAGGTGATTTGCCAAATAAGCTGCCTGCCTTCCCCACACCTCCCTCTGTTCCATACACAATATAGACTGCGGCATTGTTTGGCAAATTATGGCCTAAATGGGCAAGGACCTCATGTGGATAGACAAACGCCTGATAATAATATCAGCCGCAAATGTTGCCACATAAAAAGTAAATCTATGCCATTATGTCTTTATCAACTAGCCAAGAAAAGTTGGAGGGAGCAAAGCAGAGGAGCCAGAGAGAGGAACAAATAGAGACGTGTGTCAACTATTTGGTACACATGTTGCAAGTTATTAAAAAGATTTGTCCCTTTTTCGCATCAGACGCGTTGAGTCAGCAATTTGGCAGCGACTTAATGGCCACAAAGCAGTGACAACTGTTTTGCTGTTGTTATTGTTGCTGCTGATGTTGTCGAACAACGTTTGGCAATCGCCGCATTATGTTTGACACTTGACGGAGCTTAGGCGTAATTGCTATGACAGCAAAGCGTGAAAATGCTTATGGAGAGTCCACAAAACCCACAAATGGACTTAATGGTCAGTAAGTATGAAATTAATGGCTTACTTTGCACACGGCTTTGCGAATTGTAATTAGAGCCTGACGCTTAAAAAGGATCTCATATGATTGTTACAAGTACACTTAGAGGAAAAACTACTTTGATAAGTCAAATTGCTTGAATTTCGAAAAGAAAATTAAAATGATAACATAAAGACTTGTTAAGAGGTCCAAAAAAGGCATACTTCTATTCTTTTTTTTTTACAGATTATGGAGCTTTAACATTCACAACACATCACTGTATTTTGTAAGTGTATAGTTTCAAAACTGGCTGTGCTGCGCTGTGTATTTTTACGTTTCTCTTGCAATCAGCATTTAAGTTTTTCATTATGACAGCCTAAGGATTCTTACTTTGTTTTGAGAATGAAAAGGCATCAGTAGCCAGTTAGACCTCCTTTCCCCTTCCTCCTATCGCTCTTTCTTTTCCTGAGAAAGAATAACAATTTGCAATTTTTCTTTACATTTGCGTGGAATAACACAATTCTATGCTTTCGTTTATTTTCTTGCGAAGGAATTTTCATTTGTTTCATGCACAGAGATGTGCTGGGCATCATATAATTATTACCTGTGTTGTTTTTTTGCAGTTGCATCAAGTATTTCTTTTATGTAAATGAGACTTAAAGTTGGCTTTTTGTTTTCCTTATGGCCATGTGACGCATTCGACTTGAGGAGCCTTGAGGAGCGCTACTTAATTGGCTAGTGCCTCCGTGGGCTAGAAGGAGTGGGGAGTTTTGGTAACTGCCAGCAATTGGCATGCAAATGTACGACATCGATTAAAATTTTATTACACGCCATGTCGGCTACAACACAGCGTGCCACCATGTTGTACGCCATGTTGTACGGCAAGGCAATAAATCAGGTCGAGTTTACAGGTAAACCCAACGAAAATTGTCAGTCGCTCGAAAGAGAAGACAGACCAGACAGCAGCAGCAATAGAAGCAGCAGAGCCAACTCTAAGCACATCAAATGTGGGATTTTAAATGCCAAACTCTCGACAAACAGCAACAACAATGAGAATTGGGTGTCCTCTTCAGTCGTTGCAACATTGCCATCGTCGTCGTCGTCGAATCTCGAATCTCGAACATCGAAGCTGCCTGCCAGACACTTGACGGTGACACTCTTAAGGTAATTGAATTGAGTGAAATGTTGTCGCTGTTGCCGTTGTTTCGATGAGACTCAGGAATTTAGAAGACCATGATCGGGACCAAGAGGTGACGAGAGCGGAAAAAGGAAAACGCATCGTTGTCGTCGCAAGGACAAATATTTAATAGCCATCGTAAAGGTTGCCAGGATGCAGTGTCCTCTTCGCTATCTTTCTCTTCCTTTGCCCCTTTCTGTTTTCCTTGCTGTCTTTGTGTGGAGCATAGGGATGAGTGGCAGGGGCGGGAGTAGCGAGGGGCAACATCATTATGGCCAACATATTTTTACAATATTCAATTTAATTTTGTCTGTGTGCAACGTGGCTGCGCAGCAGGTGGCAATGCGTCGCATTCTTCACAATTTTATCCGCCTTTCTACACTCTTATTCCCTCTCTTTTGCTAGCTCTTCTTGTACATATCAAAAGGATATAAAATTGAATGCAGCTTAGGGTGAATAAGCTGCAGGATACCAGCACCAACAAGAAAAAAGCTTTGATGAAATCAAAATTGAGATTTAAAAGATATTCCTTTATATACCACGTAAAGGTGAAAAGAGATAAACACGGTATGAGATATTAACACCAACTAATTCAAGCTAGTGATCAAAGCATAATTGATTTAACAAAACTAATTTAAAGGGTATTCGCAAGTACTGCACATTCAACCCAAAATTTGTCAGTTTCTTTTAAGTTCAGCACCTTAAAATATTTAATTCCTTTGCGTACTCTGCAGGACACACCAGATAAAGTGGATGCAAAGAGGTTTGGTTAGACATTGCAAAGGACAAAGCCAGAAAATTTAATAATAAACAAGCGAATAACAAGAGTGCAGTATTTAGCTAACTGTTTATAGAAGACAGTGAAAATGAGCTTCTAACATTGGTTTTCGTTCTGCTAGTGCTGCGGTGGTAAGCTGGTTAGGAGATGCTCTGACTCTTCTCGGCCTTATGATGTACATCTTTGAAAAGACTCTGCTTATAAATAAAACATGCCAACGACATGTGAAACAAAACATGAAAAAATGTACTGTTTGTTGTTTTTTTTTTTATCAACTTTGAAACTCAAATAAACTGAGAGAAAAAACAATTGGAAACAATTGGCGATGGGATTGTGTAACTTAATAAACTACAAATGGTTTTTAGAACAAAAATAGTTATTGACCGGTTTTGTTTAGTTGTGTTTTGTTTACTTGTGTTTTAATAAATCAGCTTGGCATTGTATTCAGATATAACGTTATATCGTTTCTTACAGTGTATTAAGAGTCAGCGTTTTGCTTTGTGCAGCTGAGTAGGAGAGTCTGCTAAGTGTGCTAAGCATGGCATTGGTACCTTTCATGCCAGGTTGAATGTTGGGCATGTACACCAATTATACGGCTTGTTATATTTCATGTACATGTATAAACGCACACACACTCACACACATATGCAGACAACATGAAAAGCATGTAGCAAATTTTGTAGCCAAAGGCAAAAGATTTTCAATTTCTGCTAATATCAAACGAGTATACAAGTTCGTTGCTTGAGGCGAGGCAAAAAACCAAAAGCTGCCAATGCCATTGTTAGACATGGAACTGGAAGCCAAGATTTTACCCTCCACAGACTCCTCCTCTCCGTGGTCTTTTCTCTATAAAGCATTCTAATTCTCCATCTCACTTTTATGTATCTCCAAAATGACAAAACAATTTATGCCGCATGCATGGCAATAATCGAATTTAATTAGAAAATTGCTGCGGCCAGAAAACAGAACAAGCCAGAGAATATGCACGTATCCAGCATGGAAACTCATGTATTGGCATTGGTATTGAGAGTTGGTTAGAGGCAAATGCTGGCCACAATTCCAATTTGCGCCACAGAATGAAAAATAACTTCAATTTGTTTTGACATCATTTGACAAGAAAAATATATACCTATATATACCATACTGCATACTATATGAGACTGCATTTGAATAAAATAAAATCAAATAAATACACCAAAAATAAACACGAAAATGGACGATACAAAAAGGAAAATCAAATTAGAAAATCGCATCAAAAGCATACGCCGAAAATATAATTTTAATAGATTTAGTGGCCCGAGGAAAATGTTGGAAAAATGGCAATGGCAATGGCAATGGCATAAAAGTTTCCGGTTATTGTCATACCAAATATCTGCCAAACCTCCCCGAATTTTGGTCAAAACTATTGAGCAACTATTTCGGTTGTCACGTGCGTTCTGCAAGATACCAAAGATTTTCCATTCCATATGAAAATTTGCCCCACTTCTCCGCACTGACCAGCATTTCTTTCACTTCTCCCTTGCTGCTGCTGTTCCACATTCAAACAATTTAGCTACGTGCTCATGCTTGGCTATTTGGCTGTGTTATACGTGATCTAAGCATGTATGTGGAAGTGACTGTCCCTCTGTCTGTGTGCCTGTCTGTCTGTTTGTGGTGTGGTCAGCATTTCGCTCGAATACACGTAAATAAAAGACCACAAATTGAAAGGAAATAATGCTCAGCGATTAGCGAAAAGTAATCATAAATAGAGCTGTGCCAATTACGTTTTTGATTTAACAATTTTATAATTTTTGCAATGGAAGCACTGTTTTTCTGCAACTGAAGGGCTAAAAGTCTCTTTTAAATAATTTAAGTGAAAGGGTTAAGCTTACATATTTTATAGTAGTTCGGTAATCTTTAACACTCGAGCCGTTCGTCCATGTAACATTCGCTATTCACGGCACAGAAAATCACAACAATTATTCGTACCTCAAATTACGTTATTGCTCACTAAATAAATGTTTTCCAATTTAAAATCTTACGTAAACCAAGCAATAAAGAAATTCCTTTCACCGGACACTTTAAATGGTGCCATATATTCAGCTAATTGGGCTGTTAAGTATGAGCTAAAGTTCAAGTTGAAGTTACAGTTGTAAAATATGACTTCAAAATGATTGTGCAGTTACAATAATTCGAGTTTTCCTGTACATAATGTTCGAAAATGAACGAGTACAAATACGAGCGTTTGTATGAGTGCTATGGTCACAGGAAATCCTATTGCAGTTGAGTTCTAAATCAAGCTTAAATCACGCCAACTTACAAACATGCTTCTCACACCTTTTAAATAACTAATGGTTCAGGCTTATCGTAAAGGAAGCAGCAAAATGCCACAAATATGTGTGACCTTTGGTATGAAAAAAGAATTGGAGAGAATGTTGGTTTCTTTGAGTGTGTATGCGGGTGTGTTTGTGTGTGTGTGAGTGTGTGTTTTGTGTTGTCCGCTAATATTGCTAAGCTCTCACGGTAGCGGAAATTGCTTCGTGCCTTTCACTCCAAATGCTGCAATAAACATCGAAAGCCGTCCGAATGCCAAACTGGACACAGCACCAACATCAGTTTCTGCTTCTGCTCCTGGTCCTGCTCCATGTCCCTGTCGATATCTATGTCCACTGCGCACGGTGGATCGTTGTCCATGGAGCGTTCATGCTGTGACTTCACCGATGTGCTGTTGTTGCTTTTGTTGATGGTCTGCGCTGTGCGAGCTTACAATGGGAGCACACGGCGGAAGCGCACAATAAATTGCTTATTTATGGCTCAGCTTTTGGCCATAAGAAACATGCTGTTTTTATTGTTTTTAATCAACTCGAAAAGATTTGGCAGAGCTTATAAAATAGACGCAGCACACAGAACACAGAACTGGGCACAGCCGAGCGATGGATGAACATCCGGTTGCTTCATGATGTAGTTCGACTTCTTCTGCTGCTGCTGCTGCTTTCATCTCCCCAGCGAATTCTATTTGGACAGGAAATAATTTTTTACATTGCCAAAAGCCCAGCATATATATTGGCAGGCTACTATATTTTTCGCCGAAGCTAATAATATATTTTGGCTAAGTAGTTCGTATCTAAAATTTAAATCTTGTAAGAACAGACAGGTGAAAAATAGTTTAGTGGGGCTTTACACGCTTTGTTTTTGCTGTTAAATAACTAAAAACCACAAAGGAAATGTTTTTGTTTTATTCATTGTAATTATTTTACTGCATATTTTATGCAGCTAAATCAAAGGTCAGTCCTAGCACAGAGTTTTGCTCTGAACAAAAGACTCTTCGCACAAAGGACTACGACAGAAAAGGACTTAAAAGGCGTGGCCACTTGATGCAGCTAATCGGCTTTTTGCTAGTGCCATTGGCCATGTTTATGTTTTGTCTCTGCGTTTGGTCGTAAGTAGTTTCACAATAAGCCAAAAGGAGGAGAACCCAAAATGTGATTAATTAAAGCGCCGCTGGGTGCCAACTGCTTTGTCTGGCCAAATGCAAATGATAACAAAAACCGAAGTCAACTGAGGAGTGGGATAAAGAGAGAAAGGGCGAGATACAGACAGAGTGGAAGTTGCTGCTGCTGTTGTGTTTATTTCGGTTGCAAACAATTTACAAAATAATTTAACGCTTAATAAAAGCGCAAATCTAATAAACCTTTGAGCTTTTTGCGGTTGCCGAGCAACTTGCCTAGCCAATTGCCAACAACTACGTTCGCCCAAAAGTATGCAGTGCATGTAATTGCAATTTGTTGAGCCAGAGAGTGTGTGTGTTAGTGTGTTTCCGGTTGGCCTGCTCTGCCTTGTTGTTGAACATGTATTTTGGTTAATTTAACTTTGCTAAATTATGCACAATGCTTGTTTTCGAGAGAGGCAAGGAGGCGTGGCAAGGTAGTGCTATATACGCTATGCTCCGTTGTTGTTGCTGTTTTCAAATTCAATTTTTGATCAGCAAACAACAATGCAATAGCTGTGACTAATTTAGTGCTAATTTTGTGCGCATTATGGGCAATTAGATTATTAATGAAACATTTGTTGTTCAATTATCAATAAAGCGAAACAACAATTTTAATTAAAATGCTTTAATTTTTTGTTGTTCTTTTTTTTCTGGACCGGAAATTACATTTTTCGGTACATTGATTAGCTCATTAGGTCTTGATTAAAAATGTAACAATTAAAAATTTTGAACAAAAAACTAAAAGTTTTAATTACTAACAACGAAATCGTTTTTAATTGTCCACCCCTGGAAATGAAGGCCATAAAGTGTAGTTAACTCACATAAATTCGATGCCTTCGATGCATTCATTAGCTGCCTGTCAATTTGCAGTTAAGAAAGAAAACACTGTAAAGGCGAGCTCCAAGTTTAATGACAGTAATTGGAAGTTCATTAATGGACAACGCGAAAATGTTGAACAGAGCAGCGAACAGCGCACAGCAAACAGCAAACATTGAACAGTAGAAGCTGCTTGAAGGTCCTTTCATTTAGCTGATCCTGTTACAGGTGCATCGGCTGTACGTAGACAACAACGGACAGAAATTTACCTGAATTTAACCTGTAAACGACAGCAACAACTGTAGCAGTTGCAGTTGTCTACTGCAGCAGCAGCAGCAGCATCAGCAGAGGCAGCTGCTATTCACTGCGGAAGTACAAAAATGCGGCTGCTAAAGTATTTTTGGTGGTCTGTAGAAAAAGATCGAAGCTTACATACTCTTGCTATATTCGACAGGAAGAAAAAATAGTTCACTGATAGAAAACAATTTTTTTTGTGTCCTTTCCTAGAGAAAACATATTTTGTAACATTGGTAGTGAATATAAATTTATGCAGCTAATGTATCCGTTGAAAAGTAAGTGTATTAAAATCAAAATACGAAATCATGGATGCCCACATTGTGTCCACTTTTTGGTGCACGGACAGTGGCAACAATGCGCATATCCTGCGCTTCGTTGGCATTGCAGCTGCACGTTTTTGTCTAATGGCTTCCGGCACACTCCACACTCACGCAGATACACACAGCACACACACAGCACATACACTGTATACACACACACATACACGCACTTCACGCACGACTGCTTAGCGCCGCGAATCTTTGTTTTCTGCAACAACTGAGCGCATATCCGTTTTTGGTGTTTTCTTTTTTCCCCGCTACCTTTGTTGCTGTTGTTGTTGATGGAGTGTGTGTGCTGTTGACGGCCTTTCAGATTTTTCAAACTTTTGCACATTGGCATCCGAGTTTTGCTTTCTCCGAGCTATTGTACAAAGCAGCAACAGCAGCATCAGCAGCAGCAACTCATAATGGACATGTGAAACTGCACACGGATCAGAGAGTTGCAAGTCAAAAACTGCAGTTGAAAGGGGAAGAGAAAGTCATAGACAGAGTAAGCCAGAGAGAAGAGTGTGAGAGACGTGAGGTTTACCACTCTGACAATAAGAGCATTTCAAGCGTTTTTGTGTGCCGTCTGTTTCTGGTTTTTGGCCTTTGTTTTGCCAACTGGAAGTGCAGCACTGTCCATCACTTTTACAATTAAGCACACTTGACCAGCGACCATACACAGCATTTCTTTTCCTTTTTACTCTCTGGTTAACCTATTGTTTTATTGTTGTAATCATAAAAGTTGAGTCCTTCAAAGTTTGGCAACTGTCAAAGGGCGACACATTCAACTCACTCAAGTGTTTTACAATAAATGGTTTTATAGAGCGAAACAATCGTTGAACTAAATGAATTGAATTTCTCTTCAACTATAGGTGTAAGAAGTAGTTTTACTTTTATTTACTTGTAGTCAGTCTACTGATTTATTCATAATAGTTGAGTCTTTTGGGAAACCACACACACAATCGACTCACTCAAGTGTCTAAAATGTCAATTTATAAAGTCAAACGAACGTTTGTGAACACTTAATTCATATTTGTACGATAGTTACAGCATTTTGCATTCCCTTTAAATTTATGCATTAAAAAATGCTCAACGAGCTGTCGCATTTAATCAATTTTATTACCATGCAGCAATCATAAAAGCAGACCGATTCCACTTTTTCCCTACCATTTCCCTCTTTCCAGTCACTTTTCTATTTTTTACTCTCTATGATATGTTTTTTTTTTCTTCTTGGCTCTTTTTGCTTTTATTACACTTGCCGCTTTTGTTGTTAAAAAATGTAAATTTATACATAGCTTTCCATGGCGGCCAATGGAGCAAAAAGTAGAAAAGACTGAGAGTTAAAAGACTGACGTTTTTGCTTGATTTATGCGCCAGTTGATGACGCTTCAATGGAGCAACTGAACTGGGCGGAGTCCATAATCAATTAGCAAATGCCTAGAGAGAGATCCAAAGGGAGTTCTCGGTGACGACAAACACTTTAATGTTTTGGCCTTTGACCCAGCCATAAACATGGAACACTTGCAGACACATTAACTATAAATTCATGTTAATTTACCGCCAAACAGAGACTGGGACAGGCAGACAGACAGAACCATAAAGAGTCCACCTCACGGACTGGTTAGCAGGCACGTGCAGTTGCATAAGTTTATCAAGAAAGAAAAAAAAAAAAAAAAGAAAGTGGAAAAGCCAAATGTGAGATGCGGCGAGGGGACAGGAAAGAAGACGAGTGCTTAACGGCCAAGATAAACGGCGCACGGGGCACAAATATTGTCTGGAGATGAAATTAAGCCGCAAAAGTAAATCACAGCACGCGATGCGCACGAAATGTAAATAAGCCAAAAGTAGGAACAACACGAGAAGGAGCTGTGAATAGAGATGGAGGAGTAGACGAACACAGAAGTTTGAGGATGATCTCTGAATGTTTTTCGGGTGATGATGAGCAGCGCTCAATAATTTAGAGCAACTGCAGCCACAGCTATCAACTAGAGTGGAAGTAAACCACAGAAAGCAAAAAAAATATTTGAGCCAAGGGGAGTTTGCTCACCTTGGTTGGCTATTTAGAGTTGCCGCCTCTCAAATATTTATGAGCAGGGTAGACACAACACTTGGGCAGGTTTGATGGCAGGGCGGCAGAGGGATCCAAGAAACTTTAGTGATTATTACTAACGTGGTTACGTGACTGTTTTGGAAAGTGTCGAAAATGTGGCACGCGAACAGTTCCTTCAGCCTCTCACTCTCCCACTGATTCTAGCACAAGCTCTCCCCCTCTCTTTCCACGATAGCCAGAGAGTCGTTTCACATTATTAACAAGTTTGTGCACTGGCTTTGATTTTGCCTGGAGTCATAAAAATAAATCCACTGACCTAAACTAAATTCCTTTGGCTGTAACTTAAATATTTATGAAGAATCGCCAAGAAAATTTAACGTGTTGAATTACTGGAAAAGTGTCATCAACGCTATCAGCGCGACATTTAACACTAATTCATAATAAGATGTCGTTGACAGTTAACCCATGCACGTGGCCAGAAAGGTAAGACCAAGTAGCGAAAAAGCAAAAGGAAGGGGTAGCAAGAGGAGTGAAGGGAAGAAGTGTTGGCGGTCGTTTCAGTTGACAATGAAATCTTCATGCTGCTGCCGCGGCTTGTTGTCCTCGTTGTTCCTGTGATGAAGGCTTCGGCCAGAATGTTCAAAACTTTTCACTTCGCTCTTTTCTAATGTTTTTTTCTTTAATCCACAACGAGTCAGCATACTGGTCTTTTATACCTGTTACTTGCTGGGCGAGGGTATGCTCCATTCGAGTAGATATAAGGACAAAATATTATATGTTGTTTATTTTCTGGCGGAGATATATCGTTTGAAAATGACATACCGCCACCGAAGATCACCGCGGAGTTATGTCGTTTTCCTTGTTTTGAGTCTTTAATGGTATAATAGCGCGTTATTTGGCTGAGTTATGATCATGCCAAGTTTATATAGTTGTTATAACATTTTTCGTGTTAAGTTTAATTTAATAAAGGGGTATCTTTTAGTCTAGAATCAACTAAAGTTTCTCCTTTTTCTTTATTATTATTTTTTATGTCTGCTGTGTTTGCGGTTCTCTTGGTTTTGTCCTTTTGGCTTTGGCTTTGTCGCGAACGTTACACTCCCGCTAACAGCGTGTGTAGACGCGTGTTTTATGCTGTCTGTCTATGTGTCTGTCTCACTTTTCGGTTAGAACTTGTCTCTTTTTTAGTTTTTTGGTTTCTGGAAAAATTTTTTGGTTTTTTTTTTGGCCAGGCGGAAAGCTGTCATAAGCAGATAAGCTGCCGCAATAAGCCTGAGCTGGGATATATTTGCACTGATTTACGAGATTCGCTTTTGCATATGGTAATCGCAAAGGGATTCCTCACTAGACTAGAGTATGGATCCAAGGGAAACCCAGAGACAACACCGAAAGATCGTTCAATGAACTTGGACTAACGTCAGAAAGGTTTTTTTTTTAAATTAAAGGAAAGGAATGTGGGCATTGTGGCTCGTCTAGGAAACTCGATAAAAGTTCTATTAAAAATGCAGAAAAAAATGTGCAAATAAAGCTGTCGATAGACAAATTAAGTGCAAAAGGTTTTTGATGGCAAAGTTGTCGAGAGGAAGATGCCCTGAATTTGATTTTAAAACATGTGTTGGCTAATATGGTTTTTACAATATCCAGCTTGTTGTGTATATATATTTTTGCTCATCAGATGAAAGTTAAAGAAGCATGCACCCAGTGTAAAATTAAATTTGATTTATTTCACAAAATAATGTTTCCATTTTATAAAACAAAAAAATATCATAAAATAAAAATTATTTCTGATGTTGTAAGAAATATGTGACTTTATATTTTAACACAATAAAAAATTATTGCTTAACAAAGGAGACAGACAAAAGCAGCTTTTGTTAAGGGATTGGTGGAGTTGGTCTTTTTTTTTGTTGTTGCCGTTGTGTTGCAGCGCGAATTAAAATTTAGATTTAAAAGCAATTTTGTCTTTGTCGTGCGCTGCACTTTCCTCTTCCTTTCTTCTTTCGCTACTACTGCACCAAGTTCCTCACCAATGCTGAAACAAGGTGGAGTCGAGCATGAAATTTAATCAACAAAGTGCAGCGCTTTTTGTGAGCGCTTCACTTTTGTTTGCCAGCTTGCTAAATATTGTTGCAGTTGTTGCTGCTGTAGCTGTTGTTGTTGTGGCAACCTTAAAATATGTGTCGCCCGCGTGCTTCGCTTTAATGCCGTATACTTAGAATTGTGGCAGCAGAAGGAACTACTTGCCATTTTCCCTGTCCCAGCCTCCTATTGCCTCTTTCTGTCATTTAAAGCAGATTGTGTATATCTACTGTTGGCCAATTTATTTATTAATATTTTGGAGCGCAGCTCGTTGCGATATTTTGCTGCCACTTCTGTTTGGTTGGCGGCATTGGCGCCACAATGAAGCTGCACGTTCTGCTTTTGCATTTTGCTTTGCCACTCCACCTCATGTTGTTGCTGTTTTTGTTGTTTTTGGTGGTGGTATTGTTGCTGTTGTTCGTTGCCAATTAAATTGGATTAAAAATTCCATTTTCCATTTTCTTACAAAAGCAAATTTGACTGCATGTTTGTTTGTGCCATATGCGTCAAAATGTTTGCGCAAATTGGCCGCTCATTGCAGGGCCTGAAGCGCCATCGCAATGGAATGAAATAACCGAGGTTACGTGACGGGGCAACAACAACAACAATAAGAATAGCAGTAATAACAAGCGTTTGCCATCCAGCAACCAAATCAAATATCGAGCTCGAAATATTGGCTGATCAAAATTGTGAAAATTGCGTTTTGTTATGCAAGAAAAGAAAAAAAAAAGAACAAGAGCGCAAAAGAAAACGTGGCAAACCAGAGGAAATTTTCAAGTAGTAAAGGCCAGCACGTAAAAGGGGTTTTAACACATCTTATAAACGTTATTTCGTTGGCCTAAACAAATCAGCTGCTTCGGCATTCGGAAGATATTGAGTCCTGTGTTGTGGACTCTGCACAACAATGGCTGGAATTTTGACTGCCAAGAAATTTGCACTCTGGATTGAGGCCGAGGTGGAAAAATGACTCTGACTGAAATTGTTGTTGTTGGTGTTGTTGTTGGCAAATTTTTGCCAAGTGGATGCCCAGGTTGCTCGTGAAGTTGTGGCAATCTGTGAGCGTGTGTGCTTGTGTGAGGGAGAGTGAGTGTGTGCAGTGTCGAGTTTTGTTGGTTTTTAATTAACTTTTGGCTGCAGGATACAACATATTGTGAAAATTAACGCTCCCACTCACACACATACGCACACTCTCACACTCTCAGAACGTGGCAAATACAAACATTTGCGTGCGTGTATGCGTGTGAAACTTTGCTGGGCACTTTTGTTGCCACGCCCACACCCAGACACACCTAGACCCACACCTTCACTCACTTGCAACCAAGTGAAAGATTGAAACATTGTTCGCACATCATCAGCAAATTGGAAGCATTTTTGAAGTTTTCTTAGCCATTTTGAGCCCTGGAAAATAAACATACAAAACACAAAATGGAGTAAATTTAATTTTTCCCTCCATTGACCAACTGATGATAACGTTCAATTAAAACTAAGGCAAATTGAATAAATGCTTGGCATTTTAACAAATTAGAAGTAGTTATGAAACAGTTTTGTGTATATTGAACCATTTAACAAGATATTATTTGTATTTTTAGTGCAGCACAGAGAAAACAAGCGGCATTTATCTCCATTAATCTTAAACTTTGCCTAGTCGCTTGGCGCTGGCAATCAAAACTTTTAATTATTTTTGCCAGTCAAAAAATATGCGAACATTTTTACTTAACTTTTTTTTTGTTTTTGTGTAACTTCTACAGTTTCTGCGCTTGTTGTTGTTAACTTTTGATGTTTTAATACACTGCAATTACAAGCAGCAGTAAGTGGAAAGGGCCAGTCAAAGTGCAACAGCAACAGCAATAATTTAAAAAAAAAAATAACAACAGGAAGACAACAACACGAAAAGCAACAACAAAAGCTCGAAAAATGCATTTAAATTCGCCAAAAGGGTGAACACATGATGAACGGCGGCTCGCGCATAGGGCGTATGAGCAATGGTTGGACATTAACGCGAGTCCACGGGGCGTATGTGCAATTTCGAGAAAGAAAATAAAAGAACACATGCATGCGAAAAAAGGGAGTACATTTGACGCTGATTTCCTGCGGTCATTTGGTTGAAATAGTTTAGTTTTTCGTGAATTGTTTTTAGTCGACCAAAGGCAACGGCCATGCCCACAACGCCCCCTCTTTCATGTTGTTGTTGCTGTTCTCCTATTTGTCTTGCTTTTATTTTTGTTTTCTCGTATTTGTTGCAAACCAAATATTTATATAATTTATTGTTATTGTTGTTAGTAATGTTGTTGCTGTTGCACTGCGCGCTTTATTTGTATATTTCGTTTCGCTGTTGTTGTTTTTGAACAAAAGTTAATTAATAGAGTTTTGTAAAGTTTTTGGCTATAACATAAATTCAAATTGTTGTGCACGTTGCTGTTTTCACAGCATACACTTTGTTTGAAGTGGGGTACGCTGACTTTATCATCAGCTTTGAAGCGTAGGAAGTGGAAAAGTTTGACAGTGTGTAGATGCAAAAACAATGACTATTGTCTTAGGTAAAGTTTACTTTATAATAAAGAATATTGTATATAATACTACTTTTTATATGATACTTACTTCTTCGCCTTCATTTCAGTACTTTCTGCTTTGCTGCTTCGCACCTTTTGGAGAAAATTTATTTAGGCCATTGCCGCGGCTGTTAATAAATTGAATTTTCCTTGCACCATTCAAAGGGGTGGAGGCAAAAGTTGAGCCAGTGTCTGCAGCAGTTAAACTAAACTGCAACAGCAACTGCAGTCATTCAGCGGCATTTGATTTCCGCGGTAAAACTTTAAGAGGCTATTTGCCACTTGACTTATGGCATGAAAAGAGAAAGAGTAAAAGAGCTAGAGAATAAGAGAAAGGGTGCGGTGTGGAAAAGAGAACTTCATCTATTAGTTCCACTTAATCAAATGGCGCAAACAAATTTATGTTAACCACATAATCAATGCGGCACCTGCAACTATGGGAATATTGCTCATACGCTGCGTGCACGCCTTTTGTGCGCTCATATGTTGCACACACATAGCAAACGGAATCTTTATTTATCGCTTTCAATAAGTTGCCGTTGTTGCCACAGATTGAGCTAGCAGCGGGGATCGGAGGCACGCAAAACCCATTAAAGGCATTACGTAGCCGCCATTTTTCTCGAGCCGCGAAACGCGAACTGCGAGTCGCGACAGGCATGTCACGCCCCTTTCCCCTTTTTCCCATAGCTCTGCTTTTTTGTTTTCTTTTGCTCATCGCATTTTTTGCGGCAAATTAAAAACGATAAATTTGTGGAGAGCGCAGAGCTCGAATGCTGCTGCCATAGACAAATCCGTATGCATCAAGTCGGCAGCTTGAGCCCGGAATGAGAACCAGATCCCATCTCGGGGACAGAGATTGGAGACAAATAGCCAAATAAAGGGGCAAATTGCATGTTGTTGTTTTAGTTTTTGTTGCTGTTGTGACAATTGTAGTTGTTACATTGGACTTTGGCTCTGAATAGCGAGCGACAAATTTTGAAGTCATGACTGCACAATAACAATAAAACAACCGACTCGCGCATACCGCACAAAATATTCCTTGAGCCCCGTTTTGCACTGACCAGCAACAACAACAAGGACAAGAAGAAGAACAACAGCGTTGACCGGCAAAAAGACCGGACAATCATTGGACGCTTAGCCGGACCCAGACCCGAACCCGTAGCCGGATTCGAGCACGGTGGTTATGGTCAGTGGTCAGCGGTCGCCGCATACAAGAAATAAATTCGCGGCGCTTTTCGACGACAAGTGCCACATAAATTCTAAATGCATTTGCCACAGTTCCAGCAAAAGGCGGCACTTGCCTCGACTTACACACACACACACTCATGTATAACTCTATCGTATTTGGCATATCGCCCCACTAACCATGAATGAAGCTTTGCGGGATTTCAATTGCGAAAAATGTTGTCATAGAACAATTTCGAAATTCTTTCTCCATTTTTCGGAATTCAAATAAATAATTTGCGGTTTGCATAAGATAAATCAATAGAGTTGTTATTAAAATTCTGTTACCCATATAGAAACATAAATAAAATATGAGAGGGAAAAGAACACAAACATATTTTGGATAGCTGAAAAATTTGGTTTATCTTTCTACGCGTCCATTGAAAAGTGTGCTGAAAAATTAAATATTAAACTACGAAAACCTAAAAAAATAAATCATTGATTTTTTTAAAAGTGTTCTTATTTTATATGTGTTCTAAGAAACTGACACGCAATCTTTGAAGGTATATGTTAATACACATTTTAAAATGAAGTGCCCATCAACGGTACGGAAGCAGTTTTTGACACTTAATAAGTACTTTGTCAATCAACAACTTGTTTGCGACTCCCTGCTCAATGTTAACAAATATTTATATAAATATACTGTGTTTAAATAACAATATCAGCGTTGAAACTTAATCCCCATTATATATTTAATGCTAAAAAAATAGTTTATTGTTGACATTTTTACTTTGGATCATTTGATTTTCAATAGCGTGCGTTATTTAATCTGGATATGTAAGCAATGCTAATGCCGTGCTATCTGTTTCATAATCCAAAGTTTTTTCAGGACTTGCGTTGCTAACAATGCATTCATTTAATTCCTATATTTGCCTTTGCCAATGCACAAATATTGAAATACATATTGTATATGTATAAAACATGGCTCATGGGCACAGATTTAGCAAAAAGCCAAAACCTAAACTAAACTAAAAAAAAAATTGAGAGAAGGAAGCTAAATGCGTTGCCAACATTGGCAATAACAACATAAAGCTCTATAGCAACAATAGGCCAAAAAACAACGGGGCAAACAAGGCAATTACAAAGTGCCAAAATGGCACAAGCCATAACAGCGACGATTTCTGTACCCCTTATCCCTGCTACCCCTTAGCCCTGACAATACCAAAAACAAATAGCCAAAGCTATTTCAATGTATTTATCCCATGGTCGGTCCACATATACATACGCTCCTCAGCCCCTCAGTAACCCCTGAGTAAGCCATGGACCCCATGCGGCTTTTCCAACTGGCAAACTGTCATCAATTTGGCGAGTGTGTAAGCGTGTGTGTTTCAAACTGAGTGTGTGTGTGTGTCGTTTGGCCAATGGCCATATTGTCAATATGTATTGAAACTCACTCAAGCTATTAATGCTGAAAGCTTTTACGGTCACTTCAGGCACAGAGATAGAGGGTAAGGGGGACACACACCCATACACCCATCCAGGGTGACCGCAGGCAGCACCAGCTGGTGTCAAACTCAAAAGTGGTTTGCTTTCTATATTTTTTGTTTTATTTTCTTTTCTATTTTTTATCCTTTTTTTTTTTTGTTGTATTGCAACTAGAAAAAACATTAGCCAAAATATAAACATGAACTGAAATATGAGTGCGCCATTTATATCATGAGGTGAGAGACGAGACGCTCGGTGGCTACGAGGGGTGTTTTTAAAGTTTTGCTTGTTTAAAGTCATGTTGGGCTGGAAAAAGTTGGAAGACGCACGAATTTGTAGATAAGACACGAAACGACAAGACGCTGTCTACACAGGACGCACAGTTGGCCAAGAAGCGGAGGAGTTTAGGCCAAAAGGTGGGCGAGAAAATTGTGCGGAAAAACTACGTTTAGCGAGGCAGACATGCAAAAAGGACACCAGGAGAGCACCAGGGGACCACCAGGAGAGCTAAGGCATCGGGACACAGGTCTACAATTGCAAACTTAACGTGTCAATGGCAATTTGAAGCGGGAAGCAGCTGAATACACAGTGAGAAAAACGCGGATAAAAGAAGAAGAGGGAAGCAGGGAGTGGAAGGGAGCATGTCAATGGCTACGGCGATAAAGGCATGAAAAGAAAGCAAATCGTTGGGGCAACCCGAAACGTCTGGTAAAAGTTATTCAAAAAGTTTCACTTTAACTTCAACAATTGACTTTTTTCTTGCCCCTGATACCCGTTCATTGTTGTTGTTATAGCCCCAACCGAAGCCCTGAGACAAGGACACTTGACTTGCGACCAAAGCCAACCGGTTGCTGCCCCATCTAAATGCCATACATATATATATAAATATATATATAAATCGTACATCTATCTAAGTACAATTGAAACATGGTTGCGATTCTTGGTATTGAAATGTTTGCAGCCAAGTTATTGTTATTGTTATGGGCCTTATTGCTGTTGTTGCTGCTGTTATCGCTGTTATTGTTGCTTTTGTAGCAAATCGACGTCTTCAACACCAGCGTAGGAGAGCGAGACAGGTGTAACCAGTGTGTGAAAGAGACAGAGCGCAGCCTGCACATGAAACTGTAAGCTCAAAGTTTGCTTTACTTTTGTGTCACGCTCTGTTGCTTTTCGTCTGTGACTTTGTCCTCGCAGTCGGCGTGGAAAGTCGAAAGGAAAATTGAAAATGCTCATAATTTGGCTGTAAAAGATTTCAATCGTGAATCGTGAAAGTTTACGCTGCCGCTTCGAGTTTATTTCAACTGATTTTACAATTGATTTTAATATACACAGTGGAAGAGGCAGCAGCAAAGATGGAGCGAGAAAGACAAAGGAAAAAATATTTGAAATTTTTGGGAAAATGTAAAAGTAGCAAAAAGTTGTAAACATCTTGTCGATTCAATCGTGCAACTAATTGAAAATTTGCTAATGAAATTGTTGAGAAAATTAGATTTTATATATCAATTGTATATCAGGGCAGAACTTTGTTTACATTCATTTGAGAAATACTAACTTTTAACAGCGAAAGTTGATTAAAAATGAATATATACAAAACATGAGATTTTATGTTTACCACATTATGTAAAAAATATGTAAATAATATAAAAACTTAACATGTATTCAAATTTATAATAATAACCACTAAGATAAGTTTATTCTGAAGTTATAAATTTTATTTTATGCAATACACTTCTTATTCTGACACTTATTTAATTCAAGTTTTAAATTTAACTATTAAATTAAAAGTATTATTAAGCTTTGTTAACTTATACCGCTACTTTAAGTCGACGGTAAATAAATTAAGTTGTATAAACTGTTAAACGAGGCAATAGCTTATTGCCCCACAGGAAACCCTAAATATTCGCAGGTATTTCGAGGACAATGAAATCGAGACTCTAATCATGGCGTGCTAGAAGCCAAACCAACTACTCTCAGCCGTCTCAGGCATATTTCTGACAAATCTCAGCACACAAAAGGACAAATGAAGAGTCAGGTTTACGCTGTGAATGAGAGCAGGGGAACAAAATCGCGACAATCGTGCTTAACTCCTCGCAAATGCTCTGATTAGCAAGGATTCTGGGCTGCCGTTGAAGTGGTTGACTACTGAGAGTGAGTGTGTCACTTTCCCACTCTCCGTCCCACTGTTTTCCTTCACTCTATCTCTGCCTCTCTTTCTCGGCGTTGATGAGGTCGACTTTCAAACAATAACAAACGAGATTTCAGGGATTTATGATGTCGCTGTCGTAGTGTTGGAAAGCGGGAAAACGGGAAGAGTGAAAAGTGAAAATTTTGTGGGTTGCTTTTCTATTGTCATCGCTCAAAACTCGGCGTGGCTCTCGATTTGTTTGCGCTTTGTTTGTCAATGCTCATACGCCATGTTGCCCGCTCGTTAGCTGGTTAGCCGGTTTGACTGTTGTTGTTGTTATTACTAGTCTGGCCCGCCCGCTTGTAACAATATTTATTCATGTTAATTAAATTGTGTGAATATCACAATTTTCCATATGACTGCGCACATTTATTGTCTTTCAATTTGCGGCTATGCCTGGCTCTAGCCATCCCTTGTACACCCTATCTACTGTTGTCTCTTACAGCTGTATTAAAAATAAATGCAATAGACTGAGGGTATAACTTCGTATACCGTCGAATAGCATAAATAAACCAGAAAAATGGATAAATATGCTACAATATTTCACAGGGTAAAAACTAAGTCGACCTAAAATTGTGTTTTGCTGCTCATATTTTTCTGTGGTTTACCTAGTCGTGGTGCTGCCCAGCAGGCTTTCATTAGCATCGAGTCTGTAATTTTCCACGTCCAACTGTTATGACTGTAATCCCTGAGAAGCCGCAACGCTTGCAAAAATAACCAATAATTTCTTTTCAATTTCCATTCGCCTTGGCCGCAAATTGCACGCAAGTAACGGGCCCCCAAAGTCCGGACCGGGTCCGGAAGCCAACGTCAGCTCGGCCAACTCTTCGCCAGCTGACAAAATAATTTGAAAGCAATTTCAAGCGCCAAAATGTCCCCACAGTGAGTGTGACTGCCACTTGCCTTTTGCAGCAATGGCAAAATTGTCAAATTTGCACTTTGACACTGCGGAAGGCAGACGAACAGAACGAAAGAATTGAGGAGGAAAAGAATGAACACATAATACAATTTTCGGCACACTGCAATAATATTTCAATATGTAATTTTGGGCAAATTCCAGTTGTGCCAAACTGTAGTACGACAATTGTATTGGATGAGTTTGGTTACCAAACTGAGCTGTGATAATTTCCCACTAGAATGCAGCATTAACACGAGACGCATTTGGCCGCTGGCCAGCCATAGACGAAGGGGTTGTGTGGGGGTAAGGAAGTTGTGACTGAGTTTGTCATATTTGCATGCGCAAGTAAAAAGGTTTCTTGCTGCAGGCAAATTGAACCCAAGTCCCTGGCTTATGAAGGACACGGCATCCAACTACATTCATTGTGGGTGGCAGATAATAAACGTTGCTGCAGTTTGCAAAAAATAAGAGAGTACAGTTTAAAGAAATATAGAAGGACATTGGAAGAGAGACAGGGAGCAGTAGCGAAGCCAACTCGAAGTAGAAGCAGCGACGAAAGCAGCACAAAAAAGCAAAACTCTCAAAGGACCTGTGACAGGATAATGCATGCTTGCATTTTAGATGACAATAATGCATTTTTGTTTTAAGGGTAATTTTGCAAAATGCTTTTTCCGCTGCTCCCAACTCCCCCTCCCTCAGCAGACTTTGGGGAATTTCATTATAATGTAAGTATACAAAAAGTTTTCCTATTTTTACGCAAACGACACAAAAGATTTGCAGGCGACTCCCATAAAGTTCTTGAAATGAAATCTGCAGCTCAGATTTGCCGCGCCCAACGAAACCCAAAAAAAATTACAGTAAAAATAAAATATAAATGTTCTTTAATGCCACATATTTTATGAGCATCTCACACAACTATTTAAAATTTGAATTACATGGCAAAAAGTACTTAAAACTTGGCAGTTAATTAAACTCGCGTTTAACTCGCTCGAGCTGCGATAAAGTTTGTCTCGCAAACATATTTTTTAATGTGCCTTACGTTTTTTATGGCACAATAATTTTTCAATTAGAGCAACAACCATTTTGTCTTGAGTTCGCTGCAATAAATGAAATGTTGCAATGGCCCAAGAGGACTCTTGACTTGACTCTAAATTTACTGACGACGAAGGCCAAACGACTGCAAGTATTTGTAAATTATGCTAATGACAGCACATTGACTTTATTATGGAATTAGAGGCAAGACACAGAGAAAAGATGGTAAGAGTGAGGGAGGGTGAGAAGTGGAGCAGCTTATGCTGGCTAACTGAGTTTATGGCCAAGTCATTGGCTGTTGCCATCAACAACTTATGATGAGCAATTTTAGTTTCCACTCACTTTAAAGGCATTCGCTTTAGTGCAAAGCCGTGCGATGGCTAATCGATTGTCGTTCGTTTCCGTTTCCTCTGCCTACATTTCTCCTTGCTCTCCGCTGGGGATTAAGTGAAAAGTCTATAAAAACAGACGTAGGTCTAGTAGTAGCTAGTCTCTCTGTGTGGGTGTGTATGTTTTTCCGGCGACGCAAGTTGACATTCAACAGCTGTCTGCCTGGCGTCTGGTTCTAATCCTCGACAGGCACGTTCGCGTTCATTGGGGGCGGCTAGCGATGCTTAAAAATTAAAGATTGCGAGCTCGCATGCGGGATGATTTTACGGCAATTCTGTTTGTTTTTCATTTCCTTCAACAGCTGCCAGAATCGGTCGTTGTCCTGTATACTATATATATCAGTGCCAGAACTCGAGATCAACAGCAGCTGCCTGGCGGCATTGTATAAATAAACAAAGTAACTTTCAGAGTCCAGCTGATGGCATTTATTCATTTTCGCTCCTTTTTTGTCAGACGTTTGGGTCGCATTTTTTAGATTGCACTGTGCGACTAATTTGCAAGACAATTAGAAGGTCTCCACATTTTCTGGCCAGTAGCAGACGCTCGTTAATGAAAGCGACGCGCGATAAGAAAACTGTCAAATGGAAATGGCAGCGTCTGTGCCGTTGAAAAGTAAAGTAAATGTTTACATTGAAAATCAGAAATTTGCATAATTTGCCAAGAAAACGTTAGGGGGAAAGGCAATGGCTTTTGTCGCTGTCGCAGATAAGTTCTCAAATATTATTCATAGCTTTTTGCTCTTGTTCTATTTTTTGGCTGGACAAAGTTTTCTATTACAAGAAAAAAAGGCATTCATTGCCCGTGTGCCATGCGATAATGTCATATGTGACTGCCGAAGATAGTGTCTAAAAGCTGTCAAACTGGACGCCGGTTGCCTGTTCCATATTCTGTGAGCAGGTGTCAGCTGCTTTCGACCAGCGTTCAACAGGACGCCAAGGATTTACCGGCTGCGCTCGTTGTTGTTATTGCTTTGTATCGCTATTTTTGCAGCCGAGAGCCAGAGAGAATGAGCGAACGTATTTTGTATCGTCGTCGGCAATATTGCAATACAAACCAGCAACAATTTTCGCTCTTTTGCTGAGCGAATCGTTCTCGTGTTTTATTCTCTGCGTGTATCGTGTTTATGTTTACGGCCTGTTGTTGTGTTGTGGCCCTAAACAAGTGGTAAACAATGCGCAGAGGCGTCGTTTCAAATGGGATCTGATAATGCAACTATTTAATTATTATTTTTCAACTGACTGCCGCCATTTTGTACAACTGAACTAAGTCTATCGTCTATATATATTTGTGACAAGTGAAGCCACCTCCTATTTTCAGTATATAAGCAACTGTAGCATTTACATGGCCAGCAAACAGACTCCGCCTCTGTGCGCTATATGCAGTTCTCCATGCGACTGCTGCTGACGTTTTACTGGCGCGTGCAATTGTATTGGTGGCGTGTTCTCTTTCTCTCTCCGAGTACCAAAAGAGAGAGAGTGCAAAAAGAAGAGCATACTTTTATGCGCAACGGTGGTGATTCGTATGGAAGGACTTGTTGGACTTATTTAATACGCTACAGCTGCTGTTCGTTGAAAACGTTGGGAAAATAAGTTACTAAGTATTTTTTACAAATTCAAAAGAATTTGTAAAAAAGTTCTGAAAACTGTTGGTGAAGTGGCGAATCTGCAAGATAGAAATTAAAGTTCTTCTGAGATATTTAATGAAAACTAGTCGAATATCATTGTAGGGGGCCTAAAACCAAATGCAGCTTAAACATTACTATCAAAACAGTGCATACCATCACTCACTCAACGAGTTGCTCTCGTGGAAAACTTGAGTTGGGCTTAGAAGCTGCTGCTGCCGTTGCTCCTGGTGGTTGGCGACTCTCTGGCTTTAGAATCTGCTGTAAAATCGTGTAAATTAGCATATCAAATGCCATAAATGAAACACGTAAGTGGGGGTGGGTGGCACTGTAAGTGTATGCGTGTTATTGTTACTCATACGCCACATTGTACGAGCGAATAAGCGCACGAAGGGGCGGTGCGACAGTAGGTGACAAGGGTGAGGCTGGGACTTCAGCTTGCCTTTCTTTTTGTCCTCAAACAAACACACACATACATACAAATAGCTGCAAGGACAAGCAGTCGGTGTTGTGTATGTGTGTGTGTGTGTGATTTAGTTGCACACGATAATGTCAACCACAGTACGCCTTTTATAGCAGCCCGGTTGATTTTTTTCACTTTGCCTGCTTGGGTTGGCCAATGTGCCAGGCCATGGTCTGTTAGTGTGTGTGTTTCTGCGTGTGTGTGTGTCTCATTTTGGTGGTAGTGCAGCTGCGGCTCTGCCACGGACAACTGAACAACTACCTAGCGCCGACCGCCGCCGACTTGGCTCTTCAGTGTTAATTCGTCGACACGAGACGCTGCGTTTTCGCTTGAACATCAACGTTTGCCTAAACGTTAACGTTAACATTATCGTCTACAGTAATTGTTGTGAGCCGAGCGACTAACTGGAATCACACGATTTCGCTGCGTTCTGCCAACAACATTTGCCGATTTGTTGTTGTTTGTTACCGCCCCCTCCGCCTTCATTGTCAACGTCGCGAGTTTTGTTGTGTTTCGTGTAAAGGCATAAAAAAATTCGATACAACTCTTAGTGTGACACTTTTCAGCCGGTTGTCGTGTGTATGTGTATCGGTGTTGTTGTCATTGTATTGGTGCTGACTACAGAGAGGCACTTCGGCTCTTGCATCTGCTAAGTGTGAGTAACCATCAAGCCACGAACTCGCCTCATCCTGTTGTACAGTGTATCGTGTTGTGCATTTGCTCATTTGCCGTCGCATAGCCTGGTTGCACGGTTTGTTGTGGTCTTTATAACCAAACTGAAAATAATCTGCAAAAACTACAATAAGCATAATCTGAGAGACATTTAATAGCACATTTTCTACTAACTGCATTTTAATTAAATACTTAGTCATTAGAAAATTACTCTTACTCAGAGATTTTCAACATTTCATTAAGTTAATACATTTTTGATAAATAGTATATACACTGAAGCTCCAAAATGATCACCAACATATACAGATTAGCGATCCATAGAATTGTAGGTAGTTTAAGTATTAATTATTGCTTTTCTAAAGACAAATGAATTACTTAACATCATTTTTGTTGAGAAAAAAAAAACAATTTTAAATATAATACAATTATGAATATACTTTGAGTAAAGTTCTTGTGATATTGTAAGCTTCTTCTTAAATGTGTTTTAATGGGCTTATGTATATTTTAGAGAAGTTAGGTGAAGAATCTGGAGCAATAAACCATTTTCTTTTGAAATTATTATTCGCTTAAAAATCCTTTCAATTAATTTTTTTTAACAGACCAAAAAGGTTTTTCTTTAATTTTGTTGTAAAGGTAAAGTAACTAAGTTTGTTGTGATCTAAAATAATTTTTTTGTATGGCTTTAAGACCAAGAATTTAACGAGAGCCCTTCATTTAATGTTATTAGACATTTTACCTGTTGTTTTGCCTTTTTGTAAATAAAATAAGCTTTAAAGTGCATAGAATCCCTTTTGACTGCAGTTTTTCTGTAAAATATTTAAACTGCAATTACTTAACTATACTTTCAGTTCACTTGAACAAATTTTAATGCATTTTTAATACAAAACACAAAAAGCATATACTGTAATCTTCTTGCATGAGCTCAACATCTGCATATCTGGAGTTATATCTATTGTTGTTCATAATCACAAGTAGATTACATGTTTAATTCCTTATTTAAAATCTGGTACTTTCACTTGATGACATTTTAGTGCTGTGAGTTGGGATGTATAATAATTTATGGAAAAACTTTCTAACCCAAAAGAGGGACGTTTTTTTGCCCGATGCTTCATTAATTTATGAATACCAAATTGTATGCTGACATTGGTCAACAACAAAAACTATTCAAAACTTACGCCTCTTACGAGGGTTAATCCCTAACATAGAGACCAGCTTTTTTTGGCTTTTTTCTGGGCCAGAAAAGCAGAAATGAACAGACCACTTTGTTCATTCTATACTCCCGCTCATGTGTTCCCTTCTCACTTCTTCCCATGTTGGCGATTCAGTTTGGCGCATGATTGAAGTACCCGCATGTGCGGAACATTTTAAATATTTACAAAGATATTTCAAAAAACGCTCTTGGCATGTTTTTCTGCTGTTTTTGTTGCTACTGCCGCCCCGTGTCCATAGGTCCACAGTTTTGCAGTCATTCAGTTTTTTGCCAAATGTTTTGCTCATTTTTTGGTCGAGCACCCCAAAAAAAAAAAGGGAAGTTCAACTTCAAATGCGGCATGAGGGCAAAGCTTGTTTGAGGGCAGTTAAAAAAGGAATGGACAGAGACAGGAAGCAGGAGCAAAAACAGTAGTCGATGAGGGGAAGAGTGGATAAGGGGAATGAACTATAGAGATGGGGGCGTTGCCTGGGCTGCGGCACTTGAGCGCGTGTATGTCCTTTTAGGCAAGTGTCAAAAACCGTTGGTCAAAAAACCGTATGGCAATTATTCAACACAATTGAATATGAAGTGTGTGGCAAAGGCAACGACAACGGCAAACGCACAAGACATGGGGAATGGGATACGAGGCATGAGGCACAAGGCATGTGGTTGGGAGGCAACCAAAAAAGTTGCAACGCTTCGCAAATAATGAAAAATACACCCACATCAGTATTTTTGGCTGTCTGCACTCGCACACACACACACACCCGCACACACACAGTGCCAACATTTCCGCACCCTTTTCATGCCCAGCAAACGTGTTGTTGTTGTCGCTGTGCAGTTGCTGCCGCTTGGCAATTTTTCGGTGATAAAATATTTAAATTTAATTAAGGCCACCAACAAGCAACACGATTTCCGTGCCATGGTCAAAGAGTACAGCGCCGACTGGACCTATGAACTTGCTCGCCCCTCTTTCCTGCCTTTTCACCCCCTCTGTAGTCTCACTTTCTCCCTTCTTTGGTCCCTTTTTTCACTCTCGAACTCTCTCTGCTTTTTGTTATGGGCCCAGCATTTGCGTGTGGTGCGTTTTGAAGGCTTTCAGGATCGGCCAAGAAATTCATTAAAAATATTTGCTTTGATGTTACCAAATTCTTTCCAAAAGTTTCTGTGTACTTTTGGCAAGCTGCGCCAAATATTGTATGTATTGAAATATATATATAGTATGTTTAAATTTTGTGTATTTTGCACTGCAACAACAATGACAACAACTTGCAAAGACTTTAACTGTTTTTCTTTACACAAACTGATTAAACTGCACTGTTTGAATTATAATTACGAGTCTTAAGCTCTCTTACTTTCTCTCCCTTTCACTCTTTTAAATATTTTACTTAATTTTGCTCATCTTCCTGTTAGATAAAATGAAAATTAAACACACAAATTGTTCGACAAACAAAAGTTTGCTACGCTGCCAACTTAATCGGCAAAAAGTTATTGTACTTATGCGTATATTTAGACGTTCTTCTTGCTGTTGTTGTAGCTGCTATTTTGTATCTTGAACTATTTGATATGTGCCTTGGCTTGAACTCAGTTTGGAGTGCTCGAAAACTTTTGATCCCAAGTTGCAAGTTTTTGTTTTTGGTATTTTTAAATTATTAAATATCATTTTGCGTTTGAAGTATTTGTGGAATTATGAAAATTTATTTGGAAAATATTTGGTCTTGTACTAAACAATTTTTGTTGTGCTTCCAGGAGTAGGAGTGTTTTTGTCTAAAGAATTCTGTAACTTGAAAGAAGCTCAGCTTTAACAATTATTTTGTGTGCTTTTGACTTAAAAGTTGAGGCTGCTCTTTCGGATTTATTTCAGTTATGTAGAAGTTAAACAGAAATTTTGCTAATTAATAAAGTAAATTTGTTTTAAAATCAACATATGAAATATTAAAGAAATTATTTTGTAAAGAAATAACTTCAAATGAGTTTTTAGTGGCAGTTTGTTATTAAAGCAATTCAAATTTGTCTACGATCTCCTTTTACGGGTATTCATTTCTTACACAACCATTCATAGATTTTTGACTGCCACTTAAAACAATATCAGTTATATCTATCAATCAAGTAGTTCGTCAAAATGCCTGTATTTTCAAGCAGCTTAATCCAAAAGGGATACTCGATAAGAGGCTGGTTGACTTTTTGTTCTGTGCACTAGTTGACTTTTGCTAGCACGATAACGACTCCTTGATGCATGCCACAAGAAACTGTAGAAATAGCTGGCTGCAGCTGGGCCATCAACTGGATGAGCTACTGCGTGCTGGACACATGTACCTGCTGTCACATTTAAAATTCCATTGTTTGTGGCGATGTTGGGTGCGTGAACGGAAGCAGAACGCATAAGGAGCGAAGAGCGGGGATTGGAAGCAGAAGAGTAGGCATGAAAACTAGGAGAAAATGAATGTTTTGCAAGATGTCAGCCAGAACAGAGTGGGCCTAGGGTGGGGGAGTTGTAGGGGTGTTACCAATTTTACCTGGCTTTCGCAAGAAGTAGAAATGCAAGAGGCAAAAGTAGCATTTTTCTGTTTCTATTGTTCTTGTTGTTTCTGTTGTTGCTGTTTGTCAAAGTTGCCATTTCAGGCGTGTTGCAATGAAAAGCAAACCATTTTAACACACACTCACACACATGCATACACTCTAGCATATGCTACTTTACTGGCTTTGGTTTTTCACACCACTCCCCTTTATTCTCGTACTCCGTACAACTGAAAAACTCAACAGGCGCACACGGGACGTATACGAAATTAAAATGCACTCAGCTGAAAAATTGGTTTTCTCGTTCTTGACAAACTTTGAGTGATTTCTGAAAGCCTCTAACGAGTGCCAACTGTACGTCACCGCCGAAGGGGAAAGGTAGAGAGTTGTGCTAGTGGTAGAGGGGCCAGAAACCTGAAAGGATGTTGGAAAAGTAAGCAACAAGCAACAAGGCAAGATACAGTTCACAACTCTGTACAAAAGCAAAATAATGTTTTCTTTTATGCGTAGCAAATTTTGAGAGAAACACAGAGAGGAGAAAAACAAAAACAACACATTGTTTTTATCAAAAAAAAATTTGTTTCAAGAAGCCAAAAATTGTAATCAAGCGTGCTGAAGGTTAACTTCCGTACACACAAAATAATTCATAAATTACAGGAAGTTCCAACTGAAGTGGAAAGAGAAAAATTACATTCATTGCTTAATTCAAAATTAATGATGCTTTTATTAAGCTCACAGCTAATATTCAAACGGTTATCGTATCTCCCTTTGCTTGCAGTTGAATTGTCGTCAAAATAACCCACTCTACACCTGCAAACTTGGCCAGTCCCGCTTTGGGACTGCGCTTCCTGGGCATCCTGCCTCTGCCGTGTGCGGTGCAGTGGCAGCCAGAGCCACAGTCGGAGGCAGCAGCAGCTTCAGCTTCAGCTGTTGGCAAAGCGACAAAGATGAACTATACGAGCACAGCTAGAACTTCGGTCAATCCGTATGTGTTGCCTAAGGGAAGCAGTTGCTGTGGCAACAGCTGCAATCCATCCAATTGCTGTCTGGATTGTAATTGTTACAAGCAAAGCTATGAGCATTTACCCAGGGCACGTTTGCAGCAGCCGCCTCAGGTAACGCCTGCCTTGCGACAGCAACAGTTGCAACAGCAACAACAACAACACCAGCAGCAGCAGCAGCAACAACGCCAGCAGCAGCAACAGCTCAGCTGCATTACAACATTGCAGCAGACAACAACAACCCAGCAGTATCAGGCGTTGCCTTGCCATGCTTCGACTGCCACGCCCACACCCGACAGTTATCAACGCTGTAGCTTGCCAGTGACAACATCTTCAACAACACATGTGAGCCAGCAACACCACAACAACAACAACATCAATAGCAGCACCTTTCACTGCAACAGTAATGAACAACATAGTTTTAGTCCACAGTCCGCCTTAGCTTTGAGTAGCAGCAACAATGCCACGCCCATGTTTTTCGTGCCCTTTAGCATGCCGCTGCCACAGCATCAACCCTTTGCACCACAGCAACATCCACAGCAGCATCAACAGCAAGTGCCACACGTAACTAAATCGAAGCCATCATTTTGCCAAGCACCTGCACCACCAACACCACAACCGCCACCACTACCACCACCGCTGCTGTTACCGTTCGCGTTACACTATCAAAGGTTGCCAATGGCTGCTACGGCACCAACAGCAGCAGCTCCGGCACCAACGCCAGCGTCTTCGCAGCCCGAGCTATCCATTTGTGGACCTTTGCCTGCACGAGCACCTCCAACACCACCGCCTCTGTCCACGCCTCGCAATGTGTTGCCACTCAAGGCAGTTGCTGCTGCAGCCATTAAGTCGCATCAGCAGGTGAGTGTTGTCAATTTGCAGTAGCAGCAACAATGCATCGATAAATCTGAGCAACAACTTAACACCCGGACGTACTTGTTCAATGACAACAAATCCTGTTAGGCTAGTAAAATGTACCAATTTGTGTAGGGACAACAAAACAAGGAACACGGCGCGTATACTTAATATTTATTAGTTAGCAGCAGTAGCAGAAAACTTCAATTTGCATAAACATAAAAGACGAGAGGCAACAACAAGAACAACAACTGCAGTTGAGTCGAGAGTTTCGAGACTTGGAGCATTTTTTGTTGGGTGCAATGGTGGAGATTTCACGCAGAGACAGCACACAAAAATTCAAAGTTACATGAACAGGAAATACAAACTGAAAACAGCAGGTAACTGAAAGAATGAGAGAATAAGAGAGATAGGAAGCGTGAGAGTGAGACAGTGGCGTGCAGGGAAAACTAATGCATAACCTAGTAAGATCATCAACACGAAATTTTACAGCAAACTCATGTCCAAGGATATGGAAATAAACTTGTTGTTTTGCAGCAAATCCTCTGCTTCCCCTTTTTCCCTTCTTAATGCCCCTCAAATCCTTCCATTCTCGATTTTGCTGCTCTGTCCTGCGCTCAATGACTTTTGCATTTAATATGAGTAAAGCAACGAGTCGAGCAACTAAAAAACAAAAAAAAAAAAAAAAAAAATGAAAACAAAAGCTGAATAAAAAGTAAATTCTGTTTTTTTGGTGCTTGGGTTGGGCAACATTTGAAGAGCTTAGCTTGAGTCCTGTCCAGCGACATGCAAACGCGCCTTGTAAATTACGTTGTGGCCGTCAAGGGGAGTAACCGAAGGCGGAGCTAGAAGAAAGGGGCGGAACGAGGCGGGGCAGAACTCACAGATACGTCTGCCCAGTTAGCAGCAAGTTCTATACGTATTCTTTTTGCCTTTTGTCGTGTCCAGCGGTGTTTCCTTTTTTACCTTTGCATAACAGATCAGTTTGTTCTGATTAAGAATCAGAAAACACCTACAGAAGTTACACGCACAAACACAAATACAATGTATATATTAAAAAACATGTTAAGATGTTTTGATTTACTCTAGACCTTAGAATACCCACTATTCACTTTCATCTGCGAAATTTTGAATAATCTTATAGAAATAATATATTGAACGACTTCTTAGTAATAAAAAAAACTTACCTTAACCTTTTGTTCTTTAATTATTAAATATCTAGGCTTTTTGTTGAGGGTTATAAAAACCGCGTAATATTTGCAGTTAGACCTCTTTTAAATGTCCAGGGTATTTGTCTTATTAAAGCCAAAAAATTCATAAGCAATTTAAAGTCTTCAACTTTTATTTTGACAACCCATTTTAGTCTTTGTCAAGTTGACATTTTCTCTTGCTCTGGGTTTCTCTGCCTCTTTTAAGCACTCTCCCTCTTGCCGTGTCTATTTTACTTTGTACACTCGCATCGCATTTATTTCACAATTTTAAATAATCATAAGCAACATCTTTTCTGCTTTTGCAACTCGTTTGCTTGCCATTTTCTTTCTGCTTCATTCACTTGCCTAAGTAGTTTTATTTAGCCTTTAAAAGTATGCTACAAATAACACACACACACACACACACCCACACACATGCACAAACACATGCTAAGCTGGAAAATTTCAAAACGTTTTTCTCTTAGCATTTTTCACCTTTTCTTTTTCTCTATTTGTTTCTGCACATTTGAATGCTAAATCTTTCATGAAATGTTACTTCTTTTTGACTACCAGTCGGTCTATCTAACTCTCTGGCTCTCCGTCCAATTGTCCGTATGTGTTTTCCTTTGTAACTTATCCATAACTGTCCGTTATAAGACATCTTTACGTATGTGTGTGTATTTGTGTCAGTGCCTTGCGGTCTGGCAACAACTTAACAATGCCTCGCCTTCATCTTGCATGCACTCTTCCCTAATTCGTTTGTTTTTTCTGCTCAAAGTTTTCCCTCCATTTATGGTTTTTCCTCAAAAATTCAAAAAATAAAAGGCAAGCAAACTACAGCTATCATGCACAAAGAGACCGTTTTATGTACTCGCTTTAATGTTTGTACTTGGTCATTGTTATAATGTACTCTCTCTTCATCACCACGTGTGAGTGTGTGTGTGTGTGTGTGTGATTGTGTAGCTGAGTGTGTTCGTGTTTATTAAGCCCGACTCCTCGCATACAAGGCAACACTGCATTAGATGGTTTTGATGTTATTTCTGAATTCTGCATTTGAATCACATGAAGCTTCTGTATGCTTTTCTATCATTTTTGCCTCGCCCACAGACCAGCAACGCCTCCCCAATTGTCTGAACCATCCACAAGGTTATGCTGGAATAACATTCGGTCGAAAAATAATAATTACGAAGCTTTTTAAAGCGGATTTCGGTATTAGAGTTTTTGTTTGTTGCTTCTTGTCGTGTGAGAAAAATTGTTTAGTCGTTGCATTTGCATGTGTTAGCATATTTGTCTGTGTGTTGTTCATGATTCCTATTCAAAACACAGTTTTTCATAATTATAACCAAATCAGTGGAAGGTATTAGAAGTAAAAGAAATGAAAAACTATAAGAATTCTGACCACTAACGTTATCAATTTTTTCAGGCATTTTACGGATTTGTACTTTAAGCCCCAAACTTATGACTTCTCTAATATAACGTACAGTTGCACTTAAAAGCTATTTCCTTTTTTTTTTTTTGGTTTTTTTGAGTGTCAGAGGCCAAGCAGAAATCCATTTGGAGCAACAAAAGGCAAAGGACAACAAGCACTTCACACTTATGACTTTGCAATGCTTTTTGTTTGTGCTGATCGCCAGCCAAAAAAGCAGAAAATTCAGACAATACCAACACCAATTCATAAGACCAAAAGAAACATTGCTGCACTGGCTGAAAGTAAGGGGTAGAACAACGCAGAGGTCGCGCCAATAAAGTGCAGAGGACACTGCAATGCACTCCATTTTTTATTTTATTTAACTTTTTTTTTGGGTGAGATTGGAGTCTGGTTCTGGCTTAATGGCTTTGGGCTGATGTGTGATGCATGCTCGTAAGTGAATTCATATTTTATATAATGTTAACTTGGCAAACAATAACAAAAAATGGCAAACATATGTACAGTAATGTACAGAACATACGTAGTCAACAATGAAGATAAAACAAAAGGAATAAGAGGAACATATCGTTAACTGATGTTGTCATTACTTTGCACTGATGAAGAACAGCACAAGAAGTCAGTGAAATGAAGTGAAAGGCATGTCCTTGTCGAGGAATCAGGCTGGCAGTAATGCAAGCACTGATGTTCATATTTTGTTGCTTAAAAGAAATTCGATATTTGCGCCAAAGGATGCAATATCAAAGGACGCTTTTGTGGCCAGTAAGCGACAGGCGTTCGAAAAAGTTGACAGCTAAAATAGCAAATTGGACAAGCGGCAAAAAAGCGATGCCAACTGCCAACAGCCAACTGCCAACAGCCAACGGCCAACAGTGAAAATCAAAATCTCGCCTTGAGCTGTCTAGCAAAAGAAGAGAAAAAAAACTGAAAGTATCAAAAACTATAGCATACTTCTGAGCGCAACTAAAGGCGAGCAACTGGAAATATTAACAGCGATGCTGTGGTGACTTTCTCGCCTTACATGGCTTACAGAGCGAGTGTCCTTCGTCAGGACTCAAGTTAGTTGCCATGGACATCTTCTCTGTACGCCGAGAACTGTTAATTTAATCTGTTCAATGGCCGCGAGGTGGCGTTACTCAAAGTCGTTAGTGTTGAATAGCGTGAATTTCACCGCATCTACATCTACAACTGTATGTGTCTTTGTGTTTGTGAAGCACACGCATTGGGTTACCAAAAGTCCTTTTAACGCCGTGCCGTTGCCCAGATAAAAAGAATCACGAAGCAAACGTCGCCAACAGCAGCAGCGACTAAGGCAGCCGAGGCTGCTTCGTTTTCGTTATTTTTGTTGCTGCCACTTGAAAGCTTTTACCACAATGGCTCTGTGTGTGCGTGTGCCTGTGTGTGTGCCTGTGTGCGAGTCTGTCAAGTGCTTCTTTGTTGAAGCTGCTCGATTGCTTCATATTGCGCCCACGGATGCTCTCTGTGTATGTGTGACTATGTGATTCTCTCGTTCTTTGTGTGTTTGCAGATTTTTGCGATGGCGCCAAATTTCAAAAGCAATCGTGCAAAAGCTTTTTGTTTTTAACGGTTTATTTTGCATGGCACTCGACGAGCTGCAAACGCTTCCTTTGTAACTGTAAACGTTGGCAACAACTTTACACGTGGCATATGCTTAACAATGGAATTGTGTCGCAAATGTTCAGTATACGATTCGTCAGCCCAACAGATCTATTTATTAAGCAGTTCAGTCAGACTTGAAACTGACTTTTAATATAATTTGCAGCAAACTTTTTCTATGCAGCTGTCGATTATTGTTGTATCTTTTTATTTTTTGCTTCTTTCTTGTCGATTGTTGTGGCAAAAGGTCAAAGTGGCAACTGCGGCAGCAAATGCGAATTAAATGCAATTGACAGTCGCAATTTCAAGCGAGCTGTCAGGCGAAATCCCAAACTGCCGTTCAACGTGCCAAGGGGCTATGGGGCCATGGGAAACTACAAAAAAAAAAAAAAACTGCAACAAAATGCAAGAAAATACAACAAACCAGAAACAGACATAGAAATAGAAGTAGAAACAGTAACAGCAACAGAAGAAGCTTAGCCAAACTCTGTTGTAACACAATAAAATGCAACCTCAACTGACAAAGAAAATGTTTCCTAATGTGGAACAAGAAATCATTCGTGCGGCGAGGGGGCACTGTAGGGAAGGGGCGTGTCGCTGGCAAAGATAGACAACACGTAAACGAAACGACAATGCCAAGCCACGGCTGTCAAATTAGAGGCAGGCAGTCAAGCAGGCAACTAACATTGTTGCCATTAAACAGGAAAGGAAACACATACAATGAGAAAGAAAGAGAGGGGGAGTGTTTAAGACAGAGACAGAAAGAGATCGTTTATCAATCTGTGCAACATATTACGTAATTATTAATTTCACATAATAAGCAACATATCAATTAAATAATTTGCATTGCTCTTTGCTTGAAATCACAAAATTTCCATAAATTCCAAACATTACCAACAGTCTTAAATGCAATTAAATAGTTCAATGGCTGCTTTGCAGACCTAATTAAATAAACCATTTATAGATTTATCTATCAAGGCACAAGGTGTTGTTCATTCATTTACTACAACTTGCATAATCTCAATGATAAATGGCAAAAACAATACCTGCCAGCACTTTCTCAGTGTCTTCGTTCATGTATTTGAACACACGTCGTATACGTAATTGAAATTCCTTTCAATTGGATAAATTGTAACTAAACAACTTAAGCAATATACTTCACATACGGTCAGTGTATTGTTCTACCAACGTAATTTACTCCTAACTAATGTTCAACTGTCCACAAAACCTGCTGTATTTTAGTTAAAGGCAATTCGAGTACAAGGCACTGAGTACTGAGTACTGTGTACTAAGTATCCATGAAACCATTCATTCACTCGCTCAAAGTCCAGTTGAGCAGCATTGAATGGCATTCGATATGTGAAATAACTTTTGCTCTGCGTCTGCTTAGAAATATTTTTGGAAAATTCTTTCGAGGCTTATTTGAAAATTTACTCAATGGAAAATAGCTTAAATAACTTGACTTAACAAAAGTCCGAGTCGTTTTTCTGTCTGTCTTTCTGTCACTTAAAAAAGACCATAAATAAAGGTGAATGATACGCAAAATACCAACAAAAGCCAAACAAGAAATTGTTAAGAAAACAAATGGTTTGAGGTGGAAAATGTTCTCTTATCCTCCCTTGCTTGATTGTTCATTTATTAGCAACACTTTAAGGAATCTGTTGATCAGCTGATTGTTAATTCTGTTAATATTAATGAATGATATTCACCTTGGTTCATAGTCCTTTAAAAATGAACTGTTTCTGCACGTGCTGCTCGAGGTTTTATGCGGTCCGAAGAGTTTTGTTTATCTTGTGGAAACGTGCACGTCTTCATTTTCAATAACAAAAAAAAATGTTTTCACTACTCAAGTCAAGTAAAATAAAGTAACTTGGTCAGGCTCAAAAGCTATTCGACTTCGATGAGTTGATTCTCCGTCTCTCTATTATATTTCTTAGTATTTTCGCTGCTTTTTCAGTATTTAATTGGCCGTATAATTGATTGGTGTATTTGTTGTTGTTGCTGTTGGTTGTTGCGGCTATTCCTTTGGCTCTTTCCCTAACCACTAACTCATTATACTGTATGTGTTTTGTAGCAACATTTGAAAATGTTTTCTCACACACACAAATGACCAAGTTTTGCTTTTGCTTGACTATTGATTTGGCGAGTGGCACAGGCTTTTGATATTTTGGGTTTTCTCCCTGCCCTTCTCTACACTACTCTCTCTCTCTCTCTCTCTCTCTCTTACCAACACTCTAATTCCAACACTTCCCTTCTGTATTCAATGTGTGCCTTTATAAATTTGTATTGTGTTTACTTGTATTTTGTGGTAATTAATTGTATTTGCCTTCGACTCAAAATGTCAGTGGGCTTCTAATTATTATTAGTCTAACGAAGCAGAAACGCCTGCCACGCCCACCTCCACCTCCTCGTCTCGTACACCCTACTAACAATCTCTTAACATAGTATTCGTATCTTTGTTGTGTGTCCGCCGTGTTGTCTACAGGTTGTTTGACATTAATTGATTTATTTGCCTTTTACATAAATTAGACGATGCCTGCTGCCAAATATTCGGTTACATAGTGTAAGTAAGTGGAACTCGGAGTGTTCTTTTTCAGCCACTGTTACTTGGGGTGGTAGGAATATTTTAACTAATTAATATAACAAGTACCGCTTTCATTATACGCAATATCAATAACAAATGAACTGAAAAGGATATAAAAGCATGAAGTTATCCTATTAAATAGCTAGAGGAAGACATCTGCGATCTAATAAATATATAATTAATAATGCAACATCAACAATTGCTAATTGCAGAGCAACTTCTGATATTTTTAATTCGATTTTGCTGTTATAGGAATTTTTGTATTGATTCTTTGGTTATTTCTGGTTTAGTTGCTGCTTTTGCAGGGCTGGGATAGAAAAAAAAAAATAAATGCGGCAAAAGTTTTTGACAGCACAAAATGCATAAACAAACTATCCAAGTCGTCATACTGTCAATTATTGCGTAATTAGTTGTATGAGTATAATAATTGCGAAGAATCTATATAAATTTGCCTCTATAAATACACATTGAAGTAGAACTAAAATAGTTCAAGTTATGCTTGGTAAGTAAAGTTGGAAAATATGTAGCTTTAATGCAGTTATATGCTTAACAAATTTAGCTTTCAATCAAATAAATCTCGAACCACAAGTTCTTACCCCGTTTCATGCCCAACAATGTTTTTTTTGAAAAATTTGGCTTTGAGTCGTTCTGGATTAAACTGTGCTTTGATTGTCAATCACAAGGTACAATTAGCTTTTAAGCAGAGGTAGATGTGAAGTGGTTATGGGATAATGGCAGGACTTTATACTGATTAATGTGTTTGCTTTGCCTGACAGCGCAACACAAAGTCAAACGAAGAAACAAATGGAAAATATTTTTGGGAAATGCAAGAAAACAAAAGCAAAGCAAAAACGAGTTTTCTATTTGCTGCGTACCTGTGACTAATAAATTCCTACAAATTGATATAGCAAAATTGTATGTGAAGTTTTTATGAGCCTATAAAACAGTAGTCGTTTGTCGCCGTCTTCGTTGTCGTTCTCGACGTCACCGGAAAGTTGAAAGAACATAGAAAGACACTGGGACTGGGAAATAAACTTGGTGTATTGGCATACAACGCATACTTAACTGGAACAGAGTAAACAGGTCAGGACATTGTACGACATGCCATGGCACGATATGCAGAATTTAGTAGAGACAATGCAGATGAGCGAATGTGCGTGTATGTGAGTGTTTGTGCAATTGTGTTTGTATTAGTGTTTGTTTGTCCGGCCGCCTGCAAGCCACAATATGCGAATTGGAAATTATGAGCGATATCGTTGCCAGTTGCCAGTTGCCAGTTAAAAGTGGCCAAGGATATAGACAGATAGCTGGCTAGAGGATGCAGCTTAAACCATAGTTGCTGGCAACATTTGGTATTGCTCATACGCTCCGTGTGCTCCCAATAAGCAATGTTGCGTGTCTTTCCGGCCCGACTGCTATGGCACTTCCGTGTTCTATGCAGAGTTCCAAGCTCCATGCTCTCAGCTCCATACTCCATACTCCATGCTGCGTGTTGAGTCCTTCAATGCACTGCACTTTTGTCGATTGATGCCGTTGGCGTGTCTTTCTGCTTTTGGGCCTGCATAGCTGCAGCGCCAGCTCTGAGTGATGTGTGCAGCAACGGGGAGTGTAGAAAGGGGTAGGGGCGGGCGTTCGGTCTAATTTATGGGGCAGTGCCGTGGCGCGCTCGCTGTGCATACCAATTGGCAAATGGCAACTGTCAAAGCAAACTGAGCAGAGCCACAGCAACAGCAATGGCAATGGCAACAGCAATTGCTACAACAAATTTCATGCCATCGGATTGTCGATTGCGCCTTAGGGGCTGATTTCAAACCACACCCATCCCGCCTTGCTACTGCCACTACTTTCAGTTGCCTGAACGTTAATAATTTTCGCTGGCGATTTTGGCGCGTCGCTAATTATGCAAGCTGGCTCATAAATAATGTATCGCATTCACTTTTACCTGTCCTTTGGTGCGTCATTAATCAACGTCTATTATGCAAAAGAAACGCAGCGTCGCCAGGAAACGGAAGTGCGGCGCAATATGCAATAACAGCAACAACAGCAACAAAAAGGCACAAATGCAATTGCAACTACAGCAACAAACTTCAGCAAAAAATGCACGCAGCGTGGAAATCACGTCACATGTCATAGCTTCATGAAGGGTAGCAACAACAGACGCCTTGACAGTCGAACAAACTTGCATATATAAATATAAATACCGATACACACACATGGATTTATTTGTGTGTGCGTAAAGTGCAACGTATGCATATTTTTATTAAAACTTTAATCCTTTGATGGTTGCAATTTCTGCAATTTCCATATTATTGACAGGCAATTTGCAATATTTGCGCATCGAATTTTGCGTAGGTCGTTGGGGAGCAACATCTGTGGCAGCCACAGCAATGGCAGCCATCATTAAAGTCCATCCATTGCAACGAACAATTTGCATACAATGAGCTGCAAAACGAAAGCACTTAATGTCGACTCGTCGCGCCTAAATGTATGCAGCAAAATATTTACAAAATTATTTTCAATTTTTTTATTATTTCGTTCACAATTGAAATTGGGTCGCAAACGATTCGAGCAAAACCAAAATTTCATCAGAAAAAATTTAAACTTCGAGTTATGAAACACAAAAAGAAGAAAAAAGAGAGGATAAATTCACATTCCTCCGTCGGCAGCGACATGCATATTTGATATGTCTGTTGGTCATTAAATTACAAAATTACAAACAAGTCAGCGGATTCGCACGACGCGTGTTTGCCATCGCCCCCCTTCTGTCAACCACTCCTCTTCCTCTTCATGTCTCTCTGAGTTTTGGGGCTGACAGGCCTGTCAAATGTCTGTATACGTAGACCCCCTCTAAATCGCCCCTCTACTCTCTCCAGCCAGCCGCTTTAGCCGCCGTTCCACATATTCCTGTCAACAGCAACAAGAAATGATAAAGCGTTTGCCGTCCAGATCTCAGTGTAAGAAGCATGGCACAAAACAACGAAATAATTTAATTTTGCTTGCCATGTTCGCCGCAGGCTGTCCGCTGAATTTGTTTTTATTAAAAAACTGTACACAGTACTGGCACACACACTCAGTACATACTCATACACACACAAAGCTCATGCAAACAGATGCGGGCGCAGAAAATGAAATCAAATACTCAAAAAATGAGCAACTAAATTGAGCCAAAGAAAGCCACAGAACGATATGCCAACGGCTCTAAAAGATTTATATATATTCAGTCAAATTTTTATATATATATCTATATACATATCATATATACTTAATACAGGGATAACAAAATTTTCAAAGTCATAGTAAGCCAATTTTTTAATTTCGCCCAAAGAAACGAGGGAAAAACGCGTCTACTTTTGCTGTTCTCCCCCTGTTATTTGTTGGGGCGTCTCAAATACTTGACTTTAAAATTCAATTTTATACAAGAGCACAATTTAAGCAGTTTTTTTAACAGACCGAATATTGAATGCTCTTTCCAATTCAAAAACTGATAAAAACTTTGTCAATTTGTATATGCAAATTAATGGAAATTTAACTTTTAATGCTTCTATTTTCCTATGATGATAATCTTCAAGTTTTTCCCTTCTTATCCCAGCTGCACTCATACTTGTTTGCTTAGCTTATATACCCCGTCAGAATTGTTTAAAAGAGATGTGAAAAATGTCTCAAAATTTGTACATCTTCAGTTTCTAGGCGGCAGCAAATATCGAGGTATTATATTAATAAATCTAAAATTGGTTCCATGTCGTTAGGCATTGTATAATCCGAGACGTGTCAACAACTAGAACGAGCCCAGCTTTCTATGATTAAGACCCTGTTGAAGTTATGCGAATGTGCTTTCTGTCGTTAACAATTGGATTTTATTTTTTTCTCTAGGTTTTCCCTTACCTCAAGTTTATTCTAGGGTCAACTTCTAATCATGACCATTTGCCTGTGACACGTGGCGAGCAAAAAACTAAAAATTATGACCACAAAACTGAAAATGTCCTGTATTGTATATATGTATATACCTACATATAGTGTGTCTAATGTGCGCTTTGCGAGCAGGTCAAGCTCATCTGCCCCATACGAGAGATTCTAACTATAACTAACATAACTTGATGCCTACTTGAAACTGGACTCTGGGTCTCAACTCCTTTAAGTGCCATTCGGCGGGCAGCAGCCAAAACATAAACGCATTCGTTTGTTTTTCTCCTGGTTTTTTCAAATGTTTTTTATGCTTTTGGATTTGCACATTTGGACACTACTTAATTATGTTGTTAGTCCCTTTTATGTCACAATTTTCATTTCGCAACATCAAATAAACTAAATGTGCTGAAGGGAAATAAGGGAAATGTGAAAAAAAGAAAGGAAACAATTTATGTATGTATGTGTGTTTGTATGCGTGTGTATTGCTGCTGTTGTTGTTGTGTTTGTTGTCAACCGCAATTGTCGTGGCAAAGGTAAACAAAACTGCGTATATGACTATGCTGCTAACTACATTGGCCATTGACTGCAGCCCCGAGGGTTGTCCAAGGGCTTTCATTGTTGTTCTTGTTGCTGTTGTTGTCAGCGGGAGGCGGAACAAATGTGCCTATTTGTAGCCCCAATTCCATTGTCTCTATCTCCACATCTATGTGTGTATAAATGAGCGTATGTGTGTGTGTGTGTTTGTGGCTAGTCACTATAAAATTCTGTACGAAATGACCATTTGGACTTTTAATATGCTCGAGTAATGTCTGCATTAACAGAATTCATTTGCTGTACATGGTCAGAGCATTGCCCCTGCCCTTATCTCTCTGTTGCCTGCCTGCTCCCCGTTACCAATTCCCCAGGATGGTAACCGGTACAAGGCTTTAATGCGTATATGTCTCCTTCTTCCTTCCCTTTACCATTCTTTATCATAGAGTGTGTTTGTGTGTGTGGCACAAACAAATTTATGTCGTGCTACTTGCTGAAATTGGATTTCTGGCAACTTCTAGTTGCTCCTGCAGTTGTTGTTAGTGTTGTTTAGTTTCGTGCAAACAGCAACAAGGAAAAAAGTAAAAAAAAGGTGTAGAAAGTGGCAATGGAAGTTAAAGAAACGAGTCACAACAAAAGGTGTAGCTGGCAAACGCATTTATATCCATTGCTCAGTTGACTACGTGTTATCCTTTTCCATGATTTGTTTACCGCCGCCAAAAGGACATTTTTCTTCCCCACATTTGGCACTCCCAAAGGTCTCAATTAGTAATTGCCAGCTTCAAATTAAAGCGACTTGAACGTGTTCTTATCAATTTTTCGGCTAATTTTAATAAGCAATCGCTTCGACTTCAATTGCAGAATGGTCGATTGCCCCGCAACCTGCCCGCATTGCGTGCCATGGAAATGGCGTTGCGTACCAACTCCTTTGCCACTGACAGCAGCACAGAACAGGAGAGTAATAGTGGTGGTAATCGTGGTGCTGGTGGTGGTGAACTGGACATGGATGAGGCTGATGACAGCGACTCGGAAATGGAGTACATGATACCGTTGCACAGTGAGTAGTAGAAAAACTCAAACCTTCGAGTCGAGACAATGGCTGTCCAATGCCCGTTGGCGAATTCAATTAAAAATTTTTGAAACAACTGCCAAACGTGCGGGAAGTTGTAGAGAGAAACAGGGGAGGGAGTGGTGTTTTATCAGGGTCAGGTTCAGGTTCATGCTCAGTTTGAGGCTGAGGTGATGTCCGTGTGCTGTTACAGTTACAGGTGCTCGTGTTGTGATTGTCAGCTGTGCCGTCGTCCAGTTGATGTTGATGTCACCGACAGGCATTTCAATTTACTTTAATGTCTCGTTTCGCCTTATCGCAACGCAAATTGAATTGAAATCTTGACACAATCAGCATGCCACAAATGGCAGCAGCTACAGCTACCACAGCTACAGATACAGCTGCAGCCGCTATAGTTACAGATACAGCTACAGCTACAATTTCAGATTTTCACATTCCACATACAATTAAGTTAAACTCTGGGTCATCAATTGTGTGGCTAGCCGCCTCTAAGCGTGGCATGCCACGCAAATATTCAGCTACAGCAGCTGAGCACCTACAACTGGCAATGGACAAAGTTTGTCGCGGCTTAATATATTTATGGCAGCAGCGAGAATCGTCGAAGGGATGACTTACGCATACTCTAGCTAAACATTAAATAAATTAAATAATTTTAAAGGCACTACAAATATTTATAAGCTTAAGCCGTGATTGTTTCCCCGGGCCTCAATATTGTTTCCTGCAAACGGTTATAGTTGAGCATACCCCTCGTTTCCGAAATATACTGGGTATTCAGAAAAAAAGAAACCTGTCAACTTATTCAAGACTCAACGCGACTGCCTGCTGCCAACTTGGAAATGTTGCTTAAGATATCAAAAAGTTTAGTTCAGCAGCAAGCAGGAAGCCCGCAAATGGTTTTAAGATCTCTTTTATTCCTCTGTTTATTTATAATAATAATTTTATGATTTTATTATTACTCACAGTACTACTTACAACAAACTACTTTAGTACAAATGTCGTTTTGTCTCCCTTCCTTCTTCTAACTTCTTCACATTTTGCCAAGATTTCCGCGCAAAAACTTTTGCGCTCAACTTTAATGCGCCTTCCTTCTACATAGTTTATATGTATGTGTGTTTGTGTGGAAATATATACAATAGTCGAGGTATATACGACTTACGAAAGTGTGTAGTTGTAACCGTATTAATGCGCCATTTACATTTCACTTTGTGGCTCGGCGAAAAAATGAAATTATGAATATATAAATCACGACAAAAGTTTTGTGGCCGAGCCCCCGAGTGAGGGTCAAACTGTTTAGCATACTCCAGTAAAATATATAATAAATTCATAAAATATGAGATCCCAGTGGATATTATATGCAATGTAGTTGCAGTTGTAAAGAAATTAATATTGGTAATGTCCTTGCTCATTGAGTTATACTTTGTTGAGTTACAGCAGTGTGTCAACATCCTTTTTCTCTTTGCTTGAAATGCAGTGCAGAGCCGTCGACTGCGCTGCCAACAGATGAAGAGCCTGCCAGCAACAGCAGTAGCAGTAACAACAACAACAGCAGCTGTTCCAATTTTTAGCATAAATAATCCACCGGCCTCGTTCTTGTGCGCCTTTTACTACCTCCGGCCTACACCCTCCGGGCGCACTTGTCAATATGAAACTGTGCCTTCAACCCTTTTTCCTTTCCCCATTCTCCACTTTTTCCCCCTCAGACCCGCATTTAGTTTGCTGTTGCTGCTGCTGTAGCTGCTACTGTCTGCTTCTACCTGCTACTGCCGTCACACGCTGCATTTTTTCGCTCACCTGAATGTTTGTTCAGTCAGAAAGTTTTGATTTATTTACGGCGCAAGTTTTACATTTTACACGACACTCGCCTCCAATTACACGCTGCTGCCGCCGTCGAAGTCGCTGCTTCTGTTGCTGTTGCTGCTGCTGCTGTTGCCGAACAACCCTTTCGCTCAACTCTACTCATTTACACCTCAGCTGACGTCGCTTTCCACGGCAACAACCCTCGATGTTGCAGCAAAAAAAAAAAAAGTAAAATACAGAAATACTTTCCTTCAGATTTTAATCGCTCACGTGAGTTCGTTGCATGGCATGAGTCGAACGCTCTACTTCTCTCTCTCACACTTTTCACTTCCCGCACTCTAGCTTCCTTTGCCCTGCACATTATGTATGTGCATCTTTTGCATATGTATTTGTACGTATTTAGTATCAAAGCGGATAATGTGTCGCCATGTTGCTATCGTTATTGTTGTGGCCGTCAACGCGACTGCATAACTTCGAGGACTTTGCGCACGTATGTAAATGCGACCTGTACAGCTACAGCTGGACAACCAAAGAGGTGAACAAGTGGGTAGTTGGGTAGGTGAGCGGGTAGACAGCTAAACAAGCAGGGCAGTTATAGGCTTGACACGAAAACGAAATATGTAACGTGATAACACGCTTATCTTAGCGGTTAGCTGCCAACTGAACGCGCTTAACTTTTTCAAGTCGAAACTTAGAATTCTCAAAAGAACTTTAATCATATGAGTATATTTTAAAAGTACAATAGTTTTAGTCTTTAGTAAAATGCAGTAAAAAACGTTAATATAGAAATTGAAAATCAGTTTGAATTGAAAATATTCTTGAAAAAAAGGGGAAAAGTTCGAATTTACTTTTATGACATGTATATTAGAACAGAATATGATTAGTGTTACACTCGAACAAGTTGAAGGTATCAGCAGTGGTATTGCTTCAACTTTCATATTGAATTTTTAACGACTCTGTCCTCTGACAATCGAATGGTGTAGCTTTTAGAGCTCAATTGGACTAGGACTATCCATTGGCATCAAAATTATTTAAATATTGAAAAAAAAATTTTGGATCAATTTTATGAAAAAATGCAAAGGGGTAACATCATAAAATTTTTCAAAAAAATTGTCAAAAATAAAAATTTCCAATTTTGATTACAATCGACTCTGCTAACTGTCCAGAGTCTAAGAAGGCATAACTTTTCAAAGTGTCACATCATTTGGCCAAGTTATGGTCGTTTCAAGCTATAAATATTTCACTTTGGCTTTTTTTCTATAACTAAATTTTCATGATCGTACTTACTGTTTTAACTTCTCTCTCTCTGATTTAATTGATTGAGGCCACTTTACAGTTGAAGTGGCAACTATTTCAGTAGTTTTAAACCATCATGCCACCAAAATTACATTTGCATTTCCGCCCATTCAGAAATGACCTTGAAACACTGGCACTGCTTCTCATGCTTCTTCCCCCCTAGCCATAAAACATTGCCAATGACCATAATCATCTCTTTCGCATGACCAAAAGGAGCCCAGAAAACCATTAAAGCCGCCAGTCTGCCACTTCTTTAGCCACTTTTAGCCTTAGCCACAGCATTCCTTCAAGCTTTTCTCGAACCGTAGTGCTTCCTCCGCCCTATCTTTTGGTGTTTTCTGCTCTGCTCTATTCTGTTCCGTTCTTGTCTTCCCGCATGTTTCTAATACGCTTTTGGGCTAAAGTAACAGTTGCTAAAATGTTTTCTATTGTTTTCACGCTCAACAAAAGACAGACAATTAGTTTTCTTAAGCGACAAATCAAGTAGAAATTAAGTGGAGACGGGCGTAAGGCAGCGGAAAATGCGCTTAGCTCAAACTGATGGGGGGAAAAGAGAGGAAGGGTGCTGTAAATGGGGGATGCTCGACTTTCAGGGCGCGAATGATAACAAAACAAAAGTGGATTATTGGCTCTTGAGCGCATAAACAATAGCATGTGCATATATATAAGAGTGTGTGAAGTATTCATGGGTTTGTGTGTGTGTTTTGGGTGTGAAATTGTATGTGCTATGTTTACATTTGTACTCCTGAGTGTTTGCCTGCCTATTAACATAAGGAACTTTTATTGTTGTTGGCATGCAAAGCGTCAAAAAACATGCCCTGCTGTTGCAACGTTGCGTTGCGTTTTATTTCATTGAACAATGTAAGCTTGCCACTTGCAAGACAAGTTCTTTGTGTAGCACTGTAAAACAAAGAAGCTGGGAGCCTAAGTCAAAACCCGTATAACACTTTGTACTTGCCATAAATGCCCCGAACAGTGGGAATTTCCACAACAATTTGGTAAAGAGAAATCTTAAGCTTAGACGCAAACCAATTTCGAACTGATTCAATGCGCATGCCTGAGTAAAATATAGCACGAAGTGTTTGGAAATGTCGAGTACGACGCTCGTTTGAAATCAAAGGATTCGGAGTGCTGAGCAGCACGACAGCGGCGCCGGCAGAATAACGGTTTTGGCCTATGCAGACGACGCGCTTCGACTATTTGTGAGACCGACGAGCGGACTTCGCATTCAGTTTGAATTGTGTCCTCGTAAAGAAAGGATATTCGTTACATTGTTGTTAAGTTGTTATTATAATTTCCAAACAAAATAAAAAAGAAACCAACAAACTAACAAAAGCAAATCAACAAACAAGAGAAAACACAAAAAGTAATATAAAAACAAGCTTAATAAAATCAACAACTTAAAGACGGAATTACAAACACAAATAAACAAAAATAAATAAATCGAAAAACAAAGAGCATAAGCAAAACTAAAAGATACAGTTAAAGAAATAGAAGTTTTTCAAAACTGTCTACGCGTACAAAGAACAGAGCCGGAAAGCGAATGCGAAAGTTAAACCTAAATAAATAAAGTAAAAAAAAGCATTACAATAAAATTAAACATTTTAAGTTGAACTTTTAGACTTTTCTTTATTTAAATATTGTATATTGGTTTTTTCACTACGGATATTTCGTAAACTGTCTTTATTTGCGGCATTGGAGTGTTAGTCAATAACTTGTGAGAATTGTGTTTGAAAAAGTTTGTAGCATGCTTTTTGGGGCGAGTGTAGTTCAGTCATAAAAGTTTTTTCTGAGTGTGTTCCTGGAATGTTTGTATAATAACAATGAAAATAAACTTTAGTTTAGTTAAATAAAATATAACTTAAATGTTTAAACTATTTAATAAGTTCTTTTAGCTTAAAAGTTGCACAGAACTGAATTTCAACTTAAGTTTTTTAAATTTTATAAAAATAAATTTGTGTAAGAATTGGTTTTTGTTTTTGTGGCACATTATGTGCAATGATAATAACAACAAACATATAGAGAGACAGCAACAAAGACACACACTCACACTGAGGCTCTGGCACTTCGGCTTATGTAGCACATAAACCGACAACGAGCAGCCAATAAATGCTTTCAGCCAGCCATCGCCGACAGTTGCCCGACACAGTGCGGCTATATAAAAAAGGCCACTGCAATTGTGTGTATGAATCATACACACTTACATTCACACTCATACACACACTCACACAGAAGTTAGATGACAGTGAATGCTGTGTGTGTTTTGTACATTTTTTTGTAAGCATGTTTCATACTACATTCGGTTTTTGCTTTTTACTGCGTCTGTGTCACCATGTGAGTGTGTGATGTGTGCGTGTACTTGTGTTGTGTGTGTGTGTGTATGTGCATGTCTTGGCTTCAAAAATAAAAATATAAGTTTATATTTATACATAACATTTGTATGTCTGTCCCTTTGTCTGTCTGTCTGCCCATCCGTTGCGCTATAAAAACCGGAAGCGTTAGACAGACGTCGACGCCGACTGAGACATCGACTGCGACTGCGATTGTGGCAGCGCCTGATCCTGACACTTGCCAACACTTGGGGCGTGCGATTTTTGGAGTTTTCCCCGAGTTTTCGCCTCTCGTCTGCTGTCTGTGTTCTGTTTTCTGTTCTCTGTTTTCTGGTTTCGAATGGCTTCTGTTGTTGTCTCTTGGGCGCGTCACTCGTAAAAAGCAGCGCTTGTATTCAGCTCCTTTTATTATTATTGTTATAATATTTTGTTCTCTTCATATTTTTTTTTGTTTGCCTGTTGTTGTTCTTGTGCGTTTCTGTTTTCGACACTTTCATATTGCGTTACGCGCACTTTTCGCGTCTTTCGCATAATTTTTTATTTTTTGTTAGCTCATGTTTTGTCTTTGACTGCGCGGGGAATACACATAATACACACACTGTACACTGTATACACAGAACATGTACACACACAAATCGTAAAATATTAAATTTAATTTTTCAAATGATGTGTGAATGGCTTAGGCTTGATATACGATAATGGTTGTGCCCAGAATGTAATGTTTGTTCTTGAGCAACATCATAAAACTCGGGCATAAAATGTGCAATTACCCGAAAGATGCTTATGAATTCCAAGAAGAACAGTCTTATATCATTTGAGGCAAGGGTTACACTTATTAGTGTTCGCGTAATCAAATATAATAAGGATATGATTGCCGAACAAGCACATTTATTTTAATTTTCATATGGAAACGAGTTAACAGTTTCTTTGTTTGAAAAACTTAAATTAACTAAAAACAATTAGAAACAGAAAGGGTTTTAAATAAGATTACCTAATAAATATTTAGTTCCTTTTTGTATTTATATTCAAACTTAGTTTTTTATTTAAAGTTTAATTAGGTTTTTATTTATTTCAAACACACAACTGAATTCCCATTAAAGTTTAGAATTCTTTATGTGTTTTAGCAAACAAATTTAACACAAAAACCACAAAAAACATTTTCAAAAAAAAAAAAAAAAAAAGAGAAATAAAAACGAAATTAAAATAATTCTTATTGGTCTGTGATAAGTGAAGGTAAAGCAAAATTAAAAAACAAATAAAAAAGTTAAACAAATGCGAGCAGCAACCGCAAAGAAAAACTTTTGAAATTAATAAAATTTGTAGAAATCATTTAACGCATCAAGTGATTTGCACGTAACACTGAACAAAACGTAAACAAACAAAACAAAACAAAAGCAAACAAAACTACAACAACAGCAATTAAAAGTGCGGTTTCACACAAAACGTTACATAAAAAGAAAAACAAAAAAAATAAAAAAGGAAGGCAGCTACGAAAATTATTTAGTTAAATTATAGCACGATTTGATGATAAACATCAACTGAGAGGCAGCACTTCATTAAACATCAAAGCGAATTGCGTTTAACCGCAAAACGTGAAAAAGCAGCACCAACAGCAGCAACAGCAACAACAGCAACATCAGCAATAGCAACCAGAGCACATTGCAAAGTGAAAAGTGGAAAAATGTTGGCAATGCCCACGCTAATGATGCCAGCAACAGCACAAATGACGCTCAGCAGTCAGCCATTGTCGGTGGGCGCCAAGCCCTATGAGACCAAATTGTTGGCCATTCATCAGACGCATATGCAGCAGCAGCAGCAACAACAGCAGCAGCAGCAACAGGCACCAACACCGCAGCAGCAACAGCAGCAGCAACAACAACACCAAGCCAATGTTAAGCAATCGCAGCAATCGTCGCAGCAAATGTCGATTATCACTACGCAGCAACAGCAACATCCTCAATCTCAATCGCCGCATCAGCAGCAATCGCAGCAGCAAGCTGTCGCTGCAGCAGCAGCAGCTGCCGCAGCCGCTGCCCATCACCAGCAGCAGCAACAGGCAGCTGTCGCCGCTGCCGTTTGTGCCGCCCAACAACAGGCGGTGGCCGTGCAACAGCAACAACAGCAGCAGCAGCAATATCAAATTCACTCGCAGCAACAATCACCACAGCAGGTGCTCTGTGTGTCGCCCAAGCAGGGTAAGCTAAAGTTATTGATACCCTTTAAAAGATAAACTTAAACCGTAAGAATTTATGGTGTTGTTAATTAAAGTACCTATATATTTCAACTTGTTAAATTTAATTCATGATTAAATGAACAAAGAGCTATAAGATTTTAATTTAAATGCATCCTAGAAAGCCTAGAAAAATGTATATCATTCTTCAACCTAAAACTCAATACTTCCTAACACAACGACACCTAATTTTGGAGCGGTTGCTATCAACATAATTATAATTAGAACATAACTCATCAGCTTTACGATCGCTGATTTTAGAGACCATATTTAGATACTTTTGCTAAACATTAGTTTTTCGTTTTGTTTATTATTTTTAGTTGCTGTTGTTGTGCTTTTAGAGGCAATTTGAACACTTTAAGCACAGTTATCGATTTGTTTTTATTGAGCTGTAGTTGGAATTTCACGAGTTGTTTTACGAGTGAGGCGCAGGCAGTTCAAGTAATGCTTTTTATGATGCCTCGTAAAAGCCAACCAAGCCCATAATGGCTGTCTAATGCTATTTGGCCTCGACTCAAGGAGAGTGCAGGGCAGAGTCAGAGAGCGGAGAGGGTAGTAAAGGGGAAAGTGCTGCGTGCCTTAGTAAGTTTACTTTTTCACTTACGCCCACCCACATTCAAAGTAAAGTGGGAAAACTAGCCAGGTATCCGTGATGGCACAATTATAGTGTTTAGGTGTTTACTTCGTCCCTCGTTTTCAAGCTGATTGTTGTTGTTGTTGTTAAATCAAATAGAAATCAATTTGAAATTATTGACAATTTCCACTTTTGGCATTGATTCAACGATTTCGATTCTGATTTCGATTTTGATATTGTCATACTGCGACTAAACGAATGGCAAACAAACGGGGTGAAAGGCAAACAAACTAACAAACAGACAGTCGGACGGACATACATACATATAGACAGAGAGGCAGAGAGGAAGTCAAAAAGTAAATACATGCCACAAGCAACTCACAAAGCGGGGCAAGGTGTCTTTGTTGCCTTTTATTCCATGTGGCACACGCCCACAAAGTGAAAACTGCACTAAGCAAACAGACGAGCCAAGACAACTAGACAGAGGGAGATAGATGGAGAGAAAGAGAGGTTAGAGGGACAGCCAGACGACGCTGCCAATTGTGGCTAGTTGATGGGGCATCGTACAACGTGTCGCATACGTAACATTTAAACGCACAGACACAGTCGACACGTTGACCAGCTGTAAGCCAGGCTAAAAGCTAATGCTGCAAGTCCATCGAATTGAATTGAACTTTCAAGTTTCTTTCATTCCTTTCGAAACTTTCTTGGCTGTCTTGCTGCTTGCTGCTTTGGCGTTGCGGCAAATTTGTTTTTAAATTTGTGACGTCGTCGTCGAGTGTCTGTTAAAATTTTCAATTGAATTCGTTGTAAGATGCAGAAACAAATTGCCAAAAAAAGAAAAAGAAAAAGAAGAAAGAAAAAAGAATACAGAAAGCAGTGAGAAGAGTGAATGAAAGCAGAGCAACAGCAGTTGTCGTCGTTTCATGTCCTTCCAAAGGCAAACAGACTAACGCGCAGTGCAAACGACAACAGCAACAGCAGCAACAACAGCATTGAGGCAAGCGTTGAATTTGGCTTTATAAAGTGGCCCCGGTGTCTGCCTGCTTCGTATATATTGTACTATGTGCTTGCATTGTCCTTCTTTGTTAAACTCTAAGGACATTGACTGATGCGTTCGCCAGGCATTGGCACAGCTGCCAAGTAGCCGCCATTGTTGGCCAACTCCCATTCCTCCCCCCTCGCCTACTCTCCCTTTTTTCTCAATCTTCTCGTCTCTTCCGTTTTGGCCTCGTCTCGTGGGCGTCTCGCAACTTTAAGCAGGTGATCGATATTTTGCTTTAAACTTTCTCCTCGCAAATTGAATTAAATTTAATTCGCCTACAAGCGTCAGGCGACACCCAAATAATTCAATTTATTTTCTTATTTAAATCAAGCTCTTAGTAAAATAAATAATATTGCATTCTGTCCAGTACTTAACTGTACTTTGTGAACATTTTTGTTCACGATTAATGAAGAAGTTAACCATAATTAAAATTTAAATGTGTGTTTAATAAATTTATAAATAAGTAGTGAGGTATATACTGTTTCTACATATTTTTCAAAGGGTATAAAACTGTTGTAAAAAAGTATTAAAAGTGTATGTTTAATACTTTTTTACTACAGTCACGTTTTTGCTCAGTTTATGTAGGAAAAGTTTGCAGAAAAGTTGTGTTTTTCTCTACCTTGAAGCGGCTATTAATTAAAAAAACTTTCGCTATTTAAATGACTGCAAATACCTTCAGATCTATTTCATTTAAATGGAAGTGGGTTGACGATTTTCAAGAAATTTTCACACAGACACAGACGTACATACGCACAGTCTCTGCTGCTGTGATAATGATGATGACAATTATTGGCAGACGGAGAGCGCATTTATCGAATGCATTTTGCCAACCTGTGTTCAGCTGGCGGCAAAGTTGTTGGCCATTATCGTCATTATTGAAGCCGTTAAGTACGTTTGCAGCCATTATCTTGGCACACTCGCTATCCGGGTCTGACCTTGTTTCTGTCTCCATCTACATTTCTACTTCCGTCTCTTTCTCTATCTCTGGCGAGTCTTTAGTTGTGCTTTAAATATGCAGTCAACGACAGCTTCTTTTTACTCTGTCTAGAAATTGTCGTCGTTGTTGTTGTTGTTGTGGCAGCAGCAACGTTGGAAGTGGTCAATGGTTTTGAAAATTGAAAACCATATATCAATTGCCTAGACTAAGAGCATACTTTGCTGGTCCAACGAAGAGACTGCCAGTCCCAGCGGTGTTGGCTCTCTCCTGGTCCCTCTCCCTCTCCCCCCTCTACCCTCTCTCTCTCATTGTCCCTCTCGCTGTCAGCCATTGTCGCTTTTAGTTATTGTTGTTGTCTGACTGCAGCTTCCTTTTTTTTCTACACTCTCTTTGGCGTTGTTGCGCTTTTCTTATGGGCTTTCATTTATTTGCTATTAACCTGTCATTGTTCATTTTTATTATTGTGTGGTTTTTATGCTCGTCTGCCATTCCACAAAGATCCAAGCCTGCCTCCATTTGTTGTTATTGTTGTTGCTGCAGTTCTGTCTCGCGGCATTTTCCGGCACTTGGCACACTATGCACATGTATATGTATATACTTATATATGTATATGTATGCTCTTTGTGTGCGTGCAATAAATTGTTATTATCGCCACGATGCAGCATGTCGTCGTCGTCGTCGTGGTGGTTGTTGCTGTCGTTGTTGCCCTTTCTGAATGTCCACATCCTCATCCTCATCCTTTTGCTCATCCGCATCCTCAACGCCGTGGACAGGCAATGCTAAGATTTATAACTTTTATTATTATTGAAGCTTACTCTCCGTTTAATATTTGCCGCATTTATCTGGGCACGTTTCACGTTGCCAGCTCAAACTGTTCCCTTTTGCTTAGCTGGCCATTTTTTATGGTTTATGACTAGAAAATCAATCATACGCCATGTTGACATCGCCAGCAAAGCAAACCTTTGTTCACCTCACCTGACACTTCCCATCGCCATCATGAACATCATCTTCATCATTATCATCTTGGTGTTAATTTTTTAATAACATCCCGTGACATTCATTGATACCGACTTGATGCGCCGAGAGGACTCAGTTTGTTTGAACTCCGCTTATAGTTCGAGTATGTAGAAGTGAAGCTCTTCAAGCGACTGATTGCCAAGCAAAACAATGATCAGAGAACTCTCACTCACTCTCTTTGGTCTTTGTCTCTCTGGGCACTGACAACGATGAGAATGAAGAATTAAGAATGGTTTGGGAGACAGATTAGTATGCTTCTCGTGGCCAGAGACAACTGATGGTCGTTCATTTTCTGCAACGGACAACGGCTGACGCCTTGTTATTAAGTAAGCGGAGAGAAGGAAACTGAAGGGACACATTCAGACAGTGAGGTAAAAGTTTTTACAGACCTTCCGACAGTCCTCTCTCTTCTCTGTTCTGCTCTTGTCTGTTCTGTTCTGGACTCGACTCGTTTCGATTTCTTTTTGTTTTTTAAATGCCAGCAAACAACAAAAGCAGAAGCAGCATAAGGCAGTTTGGACAGGCGGGATGAGCATACAACGACGTAGCTAATACTTTAGCAGCCGGATTAGGTTCAATTGGAGCGGGCAGGACAAGGCAGGACATGTAGTAACAGCAGAAGCATCAGCAGTAGAAGCAGCACAAAAAAATTTCTAAATCCCACTAAAGAACCATACAGAGAATGAGAGTGGGAGTAGTTAGAAAAAGAGAGACAGCATGTAAAAGACTTTGGAACAAAACAAAACAGAACAACAATAAAAAGAACGCTTGTACACAGCATTAAAGTTTAAACGTTGGTAAATTCCTACAGCTTCCGCTTAGTTGGACAACATCGTTGAGACAATGGAGCTACAGCAGCAGAATGTACGCATGTGTGTAGGTGAGTGTAGGTGGGTGTATGTGTAAGCAGGTGCGTAGCTGTGTTGGACAGGTGAGTTCATTGGGTGTAAATGTAAGGCGAGCTTACAAAAATCGATCAAGCTGCCGGACTCTGACGATGTATGTCGCTTATTAATGAACTACGATCCATGAGTAAGTGTCTCCAGTTCACAATGAATGCTCGACACGTTCGCCATGCCCACTAGCATACAGCAAAGGGGCGTCAAGTAGAGTAAATAAAAGCATTGCATACTTTTGCGCGCTGCGGTTTGCCGATAAAAACGTTGCCATAAAACGACAACAAAATGGAGACACACGTACACAACCGCACACGAACACATGCTGCGGGTCATCCACTTCCCTTACCCGCCCCTACTATATACGCTCTCCCTTTCTCTCTGCTGCACAGTGAAGCTGATCAATATTTTATATGCAAATTTTAAATGTCAGCAAATATTCATGCTGTTTCGTCTGTTTGCGTGAGTACAAAACAAAAACACAGAAAAAAAATCGATGCTGGCCACGGTCTAGCGGCCGCTTTAAAGCCGCTGCGCTCGAGGTCAACTTGGGGTCATGCAGCAACCAAGCAATGGAAAAACAGGGAGAGGTAAAGAAAGAGAGAGAAGGGACTGGGACTGAAAAGAAGGTAGCTGGGGGCAAGAGGTGACGAGTGAACGCCTTGAAACCATTTTGACATTTGGTCGCAGTGCCGCCTTTGTCTTTGGCGTTGACATAGCAGCAACAAACCGCGAGCACCACCAGCGCCTGCACCATCCAATGCCAGTTGCCAGTGGTTTGCTATCTGCTCTGCTCTACTCTGCTGTGCTCTGGTGTGCTTTGGTCACATTTGCACAATGCTGCCGCGCATATGACATTGTCAGTTTACTCCTTTTGGTTCCCGGCTCCTGGTGGGTATTTGGACCTTTACCATGGCCAGCATTGGTAAGCGTAGCACTTTTTAAAATGACTAACGGCAGCTGCGGTAGCTGGCAGCGGTCACACACACACACATATACACATTGAGAGAGAAACACACAAACACACACTTATATACAGTGAGTGGAAAAACCCACAAAGCCACATCCGTCTGTGCTCTCTCGTTGCTCTGGCCTTTGTTTCAGCGCAGCTGGCGTCGCAGTTCGTTTGTTTGCCGCGTGACCAGCCAAACAAGCGGACCCCACAGACCAAACAGCAGACCACTCTCAGTTCCTGCCCGTCTCCGCTTCGTACCCTTTCCCTGGAGAATCCTCTCTGCTGCTCCTCTTTTGTCTTTGCCGTTTCGTTGATTTGTATATTTCGTGGCAGCATAATTTATTGATTGAGTGTTTGGCCAGTCTTCCGCCTTCCCGTACCACATTTCGCGACACGCCCATCAATTCAACCTCAACCCCAAAATTTGCTGCTTCCGTTTTTTTTTTTTTGTTATTTCGTTCTGTGTTTTTTCTGTGCTACGATTTTCTATTGTCATTGCAAAAATTTATTTTTCAACGCGGTTTTGCTGCTCTGCAATTGGTTTGATTTTGTCAGCTTCGCTTTGTTGCGCTTTTCACCAGCTCTTTTGCTGCTGTTAACTATGTTTTCCATCTTTACCCACCTCCACTCCGTGTCTCATGTCCTGTCTGTCTCCAGCAGCGCTAAAAATTTAAATTGGTTTGTTTTGTATTGCGGCTGCTTCGGTGGCAGCTTCTCTTTGCTTCTCTTACAGCTTCTGCTGCTCGTTTAGTTGCCTCTGCTCCTTGTGTTTCTTCTGTTTTTAGCTGTGCTGCCATAAAATTGCAAATTGCAATTCGTCGCCATGACTCGTTGCCTGACACTGTCACTTCAAGCGCTGTTCCTCCCTCTTTCTCTGCCTTAAAGCCCCTCAAAGTTTACCACAGTGTCTGCTGCAAGTTGCTTCACGACTGTCGCACGTTGCGCATCGTTGACAAAGTTACGAAACTGTGCTAAATTTTATTTGAATTTCCAATGCAGAAATTCTTACTCCTTTTATTTGAAGCTGCTACTGTTGTTGTTTCTCCACTTCTTGTTGTTATTGTAGTTGGCTAGCAGCTCGTTGCGGTTGGAAAAGCGTTGATGAATGAAGTGTAGTTAACACCAAAAAAAAAACGTTTGCCGCATTTGGCTTTGCTTTTGATTTGTCGCCACAGCAGCTTGTGCGTTACCAATTAATCATGGCCAGCAGCACACTCACTTGGCTCGTATAATTGTGGCTGGAGTCATGGAAAGAAAATGGAATACAAGATTGGTAGCCGCCATGTCTTGTCGGCCACAAAATGCTAAGCCAAGCGAACAATTTTTAATCATATCGGAGATCAGTTGAGCCCCCAATGCCATGTCAAACTTGTTGAGGCCTTTCCTCCTCTTCGACTTCCCCCTCACCGTCTTCAACTTTCCCCTAGTCTGATGAGCCCGCATCAAAGTAGAAAACAAGACAAGGCAAACAAGAGACAACATGTCGAGCGAGGACGACATCAACATCGCAGCATTGGAGGTGTTACCAGTTTAATGATAACAATAAAACAGAGCGCCAAGCGAGGGGCATCAATGTCACAAGAGGGTCCCAGCATGTGTGTATGTGTGTGGGTGTGTGTATGAGTGTGTGTGTGTGTGTGTGTGTGTGTGTGTGTTTGTTTACTGGCAACCAGCAAGTTTCTTTTTTCTTGGGGCAACCTGAAAATATGAGAGGTTGCCTTTCCTTTTGAAAAATTGCGACAGCAGCAGCAGCCTTAAATCAAAAAATTATATTGTCATACGAGTATAGGCAGACCTCCTTCAATCCCAAACAGGAAAAGAGAGAGGGAAGACAAAGGGAGAAAGAGGGAGATTGTAAGATTGGCTGACTAGGAGCCATAACAGGAGCAACATGTTTGCTATTCGAGTGTGGGCTGAGTATTTGGGGCTACAAGTGATAAAAGTGATAGCAAAAGGGAGTCAACTTTGTGGCTAAGAGGAAGTAGGAGGCAGTGGAGGGTGGTGGGGCGTACCAGCAGCCGTGGATGGTAAAAATTAATTTATAATAGGCATCCTTTATGAGATGACAAGGATGCTGAATAAGATAATGGCATCAACAAGCAGGATGAGCAGACAAATGGCGCGAGCACCAAAAAGGCGTAGACTTTCCCGGGATACAGGCATTACAGGGGCAAAGTGTCAGACAGAGGGATTTTTTTTTGGTGGAGAAAGGGGCGTGAAACGTAGGGCGTTGGTCGCATGTTTGGCAAATAACGAAATTACTTATCGCACGAGGCGAGACCAAAAGGCAACAACAGCATTAAGAACAACAAAATAGGATGAAGCTTGTAAGCTGTTGCTAATAAATATTTAAAAATGTTTTGTTTCTTATCGTTCCACATGGAAAAGGGAGAGAAAAGAAAAAAATAACAACTGGCAGAGCAGGCGAAATGAGAAAATGTGATTTGTAGCCACTCGCTAGCTGTGCACAGTGGTGTCAAAGCACATTCAAATACATAAACGTGTGAATTTCCTCAAGTGTGAACATACAATTAATTATGTTATAAGTGGGAGGAATAATAGAAAATTTCAAGTACTTGTGATTGAGAACTCTCAGCCAAATTATTTAATTGCGATTAAGCTGACAATAAGCATAATGAGTGTCAAATAAGGCTCTTAGAGACGCGGGTTTAAACACAAACGCACTTCCACAGTAAGCAATTTTATGTTTATGTTAATTCCTTTAAATAATGCTTGCAAAATTTATCCAATTAATTTTTTTTAGCTGCCCGTCATTAGCGTAGATAAACTACAATTTTTTAAATGCTTAAAAATGTCCTTCGAAATAATTCCTGTATAAATTGCTTGTAAATATCCCAAAAGTTTCCTTGAAGACGCGATTAATCTAATAAAAGTCAAGCCTGCTGGCATTTCAAGGCAATTAGAAATTTGCAGCAAACTTATCTGTTTAATTTGAAATTTATGTTTCACTCGGCTATCTGAAAATGAACTCGGCTCATCTTTGGCTCTCAAGTTTCGAGACGTTCATTTAATGCCGCACCTAAGCATTAACCTGATACGAGTATCGCTGCACAAACAAAAATAAGTATATAAAATACCTACACACACACACAGCATTCTTGGGGATACCTGGCTCGTAAATGAGCAAAGATACGAGCCTGATAAAGGCAAAGGCAATAAAAAGTATTTTATGAGCAAATTATGTTTATTAGCGCGTCAAAATGTCAACATTATGCATGACAAAATACATATTAAAGAAAATATGAAATATGAAGCGTGATATTAAGTAAAGTTGACACAGACACCAACACAAAGGCGTGCTCAAAGTCACTCCCCCATACACAAGAACAGGCAATAAAAAAAGTGTTGCATACTTTTTGGCATACAACTTTTAAGGGAGAGTGAAAGGTAGACAGAATGCTTCTAAAAATACACGCAAACGTTTGTCTCAGTTTTGAATTTTTGTCTTATTGGTCAAAGTGCATACAGAGGCCACTCGATACAAGCAACAGCAACACCAACACCATCAACAACAACTGCACGAAAAACAGCAGACAGCAGCTGGCAATGTAATGCGGCCTTGTCTGTTGTCTACTTTGTGGCAGGCAACAAATATAATTCGATTTGCTAGCAAGCCAAAAACATGCACACGCTTCGAATATGAAAATTGTTGGGAAATGCTGGAAAAAGCTTTTGATGCTTGCCTTGCCATGGGCGAAGAAAAAAAAAACCGGTAAAGCCAACGAACCAAAAGCAAACAGAACAACAAGCAAATTACAACAATGGGAACTTGGGGGAGTCAAACATTGTTGCAACACTGCAACGATGCCACACGATGCATGCTAAATGTAATGCACAATGACAAAACGTTACCCCCACCCACGCCAAGCACACACACACACACAAACACAGTTACAGATGGCAACTGTGCAGCGTATAAAAATAGTTGATGCCAACGATTGCCAACCACGATGACGACGATGAGAACGAAAAGCGACTAAAGACGAACGCCTCCATAGCCAGAGAGGGAAAAGCAGCAGCAGTTTCAGTCAATGGGTGGTGCTGTGTGCGGTGGTGCAACGGGCAGCAGGCAACGCGCATGACGCGAGACTGGACTGCCTCACTGGCTGGCAGGCACAGGCGGAAGCTGACGAAATGTTGCCGATGCGCTTTGCTAACGATGTGGGCAAAAACAACGCAACGCCTACGATGTTGCAACAACAGCACTAGCAGCAGCAACAACAACAACAACTGCAGTTGTCCAAAGTTGCTTTCTCCACCTTCAGTCAGCCTTTTTTTGCTAGTCGTTTTTTGTTGTTGCCACAAGTGGATGGGGGTTGCATTATCTACAATTGTATGTGTGTGTGTGTGTCTTTGTGTGCCGCTGTTGCGTTTTTATTTGCTGCTGTTTCGGCTGCCTTCACTCGTCCTCATCGTCATCGTCGTCGTTTGGGCGCAAAACTTTTAAATTAGAAATTTTTGTTAGTGGCAACTCAAGCAGCAGACGAGAAGGGAACTGTGTGTGCGTGTGTGTAAATTTTGTGTGTGTGTGCGCATAGAGCAATGAGCAGCTACTGCCTGGCACTCAATATTTTTTTTGTTCCTTCTTCAGTTTCGTTGTTGTTTTTTGTTATATACTTTGTTAGTTGGTTAGTTTTTGTTTGCTGCAGCAGCAACAACAGCAATTGCTGTTGTTGTTGTGGTTTCCATTGACACTCGCAAGTTGCAACTATTAATTTTTAATTTTTTTTTCTCTGCTCTCTTCTTTACTCTTTTGCTTTTGTCGCTCTGTGTGGTGTGAAGCATTTTGCGGCTTCTCTTGCAAAAGGTTCGAAAAATTTAAAGTTTTTAATGCAATTTGGCAGATCGCTAAAGTGTTTGCTGTTGATGTGGTTAGGGCGTAAAATGTTGTCCAAAAAAGCCGAGAGAATGGGTATATTAAACTAAGCAGCTTAGGTTGCACAATGAAGACAATTTAAACAGGGTCAGCGACTTTAAATTTCAAGTTTATTACATCAAATCTCGTTGTATAAAGTAAATTTAGTTTTTTTAATGGTTTATTCTGTAAGCTGAAATAGTTTTTTACTTTGCTTAAATTTCTATAAACAAACATAATGTTTTTATTTGTTCTTGTACAAATCTAATCAATTCCAGCAATATGACAAAAACATTTACCAATTTACTCAATTGCATTTTCACATGGCCAAAACAGTTGTCAACACTTTTGTCTCAATGGCAATTCGAACAGCAATTTTCGAACTTAATTCGATAGAATTTTCAGCGCTTTTTATTTAGCAATTTCGATGTTTTGTAAGCAAACCTCCCCAAAAAAGTTGTTATTATCTTTTATTTGTAGAGCTGAATGACTGAAGGACTGACTGACTGTTAGACTGTCTGACTGTTGTTGAGTTTAACAAAAGATGATGTGATTGAATTTACTTCACCCACAGTCCGCAGCCCACCGTCTAGAATCTACAGTCAATAGCCCACAGTTCGATCCATAAGCCAACCGCTAAAATGAAAGAAAGAAGCTAAAAAAGAATGAAAGGTGGTGGCAGAGATAATTTGAGCAGTAGGCGTCACCTAATGGCATTCCGCAAATTGTTTGTTGAATAAAAGTGAGGCAAGAAAGCCATGTGAAAGGCGGCCTAGAGTTTCGTAAAATGCTTGTTAAAATGCCCAACTTCTGGCAGGGTCCAAACTGGCTTCCCATTTTCCAACACTCACACACACAAATAGGAAAAAAGGTTGTCATGCTGCCAAGACGAGTCAAAGACGTCTACGACGACGACGACTATGGCAAAAAAAAAAAACAACAACTTAATACCCAGCTGATGCCTATTAAGCACAGCATTTGTGGCACCCACCAACAGCACCGCCCCTCTCCTTCTCCTTTTGCCGACTCTGCGTGTTGGTTGCCTTGATTTTGAGGCTGTGATATTTTCATTTGCTTGATTTGTTTTGGCATAATTTCGCTTCGACTTGGCTTGAGGGATGCTTCGGTAAATTATTGTGAACTGAAATTCGCTTTTTCCCCAAATGTTTGTACAAGTCGGTATGCGTGTTTGTGTGTGTGGGTGTGTTGGCTGTGTGGTTAGCATCAGCAAACCGCAAATCAGCAGTTTTTTTTAGCTTAGCCTAGGAAGAGGGCTCTGAATAATGACCGAACTCGCACACATTAAGCATACGCCCCATACGACTTAACCACAATACTCTTACCCACTTACTCCCTTCCCACCGCTCGTTGGGGGTGCCAGTCAAGTGACGACGCACACGTAGTAACAATAATTTCAGCTAATTGCTCTCTGAACAGCCATTTCAATGCGAAATGAATTCTGTGCATTCTGTCTGTTGCCCCAAATTGTGGCACAGTTTCAACATAGGAAGCGGAGAGTGCCGAGCTGTGAGCAGGGCAAGAGGCCCATTCATTTCGGTTGGCTGCAACAACAATAGCAACGGCCATTGACCATCGACTGGGCAAGTCTGGGTAGTTGAAATAAAATTACGTATACGCAGCGTGCACGCTCTGCCGGGCTGCATATGAAAAACGAGTTTGTACGGGAATGAATGCAGCCTGCAGGACGACCAAAAGTGTGGGAGAAGTGCTCTGTAACACAATAATAGACAGTCAGACAGACCGAGAGACACACTGACTGAGAGATAGTCAGACAGAGTTGAAATAGTTGGCCTGACTGCCTGCTATGACTTTCATTGCCATTCATATCTAATCGCAGTCCATTTCCCCCACTTCCATACACTGTCCTCGCTGTCTGCCGGAAAAAAATTAAATTTGTCTCTTGACTGACAAATGTCCCCCGAGTGGGTAAAACCAGAAAAGTACTTGACGATACGTAAAAGTCAAGTCAAATTGCAGACGGAACAGGGCACTATGCAAGCAAGTAGGAGAGAGAGAGTCACACACAGGGAGGAACAAAGGAAGAATGTAGGGAGACAAACCGAGCTTGGGTCTTTCATAAGTCTGCTTGTAATGCTGTTAAGCGGGCAAAGATACTGTCACTGTAGTGGTCCCACACTCACTCAACTACACTCTTGCTTACATATAAACACATCTATATATAAGTATATCTGTAGCTTTGTAGCTTGTAGGTAGGGGGACAGGCATAGGGGACAAGCGGAGTAGGAGGGGCAACTTCAACGGTAGCGTTTGCTGTGAACTGGGACTCTGACTTGTCCTGGACTGAAGAGCAGCTGATGTTGATGATGATACACACTCAAGTGCGCTTTGGGTATAGCCAAGTAGTTGAGTAAATATACACACGCACACAGAGAGGACAGAGGGAGGGACAGAGAGGGAAAGAGTCAGAGAGAGGGACATACTAAAAGCTATGCTGACAATATGGCGAACACAGAGGCCGCAGTTGCTCTTACTTATTTATGCCAATTTTGCGTGTGTGTGAGTGTGCGTGTGTGTCTCTAAAGTTGTGTGAGTGAGCTGTCTTTTATCCTGTTTGTTGTTGTTGTTGGTTTTTGGCGTATTCGCTTCTATTTAAACATTTAAAGCAAGTTTGCTACGTGTGCCGCATGTCAAGACCCACACAGTGGGCGCAAACCGCCAAAAAAGCAGCCACAATAAATAATACATACATATACACAATATTTAAATACAATTTGATCAGCATGCCATTACTTCAAACTCAAAAAGTACTTGCAAGTCATAAACGAATTAAGGAATTTCGTTTTTCGTTTCTCGGTTGTTTTTTGCATTTCCCCCACTGTTTTGACTGATGCGGTTGCCACGTTCGCACAACGTTTTCCCAAACTTTTTTGTTCTGCACAAAATGGCAGATGAAGAAAATAAAGCTGTTGGGCCTGGGTCGTCTCCAAGTCAACGAACCAACCGAGCGAACAGCACAAATGAACGCGAATCAAATCTCGTGAGGGTTGCGACTCGGCGTGGTTTCATTTCATAAGCTTTGCATCAATTTAAATATTTAACGAGTATTTTTTGAGCTGATAACATTTGACGTAGGGAGCTTTAAATTGTCGACGCCAAAAAAACAAAAAAAAAGAAGGTAGAACTGTCTAGAATGGAAATCACAGATTAAATTTCCGCTCTTATGAATGCGTGTAGCTAATAGAAACGCCGAATGCGAATAGCAGCGTTGACTGCAGAGTAGCTGGGAACTGAGCTTGGTTTTTGGCCAGCTGCTGGGCCAAAATGTTAGCTCCCAGGCCACTCGATCCCTCGTTCTTGTTCGTCAGTTTGCAAATGTCCGAAAAAAAAGAAGGAAATCCAATTTGCCAGACGCGAGCACGTTGCCCCCATGCCCCTCGAGGACATGCGTGCATAAAAAAGTGGCGAGAAAAAGGCCAAAAAAAAGGAGAGAAAAACTACGACTGCAATGGCATATAGTAGAAAAAGCTAAACTAAACTGGCGACGGCTGCTCGAATACAAAACGCAGAACACAAAAGCAAACTCGGGCCTGAGACCGTGTCCAGAAACGTGTAGAAAATAAAAATTTCTATTTAAATGGCAAAAATCAACAAATGCAACGCAAAACAATCTAAAACACAAATCGAAATTAAATGACCGCACTTGCACACAAAAGCGCGATTCATACACACACACACACACATACACAAAGACATACACATGGAGGAAAACATGGCAAAAACAAGCCACTTGCAAAAAAAAAGATAGAAAAAAATACAGAAAAATAGCAGGAAAACAAAGGGAAAGCAGGGAAAGCTGGAAAAGCGTCTGACTGAAATAAAGTGCAGCAGCTGCGCAGTCCCCAAAGGGAGCAACGGACGGAGCTGCAGCAGAGACAAAAGGACAGATGTTGGATCCTGCTGCAGATGAGAGTAGTCTAGGGAAAGAAGAAAGGTGGGAAGAGCGGCAAAGGGAGTTGAGCAGTGCAAAACGAGGGCTGACAAATGTGGATGGCATCGCATCGCGTTGCTTGTCCAGCAATTTCAACATTTCATTCAGCGGCTGCGAGCACCGAGTTTTGAATTTGATTTTTGCCACTTTTTTTTGTTAGACTTTCGTTTATTGTTGGCATTTGTTTTATCTACAACACACTGAGAATCACATACATGAAGAGGCCATTTAGTCATGTGTACAACGAGTGATCCCTTGGGTGCGTTACAAAACTTTGCCACTCTTTTTCAAAGTGCTGCAATTAGCTAAACTTTATTTATAGTCTTTAATACTGGCTCTAATTGAACTCTTTGATTCGTAGGCTAGTGTAAAATAATTGTGTGGCAGCTATTAAACTATTTGTGCCGTAAATGATTTAATTCAATTAACACTATGCACAATTCACTTGTCTGTTTTTTTTTTCAGTTTCTGTTAAGGTGTTGGGGCGCATTGTTAACCTTTTTCAGTGCACGCCTTTAGCGCGGCCTAGACAGGCAACAAAATTAATTAACTGTAAATGTGCGAAACTAAATGAAGCCACTTTCTGGAGGGCCAAAACCACACTCACACACACACGGCCAAAACAGCAAAACTCTTTACAATTAACAAACCAACGCGAAGCGACCCAATTTGCTGCCCATATCCGGAAATGCTGAAACCAGTTTAACACATATATAAGTGTAGTATATATGCTGTATATAGACGCATATGTTAAAGTCATGTCACGACCCAAATGAATAGCAAAAAAATAGATCGTAGCTGCCTTTTGGGCTTGCGACTGAGACAGCAATGGCACTCTGGCTAGTTAGGCAAGACTGTGTGCGTGTGTGCTTATATCAACACCTACGCTTACACACACTCAGCACTAGTGACACAACAGCTCTGTTAAAAGGGAAAGGGAAAAATTACTAGAACAAAAAAGATATAGAATGAAAATAAATAAAACAAAGCGAAACAAAAAAAAAAAAAAAAACTTTGGAGCGGTAACCGCAATTTGACCCAGGTTTTTACCTGTTTTTACCTGCTTTTACCTTTCATGGCGCCCGACAAATATGCAGATTGCATGAAACAAGCGGGTGTGGGTGGAGTGGCTTGATATAAGGGGTGCGTGGTGGGTGGTTGCTTGCTGGGAGTTGGTTCACCTGCTTTTAATATGTGCTACCAACAGCAACTGCGACGGGGTGTTTGTCTGCGCTACTCCCATATGCCACGCCTCCCTCGCCGCTTAATGTACACACTGTATGTGTAAGTGGAGCGGTTGGTGTGTCTGGTGCGGGTATAACTACCCAAAATCCAATGCAAACATTTAGGACACACGGTCAGGCCATATACAATCTTTGTAGTTCCCCTTTTTTATTTTTTCAGTGTTTGTTGTTTAGTCGAGCGCTTTCGCTTGTTCATTCCACTGTAGTTATTGTTGTTGCTTATATGGTTGTTGTTGTGGTTTGCTGTTTAGCTATTGCTGCTGCCCTTAAAAAGCGAGCATACGCAATTTCTATTTCGTTTTCTGTGTACTCGACACTCAAGTGCGTCAGCATGTGTGTGTATATGTGTGTGTATTTGTGTGTACTTTCTAATTTATAAGGCAACATGTTCGTTTGCTCGCCGAGGGAGCACTTTGCTGCATTCGTTGAGCTCCTCACGAGTTTTGCTTTTTGTTCTGCCTCTTTTCGATTTCTGATACGCAAATTTGCCATCTTCCTTCTCGTGTTGTTGCATTGTCTTGTCCTGCAACGCTTTTTACACAATTGTCAACACACACACACAGAGAGTAAATGCGAATGGCAAAAGCCCATGCCAATCCCCCCCTCAAGCCCCCCTTGAATAGACAAACAATGACGCCTATGACTAGCATTTAAATGCGAAATTTGCACGCGAGTGGCAACCGGAATAGAACTTGCCCCAAGACTCTGCCACATCTGTGACTCTTTCTTTCTCTGTTACAGGCTTCTGTCTCTATCTTTCTTACTGCTCTAACACTCCTTTAGTGCTGCCTTTTTGGCCTGATTGCTTTATAAGCAGAACCAACAATACACTGAATTTTTTCAACATTACTAAGCTTCCTCTTACTCGTTCTGCTCTTCTAACTCTCTCTCTCTCTTTCTCTTTTTTCCACTTTGTTTCTCTTTCTCTGAATCTTTTATGCCTGTTCTGCTACTGTGGCAAATTTAAATCAAATTATTGACATTTGTTTAAAGTCAACGCAGAAGACTTGCATACAAATGACTTAAATTTGTTGCCTCCACTCTTAAAGTCTCTCGCAAATTCAGCACAAAATGGACACAGAACCCGTAGGCAAAAGGGCACAGCTGATAAGGACCTTGCGGAGAGCAGAAGCGGAGAAGGGCCAGGGGACGAGGCCGAGACTTTAGTCTGGGGGCAGCAACCCTTTGCCTCAATCGTCCTTGTTGCTGTTGATGTTGCTGTTGCCTCAGTCGTGTTTTGTTTTTAATAGTTACTGAATCTCATTAGAATTTAGATGAGTCTTAATGAGTCATTGTTTTACACGTTAGACGGTCGCGCTGAGGACGACGACTACGACGCCGCTGGCAACAACAACAATAATAACAACAACAACAATGAAGACGCCGTAGTCAGAACTAAGCTAAGAATAGTGCAACGTCGACATACAATAACCCAAAAAGTTTTTGCGGCAACAGCACGAAAAGGTAGCAAGCCTTGATGTCAGCAACCCTCAAAGCAGCACACACACTCTCAAACACACACCACACCCCACACCCTACACCCACACACTCGTACAGTTGAAGTTACAAACAAACTTGCGTATATATGTATTTAAATATGAAAGGCATTCAAAGCATTGCGAAACGTCGCAAAACACAATGAAACTTTCATTTGATCTGCGAACAACGCGACAACTTGATGAGGATGCTCCCCTGGAGAAACAGAGAGAGACAAGCAGAAGGAGAGGGAGTGGAGGGAAATGAAGGAGAGTGGCAGACATTCAAGAGGTTTTAAGAGACAAAAAGTGAAGGAAGTTGTTCACTTTGATGATAACTTTAATTAATTTAATTTCATTAAATCATATGGGATGTTCATTTTATAAAATCAGATAGGAACAAAGATAAAAAACTAATGTGAAGACAGCGAAAGAAATATTTTAAATTAAAAAGGTCTAAAAAACAAAAGAAGGCGTAGAGTACATTGAAAATATACTATTAGGTATTACATAATTATAACCAACAATAAATTATATTAAGACATATAATTAATACAGTAATACAGACAGACACAGATACTTATAATCAAAGACAGGAAACTATGTTAAGCACACACATAAGCAGCCAGAACAAAGCTACAACTGAGTTCAATTATAACACACACTTAACTTAAGCCGTATTGCAGAAAATGACTATGTCAGGTGGCAGGCAGGTGGCGGTAATCAGCATTAGACAACAACATTATCAGCACGAAGACAATGATGTCTAAAAGTGACAATGACGGCAAGCAAGAAGCTGAGAACTGACTACTGAGAGTCGAGAGTTGAGAGTCCTTAAAGTGACTGCAGTTCAATTAAATAGACAGGAGTGAAGACAATCGTTCAGGAGCAGCAGAGCAGTTAAAGGATTTGAAGCTGCAGCTAAATAAGTTGATTGGCTTTCAGTTTTGCAAGCTGCTGCCACACAATTTGCTGCAAGTTGCAACACAGCAATGCTGTGAACGAGGCACGAGGCATTTACCCAGTTACGAGTTTACGTAATTAAGTTGAAATTAAAGTGCAAAGTTTGCTTTAAGTTAACGCCAGGCGCTGCTCACTGCTCACTGCTAACTGCTCGCTTCCCATTCGCTAAACGCTAATTAGATCTTTTAGTTTCATTTAGTAAGCCCTCCTATCCCCTCTGTGCCCCCTTTTTTCAACAGCGTACCAAGTTCCACTTATTGGCCAGGCTGCATGCAAATGAATGAAATTAAAAGCACATTATACTTTATAATGCGCGCTGATTTGAGCCAGGCAAATTTAATTTAAAGATTTGCTGAGCCAAGTCGCTTATCGGTCCCACTGCCACTTTCAGCCTCGCTCTCCACTCTCTTCTGGCCCAAAATGAAGTCAAATTGTGTGTCATATATCAAAGGAGACCCACAACGAACTGAGGAGACAAAAGAGAGAGAGAGCGTGGGGAGAGAAGGGACTGTGTATCCTATTGCCGGAGAGATAACCGCAGTGCCAAATTGCGGGCATAAGTGACTCTCGAAATGCGGCAAATGTGGAATAGAAATGGAATGGACCAAATTGATTGGATGCCCCGGCATTGATCAAAGTCATAAGTCAGCGGCTGTGGCATCTACAAATCTCCATATAAATATCCTTTTGCAAGTCAAGTTGTCCTTTTTTTGTTAGTATGTGTATGTGTGTGGGTGTGTGCACAGCACGTCTAAGCAACTGGATTATTAACATTTCAATATAATTTGTGGCACAGCTCAACTTGCCTTGACTTTCATATTTTGTTGGACCCGAAAAACTGGGCTCCGATTTGCTTTTTCTGCTGACGTTTGGGAAAATTAACGCTGCTCAGGACTTTGATCCTTTTTTGCACACACACATACACTCACTCACATACACGCACACCACATTAGTATGTATGGTACCCCACAGCGTGTTAGTCCCGTGTATTTGCTTACATATTCATCAATTTTTTGGGTTAAACTGTGGGTGGCCCCTTGAATTGTATCCTCCCCACTTCCAAAATGTTTTCCATTTCCCTTTTCGTATAAACCCCTCATTCACATCCCTTTGTGTGTCTGTGTGTCCTGCACGTTTTGCGGTTGTTGGCGTCAAATTGTTTGCTTATTTTGGGGCTTTTATATGACAGCAGGCAGTCCCAGCAGTCGGTTAACTGGCGGTTATTTTTTTTGGAACGGCCACTAGCCGCTAAACGCTTTTAGCTTAAATGCACTACCATTTGGTCGAAGAGTTCATAATTGCCATTACGATTACGCATACGCCGTGTGGTCAATGGCCGGGTAAAATTTGGTATTTTGCAAAAATGCATTTACAATTATGCGCCAAACTGGAGCAAAGTAATCTATTATTCAAATGAAATTTTGCAGATTACTGTTAATCGATATGAAGCAATCAATAAATGGAACTTTGAAATATATTTGAAGGGTTGCAACATTTTGAAATCTGTTAAAGTACTAAATAATTACAAAGAGAATCTAAATGCAATTTTAAAATGCTACGGTTTACAATAAAAATAATCTTTGTTATTTTAAAAATTCAATCGATAAGTGCTACTTTAGCTGCAGTCTGCAGTCTGGTATTTAACTGTTCCCTCGGCTGCTTCTTTCCTTAAAGCTTATGTAAGACAAAGAGGAAATAAGGTTTAGCACAAATGCATAAATAAGAATAGCACACACATACAAATACATGCATACACCTTTACATACATGCAGACAGGTAAGAACTCGACACATAAATAAAGGCATACACAAACAATGAAAACGGATAACATAAAATTTACAACAACGCTAGTAACGCCAACTAAAAGCTGTTAAACACACACATACACACACACACACACTCTCACCCGCATTTGGCTGTGCCTTTAATCAAAAGGTACAAGTGGGCGTGGCAAGCAGCGCACTACTGACACACTTAGTCCTGTATATCCTGTATATCCTGCACTGAGCTGAGGTTGTTAGGCTTCCAGACGCGTCCTCTGTAAATATACAAAACACTTGTTACAGCCATGCCATGAGCCTGCCAAGGATTTATGATTAATTTATGTGCACGTGTGTGCGGGTCCTTACATGTTCTTACAAGTAGCTGCCTGCGGGAAAGGGATGGGGATAAGTGTGAGACGGGATGGAATGTGGCTGCCAAAAACTTAATTAACTCATTACATACGCACAGTTTTAATCAGGCAAACGAGTTGACGAGCCAGACGGAAACTTGGAAAGATGGAAAGAAATGCTTTTCCATTTCCTTGGTCCCTTGACACGCTGACACCCGGAGGCAAAACAGAAATTTTTGGGTGGTTGCCACAACGAGCTACCGATACAGAACACGAAGTCGTAAATTTAAGGCTTCCTTTTGACTGCAATTAGCGTACACGTTTGTCTGTATTCCTCACTCTACCACCACTCTCCCTCTCTGTCTTGTCATAGCTTGAACAACTTTAGCGATTCGTTCTGCTTCATGAATATTACATTCGTCGGGGCTCCAATAAGCCAAGTCTCTGCCTGTCTGACTGTCTGTCTTAATGTCTTGCAGCCAGTCAACCAGGCAAGCCATTCAATGTGAATTCATTCGCAAGTTGCGTGCATGCCTCAATTGTCATTGTATTTTGCCTTTGACTACAGCAACAGCAACAGTAGCAACAACAACGACAACGACAGCGACAGCGTTGCACACAATTGACTCACAGTAATGACAACTACTCGAGCTCTAGAGCCGTAAGTTGGTAAGAGTTTCGCAATTCTGGCCAAAAGTTCAAACTCAGCAATGAAGAGGAAAAACCTAAGCCCAAACGTAGAGCACAGAGCGACTTTTACAATAAGCTCGTTAATGGTTGCGTATACGCAATTTTCAATTAAATATTAAGTATACGCAGGGAGAGATTTAACAGTTTTGGTTTGGTTTTATTTTCGTTTTCTTTAGCCTTAATAACTCACTCAGCTTCGTTTGGCGAATCTGTTAATATCTCCATCTCTTTTAGTGTGTCGAGCATTCTCATTCACACCCTGGCTCATCATCGTCATGTGGTTGCGACTCGTCCTGGCGAATTGCTTTTAATATTTATTTAACACAAAAGCTTTCCGCATTTCGTTTCTGCTGCCGTTAATTTTTCGCTTTGCTTTTCATTTTCGCAAAATTACCGGAAATGTTAATTTCTGCACGTGCAGCAGACGACGACAGCGACAGGGACAGCGATGACGATGACAAGGACACAGGACGTAGGACGTAGGACGTGGGACATGCTGCAGTCAGGCTGGCAGTCAAAGCTGCGCCCATCAACGTCGCCATAGTCCTCGTCGTCATCGTCGTCGCCAACGTCGTCGTCGTCATCGTCGTCGTCATGCCCCAGTTGAATAGTGCTAATTATTTAGGGTAAGACTTCTGCCTCTCACTGTGTAAATGAGTGAGTGTGTGTGTCTCTGTGTGTGTGCTACGACCCCCAAAAACCCACTGCGTTAGCCCTTAACCCATTGTCACCCCAAGCGCGTTGTTGCTTTGGTTTTACTCAGCTTTCAAGCTTCGCGTTGAGCTGACACAAAAGCATACGAAGGACAACGGCAACCCCCCTTCTACCCCACTCTCATCCCATCTTTCCTATCTCCCCTACCACCTCAAAGTGCTGCCAAGACAGTGACGCTCACGTCGACTGCGACTGAAAACGTTGCGACTTTTTCTGTGCCAAAGAGACAAAGCACACAAAAATAATAATAAATGATTGCGTTTTGAGTGTATGTGTCTGCGCTCGTGTGTATGTATGTGTCTTGTATACTATATTGGAGTGTGTGTGTGTGTAAATGTGTTTGTGTATGTGTGTGTGTGTGCATTTTGCTCTTTGCAATTGTGTTTGTGCAGCCTGCATGACAGCGAAAGCCTTTGAATTTGTGCACTCGCTGAATTTGGTATACACATAACGAGTACATACTGTACAGTGTTCACATACATAAGCACACTAGCTACAGTCAACCCTTTCTGCTTAACTTTCGCATAGAATACATAATTTGAGGCTGACATTTGGCCTAATACAACATGATTTCAAAGCTGGGCGAATGTTTGTAAGTTTACTTGCAATTAGATTAAGTTAATTAGTAACTAAGCATAATTCACTATAAACAAGCAGTGCGTGTGTGTAATTAGTTAATTAGAGCATTCCTTAAATAACTAGAATATGTTCTTAAAAGTGTTGGAATCATGCGGTTTACAGAGTTTAAAAAGCAGAAACGATTTTTCTAGCTTTTACATGTAGTTAAATTTTTAGTAAGTTTTCAATAATATTGAAGTGACATAATTCTGAATAAAATGTATATAAATTTTTATATTAAGAAGTCGCAATTGAAAGTTCAAGCAACTTAACTAATGGTAAAAGCCATTTTCATGCCCAACTTTTTGTATTGACTTATTGCCATTATATTCATTTCACTTCCTTTTCTTTTTTTGCAGAACAATTTCACATTTTTGTCGGTGACTTGAGCTCAGAAATTGAAACTCAGCAATTGCGCGAGGCGTTCACACCATTTGGCGAAATCTCGTAAGTATTAAAATGCAAATTTCTCATTTGCCAGTTAACTTTACGCCTGCAAATATATTTTTGGTAAGGTTTTTCAGACACTTTCTTGGCACACACACTGTTGTTGATTATTGGCAGGCGAATGTGTAGTGGTTTTTGCGTCACTGTGTGTACACCACACTGTGTGGTGGAGCTGAGGGAGTAGGTAGGAGAACAGTAAGCCGCTTGGTGGCTCACATAAAAAATTCATAACGGCGCGAAAAGTACATTTATGTAAATTTCACTTAAGCGAACTCTTTTGACTGGCACTGTATGGCATGGATGTTGCTTCTTAAAGTAAACACCAAAGTGTCGCATCAGTTATTCTTTGTTGTTGTGGCATTAAAGAGAGACAGACCGAGAGAGAGAGAGAAGAAGAGAGGGGGAAGGAGCGGCAGCAGAATATTAAAATATTTAAGTTGCTCTTTTCAGCATGAGCTGATGGTCAACAAAAACAACAACAACAATAACAAAACTTGACTTAATTAACTGCTGTTGAAGCGAAAACTTTTAAACTCGAATGTCTGACGAAGAAAGCTCTGTGGCATGTTCTGCCCGCTGGCGGCTTGTCAAAATTGTTGGCCCAAAGTATTTGATTTTTGTATTACGCGCTTAACTTCCTGCCTCCACGGCTCCCACTCCGCTTCACTACTCCCTCGTCCATACAGTGGCTCCTACAGATTGCCACTCATTATCGGGGGGCAATTTCAAATGTTAATAATTCGAAACTCATTAAAATGATTATGGCTTTGATTTGGCCGATAGGCTTTTAGCCATTTACATTCAGCGATGTGCTAATGAGTGGCGCATGTCGTTTGATTAGCCCACTCCCTTTCATACCAATCAGAATTAAGCTTTAAGAAGTCATGAATGAAATTGAAACATTTCTGTAGAGTCAATACCTGCTAAAGTGCCCCCAATCAGCTGGTGTATCGATGTCTCGACGCCTTATTGAGCAATCGATTGGCACCTTTGTGATACATATCGCTGACATCATTATCATTGGATACGAGCCTACGTACAACATGCCGCATTCCGCATTCCACTTGCCACATGCCGCATGCCACAGCAGTGCAGGCAACCGGAAATGGCAAAGCCCACGTTCCGTTCTGATTATCTCACTCGACAGTACCCGCTGCCCTCTCTGACGGCAGCTGCTGACTTAAAATAACTTTCTTTTCTGCTATATTTGTTCTTGGCTCTGTTAGCCAAGATGTCAAAACGCTTAATGCCAACCGAGACGAGGCCGAAACGAACTTGGTTACAGATTCTTGGTATCCGATACGGATTCGGTCGTGCGGCTCGCTGGGATCAGCTTTATCTGCCTCCTTTTCTTCTCCATCTTCTTGGTTTTGGCCGGGAATGGGAACACCGATTTCTTTGTCAAAAGTTTTATGCGTGCGTCGTTGTTTGCCCTTTTTTTTTGGCACTGGTTTGTCTGAGGTTTAACTGCCTCTCGTTGTTGCTGGGTTTTTTTTTTTTTTTTGGGACCTTGGCGCATTTTGGTTCCGTTTTGTTAAATGCGCGGCGCGTGTGAATATTTAATAAGTCGTCTGCCAGCTTGACGGCACAGGACTCAGCTCAGCTCAGCTCTTAGCTCACAGCTCAGAGCTCTCGGCTCTTGACTCTGTCGGCATTTTACTTATAATAATCATAAAAAAGTTGCTGGCCACGACCATTGGCAGCGTTAAGTAAACTGCCAGGATCGTCGGGGGTAATTGCCAAAGTTTTGCTGGCAGCTTAGCTTAGTTGTTGCCTTGGTACCACAAAAAAAAAAAAAAAGAAAAGAAATCAACAACAAGAAAAGCAAAAACATGAATAAAATTCCAAAAAGAAGCATAATTTCGACTCTTACAATTGCTGTGGGAAATCAATTTGAAAGCCGGAAGCTCGGCAATCAAATAAATTGCTTCAAAAAGTGACGAGATTAAAGCATATTTTATTAATAAAAAGAAAATAAAAAAACATAGCCGTTTTACAGCGATTAGAAATGATTTTTCTTACAAGAGTTTTATTAAATTAAACCTTAGAAAATAGATTTCACTTAAACTACCAACGTCTACCCTTTAAGTCAAATTTTAGATTATTATTTCTAATTTCCGTGGTCCGAAAATTAAACTTAAAATTGCACAAACTTAAAGTATATATAAGTAGATTTTTCATTTAGTATTATTACCGTTTCTTTCTATTGATAGTTTATATTTGCTTTTGCAGGGATTGTCGTGTGGTGCGCGATCCACAAACCTTGAAGTCGAAGGGCTATGGATTCGTGTCCTTCATCAAGAAATCGGTAAGCATTGTGGTTAACATTTGATTGCATTCTTCATAATCCTTAACACACCAACTCTATCTTCTTTCTCTTTTCATTCTGTGGTGCTGTTTCTGTCTGTGGTGTTGCTATCGGGCCACGCAGGAAGCTGAGAGCGCCATTACGGCCATGAACGGCCAATGGCTTGGCTCGCGCTCAATTCGCACGAATTGGGCTACACGGAAACCGCCGGCGAGTAAAGGTAAGAACAAGGAAATCATGACTGTCACCTGGCCTGGCTCGTGCTTCCGGCCATGCGTACGATTCCGATTCGTAGCCAGCTCAGGTCAGAGAAGACCTGACGTTGCTTATTGCCCCACTGTTCCGTGTTGTTGTTCTTGTTTCTGCTACTGTTGGTAGTCGACGCGTCGTTCTTATTACAGGAAATTATGACAATGAATGCCAAAGGTAGCAGTAGCGTGACACGGGTCAAAGGTAAACCCAGGCAGGCAGGCGGGCGGGCGGCCAGGTGGGACAACCTGCTATTTATATAAACGTGTCGCAGCAAATTTTCTGCCAGATTATGTTTTCTTAATATTTCTCTTGCCTGTTGTTGTACGCATGAAATGAAAAACCGCACGCGCTTAATTTCCTTAATGGCCTGGACCAAATTCGCTTTAAACTTTTTCAATTAGTCAGCAACGACAACGGGCCCAAAAAGTAAAAAAAAAAAAAATAAAATACCCAGAAAATTGCGACATATTCTATTAGCGTAGGGAAAAACGGAGCAAATCAATTTTCATTTAGGACCGGTATTTGGCGGCTATTGGGCCAGAATATTGTTAACCACAAAACTAACTGTAACTAGCGTAATCATTATTAACAGTTGGCAAACATGCGCGAAGGGCGTATCGTTTGTCATTCATAAATCAAAAGTTAACGCATATTTGCATGTTTTAACATAATTTTTATTTGCCCTGACACACACACACAAACAAACCCACACACACAGTTAGACACCGGGGAGGAAAGTAAACGAGCAAATCAGATAAATAAATTTTGCCAACACGAAACTATTATCATAAAAGACACACACACACACAGATAGAGGATAGAAAATTTTCATGGTTATAGAACAAACATTTGGCATTCCTTGGATATATTCAGGCAGGCAGGCAGATAGACAGACCGACTGATGGACGGACAGACAGTCAGATAGACACAGTCAAGGTGGAATTTATCGTGCGAAGGAAGGTCTGACATGTTGAAGGGTTCCAGAATATAAAAAAAAAAATAGAAAAAGAAGGGAAACTATGAGCATGAATTTTTCTTGCTTTTTTGCATTTATATTGTTGTCATAAAAAACGCCTATGAAAGCTTAAGCGGATTTTTATTGGTCTCATTGTTTATTTGCCTTTGTCACGGTTTTTTTCCTACTCTCTGTCGCTTGTCTGTTGTTGCGGTGAGTTGGCTATGGTGGCGGGAGCGGGAGCCAAACAGGGAAGGAACGGGTTGTAATACAAGTTATTATTAGCAATTTGGCAGCAAAATAATTTGGATATTTTGATGGTTGACAGGCCCAAGTAGCCTGAGTTAGCTAGATGCTGACTCAGCACTAAAATCGAATGGAATCAATTTGGAGTCAAAGATTTTACACAATTACGAGTTGGCCATTTAGTCAACTCTTTTAAAGGGTAACTCCATATGTGTGTACTTACTTTCTAGTATACTCTTGTGTACTCGTATGAGCAATACATATATATGGCATATATATCTCGATTTTATGGTCTGTCTAGTTGTTTGGGGCGCCTGCTGTCAGCCTTTACGATTTGTAGCACTCAACTCATTTCGCATTTCGCATTCGCATTTCACATTTCGCCATTTGGAATTTGGGCATTACTTGATGTTTTACGCTGCCACTTTGGTGCTGCTTTTTTCGTTACTGTTGTTGTTGTTGTTGCTGTTCTTGTTACAGTTGCTGTTGTTGTTGTTGCTGGTGCTGCTTTGGACAGGCTTGTCCTGGCATTTTTATGTTTTAAGCAGGCTGCACATTTTATGGCCCTGGCAATCAGTCGGCAGTAGTAGCGTTTAGTGAGCTACTCTCAAACTGGAATGGAGATCTTAGTGTATGTCATTCAGTGTGTGCGAGTGTGAGTGTATAAGTGTGTTGGCTCCTTTTGTAGCCAAGATTTACGAGCCAACGCAATTGCGCATTTTACAGTTGTGACAATTTTGGCGTCGCTTTGCAATTTTCTCCTTTTTTTCGTATACCCTCGAAGCCCTTATGTGCTAAAGGGAGTGCTGGCCATATGAACAGTTTAAATAGTCATACCTAAAACAGCCAAAAAACTTAGATGCATAATATTTAAAAGAGTTACGTGACAGTGACTAAATTAATACCTACAGTTGAATTCTACAGGGTAGCTGGCAGCTTAGCATATGCTGCCAAAGGACACTTACTTATTTTACGTTCCTCTTCTTTTCCTTCTTTTTTTAGTTTTTGGCTATTTAGAGCGTTGGGTTTATAACAAACGCGTTTGGCATTTTTTATAGCCAAATTGCGAAGCTCGTGACAAAAGTTTTGGCCAAAGTTTTTCTTTTGTTAACCGATTCAAGTTGAGGCTTGAGTCGGTCTCAATGCATGCCATAAATAAAGGCCAAAATACTTACAAGCTCATTATGGTAATAACTTAATTAACCTGAAACAATATGCCAGCAAACACAAAAGACGACGACGACGACGACGACGACAACGTCGACGACGACAATGTTGTATGACAAATTTGTGTGCCCAAAACTATTTGACTTTTGACTGTGCTTCGAGGAGCGAAACTGCTGTCGAGTGGGTGTGGTTGGAATGACGGTGGGTTAGTGTGCAAAACTTCAAGCAAATTGTTTAATAGTATGCGTGGGCTAGCTACCTGTCTACCTACCAGCTTACCTTCCCGACTGCCTGCCAGTCGTAGTTGTCGCAATAAATCAACATTTTATGCCGAGTTGCGCACAATTAAGTAAAAGTTGAAATGCCTCAATGCGCTCAATGCCAAAGAAAGTTCCAAAGCAAAAGGTAAATTATATGCTCAGCCATAAGTATAAAGTCTGCAACTGCTATTCGGATAATATATTTAAAGCACGAACCAGAGCTAGGGTAAATAATTTGTCAGATCAAACAAGCTGCAGATTGTTGAATGTATTTATGTTGACAAACTGCTTGAAACTTGCCTAGCCACGCCCAAGCTGACGCCCATGCAAGTATATTGATTAATATATATGGGCTTAAACAATTACTAGGGAACTTGCTTTGTGTGCTCAAATTGAGGCTTAAATAATTTATGCTAATAATTGGGTGACAATTTTACATTTCAAGTAACGGTTCAATCGTGAAAGAGGCAATTATTTAGTCACTCACTTTTCTTATTAATTATTTACACTGCCCATGACAATTCCACACATTTAATACAAACGAAATATCTAGGGAAATCTAGTATTAATTTAAAACAAACATTAAATAAAGTTGAGACAGAGCTTCAGGACAAAGCCAAAGTTGGACTGCAAACTGGCAAGTGAACCGGCTGGCAGCCTCAAGGCTATACCTGTAAAAAAATATATATACAAGTATAATTACTCATATTTAAAAGCGTAAAGAACCAAAATGAAACGAAACGAAGGTAGCAAGGAAAGAAAAATACAAAGCAAAGTGCAAATTAGTGAAACATTGCGCTCAAAAGTATGCAATGCCGTTTGCAAAGCTACGTGAGGGCATGTTTATGACTGTATAAGTGTGTTTCTGTGTCGGTGTAAAAGTCCATCTGTGTGTGTATGTGTGTGGTTACAAGACTTACATACATTTGTATCAAAAGCTTTCAAAAATATTTGCAAGCTTGTTAGTCTATACGGTGCACCCTTGCAAATGTGTGAGTGTTAGTGTGTGTATGTGTGTGCAGGTGTGTGTGGTTGCGAGTATTGTCCTGTTGCATGCTATTGAGCCATATTTTCGTGTTTTGTTTGGCATGCTCGTTACACGGACCAGTGAGTAAGGCAGACAGAGAAGGAACTATTAAAAATGAGTGAGAGAAAGAGGCAACGAAAGAGCAGGAGAGCAAGAGACCGGGTCGAGTGAGACAGGTATTAAAGTATGCAGAGGCATTTTAATGGGTGGATTGAAATGGCGCCATTACAGAGTTAGGATTGGTTGGACTTATACGAAAGAAATCCATGCCCTACGCTCCAATAAATATTTTGTAACAATTTTTAATCAATATTTGTTGGTACGAATACTGACATTGTATACTTAATATTTTAAGGGTTTTAAATCAAGTGAGGTCCATGGATGCAGATGCTTTGAGAGAAGGACAGCTGACTGCTTTGTAAATTGTTCAAAACTAAACAAAGACATAAACACGCAAGGCTGACATTATTTTTAAAAGTGCAAATTTTGCTTTAACCTCAAAGGAAGTAATTAGTGTAACTTTAGCATACAAATACGTGCACAAATGCCGTATAGCAGGCAACACCACAACTAACAGCAACAGCAGTACAACCACAATATGACCAACAATGTGGGTTGCCTGAAAACTATAACGAAAAAATATAATAAAAAATGCAATAACAAGAGCAACAATTTTAAAAATGCAGCAACAACAATTGAGGCAACGGTAAATGGTGTCGCACAGAAATCACACACACACACAGAAACAACCTCGAACACATTGACTAAGTGTATGCGGTTATTTTAATCACCAAAACGTAGGCAACGCCGTTGCTGTTGTCGTTGTTCCTGCTGCGGGCAAAACCCTTAATTAATTTGCATATTAATCATGCAGTTGGTTCAAATAGCAGAAACAACAAAAAATAAAAGAGAAAGAAAGGAGAATGAAGAAGTGACAGGCAAAAACGGTGGGGGATAGCACGAAACAGGCATAAAAACTGCAGTCATTAATTGTAGCTCGATATCGAAATGAATTTTCCTTTCTGATGAAAACTGCAAGCCGTTGACAACTTTTTAATATACTTAATCATTTTTCCATTTACTTAATATTTATACAATATAGAAAACATCAAGCCATTGACTTTCGACGAGGTCTATAACCAGAGCAGTCCCTCCAATTGCACCGTTTATGTGGGAGGCGTCAACAGCGCACTCACCGCCCTCAGCGAGGAGGTGCTCCAGAAGACATTTGCACCCTACGGTGCGATACAGGAGATACGCGTATTCAAGGACAAGGGTTATGCATTTGTGCGGTAAGCTTACATTTAAAATAAATAAGTTTCTATTTAAGTACTTTAAACTTTAGTAAATTAGTTAAACTAAAGACTTATGAAAGTAAACAAAAGTAAAACTGAATAATGGATTAATTATTTTTTTTATAACTTTAATCCCTTTTTCCTTTTCAGTTTCTCAACCAAAGAGGCAGCCACTCATGCCATTGTTGGTGTGCACAACACTGAAATCAATGCACAGCCCGTGAAGTGTTCGTGGGGCAAGGAGAGCGGTGATCCAAATAATTCTCAGACTATGGCCAGCCAGGCATTGAATAGTGCTGCCGCCGCCGCCGCCGGCTTTCCGTATGGCGTGAGTGCTGCTGCAGCTGCTGCCGCTGCCTACGGTCAGCAGTTGGCTGCCACCGGCTGCTGGTACTCACCGACACCAACTTATCCGGCCTCGTCGGCCACCGCAGCCGCTGTGACACCTGCTGCAGCGGCGGCCAGTGCTGCCGCTGTGCAAAATCAATTCCTGCAGGGTATCCAGGGTTACCACTTTGGACAATATGGTGGCTATCAGCAGGGCTATATGGGGTAGGTCAATCGATTTATGCATAATTATTTCATTAGTTGATGCGTTCGCGTTGAGAGTGTGGGTCAAGAGCGAGTACGTTGCCCCCTTCCCCAGCACCTGCTTAGTTACCACCTGTCTGTGTAGCTCAGGTGTACTAAGTTACCTTTCCACCGTTGGCTAGAATGATTGAACCGCCACCAGGGGAATGGGCAGCGACAGCATGACGGATGAGTGAATTCATTTGCTAATTGCTAAAGTTTTCATTCCGAGCTGTGGCACTCAGCCATACACACATACCTATAGACTTATATATAGATATATACATATATATGTACATTGTACATGTATATATATTTCCAACACGTACGAGTTTTGACCGAGCTCTTAGCATGGTAATTGCGCCGGAAAACTCGACACTCCGCACTCGACGCTCGCTTTAGCCGGTGACTCTGGGGAGCTGATTCGCAGTCTCTCGCTGCGAGATCTCTTACTTCACGCTCCTCGCATTTGGCCAACTCTTTGCTAATGATTGTGCGCATGTTCTGGCTTATTCGTATATTCACAGAATGGGTGTACAGATACCAGCCACCTGGCAAGGCGTTACCCAAGCCCAGATCTCGCCTGCCCAGCAATTGGCAACGGGTGTTGCAGGCACAGCCATTCCACAGGCCGCAGGTGTTGTTGCCTATCCGATACAGCAGTTCCAAGTGAGCCCACAGGTATGCGACAACTGAACCACACACACACACTTACTCTCATACACACATACACACCAACACACATACTTGTACAAATGAAATGTCGCACATTATTAGAATGTGCTTTGAATGTTTTGAATGCATTCTCAATTTGATACGTTTTGCTCATTTAATTATCGATTAGTTTAGTCGAATTTCGCTTTTTTTTTTTATAATTTAAGGCTTTTGCAATATTTCTTTTTTGAATTACTTTGACTTTGGTTTAAGCGCATGCCTTTGGCTTTTTTTTTTGTAAGTATTAAATAGAATAACCAAAACAGTTAAATGATAGTGCAAGCTAAGACTGAAAAGGGTTAAAAGTAGTATGTAATTCTTTAGCTTACAGGACACCTACTTTCAACAGCTTTAAGTATTTTTGTGCAACTATATCTTATATATTAATTATTATTTTAAAATTTGCTTATGAGCATCTCTCTTTAATGCTTAAACTTTATATCATATGATTGATAAATCCTTTCTACACTCATCTTTCCCCACTTTAATTTCCTTTGTAGTTTTCTACTTTTTTTTGTACTTTCTCTTTGTGTACACATAAATTCTGCATACAATTTCTCTGCATTATAAATAATTTTATTCCGACTACTATTTTTTTCCAATTTTTACTAACACCCATATTATTTTTTAAGGTTTATCCTTTACTTTTGCAGGCACAGTAAGCAAAAAGAAATGCTAAAACAAACAAAAAAAATATGCAAAAGAAACCCATTGAAATTTTTAAGTGCAGCAGAAGTTCTGAAACAGAAACAAAACCAATTCAAAACCAAAATCCAAATAAGTCAAGCTGTAAATAAAATGCGAAGCGCCAACACAAAATTTACAATTGACGAGAAGTTCGAAGCGAAGTTCGACGAAGAATGTGCACCAAAAATAATGAAAAATGCCAAAATACTTAGAAAAACCGCAGCACTTATACATTAATACAAGTGTTTATGATTAACTAGTGCATAAACATTTGTAAGCGGCCCTCTTTAATAAGCCTTAAATGTGAAAAAAATGGAAAAGAAAACATTAACAATGATGCGAAATACATATAACAAATAAAATACATTTGGAAACCTTGCTGCTTCTATCACACAAACACACAGACAGATCACCAACACTTGCCACTCACACAAAACACTCAACACACGATGCATAAATACATATAAATTTATGCTTTATATTTATAAATGTGTTAAGCATGCTGCGTATAAATAGAATTATAAATAACTGAAAGAAAAAGAAAATAAAAGTAGAATTGTAAAAAAAAATATTAAAATAATAAAACCAAAAAGAAAAAAAAAACGACAAACAAGAATTGCGTACTTAAATAAAAAGTATAGTAAAGAAAGGAAAAGGGAAAGTCATAAATTAAGTATGCTGTTTTCTGTGTGTAGAACATACACATATATATAGCACCCATACACAGACAACTGTATATATATATGTATGTGAATGCGAAATTAAATTAAAATAAACATAATTAAAAATGCGTTAAAATTAATTACGCGTGTGTACACATACAAACACACGCACTTATTTATATACATTTTTATGTCTGTATGCAGACAAAACAGACGCAGACGTTCCCAGGAGCCCCTTAACAAACAAACACAAAACACACATACACTCACAGAAGCACACACACTCGTACTCTCGTGTAGCATATAATTTAGTATTGCCTACTTTTATGCGCAGCTTTTGATAATCGCTTAGAGCAAGTACATCACAATGATAACACACCTAGCACTAGTGCCTATTACTATCGTAGATCTAGATGACAACGCCGTCACATCTGGACACCCTCACACACACAAACACACATACACTCAGAGAGAGGAAGACACTTGCATCGCCTACATAGAAACTGCCAAGCCAAAATAAAATTGGTAAACTCGACATTTCCTGCTATCATTTTCCTAAAAACTAAATGCAACTAAATGTTACAAATACTTAAAGTAATTTATTTTGTGATTGCTCAGTAATTGAAAGACATGTTCCTACAAACACACACATATACACACTCAAACACTCTCACTCATTCATACATACACATCGCAACAATAGCACTCGCAGCTAAAAGTATCTGAAAGAACCTTATGATACGAGTATAATTCAAAAATATGTTATTAAATCAAATAAGACAAAATGTCCAAAGCAATCCAGCCACAAAGCTTAACTCAAAAACTCTTTAATCGATACTTGGTATTCAATGGCATAAAGCTTTAGTTTCTAATGGTCTCACAGGCTTTGTAATTATATAATAGCAAATCAGCAAGATCAACTTGATACACCTTCTATGATTTTCTCAGTTTTCGCTATTATTTTTGTTATGATTATGATTTGATTTTTCCAAAATAAAAGCAATACAAATTGAAACCCTCTGTACAAAGCAAACATTACAAATAATTCCACATAAATTTTATAAAAAATTCTAATTCTGAACTTTTTATACTTGTCTAAAACGTATCAAACGTATTTTGTATATGTTTTTATTTCAGTTGCCAGAAGATGAATGGTTAGCTGCAAATTTATTGTGTTAGTTTAACTCCAAAAAAAACCCGATTATTGTGAAGCAGAAGTAAAACAAACCAAAAATATGTGTTTCAAATGTCTATTTGATTTTTGAAAATTTTCTAATTTCGTATTGAGTACCTACTGTCCATGCAGGGTCGTTACAGTTTCAGTCTACCTCGTTGTCAATTGTAGACTCTACACACATTTTTCAGCCGGCTTATTCCAAATCGCAAACGGTTTATCAAACAGAATTGAGCAGACACTAGAGAAAAACGCCCAAAATACACAATACTACATATTAATATATAAATATACACTACAGATAATATTTATATATATTAATAACAATCAAATTATGCCATCGAAAGATATTAATTGATATTAGCCATAATAAAATACACAAATAACAATAAAATATGCCGAAAATGGCAAAAGCATAATAACCATAAAGATACGTGAAATCAAATGCAATTTCCAAACATAAAAAAAAATATAATTTTCACCCAACATCATTCACACAACAACTGTAAAATTATTGATTCAGAAATGTATTTAAGGATTTAAGTTAAGCGGAATGATTAGAAATGAATTCAGCTTGTCAAGCAGCAAAGAACGTAATTATATTTTAATTGAGCTTGATATAGTCAAAGCTACAATACATACACACATACATTGAAACACAAAAAGTATACATACATATATGCAAATAGTGAACATGTAAGTATGTACTAGATTAGCTGAGTTTCTTATAGATAAGATCTAGTTTGGATTGGGCTCGACTAACTGAAAGGCCTGAAATAAACACTGACTTAGTTTTCAAAAGAGAAACATCTACACACAATCATATACACAACAACACACAAACAGCAGATTAGATTTATATGTATATGTGTAATGGTTTATATTGTTCAAGAAACATGCTTATAAAACGTACAATACATTCAAATACACATGTGTAGTTTAGTGCTAAACAGACAGACATATATAGAATATAAATATATCAATGTATATCGGGATAAATCAACAGACATATTTATGATAAGCAGAAGTGAACAGTCAACTATATAATACATAAATATACATGCATATATAGAGGAATATGTCTTGGATGATAAATCGCAATAACAACAGCAGAAAAATGTTCAAAATGAAAACCAATTAAAATGATAAAAAATATAAATGAAAAAAAAAATCAGTAACATGTAACAGCGCGTATGTACAACATGCAAATGATGTACGTATCGAGCAATTAAACTTGATATCATTTCACTTTGGACATTTGTGTTTGATGGGCCAGCAAGAGAAAGAGGCGGCAGAGGGAAAAGAGGTCAGGAGTGAGACAGGGCTAAACAGGGGATTGATTTGCATATGGCGCGATTTATTTGAAGGTTTTCTATGAGTTTACTTTGACCTTTTTTGATATTGTTAACAACATTTTATGCACACACGCATACAAAGCGAATAGTTGAATTTTTTATATAAAATGGGCGGGCTGTGCAATGCAAATTTGTAGGAGGAGTGGCACATAGAACTATACATAACTAAATATTGTGTGGATATACTAAATATATATCTTTGTCTATGGCTAATCGAACTCCCAGGCGGACAGATCGACGAACAAACGGACATACGGACATACATATTATTATGTGTTTAGTCTAAGTAACTAGAGAGTTGTAATTTAAATTTAAGATGTTTTTAGCACTAGAACTTACACGTAGTTGGACTATGAGAGGCATTGCATGTTTAAACAAAATGACAGCAAACGACTTAGATGTAGATGTGATTTTAAAACCAGAGCAAAAAACCTTGGATCGATTTAGATTGAGATTGAAGCTGATGCGAATATTGCATTTTTCTGTTGTTATTATGTTTATAAACAAAAGAAATTAGTCAAAAATAAAAGAAGTAATAATGGAAGCTAAAGCTAACGATAAACTGATGATTTTTTGTTATAAAAAAGAAGACAAAAAACCGAAAAACTAGGCAGATAAAAATTTAAAACATTGTTGACCAACCCATGAAAAAGAAGTTAATGAAATTTGGCTATAAGAAAACACAGCACATTTATAAAAGGCAAACTTTATATATTAAAAACAAAACGAAAAAAAAAATGACAAAAAAGGGGCAAAAGGTATATTATTCAGATAACGATAAATTATATACAAATATTATTGGTTTGTTTGTTAATGTTTGCACAACATATCAGAAAAGAGTTAAAGGAATAGTTTCCATATAAAAGAAGCTAACCAAAAGTTGGAAACTTAATCGAGAAAAACAAAATATAAAATACTTTAGAATTTTAAGATATAGTAAAAGTAAAAAATATATATATACATAACGAAAAAATATAAAAAAAACGACAAAAAAAAAGTATTAATGTTGTGCAACTAATGAATGTGCTAAGACATTTATATACGTCTACATACATATATATACAAAATATTTATATACATACAGTTCGAGTAACTGAAGATAGAACATATTTATAGGCGTCTATACAGCAGATAACAAGGCAGTCAGATCTAGAGGAGAGACTAGAAAAATTAATTAATTATACTACATAGTACTCCAGTAATTCACATCTTTATTTAAAATATTCATTACCATTATTTTGTTGCAAATCTCACAGAATGGAAAGATTATAGCTCAATTAAAATGTTTTACAAGCTCATCATTTGTTGATACTATCGATACTACCTAAACTATCAAATAAACCATATGATTTAAACTCATTCAAAGTGGAATAAAAATATTAAGTAAATATAACAAACAGATTGTAGTTGGTTATAAGCAACTGCAATTTCAATTTAGTCAATTTGGGGTGTGTAATTATTGAGTAACTAAAACTAACTAAAAAGCTGAAACTGGAGCAGATAGAAAAATTTTAAGAAACAAACACTAACACACACACATATACACACACAAATACAACCACTCACACTCGTACAGCACAATAAAAGACAAAGATAGGGCCAAGAGTCTGTCTGTAAACACAATTAGGGGATGTAGCATAAATTAAATGATATTGAAACCCAAATCAAATCAAATTACAAACAAATGCAAAACAAAACTTGAATCAATCAAATAAAAGTATTATTTAAGCAACCATACAATACGAGTCTAAATAATAAATATATATAAATAATACATATACACACAAAAAACAACAAAGAGAAGAAAAAACGAAGAAAAAGAATTCAAAATATAAACAAGTGAATGCTACGCAATTAACATTTAATAATCATTGAAAATATGAGTGTGTTCCAATAATCTGGTTCTGATTTAAAATTCAATTGAATTGTTTAAGTGCAAAATAACAACAGATCATAAAAAAAAAGAGAAGAGAGCTCATCATCCCTCGACAAAATGTTAAATGTCATGTCTCGTGTGCTTAGATTTACAAAGAAACCCACAACAAACAAAGCCATATGAGATACATACATTATTTATATAAAAACAAACAATGAAACAAACGAAATACAAGCAAGAAAAAAAATATTGAACGTTAAAACTAGCAAACTAAACATAATAGCAGTAAGTAAGTAACTAAAGCTAGAATCCCCCTATATATATATATATATAAATGTATAACATATGGTATATGATACAAATGGCACTCGATGAACGATCCACAATATTATTTTGTGCAATAATCCGAAAGGGCATAAACATTTTATGCATTTAAAGTCATACTAAGATTGTAGAAGAAATCAAAAACGATGAGCAAACAACCAAAAGCTGCTAATAAAACTAAACAGAACACAAAACAAACAAATGTTGAAACAAAATTCGGGTTTGGATGGCAAAAAACGAAGACGCAGGCTATGAACTGTGCAAAACACACACTCACACACACACACACCACACGCACACCAAAACATAAGTGGGTAAATATTATGTGTATATAAATATATATGTATAACTATATATATATTTATATATATGTATGTATGTGGTACATGTATAGATACATGCGTATATGTATAAACACATAAAATATGTTAAGTGAATAGCAAATAAAATAAACAAAGTATAGATAACGACTGCAGTATTGCAAATATTTTGTAGACATTTAAGAATGTTTAATTGTGTGTTTAGTAAGGACAAGGACTAGAAAACACACACATACACACCCCACACATACTCACTCACATACATAAACACAAACAAAAAAGTAAGTGAGGCAAATATAACGACAAAATATGAGACAGAATGGAAAATAGGAACAGAAACAAAAATCAAAGGCATAAGCTATGTTTTAAAAAATATATATTTATTATATATATATCTAAAGCATTAAGCATACTCACAGCCCCAAAAACACATATACACTCACACACACAGTCACAAAAGAAATCACATGTGAAACAACATAACGAATATTAAAAGGTTAATCAAATGAAATAACATGAAAATATTTATAGTTTAAAAAAAAAAACAAAAAACAAAGTAAAAATAAATACACATTTTGGTTGCGTGTTTTGTATACCAACGCGCCAAAATAACCAGTAAAACAAAAATAGAAGCAAGCAAAAATATTATACAAATTATATACAAAAACAAAAGATGAAAAAAAATATGAAAAATATGTTATATATGACATATGTGCAGGCTACTAAAAAAAGAGGTTCGAATACAAAAAATGCCAGCACAGAATCTACAGATAATCGAAAAAACAGAAGGATAAAAAATGAAGTAGTGAAAAGTGAAGTAAACAAATCGAAAATGAAGAAGATTTGTCAGCAAGATGAAATTAAAAAATTACTTATACAAAGCTACAAATGCTAAACAAAACAACAACAAATTGAACAACAATTGCAACATATAAATGATGAACATAAGTTAAACGTAAATATATAAAATAAATATAAAAAGAAATAAAAAAAAATAAACAAACGTAAAAGTAAAGGTAAAGAATTAACGGATAAACGCAAAAAACCAAACAACTTATATTATGTATACATAAATATATTGAAGGAAAACAAATAAAACAAGAAAAAAAATTTTGTAAAAATAAAACAAAAACAATTGCGTTTAATTTACTACAGTTTATCTGACTTAAATTAACTTGATTTCAGTCAAAATGCGGAGAGACACTTCTATCGAATAGATTTTTCCATGTTTTTGGTAGTTGTTGGCCCACAGAGTTTTCATCTCCATATGCTGTACTTCAGTCAAGCTCTTTGCAACCAATTTATATGCCTGTTTTTGCAGCTAAAATAGCAACAGAAGTTCGTATACTTGATATCATTGTGTCATATGCTATATCCCTATCTCACTTTGTCCCTATATCCATCTCGTTGTGTGTGTGTGTGTGTTTGGGTGTAAGCCACACCCCTGACCGTTGAGACTCGTTCAGCGGCTCAGTTGCCCGCCAAGCATAAATTGTCATAACAAAGGCAAAAGACAACACGTGCAACAATAACAAATCAAAAATTTACAAAAACACAGAAAAAAAGAGACGACGACAAAATGAAAACACGAACAGTTAGGGAGAAGAGGAAAACCAGGTGGAGCGAAGGGTAAGAGGAAGAAGGGACGAAGAGGACGGTGGTAGTGTATGACTGCCGGCAACGCGAAAATGCAAAGTGGAGGAAAATGTTTAAAACATATTTTTTTGCCAATTTTTTTCTCCGCGTTTCTTTCTTTTTTGTGATTTCATTTTAGTCTTGTTTTTGCGACGCGGCTGTTGTCGTTTTACTGTAGTTGTTTTTTTCCCGCACTCTGCCGCAGGTTAAGACTAGCACCAACACACAAGAAATACAGAAGTGTATTTATGTTTGTGTGTGTGTGTTATTATCGCAATGATTTCAAGCACAACACAGAACGCGAAACGCACAACTCGCAGACAGATGGTCGTATGCTTTGAGAAACAACATATGCGTCGAGGTTTCACTTTCATTTCCACATTTTCATCTCGACGTATGTATGTGTGTTTATGTGAGTGAGTGAAATAATGGCGCTATGTTTGATTTGCATTGCAAATCGTGGCAATTTTGCAAAATGTCTTCCTATATAAGAAACAATATGTTTTATTTACTTACATTTGACTTTGATTTCACCCACTCACATTCTCATTGTCTTTTTAGAGGCGTGCGTAGATCGCTTTCGATTGGCTTTGTTTTATTTTGGAAGTATGAGGCAATGTGTTAACTTAAAGGGGAAAGACTTTAGATAGAATCAAAGTATTTCTTTACTTTTCAAGTTACGCTTATTATTCTATTATAATTATGCGCATTGATTCTAAATAAAGCAACTTGAAATGGATTCAACAACGGTCACATAAAATATTATGATGGCCTTAGGCAATATGGAGTCGTCCCTTGTGCGGTAAAACAGCTACTCAGCTGCACACATCACAATATACTGTCAGAGTTTATGGATGCCATTAGCAGACACAAGGCTCGATTCGGTTTAGATCCTGGCTGCATACTGACATGCAGACACCATAACGTGCAGTACCTTTAACGGTATCCTTGCTGCCTGTTTAGTTAATAATTCCCATGCAAGGGATGCATTTTGTGCATAAAAGAACGCTGGGAGTCGTGTAGAGCTGAGTTGAGTACGTGCAACTGCAACGGATACCGGAAATGCGCAAATAGCAGTGCACTAAAGATTTTCTCACAAACCCAGCACAGCATGCCACATTGAGATATCCTGTCTGAGCACCACATGCAGTGCACACTCCAGATAAGACAGTCTAAACAGGCAGTTGACAGCAGGAAAATGGGCAACAACCAATCGAAATACCACTGAACAAGTTTCCCTTTGGAGGCAAACTAAGTTCCATAGTATAAGCAGTTAATTAGTTGGTCTTATTTTAGTCAATTGACTTAATAATCGCCATCAATCATAAGGCAAGTGACTAGTGCTCGGCGAACGATCATGGCCTGCTTTTTAATACAAATTTGTTAGCAAATTGCGACGCTTGGAGCCGTATTACCAAATGGCATATTACCGGACGCCCATGTCCACTAACTGATACAGATGCCACCCCAAGGACAACACGCGCCTTACTTTTTTTTGTGTGTTGTACCAAAGCTAAAGACCAAGTCCAGTTCTAAGGCACAACCGCAACGGGACATAATGAAACAAGCCATTTGCAGAAAAACAGAGCACCGAGGATGACTTGCTGCCTCTTTCCTGTCATACAAGTAGCCGAAAATATACCCAGTTCACAATACGAAAAGGAACAAATGTCCTTTGCTGATAAAGCCTCATAATAAATGTCGACCTTTCGTTTTTCCATTTATATTATCAAACTGTGGACGCAGAGTGAAGTGGAGGCACCTCACCTTGGCCGGGCTTTGGGAGCAAAAAAGTTGCTCATACTTACAGTTGCTGTTGTTGTTGTCGTTGTTCGTGTTGTTTCGCCTCCACAAAGTCATGGGACAGAGTGGTTGTTATGGTATCTTTTACCTGTGCCGACTGCTCGCCTGCCCGCCTGCAACGCACCTAAATATATTAAAATTTATAATAAACAATGCGCCGCAGCAGCAGCTACAACAGCTTGTGGGTTGTACTGGGTGTGTATGCATTAAAGTGAACAACGTTTTGACACTACTCGATTGGGGCTAGTTGATTTGTTTAAGTCGCAGATGCACCAGAAATATTAGAATCAATAGTTTTTGACAAGTTTAATAGATTTTCAAAGTGCACTTAACAAGAAAATATAATATTCGTACTCAAACTTATGCTTTTAAAGCAATTAAACTAGAAAAATATCTGAATCTAATAGTAACTATTAAACTGGTATATTAAAGAGCATCTAGATATGCGCAGTGATTGTTTGCGGTAAGTTTAACCACCGCTGGTGCTTTAGTTTATTTTTTTTTCATAGACCGAACCCGAGCGAATCAAAGGGAATTGTGCCTCGTTCTGGCAAAAGGCAACGGCAGTGGCAGCGGCAAGTGAATTTATGTTATTTTCTTGTTGTTGGCGTATCAGATAAGCTAATAAAAAATATTATAATTACATATCTGTCGTGAAGAAGGCGAAGGGCAATGCAGACACGGCCATTGTGCGCAGATAGTTGACGTCGACGTAGACGATGACTGCGACGTTGACTGCGTGGCGTTGGACTGCGCTGCGTTACACGCGCTTTTAATGTTGTCCCTTGATGTTGTCTGCTTTTGGTCTAAGGAACAGGGTGAAGTGCGTGATAGTGGGAGAACAGGTAAGTCCAGCTGATGGCCGATGGGGAACTTGCTGGGAGCGCAGTTGAAACGAAATAAGCCATAAGGACAATTTAGACTTTGAAGTGTCATTGCCATGCGAACTTATTTTAATTAGATGTGCACACATAAATGCTTAACGCGCTCGCCGCAGACCTTTTTTCTCTTTACATTTTTATTATATGTGTGGCCCAGACTCGAAGGCCTCGGCGCAGACAATGCGACAGGCATAAAAAAACAGGTGGGTATCATCTGATGGAGTAGAAGATGGTGGGGGAGAAGGCTTGGACTGAGGTGGGAGCAACCTGTCTCTGGCAATGTCGTGTAACACACATTAACCGATGCCATGCAATGCAGCCATAATAACAGCCAGAGCACAAGTTTAATTAGTGCAGCCAACGAGGCCAAAGGAAGCTAGCAGTAGTAAGGAAGCCTGTGGCCAACGTTGCGTATGAGCAATGTGTGTTCGTGTGATAAAATGGCCACGCAACGTCAAGGTTGTGTTCGTGTGTCTCTGTGTGTATCAGTGTCTCTTGCTGTATGTCTGTGTGTGTGTGTGTTCTTTTATTGCTGTCATCCATCTGAGAAGTAAAACTCTTATGACTAACGCAAAATGGGATAAAGCAGCAGACGAAGTCAGGGTAAAAGCAGAAGTATAGAAAATAAAATAACGAGACAAGTCAACGAGCAAAGACCACACAATTTATGACTTGAGCGCTGAGAAACACTAAATAAGCGCCAATTCAAGTTTAATGCTTTGAGAAAATGTTACAGAAAAGGGGAGTGATAAAAGGGCGGAAGAAATGACCGTGGAGGAATAAAGCAGGTGTTGACTTCGGTGATAGCTCTGCCTCAGATATTTGTCAAATTAGAAAAATCAGCATAAACTTCAAGGCATAAGTCGACTGTCAATTCAACAATGTTAACTCGTTTAATACATGTGGCATGGATCAACATATTTTAAGAGCAGACAACATGACAAATAACAAAAGGAACGTTCTAGAGTTTTCTAGAACGCATTGCCAGCTGCAAAAACAATGGCAAAAAAACCCCAATAGGTTTTGTGGATACAGAACCGAAAAAATGTCAGAGTGCTGAACTAATAATGGCACATGTCAAAATTCGTTAGCCCGCAGGTGTGCGGTAAAAGAGGGCGCAGAAGGGAGTGGCGAGAGGCGAATGGAGAGTGGCGGAAGAACGAGGTGAAAGACAGGCAGCAACTTTTGGTCGAATGATGAAACCCAAGTGACATTCATTGTGATTTCGTTTGGCAGTTTTGTGTCATTTGTTGGATTTAACCGATGGCACACATGGCTGGAGCCTTGGGCATTGCACTTGGACTTTCACAGTTGGGTTGACTAACGCAAAATGGGATAAAGCAGCAGACGAAGTCAGGGTAAAAGCAGAAGTATAGAAAATAAAATAACGAGACAAGTCAACGAGCAAAGACCACACAATTTATGACTTGAGCGCTGAGAAACACTAAATAAGCGCCAATTCAAGTTTAATGCTTTGAGAAAATGTTACAGAAAAGGGGAGTGATAAAAGGGCGGAAGAAATGACCGTGGAGGAATAAAGCAGGTGTTGACTTCGGTGATAGCTCTGCCTCAGATATTTGTCAAATTAGAAAAATCAGCATAAACTTCAAGGCATAAGTCGACTGTCAATTCAACAATGTTAACTCGTTTAATACATGTGGCATGGATCAACATATTTTAAGAGCAGACAACATGACAAATAACAAAAGGAACGTTCCAGAACACCCGCCAGGACTTCATCACATTTCATTTGAACCTCATATATTTTATAGTTTCTGCGGTCTGTATTAACTGCTATGACTACTTAGAATCTGCGGTGAAAGCTTTAAAATCTGTACCTTTCCCTTTAAACCGGGTATGGCAATTTCTAAATCAAGTTGCATTGGTCAAAAGCCTCAGCAGATCTGTTGCCAAGACAACTACCACTTACACGCAGAGAGAGCTAACTCTATAAAAGTGTATGTCTGTGTGTGTTTGTGTGTGCGTCACTTCCGGTGACAATGTGCCATGCTGTCTGAATGACAACGCGTAAGAAGAAAAGCCGGATGAGAGCTAAAACCGAATGTAAAAATACAAAAGCCAATGCAAAAATTTCTATCCCTTGCTCACGATGAGAATTCCAATCGGACACTGCAGTTAATACATATGAAAGATAAGTACTGCATACATGTGTATTATTTTTTTTTCGTATGTGTGTTGTCCAAAAAGGCAGCTGTAAGCGATGCCAAACAGTTGCCAGTTTTTCCAGTTGTTGCAATATTTGAAATACATTTGAAAATTGCGATTGCTGTGTGGCGAAAAAGGACATTCATCTCATTCCAGATTCAAGTCCAGCCTCGTCTGCATCTGCGCTGCACTGTCAGCTGGCAAACTCCGACTGCAACTACGACGGCAACGGCAACTGTGATGATTTATGATCAGAGGACATGTGTATTTTAAAGCACATAAATTTATCGCCGAAACAGTCGACAGACAGGCACTTTGGCAATACTCTTATACTTGCGAATACTCTTCAATACTCTCCACGCTCTGCATTAAAGCAATGCGATTCTTATTCGCCTGCTCTGCATCATGTTGAGTGCCTCTTTTAGACTCTCATTGCGCCATTTTGGGTGGACATTAATGACGAGGCCGCGTTTAATGTGACAACAGCAACAAATGCAACAATAAATTCAATTAATTGCATTTTATTTCGATTATCCGAAGAGAAGGACGACAACGACGAGGACATCAACGTCGACTCCGCCTCGCCATAAATGTCAATTGTGGTCATTGAATATTTGAGCTTAAGCTGCTGTTGTTGTTGCTATCGGTTTTGTTGCTGTTGTTTTTGGTATCATTGCGAACGGCGTCTGAGACTTTGGCATCTAATTTTCGTTCATTAATTTCATGCAACATTTTTATGCATTGTCATAAAACTAATTTTACGACGCCGGCTTATACACACACGCACACACAGACATACTTAAATATATCTAACTGTTTGCCTAATTAGATTAGTTAGCCGAGTATTTTCGCATTCTTCTATCTGTGTTTGAGTTTCGTGCTTCTCGTCTGGAAAGGATTAAAGTAACAAGGATGTCAGTAAGCCATTAAACAATTACAAAAAATTGCTTTTGGCTTGAAAAATAAGTGAATGAATAACTTTAAGTTCTTGTGTCTAATTCAATTGAAATTTAATAATATCGATTATTTTTAAAACAAAGAAAATGAAAGTATTCCTTAATTGGCTATAAAAACAGAATTTTTGATTCCTCACAATTGGTCTAACAACAACCAACTGTGAGTCCTTGGGCTAAATTGTTAACAGAATTCCCCCCGGCTGGATCAATTGAACTTATTTAAGTGCAATATTCCATCATTTAATTGGGAAAAATGGCAGCTGTTGTGTGCAATTACTAGAATTAATCACCCGAAAGAAATGCTCTGACTTTGCAGTTAGTTAAGCGTTTAATTTATGACACAAACAAGCAGAGAATTAGATTTAATAGAAGGGATTAGATGAGTTTACCTGAGTTTCAGCTTAAGAGTATTTCGGTTAAGGTTGTGATTAACACAAGTCTTCGACTACGCCACTGACTGAGTTGCAAGTATAGATAACTTTTGCTAAAACACATACAGTATATGCAATAATAGTATTGGGAGTGAAAAGCGGAAGATATGCTCATACAATGGGCTAAAATGGTACGTTATCAGTACGTATACTTGATTTTTATACGCACACTTAAGCAAATAACTGCAGGCATTATTTCAAAAATTCGAAAATTAAAAGCAAACAACGTAGAGCAAAGATGTGGGGAATGGGGCAAGGCGGGTTGGCCATAAGAAAATACTCAGGCAAGCCTGAAACAGTGAAAGAGACAAAGCTATGTAAATGTTTAGAGCGAAAGCGAAAGGGTAAGCAGGAGAGGGACAGTGAGAGAGAAGGGAAGAGAGAGCAGAGCGCAAAGTTTTAATGTAAAGTGATGTGAAATGTTTTCTTTGCGAATTTACCTTCAATTTATGCATTTATGAATATGTAAGCACATTCAAGACCAAGCTCTTGGCTGTGTGAGCAGTCAAGTGGCAAACTTGAATACAGAAACATACACACATACATATTCTCACTCACACAAACACACACATACGCAGGCACACGCATACGAACACACACAATCACACAAGCACTCAGTAATACATTCATTAATAAAATGCTTTTGGCTAAGAAGTTTTCCCATTCGCCCAATTCGTAATTCCACTTTTCATATCTGAGCTCAAAAGGCAGACTTATATTTTGTGTGTTATGTTTTTCTTTATGATATTTTTTTCATGTTTTGAAACCATAAATAATTTATTGTTAAATGCTTATTCGAGAATGCATTGAAATGCAATCCAAGCAACCTACCAAACCATCGTTCATCTTGCGGCTGAGAATTTAATTGGAATTTTTATTTAGGCATTGTAAATTGAGCGCTTACCGAATGCTTACACATGTCTTCTGGCCAAAAGGATACGATGAAATGATATTTTGACCTAGCCAATTGTAATTCCAAATCAAAGTTAATCAATTACGAAGAAAGTCAGAACTTGTCATTAAACTTGCATGACATCCTGTACCTTCGCGTCTTTGTAGCTTTTTCTAGTTGTAAACACGAACACAATTTTGCATAGAGTATATTACTATGTAACGATTGCCCTCAAAATCAATCAACAAAATGCCTACATGAAAAACAATTAGCGTGACAGTTTCAGTGACAATTTGAAATGTTGTCACCTATGCAAAGGTGTCGATTATTATTGTACTTTTATTATATTTTTTTCCCATCCTTTGTATTACTTTCCTTTTGCCTTGTCATGTGAATGCCGAACGATTATTTGTGGCTATTAAATTGCGTATACGACACGCGGCCACGCCTATTTCTCATCGATTTTTGTAACCCTTTTTTTTATTGAGCAATTGACAGTCGATGTCGTTGTAGCGTGCATATACATTTTTAGTGACTGTAAAATGCTTTGTTGATTCTCAGAATTTACTTGCAGTGATTGCTATCAATTTATGACATTTTTCATAGGCAAATGACACGCGCTAATCAATTCGTCCTACTCATATTTCCTCATTCCTTCATTATTTTATTCTATGCATACAAACAACAGACGACAGACACTGTAAATGACAAACTTCCGTTACGCATCGTTTGCCAGTAACATGGTCTAATAGTCACTTGCCACGACATAGAAACACGATTCGTGTTGGTAAAATTAAATGAGCATTGAGACAATTGCCCCTGAAGCAACTGGAAATGTGAAAGAATGTTGTGTTTTTACTGAGGGGCCAACATTTGTAAGTCGCTTTGAATTTATGATATGGCTCCATTTTTGCTAGTTCAACGTTTAATTGGTTGAAAAAGACAGTACTTTAGGAATTTTATTGAATCAACAACAGGAGAAGAAATTGGCATTAGAAATGATTGATTGCTATGTGGCGATAATGTTTAATCAATTACCAAATATTATAATCAATGAGCAATTCAATAAATTCGTTTCAGTATCGATTTGAACCAAAGTGAAGTCTCTATGGCTTTGCTGGCCATATTATTAATGCGAGTCTATAATCAAATTTGTATCTCTCGCACTCACACTCGCACTCAGTTTCAAATAAAGTGAAACACGACTCGCATTTGGGACATGTACTTAGCATAAATAAACGGAAGTCATATACCATTGCGCTTAAAACTACAACGCGGCTAACAGAGTGCTAGAACCAGCAACAACCACAACAGCAAGGACAACAACAACAAAAAGGACGCACAACAAAAGTGGCAATAACAATAAAACCAAAAGTACTTTTACACGCACTTCAAATACAAATAAAGCACTCTGCCTCGCTATCGCATATGTCTATGCATGTGTGTGTGTGTGTGTGTGTTAAGTGCGTTTGTATGCGTGTTTATTAGCGCGTGTGTGTGCGCATTTTTGAGTGGACGATAAATAAATTAGAAAGTCGCAAACGCGAAAAACGCTGTCGCAAAATGTTGAATTCTCATTGTTGACGACGCACTGCGACATAATGGCGTCCACTTTGTGTCCTTATGGTTAATTTGCTTAAAAGGGTGTTGCACTCTAAGCTGCATACAACACACACGCATAAGCAGAGAGCAAAAGTTTATGAAAGAGGCGCGCCTAACTGTTATGAGCTGGCACTGTTTAGTGGAAAAGAACGGCAATTGAACTAAGCCACAGACGTGCACAGACATGCACAGACACGCAATGCAATGCCAATGGTGCTGTCAGTGAATCGGCTACTCTAACTACCCCGACTACCTCTGCCTCAGCCGCGTCATTTTCAGCTCGTGAATTTTACATTTCACGCACAATTTCCAAGGCACGCAATCGAGCGCTTAGCGTTCGCACAGCAAAATGGAGTTTTAAAGCAAAAATCCACCCTATTGAGTGCCGCTCAATGCTCATATCACATGCAGAACGGCATGCAGGCGACAGCTTAGCTAATGCTAAGCAAGTCCAAGTCCTCTTCTACTTCCTCTTCCTCGACATTTCCTCGTCCTGCTGCTCGTCATACTCGAACGCATATTACATCACCGAGACGCGGTGGTGTCACAACTCTCTTTCCAGCCATGTCACGTTGTTGTTAGCATTCTCAAACTAACTGTATTGGAGCAGGGGTTGGATCACGGTGTGGAAGTAGAATGGAGGAGCAGCATGGCGAAGAAACAGGGCACATGTGTGCGTGGGCAAATAGTTGAAATAGTTTGATGCGCACTTTTCAGCGGCTACAACAACTTGGGCTTGGCCTTTGAACTCGCAATGCAAACTTATCACCTCCCCCTGCCCCTAAGCCTTCACCACTCCATTTTGCCCTTACCCTACGCACTGCTCGTTGAATTATTAATATCTTTTTTTTTTGGGGGGGAGAGATATACGCATTTAAATGAGGCTCACGTACGCGGACGATTTGTCACAAAATAATTTTTACGACTTTACGACTCCATTGCCAGTGACCAAACCCAATTCGAGAGAGACAACCAACAAGCTATGCATATAATTTTCCATTTCCACTCCATTTGTTGTTGTTCTTGTTGTTGTGACTGTCGCCAACTGCGACAATAATGTTTCGATTTAGCGTAAAACGCGATGCATACTTGACAGCTTTGTCCTTGTCCACGTTTGTCTCCCTTGAATGGAGACAGTAAGACAAAGAGAATAAGAAAGAGAGAGAGAGTTAATATTCGCAAGTAGGCCATTAGATATTCTCAATAGAATTTAACTGTTGTTTATCTCTATATCAATATCTATCACAGCTCGGCCTTGTCACTTGTTTCAATGCAAATACGCGGAGAGAAAAGCAAGCACAATGCAATAACCGCGAGCTGTGTCGAGTCAATAACTGTTTTGCTGAATGCAAATCTAATTAATTGTTGCCCTTTGCCATAGTCGCCGATATCATACACACACCATACAACACATAATAACAGACATAAACATCTCTTGGAAACTGACAATGTCGAATTTAAGTGACGTGCGAAACAAGAATTTAATTTTCTTCTTGTGTTCGCAGCATGAAATCCACTTTCTATTTTCTAGCCGCGAAAATAGCAACGCAATGTCAGTGTCTCCACTGAGAGAAAAACGTAGTAAATTTCAATTAGGCTGAAATGTAGGCTTTATTCAATCTTTTTATTTCAGTCGTTTATTTCTGTCGTTCTAAGAATATGAATTTATTAATGAAATTCTCTAGTATCTAAGGCATTTTTTTTGTTGCATTTTTGCTGATTATTCAGGTTCATTTACTTTGGTTGAGCTGGTTCCCAGTTACCCCTCACAAACAGAGAGGAAAATGAGACGAACTCATACCGCGAGACATTTGGCAAAATGACAAATTTCGCAGAGCGGGCTGTCGCTCAAAAGCGGGCAGGGGGCTGTGGGCGGGGCTGGCTGGGAAGGAAGGGAGAAAGCTCGCTTGGTTTTAGTTTCTGTTTCAGTTTGCATTTGCCGCTTGACGCTGAGTCTTGTGGCTGTTTGTCTGCCAAATGCGTTGCCTACTTTTAGGCTCGCATAATGAAATTCCAACTTTTGACTTATTGACGGCGACGACAATGAGAATGAGAAACGAACTGAAATGGAATGAGCAGAAAGAACCAAGCGACGAATACCACGGCGCGTACAGTTCCTAGTTCACCAGTAAGAGACATGGTCGATATCGTCGTCGTCGTCGTCGCTGTCGTTGTCCTTGTTGTGGTTGACTTTGCCTGGCGTCATTGCGACGCTTGTGCTTTTCTCTTAATTTTATTTTATCTGCTGCGAATGATTTGTACCTAATTTTTGCAATGCTCAAAAAAATATATATATATTTCTGAAACTGCACTTGAAATGTATCGTTTATTTGGTCGGTAGAAATTCGATCAGAATTTTACAAATTGCGTCCAATTGGTTTATTGATTGTCTTAGTATCCCATCAACCGATTTAGTTATAACATGAACCAGTAGTTGAACTCAAATTTGTAACAAAATGATAAACAATTCTTACAATTTTTAGCTGAATGCAGCTGTAGTCAAAATAAACCAAAAATGGTTTAATTTTTAACGACTATGCATTCTTGTGCACTTCAAATGCATTGGCGCAAAGATTTCTATTAATGATAATGCGTTGAGCAATGTGCATTATTCAGAGTTGCGGCTATCTGCAGGCGCAGGAAATTGCTCAATTTTCTAGATGCTTTCACACCGCAAAAAGTTGACTCGAATTTCAAATTTTTCTTTGTGTTTTTCTTGATTTTATTTTGTTTGAATTTTTTTTTTTTTTTTGGTTTTTTCTTTACTTTGCTTTTGTTTTGGGGCAGCGGAAGCACGCTCAAGTGAATCAAGTCCTTTTTGCTGGAATTCGCACCTTTAAAGTGAAGTCCTTGGGCCATTTTGTGTGGCAATGAAAATTAATTTCCATTTTAATTGACTTTTGGCAAAGAAGTGAGATACTCGAACAGCCTGCTCCTGTCAATATTTACATGCAACACATTAATTATATAGATTTACATACATACATACAGATATACCGATATACAGATATACACATACATATTTAAGCACACGCATTAGGTACAACAATGGCCAATTTCCTGTGCAGTACAACGAACTGGCTACAGGCAAAATTATCGGACTGAGCAGAGCTTATTAACAGTCCTGCACGCAAGTGCTGCAAACAACGAACCGAAACAAGTGCTGGCAATCAGAATTATACAACCCACTCCACTCCAGACACGCCTTGTCGGCGAGCTCCTGGTCAAAACCATCGAACTTTAACGCATTGTTTATGTTAACAAAATGTAAATAAATGTTGCGTACAAACGACGATGGTGATGTCGATGGCGCTGACGAAAACAACGGGCAATTAAATTTCTGGCCAAAATAAAGTCAACGGCACACGCAAGTCGTTTGGGGAAAATTCCGGGAAGTAGAACACAGACGGCAGAACGAAAGACGCAGGACTTAAGGCGTAGAACTCTGGACGACAACAGGTGTTCAGGTTTACAGGGTTGACTTAACAGGCAAAAGAAACGAACACAAAAACTAAATAAATCAAATTGTTGGCAGACAAACGGCGCAACAAGAATAACAAAATACACACACACAAACACACATACACTCGGACATACTTATCGAACAGTTATATCGAAGTGGTCACCATTTATCCACCATCGCCTTCATCGTCATCATCATCATCATCATCGTAGACGTCGTCGTTGTCGTCGCAGTTTGTTTAAGTGGCTCGCGTGTTAATTGTCGAGGAATGTGCTTGCCACGGCGATAATATTGGACAAGCCAATGGATTTTGCTACCAATGGGCAGCTGTTTAGCCGCTTTAACCGCTTAGCCTCTTGGCCGTGGCCCAAACCATCCGTTCACAGTGGGAGAGCGACTAACGTGCTCGCTGACAATTCAAAATTAACTGCCAAATTGGCCACAGTGGCAGAAAAAAACGCATAATAAAATGAAGTTGCGGCACATAAACAATTGCCTGAAGTAAGCACAATGCAAACTGTTGGAATGAATAACCAAAAGATACTTAGCAAACTATAAAGACTCAGTCCGAAATGTACTCCATGGGACATAAGGAACTTCTAAAGAGACAACAGGTATTGATCCAGTCATGTCTATAATTTCATTGAAGCTTGAGTAGCACGGTATACAATACCAAACGGAAAACCAGCTGGAAAGAGAGATATTGTCACACAGTTCTACCAAATGACCAAAATGAATTTGAACAGAACTTAATGAGGTTACTTTAAAAATAATCTTATAGATAATATTTCAATGCTTTGATATATAGATAATTATAATGTTCTACTTTTATATATTTTCTTTAGGGCAGTTTAAGGTGTTTGAGGAGCAGATACATTTTGCTTAATGACCATTAAATGCTGACTGCCATTAAAGTCACTTCCGTTTATTTTTATCGTTTTTAATTGCGTTTTTTCTCCATCTTCCTTACATTCTCCCCATTTCTTTCTCCTTCTCTCTGTTATTTACGTTTTGTTGTCTTTTTTGTGGCTGACTCATTTGTCGCCATGTGTGTCTGGTCGTTTGTTTTATTTAGCAATTTATTTCACACGTTTTGTCGTGAAGGGAATGCCTACGTGCCTGGCTTCTGGTCTGGTTTGGCTTGGTTTGCTTTCGTTTGGTTTGGTTGCGTTCGGTTTGAACTGGGCTCTGTATCTTGTGGCGTTGACTGTTTTTAATTTTAGGCTATTATGAGATGCCCAGTTGCCTACACTCCTTACACCCCCCAATACAGAAAAAAAGTAGTCCGTTTGCCTGCCACACTGAGGCTGGCTGACCAAAATTATGGCCACACATATAAATTGTCAAGCGGCCATTCGTCTTGCAGAATAAATGTTGCAATTTGTTGGCTTCTGCGTTCCTCGCGAGGCCTCAAAAACCGCCAGAAATAAAAGAAAGAAAACAGAAGATGGCGCCCAAGATAGTCCGAGTTGGGCAACTTCCGCTGCGCACTAAAGTATGCTACAATATCTAACCATTTCACTTTATAGCGCCGGCGCGCACCTTCAGCCAGCAGTATGAATGTGTGAGTATACTCACTCGTTGTGCTGTAAATTCTATTGCAATGCATGTGCGAGGCGACACAAATAACTCAGAGTCTGCATTGCCCATTGCCGTTTGCTGCTTGCCTCGGCTACCATTATTAGGAGAAACATGCGAGCATGCCCTTTTGCCATCCTTCGTTGACCACTTGCGGCATATATTTGCGCACAATTAATTATTATAAATGTCGTGGTCGCCACCCGGACTCTGACTCGGCCCCGGATACGGATACGGCAACGGACATGGATCTAGTCCGCTGTGGAGACAAAAGGCAAACAAAATGTTTGCTGCTTGCAAAAAGCAAGCAAAATTGTTTATGAAAATTTATGATTACAATATTTGTGTCGTGTTGCAGCTCCTCATCTTTCTCTTTGCCCCTCTGCCACCAATGTTATCTGTGTGGTCTTTGGGTTTTAAATTAATGTCACATGCATTTTATTTATTTGACTCGCCGTTTTGCAATTGCATTCCATTTGTTTTCCACATGACAGGTGCTTTCTCTCTTACTTTTATTGCCAGTTTCCACAGCGTTTATTCGGCAGGCAGATTATGATTATCTCCATTTAATGCGACATCTACTTACGTGTGTCTGCTGTTTATATTTATACATATATATAGATTACAAGCAGCAATACAAGCAAACAGACCCCAATTGTATTGATACTTTGTTTACAAATGATTTCACACGACTTCATTCACGTTCATTCAAAGAAAAAAAAAACTTTTTAATGCCTTTAACTGCAAACAAAGCAGACACACACACAAATACTTACCCACATATAGTATTCACTCTGTAGACACGTATCTGAGGACAGGAAAATTCTTTCTCGTTGATTGTCGTTGCCGTTGATGTTGGTTTGCCTTTTCACATTTCATTTTTCCTTTTTGTGCCGTCTCGCTTGCGATTTCTGTATCTAGACTTATATTTGCTTAAATGATCTTTTATTTATTTGTTGAATGCTTTCCGATTTATTTTGCTTGTTATGGATATGAGAGACTGTTGAAAAGTTTGTCTTCATTTAATAGCACACAGCAGAGCAGCAGAGGCTGAAGGAATTACAGATAAAATGGTGGAATTTTTCCTACACATGCTGATAGACACTGGTAGTCAACACTTCAAAGAAATAACCTGATTTGTGAAAATGCTGTGATTATCACGTTTGCACACATACAGTTTTAAATATATAATATTTATAAAACTCTTTAAAGTTCATAAGTTTAAAAACATTTTCAAAAGTTTCAATATTAAACTAAAATCAGATTCCATTGTTTTTATTCAACAGGCAACTGCCATTTCCTCTTCTAAATAAATCAAAAATAGATTTATTTAAACTGTCTTTAAGGTCGGCAAAGAGCCGACCTTATTTCATTGTTTTCCAAACCTTCGAGAAGATAATTCGTTTGCATTTCCTGTTGGTCTTCATTAAATCCACATTCATCATTTGGGCATTTTTCGCTTAAGCGCCGCTTTAGACACTTCACCTTGATGTTGGTAACACCATGACACTCGCTCTCTCCACCTCCTGTTGGTCTCAGCTACCCGCTGTGGCACGCTCGGTGTTCGTTATCAAATTTCATGCAGCTAATTATGCGCTAAGTAGACACGGTACACAACAGCAGTGAAGGCAGGGAAATAATAGTAGGAAGAAGGGGGAAGGGAGAAGACAGAACGCAACGGGACGCAATGGCGAGCGTATAATTTATGGTCGCGATTGCAGCCAAAAATCCTTTGTCGAAAAGTTGCAAATACCTGGAACTTAATGTTGGACTTTGAACTGAACGCGCAGAACTCGGAGCACAACCAAAATATGATAAATGTTGTGCGGAAGTTGACCACGCCTACAGTGGCCCATGCGCCACTCCATCCCTTCACTACTCCCATGAGTTTGGAAAGGAGACACCAACAAGGTGAACAAGAGACCGTCAATTTGCGAATATGCGCGCCATCGAAATTCCCATAGACATAAGCATTGGAATTAGCAGTAGGCATTTCATATCTGGACTGCAGTTTCATTGTTTGCTTGACTTTGTTTGGGTATGTGTTGTGGAGTGGGTCATGTGGCTTGGGAGAGTGCACAGCTGTGTCTCGATTATGTGGCACGGTGCTTGTGCGGCTTGTTTCTCTAATGCAGCAGATAAACACAGCCAAATGCCATGAAAAGCATGAAAACCTTTGGTTATTTGTCACACCAGGCGCGGAGTAAGTGTGTGTGTTTGAGTGTGTGCTTAGAACAGCTTAAGGACTTGCATATTGCGTATACGAAGTGCTGGCCAAAAAGGAAATTGAATTATAACACAGCGGGCAAAACGCAAATTGCAGCTGCCAAGCGAAAAAAACTTGCAATCTCAACTCCCATACGACAAGTTAGTTAGTGGGCAAAAGGGGAGGAGCAGGAGAAGGCATGGGTCACAAAATTAACGACAGTCATAACTTTTTCAACGCGACATTTGCAGTTTTCGGCTGCTCGGCATTTCACATTTCACACGCTGCCAAAACGTTTCCGTTTCCGCTGCCAGTCATAACTTTCTGCCACACCGCCAAAGTGCATACACACATACATATACATATACATATATATTTCTGCTTTTGTTATACCCTGTAAACTAGCTAGTGGGGAAGTTAGGGATGTGCAGGATGAAACACAATAGGTCAGTTTCAGTATTAGATTTTTTTGGGCCAATGCCTTCAAAAATTTATAAAAATAGTTTCCTGGTATAAGGTATCTTGCGGTCGTGCACACGCTACAGCCCTTTTCACTCGTTACTTTTTTTGGTGGTTCCACAAAGTTACAAGCACAACAAAAACTGAGAAATTTGTGAAGCTGCCAGGCGATTGCAACTTTCGGTTCTACTCTGAAAAGACACAGAAGATCAGCGGACATCAGCGTGAACACGGTAAAAGTAAAGAAACCGGATGCCTGTGGCAGCAGAGTGTGAGGACAACAAGTGTGGAAAATTCTATTGACCCACAGAAATGTCAACCGATTCCAGCAATTACACTGCATTCCATTTAAAGCAATCCAAAAGAGACAACCCAAAAACAGAAAAGAGAAGCGTTGAATTTACTAATTGCGAACAGAGAATAAAGCGTGAAAGAGAGTTTAATCTATGCTTGGATTTCTATTTTAATTATTTTTGTCACTTTAGAAGCGTGTCAGGTTTCTTATTGTATGATATTTTAGTACTTTAGCTTGACACATTTTGCGTCAAATCACATTTAATATTGCCAGAAGCAAAAGGATGAAAGTAGCACGCCCTTATTGCCATTTGCGAAGTTTCTACCCTGGCCAGGGTTGCCAGGGTTGCCAGGGTGCTTAAGTTTTTGAAACCGCGTACAAAATATGCATTTAGCACGAACCTTTTGGCCCCTGGAGGGGCGTGGAAAAGGGAGAAGTTTGCTACTCGAACTCATTTGGAATTTCTCTGCTTCTGTCTGTTTTTCACTCTCTCTTCTTTTTTCTAATTACTTTAGGGATTAATTTGAAGAAGCAAACGAAGTGCACACACACACACTCACACACAAATACTCACACACACACACACACACGCACTCATTGGAGCCATTTACATACACACAAACGCAACACGTTTCTTTACTTTTAATTTCAATTACTTTTATTACACCAAGCAAATGCGTTCAAATGAAGCAAAAAAAAAGGTTTTTACATACACACATATAGCCCATACAAACAAAATATATATACATACATATAGACTTTTATTAACCGCGACGCTCTAGAGAAAAAGCCGAGAGTAGCGCGAGGCAAAAAAAAGTTAACTTATTAATTTTTATAAGAGTAATTTTGTGTATTTTATGTTTGGCTTGCGCCCGCCTGTGTATGTGTGTGTTGGTAAGTCGCTAGCAGCACTTATATGTGTGTATATTTTTTCATATATAAAAAAAAGCCACAGTCAGAGTGGCAACAACAAATGGCAGCTCATGAGCGTGGCGGGCGACGGTTAAACGGTTAAGGACATGCAAAAAAGGGCGCGCTCTGATGAGTTGATGAAGTGTTCAACGCCTGGTTGGTCCCGACAACCTACAGCTACACTCCTGCCACCATACACCCACCTACCCCACTCCACTTACACTCCAATCCCTAAAACCCTTGCTCAACCCCCTCAATGGGGTGGTGAACTTTGGGGGCTGCCCGCAGCGCAAATAAAAAGTCAGGTTTTTAACTAAATGACTTTTTGTTGTTGTGCACACGCATTGCTACACACAAACGCACTCAGAGTGGTAAAAACAACAACAACAACACTACAAAAAACACACACTCTGTGTACATGTACATGCATGTCGACTTGTATCGTAATTATTTTGATGGCAGCAGCCTTTTTTCCAACACAACTCACACACTCTTGCTAAGTATGCACACTTTTGCTTACAACTGTGTGTGTGTGTGTGTGTGTGAGTGTGTGTTGGTGTGTGTGTGTGCAAAGCTGCCCAAAATACGTTAAGTAAAAGGACCTGCAACCTTACCTTTTTTTTTGCGGTGTAAGTATAAATTTGTGTGTGTTCGAGTGTGTGTGTTTGAGTGTGTGCGGTTTTTCGGTGTCTCTCTGTTTACCTTTTTCTGCTCTCTAGCGGTGGCCTGTGGCGGCCAGGTGCCGTGTACATCGAGTTGGGTTTTGTTGTCTCGTTGATTATGAGCTGATAACAAATTATTCACTTGGGAGCAGACTTCAGCCAATACGCATACACACGTGTGTGAGCTTATAGGTGAGTGTGAGTGTGTGTGTGTGAAGGCTTACATGAAAACATTAGACGCAATTGTGGGCGTGTGAGTTGTAGGCACACGCCTTCTGTCCTTTCGCCCCTCATTCTTTTCCCACACCGCGTCTCTGGGGAAAGGCGCTGCGTGTCCAAAATTAATGAAAAGTCGGCGACGCCGAAGTCGACGTCTAAAGTAACATACCGCCTTTGCCTATTTGCTGTGTCACCTGCATTTTTTATATTATACGTGCCTTTATTATATTGTGATTACAATCTGCGCCAGTTTAGGCGGGCATTACAACGAATATTACGCATACGCCGTGCTGTCCAAAACGGTTAAGTGGTCCGTGAACTTAAATCGATGCATCGATCCGAAAAATACTATTTATGCGCACTAAACAAATACAATTACGAAATTAATGACACAATGATTTCTAACAAAGCTTAAAATAGTTTAAGAGGCTTATTTTCGATTTATAAATGTATATAATTTTAGCATATTTTGGACAAATTAATGAAGGCTATGGAAAACCGTTTAATATTAAGTAAAGGTAGTCCATATTTCAATGCATATAACGCATACGCCTTTGCATGCTACAACTAATCGATTAACTTAAATCGATCGCATGAACATTAGCAAAGTACAAACTTTAAGAGACAAATCTGCTAAAATTTCTAGCAGAGGTTAAAGGAATTAAATGCAGCTCATTTATGTTTTATCTATTGGTAAAATCCTTTGCGACCGAGCCTCATAAAAATAACAATTCCAAAATCAAATGCTGGCGGAAATAAATAGCACAACTTCCGGACAGCAGAAATAAAGCCAAATAAAAAAGGACACAATTGGCCAAATGTACCCCAGGGGCCCAGGACAGAACAGGACACAACTGAACTGGCTGAGACTCAATTCCAGCCTCAGACTGCTTGCTTTATTATGCGAAACAAGCGAAGGAACAAACAAGAAACATCCCAGTAAAATTCATGTTTAAAAATAACAACAACAATAACTAGAAATTGTAGTCGGCACTGAAGTGGTCAGAGACAGAAAAGAAGACTGAGGCACTAAGACTGAGACACAGAGAAAAGCGAGAGAACGAGTCGCCATTTATCTTAATCTACCTTTTAACTTATCTCGTTGCTGGGATCTCAACTTGTTTCTTTCGTTGATTCTGGAAACACTCGAGTTGCCTCTGTCTTCCACTCTGTTCAGCTATTGTTGCAACAAAAATCAATTAATTATTTATCACTTAAACTCTCCGCCACTTGTCATTATGTCATTGTTTACTCATTGCCCTTGGGGAAACATTGGGGGCAATGCGATAGGGGGTAAAGGAAACAGAAATTTTTCTTTTCTGCTTTCTGCAACTTTATCAATACTCAATTGAGTTCTGGTCCTGGTCTCAGGCATGGCCCAGCATTAGCTGACCCCATTGATGTTTGTGCGCTTAACTTTGCGACGGCAGTTTGTCTCGACGGGTTTTCGCCCACGGTTCGACACGACTCGAGTCGTTTGGACTCGACACGACACAACACGATGACGATAAGGAGCAAAATGCTTGAGACTTTGTTGCCAGCCGTTATTCTTCTTATTTTATTTAACTTAATACTTATGTTGGCATCTTTTTCATTCTTTTCTTGCTCTTGTTTCCGGCCACCTTGTCGTCGATGTGGCCTCTTGCTACAATCGAAATCCCCAATTGACAAAAAGAAAACCAATTTAGCCGACAACGACAAGCAGCTGAGGTGGTGACTCTTCGATGTCCTGTGTCTCTTAGCTGCAAACACTGCACCCTCACACACACATACACATTGCTATAAATTCATCAGGTGAATGCCAAAGCATTGCGCAAATATGCCAACTCGTGCTCCTCCTGCTGCTGCTGCTCCAATCCATCGAAATGCCTCCTAAAAGCAGATACAGCTCCTTGATGTGGTTTGGACTGTGGCTTCGTTCGGTTGCCGCATCAAACGACAATTGAATTTGCCATGTTGAAAACTTGGACTTGGACAAAAGCCTTGTTGCTTTTGCTTTTAGCCATGGGCCACACAGTCCAGTCAACATCTGCTGGCCATGACCAGAACAAGAATCGGGACAAGACGGTAGGAGCAGGAGTGGGAAAAGAAGTCGAGCAACATTCCCTGGTCAGTTGTCATTAGGCGTATTTATTTAGTTGTATTTGCTATTGGCATGCCTTCAATTAATGTCAATTCGTTTTTAAGTAAGCTATCGGTGGCTGCTTGAAAAGCGAGTGCACAACAAGCGGGGGAAATGGAGGAAATTGGGTTGTGAGAGAACTGGAGAGTGAGAAGATTTTTTCTTACTTCTTGCAGCTGATAAAACGCATCAAGTGAAATGAAAACGTATGAGAAGACGATTAGTTTATATTTGTATTTATATAGTCTAATATAACCCCCTCAAAGTGGGTCAGGTGATAAACCTGACGACAGCTGATGTGCTGAATATAAACTTAATGTTATTGCCGTCTCACACTCCGTCTTCTCATCACCCCCACTGATAGTCTCAGTCTTCGTCAAGCGTATGTCTAATAGAAGGCTAGCAGAAAATGTTTTCCATTATGTTAGAATGCAATAAATTACCTGTAAAAGGCAAGAAGAAAAACCACACACATTTGGACAGGAGGGAATTGGGGAGGCATGAGCAGTGGAGTAGGGGAGGAGGAGGATGGTAAGGGTTGGGAATGGGAATGGGTTCTGGACACATGTATATGCACGCACATTAATTTACTTTTGTTGTCACTTTTGCCAGTGGGCCACATTTGAAGTGCGCTGCCGGCAGGGAAATAAAACAAATACAAATGACAAAGCACAGGCATTGAAAGTGACAGAGATAGCAGAAGAAACAGAGAGAGTAAGAGAGATTTTAGAGCTAGAGATAGACAGAAGGAGACTGGCTGACGGGTTTGATATGTAAATGCGTTTCGCACACATTTTGGGCCAAGCGTAATGGAATTGTATGACATTACTTTTAATTAAAAGTGCTCGACATTTGGCCGGCAAGTTGAGTGCCTTTCTCAGCTGTCCTTCCTCCCTACGTCTCACTTTTCTCTCTTTTCTCTTTTTTGGCAGGTAAGTGTGAAATGTTTGCTGCTTCTCAAAAGGCTTAAGTTTACACTTTGCTTGGCTGCCAAGTCATAAAGATGCCCAACCCAAAAACACACACATACACACTCAAACACCCACACATGCTGACAATCGCAATCGTTTATCAGTTGTATTAAATCTAATGGCAGCGGAAATCGCATACAATTCAATTGCATACTTGACAGCGAACAATCAACGAAAGTACGAGCACAAGTATGTGAAAGAATTGAATTGAAGAGGTTGTTCAATGATCCTCACGTGCACGTGCCCCACTAATAATAACTTATAGACTACAAAATACCCTGTGAAAGTAAAGACATAATAGAGACAAGCAGTAAAGAAGCTAGACCCCAACTATAAGGATATTATTTTACCTCTTTAATCCATATTTAACTTTAGTTTTAATAGAAACAAATCTTTATTTTACTATTAATAATCACACATATTCCCACTTCAATCATTTGCAGGGCAAACAATAGTTTCCAAGTCTGCTCTATCTTAGCAGTGAATGGCCAACTCAATTTTATTGAATTACTATGAATGACGTTCCGTGCTTTTATTGTTACAAACTCGTACCTAAGACTCAACTAGAGTGTGAAAAAACTACACGTTTTCTAGAAAATCAACCATTTTCATTTCGATGTCAGCGACATCAGAAAAATTAAAGGAAATCGTGAAGAAAAAGGGTTCTTCCTGGAAAAAGTAATAAACCAAAATGCAAAGGCATTGTCCAAGTGTATTATTGAAATTGATATGATATAAATCAAACATTTGTAACTTAACTTAAAGATTAATCTTAATATATCAAGGATATTAAGCTACGCTAGCGACTATATTAAATTTCAAAATCATAATTTTCATAGTAAAAATTCAGTCAGTATTTTGAGCTCATTTTGCTAGCTGCGACAGCAAGGGAAAGTAGGAAAATTTCCCCTTCTCTAGTGGCAATTTTTTATGAGTAACGCGTAAAAAGGCAAACAAGTAAAATGCCAAAATTGCAAATAATGTGAATCACGTGGCGCATTCGAAGCTGAAGCTGGAAAGGAGATGGCAGTGGAGATGGAGAACAAAATGGAAGTGGAGATGGAAATGGAAAACTGTGTGGGAAACACTGTGACCCCTTTGCACAGAAACCACCAGCAAACAAACGTAAATGAGGGAATGTTTTGTGGTGCCACATTTGGATGGGGAATGTATATGGATTTGGGGTTTTTAGAGTTCGGTTTGATGAAAGGTGCACAGTGGGAAGCCCTCAGTGCTCAGTTCTCAAATAGCCCCACTCATACCCGCTATTCCCTCGATCGGCTCTTCAATCGAGCAATCAACCATTACCGAGTTCGATTCGCGTTGAGTGTTTCGATTTGCAGGCAAATCATAAAAACAAATGTATAAAATCAAATGGAAAATCAATGGAGCCAACCATCAACTGTTTTGATGGCATTGCCCGCGGTTTTGTATAAATTGCTTTATTGCCTAAATAATACAAAAGAGTTGGCTGAATACGACTCACAAAACCCAACCAATAATTTTTTTTTTTGCTTTTTAAATATTCATATTTCTCTGTAACTTAATGCAAAAATAACAACTAGAAACCTGCAACAATCTTCCCGTTGAGAGAGAATACATTCAACAACAATTAGCCCCATATTGTGTGTAACGCAGGGTGCTCTAAGGGTGGTTCCACTGTACAGTGGCTGATGGTGGTGTCTGTTATGGAATGTATACAATGGCATCTTTCGCATTTGACCGCCGAACCCAAAATAATTAAAAGTATTTGGCGTCTGTAAAGTAATTTTTAATTAAGTTGAAGTGCGCTGAAGTAGCATCGTTGATGTTGTTGTTGTTGTTGCTGATGATGGGTTTTGAACAGGCAGGGGGCGTGGCATCGTTTGAAGGCAGCCGCGTCTGCTGGTTGCTTATTACCGTGCATAAACATAAACAATTTTAGAAATTAAATGATAATTTCTGAATATTTACATAATTTTATGCATTATACCCGAGGGCTGCTCCCAAAAAAAGAAAGAATGAAAAAAAAAACATGAATTGGAATGAAGTATAGCGGCAAACGAGAATCGTGAATGGATATGGTAGGTTTCATTTTGAAAGCTGCCAAATTATGATACATAGATGGGAGAATTCTCCCCATGTCCCACTCTCTGCTGTCTTTTGTATTTGGCAAATATTTACCTTATAAATTTCCGTAATTTTGGCCAGAAAACTGTGTACAGTTAATCTCAATCTTAACGATTGCTATCAACTCGGCCCCAAATTGATTATAGTTTCATTTACGCTTCCTGCTGTTCATTTCTGTTGGCCTTTTTTCACTTTTTCTTCTTTTTGGCCCTTCTCATTGCATTTGGCCAAAACCCGCGCGCAATGCCAGCGCATAAATATTTATGATGAGAGCGCTCCACCCCTTCTGCCCCTTAAATTCAAAGCTGGGGCGTGGCTTTAAGTGGCAAACTGAATCGGGCCGGTAACTACAGGGCTCAACTGCAGCCTCAACTTCCCTCCAGTTTTTTTGGATCAAAGCCAAATGCAATGAAATTCTATTTGAGCATTTGCAATGCGCCCATTTCAGTTTTTGAGTGAATCTTCATTTGGCGCGTCGTCGCTTTTTCTCTCGCTCAATTTCTATATCCTTTACCCTCCCTCTACCACTCTTTCTCTAGCTGTTTTTCTCTGTCTTTCAGCTTGAAGTTTTAATTAAGTGCAAATTAAAAAAGTGTAAATTTTCTGAAAGAAAGGGAAAGAGTTCGGATATTAAATGCTAGACGATTTGTTGATGGTTTTCGCTGACTGAATTCTCTCTCTCTCTCCCTACATCGCCTTTTCTCTCTACTCTCTCCCTCTCTGTATTCCCCATTGCCTCACAATTATTGAAATAAAGATGTGAGCTGCTAATGATGAAAAAGAGCGCGAATCCCAAAATAAAATGAAAGAGTTGCAAATTGTTAAGATGGAAAATGTTTTGAGGCAGGAACTTTGCATATGTATAAAAGCAGCAGGCATCAGGCAGCGTAAAGAAAACATTAATATGCTGCATAATTATGCTTTCCAACGCCATTCTATATACTTCACTCGGTTGGCGTCTCAGTCTGAGTTGGAGTTCGAGTTGGCGAACATAACTGAACATCATAATATAATGCTACATAACGTTAACGCTAATGATGCCAGGCAAAAGCGTAGCCATAACTGACAACAGACAACAGCAACATCAGCAAGGTGTGTTGCCAGGTGTGCAGAGGTGTATGCTTGTGTATGTGTGTGTAAGTATTGGGTGTTACATGCTGCAAAGTACTCCCCAAAGTGCCCCTAAATGCAAGAAATGACAGTCATTTCATATTTGTTGTACTCAACGGGCTGCGCTCTGTTATTGTTGTTGTAGCTGCTCGCAATACGCACACACACACACAAGCATATCGTGTCATAAAATTAAATACTTCACTGGAGAATTAAATGCAGTAAAAAGTGGGCGTGCCACGCACAAAGCCAAACAACAAAACACACCTTCATCAGGTGTACTACAAACTGTCCACCAGAGTGGGAGGAGGATAATTGGGGTGCACAGGAGCAAGAGGTGGATGTACCAGGGGTTAGAGCAAAAAAAGGAGGTTTTTAGTTCTCTAGACTGCTTGGGCGTTGCTCTCTATCTCTCCCGCTCTTTCACTCTACTGCTTTTTCTCTCGTTCTTGCAGCAGCAAAATGAAGCTAATAACAAGTTTAAAGCTAAACGTGTTTTCATTATTATGAACATTACGGATTCCACATTGTCCCCAGACGTTGTTTGTGAAGTTTTTGCTGTTGTTGTCGAGGATTTAGTGAGAAAGCTTTAAAATAACTGTAATAAACATATATATACACGCATATATACATTTGCAATAAAACACAAGTTTAACAAGCTCCGTGCTCGTAGCCGACTCACGCATTATCCTGAAACTCAGCTCCTGACAGAGATCCTTGACCCACACGCATTAAGGGATATCTCAGTCATTCGACCATAAAATATTATACAGCTTGTATTAAGGTGTTTGGCCCTGCAGTTGCTGTTGTTCTTGTTGCCATTGGCTTTTATCGTTGACTTACACTAACCGTTAACAGACTCAACCAACGACTGACCACAATGCTGGCATATCTGGCATATTGACGTGGCCCAAAGTCTCTATCAATATGACAGCCAAAGTCTTTGCGTTATAAGCGGCTTCTGTTGAGTCAGTCAGAGACAGGTGTGCACGGAATTCGACACACTGTGCTTACTAAACTTGTTTAATATTTAAAATTTAAGTTTATAATAAAATTGTATTCTTTAGACAACCAGAAGGGCTTTAATTCTAAAGAGTATTAACTAGAAGTCATTTCACGTTTTATTTTATTTATATTTTTTATATACATTTATTTCTACATTTCCCAATATAATAATAAATTGTGTTTTATTTTAGTTGGAAATGCAATTTAATTTAACTTTATATCAAGAGCCAAACTGTGATTAAAACAACTCACAGCAGCCATTTCTGACACTCAAATTAATGACTTTAACTTTGAATTGTGCTTTGGTTTTGTTTACCTGTCCCTCAGGTTGGCAAATATTTTACAATTTATTTTGAAATGCAATAAATGATAATATAATATGCGATAAAGAAAATATATTGGCATAAGTCTGAGAGAAAACATAACCATGTGGCTAAGAAGAGTATTTATATGACGCCAAAAATTGTCTCAACATTTATTTTCTGATAAATTAAATAATAATAATTATTTTACAGTGAAGTATTTATAATAATACAAAAACATTGCATACGTGTGTGGTTTCTTGAATTTAAATTTATTTCCAGTCTTTTTTTTTTGGCAGTTTGTCTAGCATTTATGTGTAAAATATATATTAATTTTTAAAAGAAATAATATTTTAGTTAGCTATAAATCGAATTTAGTTGATTTTGTTTCTGCTGCTGGCACATTTGAGGCATGAAACTGAGTTAGCCGGAAATTGCATGTGCCCAATTGCTATAATTAAAACAAACCAGTGCTGATTTTGGTAAGATCTTTTTGGTTAGAGCGGGAGGCCGATTTGGGCCCGGTCGGAGCTGAGGTCATGCCAAACTAGTTGACTGTCTTGAGCAGGCGGCGATGCGGTTTTGTTAAAATTACATTTGGCAAAGTTTTATCGCAGCTGCGGCGCCGGCAGTGGCTGTAGCAGCGGCTGTAACCGAAACTGAGACTGAGACTGTGACTGAGACTGAAACTGCGACTGAGACTGCGGCAGTGGCATGATATCAGGGCTGTAATTAATTGCGGCCGCTGCATTTCGGGGTGGCCCTGGTAATTGTGGCGTGCAAATTAAAAGCCAGCGAGCAGAAAAGAAAGAAAGCGTGTGGAAAAAAGTTGAGCAAAAAACAACAAAAACAAAAGCAAACAGAAAGCAGAGCAACACTTTGAAAGTGAGCTCAAAAATAAACCCAAACCAAAACAAAACACTCTAAAAAGCAAAAAGGAAACAAACAACAACAAAAAACAAACAAATACCAATAAAAAGCAAGAGCAGTAGGATAGTGTAAGCATTGACAGGAGATGGCAGTTGGCAGAGCAAGAACCACAACCGATAGATGCAGCAAAATACGTATAAAAGTACTGTGAATATTATGTGGAAAACAAAAAACAGCAAACCGCGAATTATCCCGCCGGCAATTTACGGTTAGGAAAAGTGAAAAGCTACACACACAGCAACACAGAGCAATGACAAGAGTATAGCCGAGCATAATGGGGGACGGGAAACTGGCAAAAAAGTCTTCGATTTCAAAGTGTTTGACAAGTTTGTTGTTGTTGCAGCCACTAATGGCAGCAGTTGGAGTGTTGCCGCTGACGACAACAACAAAAAAGAGAAAGTGAGAAGGCACAGGAGAGATAGGCGGGAAAAAGAGAGACAGATCACAAAGCCGCCTAAAAGTGTCGCTACAAATTGAGTGGGAAGGCAGGAAATCACATCAAAAACATATTTGAATATTTGCCGTCACTTTGCTTTCAGATCTCTCCCTCGAACAACACACATACAGGAGAGGCGAAGTGGGTGGGGCAGACCATGGGCTGACTGGTGTCAGTGTCGCAGTCAGTGTTTGGCTAAGCGAAATGGAGCAAACTTCTCAACTCTCTACCAGTTCAAAGCACACTGAAAAAAGTTACGGAACAAATCTATTAACTAAAGATACAACTTTCAAATAAATATTAACATTTTCTTTTTATTTCAATAAAATATAAAGAAAATATCCAATTGATTTATATGTTTATTTTAGGAAGCGTAGACTATTTCTGGCAGTGTGCCGGCCAAACAAAAAAGAAACTGCTAAAATCTCAACAATTTACATTGTGCTCGGTCTCGGGGTCTGCTCGGTGCGAGTTTCTACGTTTTAATTCGGCTCGGTAAGTAAAGCTTAACCGTTGCCTGACACCTTGTGTACATTACGGAACAGAGCTGCCACCTTCTGCCTTTCAACTTGCCACCTGCCACACACCACCTGCCATACACCAGCTGCCATCTGCCAGCTGCCACATGCCGCCTACCAAGTTTGCATGATATCCGTCTCGGACTCGACGTTGAGTTCTGTATGTGTTGGCAAGTGTATTGTCAGTGAAATGCCTGAAGCGAAAGTGTGCATTACCAGGTTTTAAATTACGCGAAAATACACACAAATACACACACACACACTTATATACATTGACAGAAGCCAAGCTGCACAACGTACTCTCTTCGCCTTGTGTGTTGATTTAACTTAGAGCGCAGCCACTGCTAATGGAATGAGTATATAGGAAAAAAACGAAAGGGAATTCTCGTAAGGAGAGGGTGACACAAACCTCGATGGCAACATTTGTGGGCACAATATATAGTCCTTAACTGTATCAATGGCAAAGCGTGGAAAAGTCGCTTTTACGCTCCAACATTTCCACAAAGAATATACAAACTCAAATCATGCTAATTTTAGCAAAGAAAGGGTAAAGAATTCAGAGCTGTACATAAAGGCAGCAAATAAAATAAGAATTCAAGTAAATACAAATCGATTTTCTTTGTTAGAATAATTTTAAACTTTTCTTTTTTACATATTTAAAAATAAACCTTTAAAAGAACTTTGGACCATTTACTAAAAAATTCTTTAAAAAAATTTGTTTTTGATCATAAAATGATTTTTGTTTAACTTTTTCCTCTTTTATAGTTTGTTTCTTCTCCATTTTCCTTACTTTCTTACCCAATTCATTCCCTCTTTATCTTTAAACGACCTTCACCTATCCGAAAGGTCAGCTGCAGCTTCTTAGTTGCAAGTAAGTGCATTTGGATATTGACAAGAGCAGCTGGCATTTGGCTTACAGGCCCACTTGGCTTCCTCTTTAACTGGCTTTGCATATTTGCATGTAAATACAGGGCACAACATGTTCAAACACACACACAACTACAGCCAACTGAGTGTGTGTAATACTAAATTGCAATTTGCGTTTTATTTTATCACATTTTCGGGACAACATCGACATCTGCTGGCTTCTAGTTACTGTGCATGCAAATAGAGAGGCAGCTGCTAATTGACTGGCCTATGCCAAGACCTTTAACTTGGTTAAAAGGGTATCCATCTCCCCAACATTCCCCTTGATCTCTTCTTGATTGTCGGCTTTGAGCAAATACAATTTGCGGCTGCAATTTGCCATTCTCAACTTAAAGTGATGCACTTTAAGTGTGCCAAAGTGGCCAAGTGGCAAAATTAACAATTATTCCAAATTAATGCCAATGTTCTGCTGCTGTTCACTTGGCCGCGAGTTTCGGCCACTTCTCCACATAATCGCTGGCCATCAAAAGCTGAGCGGCTTTTGTCTGCATTGCCATTGCCATTGCCATTTCACATGATGTTGCAAAAGGCATCAATTTCTGATTTTCCCTTTTGAAATCTTAGTTTTTGGGAGGGCACAAACAGCTGCTAACTGTGTGCCCCAGTGCTGCAGCTGTAGCTAAAGATGTGGCAGTGGCTGTCGCTGACCCGACAAGCCATTTCGTTTAGCAATTCATTTCCATTATCATCATCAAAAACTTTCTACAATTCTGCTTGTTTTTATTCCATGTTGACGCTTATGTGTACGGGTGTGTGTGTGGCATCATCATCGGCAGCGCACCATTTCTTAAAAAAGCAATTACATTAAAAAGGATATGGCAGAGGCAGCCCTTTTTTCTTAGAGCCAACACAGAGTCGGGCTCACATTACGTATACGTAATCGCAATGCTCACTTACGTGCCGTGCACATGACGTCGTCCTCGTCGTCGCCGTAGTCGCAGCCGAGTGTGTCTCTTAAATGTTCATTAAATTGGATTTTTAGTGCGCATCGTAAAAAATTCAAAGCTCCCATTTAATTCACCCGCCAACAACAGCAAAAACAGCCACAGACACAGCAAGAGCAACAACACCAACGAGAATTGCTAAAGGCGGCCATGACCAGACTGGTCCAGACAAAAACTTCATTTGGTTTTTGTTGGGCAAAAACAGAAGCTGCCAATCTTGCCTGCTGGGTCAGCAGGAGCTCAAAGCACTTCAGATGTTTCCTTGATGTCATAAAAGTCGTGGGTCCTCCAGTCGTACAACTGAAATTCGACTCAAATCGAAACGTTTCGATTTGAAATATTTTACAATTTTATTGATTTTCAGTTAACTGATGCGATGCATATTAAATGGGCAATGCACCAAACTGCAATCCATTGCAGTTGTCATTATGCAATGCCTGCTAAGGTTTTCAATTTGCCGCGTATCGCATTAAAGGCGGGAAAACGATAGAACGAGGCAATGGAGGTGACCAGTAAAAATCCTTTTCACGGCGTATTGTGCTGCATTTTAAGCGGAAATGATGCGCGTCCTGCGGAGGCACATCCTGTCCACAAAATGGACATGCCCCCAGACAAACTTCGTTGCATTCTTTGCAGCCGCTCTTTCTCTGTATATATATATATATATATATATATTCTTTTTATTTTGTTCAGCCAAAAAAATATTTGCATATTCATCTAAACAAAACACCAACTTCCCGAGCAGCGACAAATGGCTAAAAAGCAGCAAAAAAAATTGAAAACATTTAAAAGAAATTCCCGAGCACTGAACGATGGCAGGCAGAAAGTCTAATGGCCAAAGTGACCGTGGATGATGGTATGACAGGGTGATGCTTACTGTGTGTGTGGTGCAGTGGTGCAGGCGTGGCAGCAAGTCATCTTCAGTGCAAGTTGGCCATTAACTTTGCCTCGTCATGCCAGACTGCGGCTAACACAAAACAAAAACGAACAAAAATCTAAATATTTGACAACACCGGCAACAAAAACAAGGATAACAACAATGATAACGACAAAAACTACAACAACAAAGCGTCGAAATGGACTTTCTAATTGCCTTATCGCTTTCAACGCTGACACGCGTCCAGGCGTGATCGAGGAGTCAGAGTCCTTTGACTTTGACGATGAGTGCACACTTTTGACCACGTTGACCACTAAAAAAATAAAAAACTGAGTGTTACAAATAAAAACAACATAAAATGCAATTGAGCACACTCACTCACGTCAATTGCAATTTGGTTTGAAGTTTTCTATTTTTATTTTTTGACGACACTTTCAAAGGTGACACTCGCACTGGCAAATGGCTTTTTTGGCTGACTGCTGATGATAACGTGGCGAAATATTTCATAAGTGTTTGGCCAAAAGAAGCATTTCCTGCCAATGTCCCTGCACTCGCTGCACATCGATGCGAATCGTGAGTGTGTCGACAACGGTGTCATTGATTGCAAGTTAGATTGGCAATTAGGCAAAACTGCAGCTCAGTTTGCCATCAAATTTCATGGCACGGGAAAAGGTATTGCAGTTGAAATGATAGACACCCATGTGAGCGAGGCGTCATTTATGATTTACATCCAAAATGGAAAACGTGAGACAAGGGGATGTAGAGCTCAGAGTTTCTGCAATAACTGAAACCTGAGCCGTCAGCAAAAGGGCTGATTTAATGCCTCCAATCACAAGGTGTTTCGCAGTCAAAAAAGGTTTCAAGCTTGAAATTGATAGCTTTTTAAAACGGAAAGTTCTTATTCTAAAAATAAATCAAGGAAAATGTTTTAATAATAATATTATAAATATCTTTTAGAATTTGCAAAAATATAATATCATCTTAAGCCAGGAAATCGATGCCATTCCAGTCTATTGTAAATAATATTGAAGCAACCCTGGACACTTCGTTTTAATTAACCCAAAAGAAAGCTAAAAGCAGACCAGTATGCAAAAGAACTGTGCGAGTGCTCTGGCAACACGCTTGGGGAATGCAACTTGAGGGCAGCAGCAAACTAAACTTTGTAAGTAACTAAAGTTAGTAACAAAAGTCTACCAAGTGTACAACTAAATAAAAATTTATGCCTACACACACAACTGCAAAGACAAAAGAAAGAGAGGGTAAAAAGGAGAGAGAGAGAGGAAAAGGGAGACAGAGAGGCAACTATTGCAAAGCACTTGACCACTTACACTTATGCAATTATGAAATTGCCTTAGAAAGTGACACTTTTATACATCGAGCTGCTGCTATTGTCCCTTTGGTTAAGGCACTTTGTGGACCAAAGACAGAGGGAGATAGAGAGCGTGTGAGGCAGTGGATGCAGAGCTGGTAGGAGCGAGCTAGAAACAATGTCAAGTTTTTGGGAAAAGCATGGCCGAAATGAAGAAAATTGCGTTTGGAAAACTCTTAACAAAGTCATTTGGTCCAGATGCTGCCAGTTAAGTTAGTGCACAGCATGGAAAGGAGTCTGGAGACTTTCTCCCTCGCCAACATTAAGGAGGGGTGAAGAGACAGAGATGGAGGGAATAAGACACAGTTAGCTAAGCTTTCAGACACAGAAAAACACATGTGGTTATGGCGTCTGCTCGACTGCGAAGGGTTAAGGTGTCCAAATGTAGGCAAAGTATGCTATTTACTTGACCGGGCTAAGGGTTGGGGCAGTGAATCAGATAGGGTTGGAATGGTAGCTGACAATTGGGTGAATTTGTTTGTGCCAGCAACGCATTTAGTCACTTACAGTAATTGTCGCTAGCAAGTTCTGAGCTGGAGTTGTCTCAAATTAAGTGCAGAAAGCGATTAAAGTAGAACGAGGCAGGGTCTTGGCCATGTTCAGGGTCAAGCCATACCATTTGATGAACTCATAGAGGGAGTAAGCAAGGCTAAGCAGAATGTAGTGCAAGTCTAACGCCTTTATCTTACTGCTTTTGTTTTGGGAGGGTTATCAACATTATTTTGCCCAAAAATATGCGCCGTAAATTTAGAGTTTTATTGAAAGCACTTTATCTGTATGCCAACTCGAGTGTATCTATTTGGACACGTGTCGCCTGCCACTCAAGGAAACAATTGCAGCTGCTTTTTTCAACTCCTTTCCCTTTGACTTTTTTCTACTTTCTTTTTACTGTTCTTCTGTTCTTATTCTTGTTGCCAGCCGTCAAGTCGCGGCCATTTATTTTGGCAGACTATGTCAATGGTCACATACAGACGCAGCAGCAAATGCAATAGAAAATGGTGGAAAGACAGGAAAGGGGGGAAATGTAGTTCTCTTTTCAGTCTGGGGGCAACTAGTTTGAAGTTTATTTCACTGCCCGTTTCCGTCGACTGCTATAAATTTAGCACTGCTCGCGCTAAAATTTGTGCCGTCAATTTAGTTGCACTCAAAAGTTGTTGGGTTTCTCATTGAACTGTTTTCATTGCTATTTACTTCTTTGAGCTCAGAGACTGTCGCTGTTTAAATGTCTTCATAGAAATTGTACTGGAAACGAGAATCAATAAAAATACAGCGAGCAGCACTACAATTTTTTCTACCACACAATAAAAAGTAAAATATTAAAACTCGGTCGTGTGTTTATTTAAAATCAAACATTGTTGAGTATATAAAAAGGTCGCAAGTGAACTTAAATATTTAGATACCGATTTGATTTAAATGGAATAAATACTACTTACAACAAATAATTCTATACAATTTATTTTCCATACATTTTCTAGACACGAAATGGATTCTTTACAATCTCAAATTGAAAGAAACTGGAACTGCGAATAGTAATTTGCAATGCTTTGCCGACTTAATTATTTAGATAAGTCGTGAAGAGGTTTACTTCAACGAATTCCGCTTTCTGAGTGCATTGAAATAACTTTGTCGATTTTTATTTTATGTGAAAGCTGAAAGCTGAGAGTGTGTGCTGCATGTGGCTTGTAAATTGTTGCGGTGCCTTTGTGCGTCAAGTTAGCACCAGAGTAGGGCAGTGCAGAGCTGAGAAACCCAGGGAAAGCAAACAGTCGGACCGACAGTCAAGCAAGCGGAAACTCACAAAATAAATGCAACATTTGGCAGCGCGTTTCATAGCAAACGGAAAACTGGCCGCTGTGCACAGTAACTGGGAGTGTATGTGTAAGTGAGTGTGTGCGAGTGCATGTGTTAGTGTATAACACTCTGTGTGTGTGATAATGTCTTGCTTTAGATTACGCACAGGAGATTTTGCTGTAGCTGCTGCTTTGGGCACCCTGCTGCTGTCACACTTGCCACAGTCTCCACTGTTTCTCTCTCTGTCTCTTTCTGTTTCTCACGCTCACTCTTTCTCTCTGTTAGTCAGACTTACCCCATTCGGAGTCTTCATTCTGCAATTTCCACTTGCTGCTTTGGCACTTATTTCACTCTTTTGGCTAGCATTTCCATTCTTTGCAGCTCTGACTCTGCATTCATGTTCCATCTGCTGGCTGCGACTTTTATTGTTTCAAATTTTATTGCTGCATCACTTTGTGGCAGGCAGAAACACACACACTGACAGACATACACTAGCACACACACACACTGGCACTGAGAGATAGCAATGGCTTCCTTTTGCATTTTTCTTGATGTCTGTCCAAGTGGAGCATTCCTTGCGCTACTTTTTGGCCAGGACACCAATCGTTTGCAGTTGTTGTTTGTTTTATTGCCTGCATCTATGTATGTGTCACTTTTTCTCTCTTTTCCTCTCTCTCTCTTTGTTTCTGTCTAATCTCTTGATTATGTATGACATACGCATATGTAAGCCATTTTAAGTAGCCGCTGCCAACGTCTGCGTTGGCGTCTGCGTCGCTGCTGTAGAATTATTTATGGTTTCTATGCCGAAGCGAAGGGTCAATAAAAATTCTAAAATATTGTTATTGTTGCTGCAACTCAGCAGCTGTGTCACTGTCTGTGTCTCGTTGTCTGTCTCTTTCTCCCACTCTTTCTGTGGCTAGCATTGAAAATTTCACAGGGCAATTTACGTTCGCAACGTGTAAAGGTCAGTCAGCGATATTGCAATTGTTGTGCTTGCAACAACACAAGCAGCAGCTGCAACAATTGTTGTTGTTGTTGCTGCTGTTGTAGCTGTTGCCTTCTTTTTGGACATGTTGGTCAACGCTGGACTCTGACTGCTGGCTCTACCGACTCTGCTGACTCGACTGAACGCAGAACTCACAACTTTATTTGCCCTTGTTTCGCATGTGCTTCACGTGATTCCCGCGCCCCCTCCCCAGACGCACTGTTTGTTGCACGCTCTTGTTGTTGACTTTGCTGCATGTTTGCTACGCTTACGCAGCGCCAGCGTTAGCATTGGAGTTGACGTTCAGCATTGTGTTTGTCTTTCATTTGCGTTCGGCGCCTTCGCGTATGCAACACTTTTTTTCTATATTTCCCTCGCTCACACGCTCTTCCCTTTGTTTATTGTACACAATGAGATGGTTGGCAACACTGGAAGGTTTACAAATGACTGGTTTGCATATTTGTCTTATCAACGCTCGGCTTGCAGCTATTTTGTGCTTGTTGTGCCTTATTAAATTCAAACAAAAGTAATGCAATTAAATTAATATCAATGAAAATTCATTGTGAGAAAATGCCATGCTGCAGATGTGTTTGCAGTTGGGATAAGGGCATTAATAGAAGTGAAATCTCTTTGTCTGATTTGATTAACAAGTTAAAACACAAACACTAATTAAGCACGCTCCAAAGGACGCATGATTTGCAACGCTGCTCAGTCTCTTTCAGTTCCTCTCACTCACACACTCACACTCACTCTATTTCTTTTTCTCTCTCTTTACTTGTTGTCTGACATAATTAACGGCCAAGCGAAACAGAATTGATTGTACACCTCTGGATTTAACGGATTTTGCTGTCAGCGCATAAACAAACTTACAATATCATACTTTCTCTTATGCTTCCTATCTCCCTTTCCCTCTCTCCCACACTCTTTTCTCGCGCTCTGGCTGTATGGTATGCCATTGATTGAAAATCAATCCGAGCACTTAAACTTTTAAGCAGGTTTGAGTTGTGCAAAATGCAGTGTTGCATAAACATAAATACACACATACACTGAGACATGCACACGCATGCATACAATGCACAACTCAAACAAGATGGCCGACAAAGCAATGGGGTATTTCCCCTTTTTTCAGTTTTTCAGCAAAAGCCAAAGCACAAAAGCAAAAATATGTTGGCCAAAGCGAAAGAAATACAAAAACAGAGCAACAAAAAATTGCATATTAATTATGTTTAACTGGCACAGTTCCATCTGAGCGGAGGAAGAGAAAGAATGAGGGAATGAGATGGTGAGAAAGGGGTGTGGGGTGAGAGTGGGAATGTATGTACAAGAATTGTAATTTTCACTTTGAACGCAGCGCCGCTTTCTCTTTCCTTTTTCTCTGTATCTTTTACCTTCCTCTCTCTCTTTCCTCCACTCGCACCACCCCTTTCTCGTACTCTATCTCTCTTTATCAGGTAGGCAGAACCTGCTGTTGTTCAAGTTTCCGTATTCAGGGCGCGCAAAGTGTTTTGTGTGTGTGCCTGATTTTAATAAACACTCACACATACACAGAAGCACACGCACACCTGCATACAGTCGCCTTCTCTAACACACACCCACAAACACTTACACATTTGCATCTTTCAAAGGTGTTTGCGTTTAACTGCATGCTGTTTGTTTACAGTTTTTGCATAGCTTTCACAACACACACACACACACCCACTACCACACACAAACACACCGCATAGATGTCTGCCATTATCTTGCACATGTGTATCGTTGTTGTTGTTGCTGCATTTTTCTACCTCTTTTTGTGCTGCAAACTAAAAATGGGAAATTGAACAACAACTTCTGCTCGCTTTGCTGCCCGAGCGAGCGGAAGCTGCAGAGAGCGCACCTCCACCAGGTGCCCCACACTCTTTCCTCATCGAAGGTGGTAAGAGTGAATGCGTGGGTGTGTATGTAGGTGTAAGTGGGAGGGGTGTGTGCTATTAAACTACAAGGTTAACCATAATGAAAGTAAAATGATGAACCGAAGGCTTCTGCTGCTTTTGGACAACAACAAACAACTACAACAAGAACAACAATAAGTAGAACAGCAATAATAGCCGTAAAAACAACAGCAACAACGGTAGAGACAATACCTTTAACAACAACGCCAATGTTTCGCCGTTGCCTTAATAAATGCAATTTTCCAAACACCGTGAGGTGAGAGTGTGTGCGTGAATAAGAAGCAAAAGAGCGTATCTGTTGTGTGTTGGTACTTTTTTAAACTTCAGAGTCAGTTTCCACAGAAACCTTCATTACAGGAGTTATTGCAAAAGCATTGCTCCGCTTCTGTCTCTTTCTACCCACCACAGTCTCCCTCGTTCTCTGGCTAGTGAATTAATTACACAAAAATACGCCGTAACATTTTTCAGCTACCATCCTTATAATATTTTTACTTGCTTTAATTTAATAATAACTTTTTGGTGCCATTCTGGAAGAAGAATCGGCAAACTGAAGGCTCGACCAAGTGCCAGGCTGCAGTCTGCGTTCCTTTGGGAATGTGCACGTGTATATGTGTGTGTTTGTGTGTGTTTGTGGAAGGGGAGGCTGTATGCTGATCTGAGCTGTAGCCATTGCTTTATTTGCGCTTGTGCGTTGCGCGTTGCCCAAGTGACGGCAGCAGCAGAAGCAGCAGCAACAACAATTGTTTGTCTTTAATTATGTTTGGGATCGTTGCCATTTTTGCGCTGCACAAAACCTACTTATGAGCAAACTCACACACAATCACACACATAAACACACACACGTAGACCTCACAAATATGCCATTGGGGCAGAGCCTGTCAAGATGTATGCCTCTAGCAGAATCAGCCTCATTGATGTTGCTGTTTCCATCGCTGCTGCTGTTGCTGTTATTACTCGACGGGCGCCAGTGGCAAAAATAAAATTAAATGAAAACATTTCCTTTTCATTTGCGCACGCATAAAATGTCCGGCAAGCCGACAGGCGTACAGACAGACGGACAGTCAAAGAGGCTAACACAGTGTCCTTGTTAAGGCATTTCGCATATTCGTAATCGTTTTCGTTTTCGTAGTCGAAACATGAAAGTCCCATAGACTTGAGCTCGTATTTTAAATTAATTAAATGGCCACACTGCAATATTGATTGAAGACGTTCAGACCAAACGAGCAAACTTAAACACAGGCACTGTGCGTATACGTAATTTTAATTGACAGCCAAAGAAGCTGAGCAAAATATGCTGCACTTCATTTCAGCAAAAGCAAATGGACTCCAGCATCGAGAGTGTAATCAAAGAAGCGGCTGCCCGTAGAGCCTGCAGTCATCTGGAGAATCAGTATGGTGTATGGGGAAATGAGTGGGTAAGTGAGGGGTGGATTGGGCCGCGGACGGAGTTGGATTGCCGCCGCAACTGGACAGCTTCATTTCGCGACATTGCATGTCAAAGTGAAATATTGGCTGGAGACACGTAATAAATTTTAAAAAATTTTTTATGCCCTGCAAAAAAATCGAACAAAAAAGCAAAATGGTAAAAATACGAAAGGGAATGAGAGAGACAGAGGAAGAGAGGGAGAGACCGAGGGAAAGGGAGTGAGAATGAGAATGATATAAGCAGACTAAAAGCCAGTACAAGTGAGAACAGGGCAACGAAATGAAAGCTAGCTTGAATGAGGGAACAAAATAGGGTGGAAAGTGGGCGTGGTGGGGCAGAGATGGTAGGGAGGTGCGACGCATTGCCGCCAAAGTGGTTTGCACGGCTGCCTGCGTGTCTGTCATGCGTGCATTTGCCACATACGAGTACTCGTCGCACTTGTTGTTGTTGCTTCTGTTGCTATTGCTGTTGTTGTTGCTGTTGTTGGTGTGTGAATTCGGCGGCTCCTCAGTGTGGCGTGAATCGTAAATCAACGATTTAGGCGCATGCAGCGAACGAGCCTGTTTCTTTTTTTTTTGTCATTTTTTTTTCGTCCTTTCACTTCAATTTTTTTCGTGTCTTTTTGTTGTTGTTCAATTGTGCTGCCATTTGACATTTTCTGTTTGGCTGAAAAAACAAGCTGGCTGAACTATTAAATACTCTACGTGCAGGTTGAGCTGTTAATCAGCTTTGTTTAAGTGAATTCCGAGTGAAGATCAATGTTGGTGGAGTTGCGTTGCAGACATTTCCTTCTAAATTTTTGCAAAGGGTGTAGAGGTGTTGAGTGGTAAATGTATACTCCTTACAGCTTATGTTCCCTTGTGTGGACTGCACTTCTTCATTTAATACTCACACGATCACTGAATATCTTTCTTTCTGCGCCGTTTAATGCATTTTCATAAAATTTGTTTGGATTCCTAGCTCAATCGTCAGTCGTTGAAGCTCAGTTTGTTATTTGAAATTTTTGAACATGGACGACACTGCGTATACGCAATAACGCGTCATTTTTGTGCACCCTGTCGCTCCGCGCATACCGTCAACACATCAGCTTTGCTGTTGCTGGTGCTCCTGCTAGTGTTGTTGTTGCCACAGCATCAGGAGCAGCCGTCTCATGACATATTGATTTGATGCCCTGCTATGTCGAGAATTTCCATTAAATTTGCGCTGCAAACGGAGACGCGCAGCAGCAACAACAACATGAACTACAACAAAAAATCGACGAAACGTATCTACAGGCATTTGCCATTAGATGGCAGACAATGAGCCCAACCGCTAGCCATGACCACACCGCTCTACTCATTCCCCGCCTACCGTAATTCTTCCCCTCTGGTCCAGAGGTTTGGAATCCTGCGCTGATAGGCGGCATGTCATGTTTTTGCAATTGGCAATCGCGCGAAAAACTGCGGCACACATCAATCAGAGGCCATGGCACGTCGAGTGGCATTGTAAAATATTAAATTGGCCTTTGTTGCGTAATTGAAAACATAATTAGCGCAAATTTATTAGCCGCTTCAAGCGTTGCCCTTTCCATGACCAAAAAAAGGGATCAGAAATATTTTCATTTCGAGCGAAAATCCGCGAGAAAATCGCAGCCCAAATTGGAAAGTGTTGGTGAGGGAGATAGGGGGGTAGGGAAGCTATAGCTGGTGTCGAAACTGTTTGACATGGCACCTCCCCTGATTTAATTAATCTATGCAGGCAGTTTGCTAATGTAAAACTACACTACACTACATAAATCGGCACAGCAATCCATATTTGCTATTTCTAGTTAAAACTTTTCTTTAACTTTCGTCTAAAGCCAATAATGATTGCATCAAGATATCAGTTGAATGTGCATGATTTTGTTGCACAGTGTTGTATAGTAGTTACAGCCACTTTTAGGTTCTTTTGCTGTTGCTGCTCTGCTTAATACCTTTACTAAATATATAATGTTACAGCGCAGAGTTAGGAGAGCCGAAGAAGAGCCAAGTTGTGTGAAGTTTGTCTGGCATTTCTCTTTGTCCCTGGGTATACCCGGGTGTCCTGTTCGTCCTGGCTGCTCTGGCTGTCCTGCTGTCGCTTGCAGGCGCAGTTAGTTAATGTTGCACATTATTTCGACAGCGCACACACAGCAACAGTAACAGCAAAAACAACAACAGCAACAACAACGCCTTGGTTTTTTCGCTTGTTTGCTTGGCACTTTTCTTTCGGCTGCTTTCGGTCCCAGAAGGAGCAGGACTAACTACGTTTTTTGACAAGCTCATGCATGTGACTTTGTCGTTTATAACTGCCATCCGGTGTCTCACTGTATCTGTGATCATGTGTGTGTGTGTGTGTGCGATGGCGCTTGTAAATGTCTGTTGGTGCAAAAGTCTTGTATCCTTTATAGCTCCGCTCGCCTCGACAGCCGTGCATTCATTTTAATTTTGAAACTTGTACGCCAGTTTCTCCAACACTCTTACTTTCTCCCTCTATTCGTCTCTCTCTCTCTCTCTCTTCTTCACACACGACACGATTACACACACACGTAAATATGGGCTCAATTTGTGTTTGCGCCATATTACTTCCGCCGCATGTTACGTATACGCCGCATATGCCGTCGTGCTGCCGGCTTCCGTTCCCATCACACTGACACAAACATACACACAACTAATTATTTTTCGCTTGACAATGAAAATGTTTAAGTTTAATTAAATGCAACTCGCGCTCACTGCTTTCTTTTGCTACTTGCCGCTTGTATGCTGCATGTATGTGTCTTGCCGCACCTGATGCTAGCCTGCCACGTTGTCGCTAAAGCTGAAACTGCAATACCAACAGCAAGTGAAACAGAAGCCAAAGCTGCTGCTGCTGCTGCTGATGCTGCTGTTGTTGCTGCGATGTCTTAGGAGCCGTCGTGTGACTGCAACTTTTACTGTAGTTGCCTTCCCAAAAAATTTATGTTGCTTGTTTTCATTCGGAAAGTGTTAAATGTGCTTTGGATTTTACAGATTTCCCATCTCCCTGCTGCTGTTGCCATTGTTGTTGGCTGTGTGCAGAATTATTTGCTTGAGCTAAGATAAAGTTCCTTCGTTTGCAGCAAATGAAACTCGCAGCTAATTGCAGCAGTTCATTTTGATCCTGACTGCAGTGCAGAGCTTAAAATTAAGATTCAATAAGAAAAAGAAATGCACTAGATTTTGGGTAGTATTTCTCTGGCAACGCGAATACTTAAGCTGCATACATAGTTAATGAATTAACATTTTTGTTTCTTATTTTTCACATTCTGTTATCTTTTTTACAGCTTGACAGGCATTAAGTACTGTTTCTTGGCAACTCAAGTTGCGACTGTTGACTTCTTTGAAACATAATCGCACTGAGCTCAGTTAGAATCCCTTTTTCAGCCTCAACACTGTCTCTTTAGCGAGTTAACTGCTGCTGTGGCATTTTTTCCAAGTCATTTGCCACAACAACTTGACACCCCTTTTTTATCAACCCACCTGACGAGCCTACATGGCGTATACATAACTCTTTGCCTGCCTGCCTTTCAGCTTGCTTGACTGTCTTCCCCGCATTGCTGTGGAAAATGCTTTAACAAACAAAACTATTTGTCTTTGCATGACTTTCGGCAAAAGTTTGCCATTACGAATCGATAATCGTAAAAATGCTTGAAAAACGATGCGGACGACGAAATTATTTTGTGCCCAAAGGCGCCAGCAACTGCGACAACGCTGACGCCCTGCGGTCACACTTGTCATGCCGTTGATAAATTTTTAAGCAAGCTCTAAACACTCTCTAAGCACAACTCATGCAGTTTATGCCTCAAAAGACACACACACAAACATACCCATACACAAACCCAACCAAAAAAGAAAAATAACAGAGAAGAAGCAGCAAAAAATTATTCAAAAATGCTTGCAAACAATTTACCAAGTAAAATGGGAGAATGGCGAAAGGGGGGCAGATGAGATGTGCCTGTGGTAAAGGGGGCGTGGCAAATGTTCTGTGCCATCGCATATATATATGTATATGTGTATATGTGTGTGTGATTGTGTGTGTGTGTGTGTGTGTGTGTGAAGGGCTTGTGTTTGCCGACTTGCTGACTTGCTGTGTGACGCTTTCTGGGTTTTGTCATTGCATACATTTAGGCGCTCACGTTCGCCACAGCGGAGAATGGATACAGAGAGAGAGCAACGAGTGCTGAGAGAGAGGGAGAGAGAGGGTTTTGTCACTGAACGAGGGCTCGCTTATGTTTGCCAACGCGTTTTTGGTCGCGTCCATGTTTGCGTGCTAATGTTTATAAATGCTTAGCAAGCTTAGACTCGCAGACTGGCAGCAAGAGCAGCCTTTTGAATATTTTAATATGATTTAATATTAAACATCACTACGACAGAGTATGAGTGTGTGTGTGCGTGTGTGTGTGTGTGACCGAGTAGAGAGATCAAGATAACAAGGGATTACCAAACGCTTTCATTTGGCGCGTGTGGGCGCCATTTGCTTTTGGGCGCCGAGACTCGAGGCTCGAGACTCGTGTCTCTTTGGCAGCAGTAGCAGAAGCAGCAGCGAGCGAATATTAAGCAAATGTTTTGAATAGTTTTCAAAGTTATTTGGGTTAAGATTTTTTCGCATCTCATAGTCGAAGCCTCCCTCAATTGTCGAAAGTCGGCGAAAGAGTCACAGTCACAGTCACAGTTCAAGTGGAAGCAGGAGTGCGAGTGAGAGTGGGAGTGGCAATAAGAGGTAGAGTAGAAGCCAAAGCTGGAGTAAGAGTCGTTGTTGTCCCACACGAAGCGTGTTAAGAGCCCAAATAAACGCATTTTAATTCAAAGTTTTTCGGCTTCTTCCAATGTGAGAGACTGTACCCCTCGTTACCCCCTTTCTCTGCTTCACTGTGTGTATGTGTGTCTGTGTGTATGGGTGTGTGAACGCCATTTTGTGTGCGGTTGAGCGTGTTTGTTAAAAGCTTTGAAAAGATTTGCCTTGTAATCGCATGCAGAAGAAGGACACAGGGCTGCCAGGACATGGAGCGCCAACATGTTAAATCTCTTTGATGACATTGTTAATTTGACATACTTGGGTTTCTTTTTGTTGCCATTGTTGTTGTTGCTCTTGTACCGCTTGACTTGATAGCATAGGCCTTGATTGCCGCATAAAAGGAATGTATAAAATGTGAATAAAAAGTTCCTTTCCTTTCTCTCTCTCTCTCTCTGTTTCTTTTATTTTTTGTAGTGCACAGCAGAATCATAATGATAAGTTTGACAGGCCCATAAATGGCATATCGAAAGCGCACAATCATCGCCATTTATGGAACCCAAAATACTCGTATTCTCCAGTAAAAGAAAAAACATTAAACATGATTTGTCAAAGCAGAGAACATAGTAAATGCCACTAAACTCGCGCAAGTACATAATAAATTAATATAATGTGCGTTGTTAGCACAACTTTAGCAATCATTATATATGAATAGTTTTCAAGCACATACCGACAAAGATTTCTCTTACAAGAGTATTTCCTAATTCCAAGAACTAGTACAGTTGGCACTAAGTAAAAGCTAATGAGTCTAACTTCGACTAGTGAAAAACTGATCTTCATTTTAGTAAAAATAAGCTTATATTAAATGTTTTAAGGATCTAGTAGTGTTTTCTGGCACATTTAAAGTTTTCTTTTTTGAATCTCCACTGTACAGACACGCGCATTTAAGCAGCGATTCATTTTAATGCGTTAAGTAAGTGGAAAAAGTGTATGTAAAACGAGGCAAACACGGACAAATGTACAGACAGAATGATGGAAGATGCTTACAAGCCAGTTAGTGGCACACAGAGGAAAGGAGAGACTGAGTACGAGAAAGAGAGAGAGAGAAGGAGACATGAAAGAGAGTGTTAAAGACGGCAGACAGAAGATGAAATGTAGACAAGATGTAGTCATGTTGCCGTTTGCCGTTTGCCGCTTTCTGTCGCCTGCTGCAGGTGACAACTCCAAGAGCAACAACAACTGCAGCAGCAGCAACAACAACAACTACAGTGATAACAACACATCATACACTTGGCTGCTGTTTGAGTAACGCACACAGACAGACAGTAGAGACACCCTACGGCGTCCACAGGCTTACGCCTTAGAGCCATGTCTCTCGCTGGCAATGTATGCTCATTATGGCCAGCCTCTTAGACCAACTGCATGTGTGTCTATATATGTGTGTGTGTGTAATAGCTGCTGTTTATTCGGCAACAAGTTCCACTTTTGTCGTTTCTTTTTTATCCCCTTCTTGAAGCTGCTCATCTCCATTACCCCAAACACCGAGGGTGGAATTTTTCTCGAGTGCAGCTCAGTATTTGGGCGTTTGGCGTATTCGGCCAGTGGGCGTGTCTGCAATGGCGTTCGTGCGCTGAATTCTTCTTAATGAGCGACATCAAGTGTTGTATTAAATGTCAGTCTGTGTTTATATGCAGCTATTTGGCAATGAGTGTGTGAGTGTTTGTAACTGTAACGGGGCTGTGTGTGCGAGTGCGAGTGTGCTTGTATATGGGTGTGTGTGTGTGTGTGTGTACTGGCAAGTATCTGTAATAAAATTTGTAATGAGTTGCAGGCACGGAAAAGGATTTTTGAGTGCAATTTATTTTATTTCAGCACTTTTATATTTTTTACTTCCTCTTTAGCCGCGTATTCCTTTGGCATATTTTTATGGCACACAAACACACACACATATACGCGCGTGTAGAGGCACAGATACAAAACTATAAAGATTTTACAGGGTGAAGTGGCTTGGGGGGAGACGGAACGGGACGATTCGTTGGTAGCTGCAATTCCATGCTCTCAGCTATGACATGTTTATTTCTGTTTGTGTTTCATTTCTTATGATTTTTAATTACGCTCGCGATTCGTATTTCACGCGCACCATAAAACGTAGCATACTTTACAGCGCAGAGTCCTGCCGCTGGCCATGTGGAGTAACCGGGCGTGCGGCAACGGAGGGATGTGGATTGCAGCATGTAGCGCAAGCTTAAGCAGAAAGCTGCAGCAACAGCAACGGCAGCAATATCATGGGGTGGAAATTTATCGAATTGCCAAAAAGACAATTCATTACGTGCTTAGCCATTGCCAACACCATGGGCCACGCCCCGTTTTAGACCAACCCTTCGTTTTCCCTTTTAACCCTCAGTCTCCCTTGTGCATAGTGGAGCATTTGCATTTGAGATAATTGCCGCAGCGTTTTGTATGCATAGCCGCTGGCAACTCTGGGCAATGGCTGGACAAGTGCGTCACGAGCTCAGAGCTTCGAGGTGGCCCATAAATTTTACGAGACTGAAGAGAACCAAAGGGACAGAGGAGGGAACGAGTTCGCACATGTGACCCTGGACCCGCTCAAACCCTTGGCTGTACCTACAAACCGATCGGATGTACCCCAACCCCTGTGCTAGCCCCAGTCACAGTCCCAGACTCTACCCAGAAGCAGAAACCGATGCCTGTCTGTTTACAGTCATTGCTACAAATTGACAAATTCGCTGTCGCCTGTCACAACAGTTGGGAGAAATAAAGAGGAAGGGACACAAAATATCCTTGCTGTTCCGTGTATGCATATGAAGCAGAAGTATGGAAAAAAGGGTGAGGAAAAAGAGAGGCGGCATAAATGATAACAGTCGCAAAGCGCTGATTCATTTACTAAATATTTGCATAGGCCTTGTCAGTGCTGGTGTTAAAGGACAAAGCGACGCCGTCGGCCATTTTTTCCAGTCAACTCACTGGACCGCCTTGCTCTGTCCCATACACCACTCGACAGCCCACTCAGCTCTTGGGGGCATTGCGCAAACATTGGTCAGATATGTTGGTCAAGATTTACGATTGGCGCATGTCAAAGGCTTAATGCGCGGCCTGGAAATCGCCCACCCCGCCACGGCCAGCTCCACCCCTTCCCTTCCTCTATCGCTTCTTAACCACCCATTCCATTCCTCCATCCCGCCCTCAGGCACACATATACGCACTCTTTGGCAGCTGTAGCCCGGCATCCTATTTGCTCAGCCTTATTAAAAGAATACTTGCCCCTTTTGCCCCTCCCCGACAGCTTTTACAGCCTTTCCAGCGGTTTCTTCATTAATTAAATGCATTGCCCATCGCATCGTCTGCATCTGCTTTCTTCCTCTTTCCACTCAGCCTTGGCTTCTGTTTCGTATGCGAAGCGCTGACAAAAAGCATAAATATTGTAAAGCATAAAAATAAATAATAAAACTCCCTCTTAACTCCCCGCCACCCCTTTTCCGATCCAAACAGATGAATATGTTTGTTTCTTTTATGCATACAAATTTTAAGCACATGTCGCTTATTGAAAAGTGTTGGTAACAGCGGGGAAAAGCGAGCGGCTAGGCGGAAAAATCAAGCGAACTTTGCGGACTGATAGGAAATCAGAAGCGATATCTTTTGGCTCTGCAAAATTTCAGTTGTTCGCAGATGTTTTACTGGTTTTTTGCTCAAGACTTATAAAATTTAACTCTCAAAAGAGATCAAAGACGAATTCAAGAAGATTAAAAAAAAATTATATTTATTTAAATTACTTAATTTATTAAGTGAGTATAAATTTCGAATACTGAATAATTTTCTTTATTAAAATGATATAAAATGAAATGTTTTGTATCTTTGAGTAACGCACTCTTTCGATTAATACAACTGCACCTAGTCAGCTGGCCTGCACTGTATGCATGTCTGGATATTCCTGCACATATTGCTCGAGTTTCTTTATGCTCAACAGATTTGCCGTGCAATTGCTGCTGGTGTTCAAGGACACACGCTTCAAATTGGAGCTCATTAAATGCCACAACCTTTTGGTCCAAAGACATGGCCAAACATGTCAAAGGGCAAAAAGCAAAAAAAAATTAGAACGTGAAGAAAATGAAGCAGAAGCAGAAGAAGAGCCAGCAACAGAAAAGAGCATAAAAGTGGCAAACATTTTGAGGCAATTTTATATTACCAGCCACAAAACTCCCCGCAAACACTGATCACAACAACAATGTGGCCAAGAGAGAAGCGAGTAGAGTGAGAGAGCAGGAGAGGTGGGTGGGTAAGGAGAAGAGAGAAAGGAAAAAAGGAAAAGTTAACCACGTTGTCATGTTGCCATGCTTAAATTATAATGAAAAGGACTCTAGCTGCTCCTGGATGCGCCCTGCTGATGATGCTGCCTTTAAGTCACACACACCGACTCTCACACACACATAGACAGAGTAACTGACAGGCAACGTTTTTTCCTTATGTTGTAGCCTTATTTTACCCAGGAGGTGCCCAGAAGGCCGTGGAGAGAAAGGAAGAAAGGAGGGAGAGACGGAGAGAGAGGAAGCGAGTGCACAAGTCGATTCAGTCTCATTGAAGGCTGCCAGTTTGCCTACACACTGGACATTTGTTGTTCTTGTTGTTTGTCCTGCTGCTGTTGTTGTTGTTATTGCTGTGTTTGTTGCTGTTCGTGTTGCTGCTGTGACTGACTGACTTTTGGCATCACTTACCGCTCGGAAATGGGATCATCAGCCTGCCATTTCCTTGCGCGTTGCTTCACTACACTTTTGCCTCACTTACTCTGCGTAGAGGGTTCCAAATGATTGTTTATATGCGAGTGTGTATGTGTGTAGCCATACATTATTAATATTTCATATGTCTGCAATGATTTTCTAGGTCTCTTTTGGCTTCACTCTCAGTTCAAGCTCGTCGCTGTGTATTACATTAAATCCAAAATGAAGCTGCTGATGACGACGAATTGTCCTCGTTCTCGTTCTCGTCTGCTCATCATGATGAGTCTTGGGCTCACATATTTACCGTATCACATTTTTACCATCTCTCTCAGTCCCTCTATCTCACTCTCACCCTCAGTCTCTCTTTCACTTTAGGGACTAGCTGTTTATTTGTCACTGGTTGGCCTAATGCGTCGCTTTCTGCCTTCTGTTTGCCGCCACACTGCCACATTTAAAAGAGAAGCTTCCAAAATCAAAAACGTTTGTCTCCAAAATGCTCAAATAAAAGATTATTTTTGACAATTAAAACTGCATGCTCAAGTGAAAAGCAGTAGTACCGTTTTTTTATCTTTTTTAATTTCGAATTTTCACATTTTTTTATCAGTGCAGTTTTGCTTCAGTGTCCTGTTCCCGCTCATGTGTATTTCATTTTGTCTTTGCCAGTTCCGCTCGAATTGCGCAGCATGTTGACTGCAATTTGTATGGAGGCCAGTCTACGTTTCGCTTGGTTACTTGGTACAGGCACACACACACAGGCTGAGGCAGCGACAGTCTCTGGCGAAGGCCAAATGTGACTATCTGCTGCCATTTTTATTTCATTCTCCTTTTTGCTTGAAACAAAAGCTTCAGCTTTAATGTCATTTTAATTAGGCACAGTCCCGAGGCAACAAAATTGTTCAAATCTCAAACAAATTGACCGTTGACTCGCTCTTTTTCTCTCTTTCTCCACCTTCAGCTCTCTCTCTATCTCTCTCCCACTGTATCTCTTGAAAACTTTTACTCCAGTTGCCTTAAACGCACTTGTTCAACCGACGAGGCCATGTTTTCAAAAATATGCACATACACGAGCCTTAACTAACCCCTTTTAGCCCGCTTGTAAATGTGGCCAAGACCAAGTGCTTGCAGCACAGTTAAGAAAAATCTGCTGGCTTGTCTGTCTCGGCCAAAAACTTAAGGTAAAAGTCAACTCACTAAAGTCAAAATGTCTTCTTGTATCATGCCACGCCTACACCAATATGGGCCAGCCCCCTGTTTGCTTAACTTGGCCAGAAGGGGGGAAAACACCTCCACTTATGAGTGGGCCAAGTGCACTTTGCACGTTGTCGTAAGCATTTTAGAAAATTTCATTGGTTTCGGCTACGCTTTGCGGTCTCTGAAATAAATTTTTGAACACACTCGCCACTTGCCGGTCCCCTTCTAGGATGATGGGGGTGGAAAAGGCATAAAGTTTTCACTGCACAAATAGTTGACCAGAAATTTGTCACAAGTAGGCGACGATGCTTGGCATGTAACTGTTAAAGATTCGTTTTCAAACTTATGGCTAATGAAAACTTGTGCAAATCGAGTCGACAGAAAGCCAACAGAACCAGTTTGCTTTAAGCCAAACAAATGAATAATAAACGCACATTTTTAATTAGTTGCAGCTCAACTACGAATGGATATTTTCGGGGTATTGAAAGGACTCCCAACGAGTGCATTTGGAAATGTCTCCTTTGTACTTGCATTACACAATAATAAAAATATAATGCTGAAAGCGGCTTACTTTGAAACCTACTCGAAAATAAGTAGAACTTTCAGTAGCTTTTACATTGCACACGAAAAAAGACTTTTCAGTTTATAATTTACCTTGTTTGGCACAGAGGAAGGTTCGTTTAACTGGAATAATAAGTACACAATTCGCAGTTGATGTGACAGCAGGATGAAGGGAGGGAAATTGTGACTAATGTTGATTACACTGTAAGAAATTTAACAGTGTTTTCGCAACGATATCATAAGGGTAGAGTGAAGGATTAAATTGTGAGAAATGCACAAATTCAGCTGACATACTTATACTTCCTGTAGTCTCAAAAGCACACACCCACACACACACACAGACACAAACACACTCACACTTACACATATCGACTGACTTCCGTTTTGCCCAAAATCCTCAAGATGGAAGCCCCGTGTTGCGGATTGGGGGCTGCGGGATGCGGGTCGAGGAACGAAGGCCACTAAAAAATTCCATTTGTAAACGGCAACCGCATTAAACCAAACTCATCTCCGGTTGTTAATGACTCACTGAGTGCCAGGGAAAGACCCTTAAGCACCCAGAACGACGAAGCTGTCAGCTGGCTTTCCCTCTCTCTGTTCACTTCACTTCTCGCTGTTCCTCTCTCTCCCTCCTTTAGACTTTAATCAACTGCTAACAATTGAAGCATTGGCCGACACTGAGACAAATGAAATCTGACGTTGCCGCTAACTGTTGGCCATGTGAGTGATGGAAAAGCTCATGTGGTAGCTGATTGGCATTTCCAGGTTGCAACTGCTGCAACCGTTGTTGGTGGCAACATAGCAAATACAGAACAGAACACAGCGGCCGCAAATTAGTGCTAAGTGCCCCCAAAGTGCGAGTGGTGATCTGTTGCGGATTTTCTTCGGCTTGAACACTTCCCGCACCCAACGTGTGGCATTTGTTGTGGCAAGATTTGAAAGTTGATTAATGAATACAACAACAAGCGACTGAATGTTGAAGCTGACCAGACAGCAGTTTAAATGCCGACAAACAAAGAGAAACAGTAAGTAAGCGGTGAGGAAACAGGGAAAATTCCAGATCCCGGAAATGAATAAAGTGCGAATTTTTGTGTTTTCATTGCCGTCTCAACGTCTCCGCACACTTTCTCTGTTTCTCTCTTTGCTCCATCAATCGCTTTTGCCTCTGTTTGAAGAATGCAATTTTCTGATGAAGAAAAATTGATTGTCGTCGAGTTGTGTTGGGGAGGAACAGAAAAAAACCGAGTAAAAGCAACACGGCCACAGTTGTAAAATAAAAGAAAATTCGAGACATTGCCGAGCAGAATCATGAATAAGGCGACTCCTAGGATGACGACAAACGGCAGCAAGTATTACAGAAACCAAAAAATACAAGGACAAGAGGAAGAACAAGAAATATAAGGAAAACGGGGGGAAGAAGAAGAAAAAAATTAATATTTGTTCAAATTGCGGCGAAGAAAAATCGTTCAGTCTAAAGTTCAATAGTGCGTAAAATAAATTGTTTCCGTTTTTAATATGCGATAGAGACTGTAACGTCATCGTCGTTGTGATCGAACGTGGCTTAAAGTAAGTTTCTAGTTTAATTTTCATTCAATTTAAAGCTCATGCTTTATGCAGCAAATTGATAATCAATTTGTCACTTTGGCCCAGTGTTTTGCATACCAAAACTCAATTAAATGGCTCACACACACACACGCACACACAGTTACAGTTACAGAGTTACAATTACATTTGTAGCTTGCGCCTAAAGCTTCAACTGCAACTGCTGCAGCTGCAGCTGCGTCTGTCGCGGCAACAAAATTCACAGATTTATGCGTAGCGTATCCTATTGCCAATGTATGTGTATATATCTCTGTACTATCTCTACTATATATAGTATTCTACAATATTTTTGCATGAATTATGAATTGTGTAAATTGTGCACACACATACACAGGCACAGAGAGAAATGTACACATAGATTCATTGAGCCGCTGTGCGTGTATTTTGTGGACTTGTCGCCAGAGTTGCCAAGTGGCGTGTAGGCCAAAACCACCGCAGCAGCTGTGCTCGCGTTTTGCTAGGGTAACCCCGAACAGGGTACATACATAACTTTACTACAGTTATAGCCGTGGCTATACTCAGAGTCAGAGTCAGCTTCAGAGTCAGAATGAAAGTCAGAGCCTACAGGGTACAAAAATTTAAATCACTGCGTGGCCTCGAGTGCTTTTTGTTACAATTTACGCTTTATGGGTGACATTTTACAATTTACTTTGTCGCAAAAGCACTTTCTGTGCATGTGTGTGTGTGTGTGTGTGTATGACTAAAAGTGAAATGGGCAATATAAATTATACAGTTATGTGCAGTTACTGCGACTCTGCAATGCCTTTGCTATCCCCCTTTCAGTTGCCCATTTCTCTACTATTGCAGCTGCAACTCGTAATATTCCTCGTTTCCCGACATGCCAAAATATTACTAGGCCCGTAAATTTGCCAAAATTAAAATCAGAGAAGCAGATTCGCAAAGAGATTGAAAGAGGGAAAGGGAAATATAGTTAGAGTCTGAGAAATATGGAGTAAGAGTGTGTGGCAGCAACTTCTGGCCTTGATCAGCTATATATATTTCATTTTTCAAACCGTTTTTACACTATTCTCATTACTCAATTTCGTAACAAAATATTTTTAATATTGTAGTACTTTGTTTAATATAACTCTCAACTTAAATCTTCTTAACTCTTTTGCCTTTGATTTGCTTTATAACTCTTTGCAAATTTTCGCACTCGTTTATTTGGTTATGGAAGGCAATAATTTTAATTCTGGCACGCACTGACAGTCAGCACACGATATATGAGACGCTGGATATAAAGAGACTTATACATATATATGAGTTTGAGTTATTCAAGTTATTTCGCGGTACATTAAATCGCAGTTTTATTTGACTGTGATAATTCATTGGAACACTTGTTCAAGCGAAGCCTTTCATTGTATGTCCATCATAATCCAGAGAAATGTCCTAAAGTAGTTGGATAAAAAATAAAATTATATTTGACTTTTAAAGAATGCTTTTAAAAAATTCTCTCTCTAATTAAATATTTGCTTTGCAATGTTTTTTTTTTAATTTTCAGTTTACCGCATATTAACATAGACTTTATCTAATATAAAGCTGGACTTTGGTACACAAAAAGGGTTCACAATTAGTTCATAATTCTAGTCCTAGCAATTCTCTATCTCCAAACTGTTAACTTGTAGTCCAGCCGAATTTCGACCATATTTTTGCCGTCACTTTTGTTATTTGTTTATGTTTTATATTCTATTTGCCCAACAAGCAAGTTAGTTAATTTTTTGTGTAAGAGCATATTTTAATTAAAAAATATTAATAATTTGCATAGCCAAAAAAGCTAAATCCCAAAAATGTTCCTAAACCTGGTCGTGACTTAGCCCACACTGCTTGGTATCTGTGTAAAATACATTAAAGGAGCATAAAAATTCATTACGAAGCCGTTGGCGATGCCTGTGCCGGCAGTTGGCAAACAAATTATCGTTAGCCAAGTTAAAAGCGAAATGGTGGCGGCCTATAAGCAACAATGTCAAATGAAAATGTCGCACTGCAGCCCAGCAAAAAAGCAACCCACAAATAAACACAGAGACTGAGAGAGGGGAAGTTTAAGAGAAAGAAGGAGGGAGTTATGAAGACATTATCAATGAACACGTTTAGTTGTAACTTTAATATGTTCCTTAAAACCTTTCACTTCATCTTTAGTAATATAGCAAACTCCAACTCAAACTCCAACTCTATTTCCATTTCCGTCCTGCGCCATTTGCATTTTCAGTTCCTGCTCGGACTCTAGCTCATCAAGGAGATGAAGTCCCTGGCCGGGTACTTATTTCCATTATCTGACACACCTATTTAAACATTTAAAGCGCCGAGTGTGACCCCCATTAGGCGGCACCTAACCAGGAGAAACTTGCCCCAAAATGTGCATAAATATTTCACTTATTTCGTTTTTACTGCGCCGTTGTTGTTGTTGCTGTTGTGCTTATTTTTTTGTTGCCCGGGTTGTCTTGAGCATGTGGACATCAATTTATTTAGTACGAGCCCGAAAATTTGCACATTCCGGATATAAACGAGGCAACCGAAAACACACCACCGAACCCCAACCCATCACACACACAACGCTCACACACTTAAATAAGCAAACCCCCGTTGTGGCTGAAATTGTCTCGGGTGGCGCCTAAAACTGTCGTCCAAAAGGTGCTTAGGTGTTTTTGGTTTAAAGCGTCGTCATTAGAACTCCATGTTGCCTTTTGGCCATATCATTTTTGCCTGCTTTTAGTCTTTGTCTCAACAGAGACTCTACAAAGGTCTTCATTTTCGTACTGAGCGGCTGCAGACTTGAGTTGAATCGCTCTGATAGTAAGCCTTTGCCTGCCTCTCTCCTCTGTTTCGATCTGAAATACACACTCGAATCATAGCAAAAGCACTTTTGAGACATACTAGACCTTGTCAGAATGCCATATATGCACTTCAGTGCTTGGTTCAACTCAAGAGTCCACTGACTAGCTAACATATTACGCATACGCACCAAGACACTTTACTAAAGACTCTAATTGGCTTAAACAATGCCTTTATTTTATGCCTATACGCGACGACAAATGCTTTGCCACAACAACAAGAACAAAAATAATCAACAATGAGCTATTGTTGTACTGTCGCACACCCACAAAAACGTCTATACATAATACTTATATATGTATGAAAGCATTAAGACACACCCGTCGTGCACTTCATTAAGGGGAATATTTTTAGCCTCATTTTAGTTAAAGACGCTTAAGCACGTTATAACTCTGTTCCACGACTAAGTTCTTGTTGTTGTTGTTTCTACTATTGTTGTTGTTGTTGAGGTTGCTGTTTCTGTCGCTGCACACAGTCCAATTTGACGCTGATTTACCTAACAAGCGTTGTCCAAAGCACAAAAGACAAAAGGCAAAATGCGATGGGAGCGTCGACAAGGAATCCTGTTTTTGTTTTCATTTAAAGTGATTTTAAAAATTCAAAGGGCAATTGTCTTGACAAAACACACCAACACACACAAACCTACACACGCAGACTGACAAGAAGAAGCTTTCCAAAAGGAAAGCGGCTTTTGGCTCGGTCTTTGCCTCGCGAAGAGCTCGCATGGAGCTTCCATTGTTTACGTCACTTTTGTTATTATACACACTTCTTGTTATTGTTGTTGTTGCTGCCATTGTTGCTGTTGCTACCGCTGTTACATTTAAGCCCATGCAACACATTGCAGTCCATTGCGAGACACAAAATGCGCTTACAGTAAGCTGTCTTCTGGACAACAGCTCCTCAGTCTGCAAATTTCTTCCACACACACGCACACCGCAACCCGCTGCATATGTGTGTGTGAAGGGGATTCATATGTGTACATATATACGTATAATGGCGCTGATTCTTATGCTAAACAGAACAATGATAATGTCGCATGCTAAATTGCATGCAATTATGTATTTTTCTTATTTTTGTTGACACTTTTTGCTTCTCGTACTCTTTATTTTTCTTCGCTCATTACCCCAACCCCTATAACACCCCGCTCCCCTTGGCAACTGCAACAAACTGAGAATCTGAGAACTGTCATTGCGGTGTTCGTTTTGTTTTCAGTTCCCCTCTTTCCACATGCCACGTCCTGGCCATGTTCTTCAGTAATTATGACTTCAAAATGCTGCAAATGAGTAGGGCTCAGTTTTCACTGGGTCCTTCTGGCCATAGATGTGCATATGTAAGTATGTGTGTACGTTTGTGTGACTAAGGGTGGAACAGAGTGTATAATGATAGGTGTGTAGATGAGGTGTGTGTGTTTGGTTGCCATTTTAAATGCTACTACGTTTGCACGGACTAACTCTGAAATTATTAGCGCACACACTCATGCACACACACACACACACACACATATGAAATTAAATACACACCAATACAGCTGCATTCATGCTTATGGCTGACATTTTGTTGTCTTTTGATTGCAGCTTTTATTGCAATTTTATTTGATTATGATGCGAATATTTCATGTATGGAATTAAAATGTAATTTATTGTGCACCGTTGAGCTTTGCTCTGACATTTTATATCAAAATACCAGAAATTCGAATCGGCCAGTAATCCAATCAATATCAGCAAACGCTTTAGCATCTGATGTCAATATCCAACCCACCTATTCACATTTCTGCATTATTAGATAAATGGTAAATCAGCTGCAAATGCAAATTAATTTTTGGCAGGAAATACGGAATGATTAGTAAATTATTAAATAGTTTTCAAGACAAACGTAATACATTTCAATAAAAATCATGGAGGGGAATAGTTTTTAAATCAATTTCTTTTTGTACTAGAAGGTGTATTGTAATTAAGGCATTGAGTGGAATAAAATGAAGAATGCAGCGATGGGAGCATCACAATTAGTTTAATTGATTTTGAAACTATGTTGAGCAAGAAATTAAAGAAGTTTTTACAAAAAGCAATTTCAAAACTATTTTTTTACATTGAGGCAGCCAATCTGAAGACAGTTTTCTGTTGTTATTGCGCGTATAACAGTTTTAAGTCTGCAGGTATAAAAAATACAGGGAATTTTCCCAAGTGCAATAGGCAATGAAAGTTTTTCGAACTTGTTACAAGCATTAAAAGCCAAACTAAGTCAAAACAACACAAACATAAAAGAAATGTTTGATAAACTTTTCGCAATTAAAAAAAGCTTAAAATTAATTTTAAAATCTGTTGTTTAGATAAAATTATTATAATAAACATAGTAAAATTCAAATTTTGTTGTCCGTTTGAAGAGGTTTTGCGCCCAATTCGATGTGGATTCGGCGCAATGGCTCAAATCGATGGAATACACTGAGTCGCACGCACACAGAGACGGTAACGAACTGTTGTAGACGAGGACGAAGACGAGAACGACGAGGCTGACAACTGTTGTGGAGGAAGGGGGAAGAGAAGAGCAGCACAGCTCGAAGTGGACACTGAGTGAGAATGAGAGCGAGCAATTCGTGAATATTTTATAAACGAGCGCGTTACTCGAGAGGAAGGACTCGCTCGCTCGCATCGCTTAGGCGACACAAATAACGGGTCTCTGGTAATTGGCAGCGTCGTGCCATATCCTCGTCTTCGTCCTCATCGTCGGCGTCCTCTCCGACGTCTGTGCATGCACAGAGCTCGTAACGCCTCGTTGGAGAGAAATGTAGGGAAACGCATCCCGACGATGGCCGACGTTGTCGTCTTCCTCATCGGCGCCGTCGTTAGACCCGCTGCCTACGCGGATCGCCAACCGTTTGTACTGCCTGCCTCCTGCCTGCTTGCCCGCCCGACTGTTCTCCTGCCTGCTTGCGATGTCCTGGCCAGAGGATAACGGCGCCGCCGTCGTCGTCGTTGTCGTCGCAGCGGCAGCGCTTTTCACAATTTGGCCAATGCGTGTAGTGCTGTCGTTCAGTAAGAAAAGCGTCGCCTAACGGTCTAGTACGAACTCGTACCGCACGCTTTGAGTTCTTTCTGTTCTTTGGGGCATCCAGCGACGAATTAGTCGTAAAGTCGTAAAGTCGTTTAGTCGTAGAGCCGTATTCTCGTACAGCCGTAGTGTGTGTTTTGCGATTCGCTCGTTTCTTGATTCGTGCTCGTTACTCGAAACAGATCAGAACAGCATTTAAAAGTAATATTAACAAAATAACACTATCGCTATTATTATTACTATTATATATATTTTTTTTATTAATGGGAAATGGAAGAAAACTTGAGCAAGTTTTTCCCAACAGTTTTTGACTGCTCTATAACTAAATTTAATGCCGCAAACTTTTGGAAAGAATCATTAAAGTTGAACTCATATTGGTGTTGACGCTGTCGTTGTTATTCTTGTTGTTATTTTTGTTTTCTGTTAAAGCTGTTGTTGTTATCACTGACATTCGGTGACTTCTAAAGTTCACTGCAAACCCATCAGAGTCAGCAGCCAGCAACCAGCAGCCTGCAAAATAATTTGCAAACTCTTTGCTTTTCTTCCCGTTCTGGCTCTGGTGGGAAAAACTTTGAAAGCGACATTGAGCCGACTGTATGATGACTTCTTTTATTTGTTTATTTTTCAGCCTTAAATTATTTTTTGTTATTATTATTATTTTTTTTTAGTTGCTTAGACTGTAAAATTGAATAAGTCTTCTACTAGTACTAGCTTCACTGTTGTAATTCGTATAGCGACAGCAACATATGACAGCAATATTTATAATTTCCGCTGCTGTTACCGCTGCTGCAGACAAAGTAACAACAGCAACAGCAGCACACACAGCAACAACAATAGTAATGATAAGAGGGGAAAAATAATTTGCGATTACTGACAGTCAGGCAGGCTGGCAGTCAGTCGAATACATAAACCCATATCCCCAAAATCTCATATCCATACAGTCGAATGTAACGTTGCGAAGGACAAGTAGACGGCTGTAAGGACAACGAAAAAAATTACAAGCCAAGTGCGCTCGTGTTCGTGAATTTCCGGTTGAACAAACACATAAGCAAAACGTAAAAGAAAAGCGAGCAAAAATTATAAAAATAATAAAAACAACACAGAGAGCAAAAGCAAAAGGAAAAGAGAACGAGAAACGAGTAATAGAAGCAGCAGCATCGAGTACATAGCGCAAGGGGCCATTCAGCGTGGAAGACGGCGGAGTCACAGTAAGAAAAGTGAAAATACATCGAGAAAAGTTGCACAGAGCGGCAAGCATATTTCACAAGTTTACACAAACACACACGAACAGACACTAACACACACAGACAGAGACACAGTCATATAACATAGCCCGGAGCCAGTCAGAGCAAAGTCGAGGCAAAGTCATATATGTGAAAAAGAGAGAGAAAGAGAGAAACAAAGACGAAGAAGGCGGTGGCGACAAAGGCTAACGCTCGACCTTTGGCACAGGGTTCAGCAACTGCAGCAGAGGACACGGACACGGACGCAAACACAGACACAGATACGAAAACGGACACGGACACGGCGAGGTCAACAAATCAATAGAAACAAAGCGAGCAGCAAGCAGAAAGCAATTGGACACTAACATTGCCAAGGCAGAGCAGCTACAGCTACAACAGCAACAACAACAAGTACAACAAGCAAAAAACCACCAAAATTCACTCTCAAATTATGCTGGCCATGTCGACCTTAATGATGCCCGCGCCGACTATAACCATGGGGGCCCCGCAGATCACGATGGGCCCCCACAAGCCGCCGGAAACGAAACTCCTTGCCATACACCCTGCTGCAGCGGCAGCAGCTGCTGCCCAGCAGCAGCAGCAATCCGTGACAGCTGCTCATCTGCAGCACAATGGCCAACAGCAACATTCCCAACAGCAACAGCATCAACAGCAACAACAACAGCAGCATCTGCAGCAACAACAATCGAATGCACAGCAACAGCAGCAGCAGATTGTTAGCAGCAACTCTAAGCCAGGTGAGTTAAGTCTTTTATAAAACTTTTTAAATATAACTAAGAAATAAGCTTTAGCTGAATACAAAATGGTTTTTGTTTTAAACTCCATTTGAACTTATAAATTATGAATTGAAATGTATTTAAGTATCGTAAATTATTAATTTTAAAGGTTAAATCACTTGGTTTATTCCTCAACAAATTACATAAATTCAAAGCATAAGAAGTGTCTTAATATTCTTCAAAACCCTTACAGATTAAGTATTGAAAAGCAATTATAATTACCAGAGTAGTTAAGTTTACCTAAAAAGCGTTTAACAATATTTTATGTTAAGTTCAATATTTAAAATTTAACCAAAATGAATTTGTGAATTCTGAATTTCAAAAGTGTTTTTCCCAATAAACATTTTTGCTGTCTGAAGTTCCGCAAATAAATGTAATTTAAAGCGTAAGCTGATGATTAGTCAATTAGTTTTTACATTGCGTTTAAACTTATTGTTTCGAGGAACAAATTGGGCTAATTTTTTCAATAACTGCAGTTTTACTTATCTGTCAGTCTTTGTAGTCGAGACAGTTGCAAATGGAATACAATTGAGGAAAATCAGAAAGAGAAAAATAAACGAGGAAATTGGTATGCAGTTCGAGTAAGCAACGACAATGATGAAGATAATAATGATGAAGATGAGGAAGTTGCGACCAAGCAAGACATTCAATTAGAATTTTTCGTGAGGCTTGAAAACCGGCTGAGTTGGGAAAAATTTCATCAAGTCATAATTTTAACTGACATTTTCAGTTTTTGGTTCATATTGTGTTCGATTGGAGTCATTTGATATGTAACTAGAATTGGGCAAATGCCATGAAAATAACAAAAATTGCACACGTATTTCTCAAAATGAATTATTGTGGACAGGCCACAAAACCGGAAGACAGGCAGCGCAGAAAGGGAGGAAGTCAGAGCTAAATGTCAAACGGTGGCATTACAAGCATAAATATCAGTTACAATTTTCATATTCCCAACCACAAATATACAATTTGATACTCCACAGTTGGAAATTTAGAGCCTAGAGCCTACAGGAGTAGAATTTGGTGGCAATTTTGTGACTAGCAGAGGGGAAAGTTGCACAAACGAGGAGATTTACAACTTAAAAACAACTTAAGCCAAAACTTGGTAACAAAGGCCAGGCGAGAGTAATAGAGAAACAGGGAGCGAAAGAGTGCGAGCAACAGTGAGAGAAAGACAGATATATCTACTTGAATTGCTAGGCCAATTCCTGAGCCTTCATCGCAGCCGCATCCTGTCCTTTCCTGCCTTGTACTATCCTAGCGTAAACTATGTCAGGTAGAGTGAGACAGAATAAGAGAACAAGACAGATAGATAAAGAGAGAGTGGGTGATATACAAATAGACACAGCCAGGCAGAAAGCAGGAAATAACGGCTCAGGAAGCTGCATGAAAATGAAACGTTGGCAAAGCCAGCCAGAGCCATGTGCCAGAGGGGAAAAGAAAATCGTGTTGCCGACTTAAAATTGTAATGAAAATGAAAAATGAAAATGAAAAATGTATAGTGAAAATATATAGTGCAAACTATAGTCTGTCTTGCTTTAACGCAAAAGAAACTTCAAAATGAATTTAATTATGGCAAAAAAGTGAAAATTTCCACACTTGAGTCTGGGAAGTTTGCCTTTGCCAAGGAAACTCAACGAAGGCTGCAACGGAACGACGAGACGAGTAGACCGACACACAGACCGACAAACCGGCAGAAGAACCGACAGACGGACAGAGGGACAGCCAGAGGCGTTGATGAGCGCGTGAGAAAGTGTGAGAAAATTGTTAGACAACACAAGGCATAAATAAGAAAACCGACAACAAAAAGCTCAGCAGGAAAGTGAAGTGCCTGTCTCCGGCTGCTGGAATGTCCTACAGACTTGGCTGATACACACATACGCAGAGTGTGTAACTGTGTTTGTGAAAGTGGAAAGTAAGCCAAATTGTGGGAATACTGATTACGTTCTATTCGCATTTGTTGTTTTGATTGCACGCAGCAACGACAATTGACTCTGCAATGAGACACACTTAGACGCTAATTAGTTGAGCTAGAAAAGCAACTGCATAGCAACGGGATACATTGATTAGTATTGCACTTAATGCTGTAAAAGGGACCAGAGATGGCGATAAGTTCAAATGATTGCAAATTGAAAATTAAGCACGCTGCAAATTTCCAATTCAAATATGCATCATGCCCCAAGCCAAAGGACTGAGAGACAGAAAGAGACACAGCAGCAGCTGCAGCGAAACTGAAACTGTGGCCACGATGTGCTTTATACAAACAACACGCACACTTCCATTTAAACACACACAAACACACACCCACACACTTGCATTTAAATTCATACATACACTTGTATACTAAAGATGCATACACATACAAATATGTATACTGAGCACCGTGTACGGTGCATGAACTTTTGAGCAGCACTTGCAAACATATAAACACATACAAACACACATGTGCAGACTCACTTATACACCTACAGACAGCAGTTACACCTATGCTCTGTAGCAAAAACAAACGGCGAGATTTCAAGTGCCGTTGCAGAAGCCGTCGAGCCAAGCCAACAAGTGCTGCCTCCTAACCACTGCTGACTGAGGCAAGAGACACTAACCGACAACAATTACAACAACAAGAGCAACAAACAGAAACGACAATTACAGTGAAGATTGCTTTTAAAACACGGGCTTCTTTGTTCAACATATTTTTCTTTTAACAAATTTAAAAAAACACATGTTAATCTTTGCGTCTTTACGTGAATAAGTTTCGTATAACTGATGGAAACTTAAAATAAATTACTAGATAAATTTATAATTAGTTAAATAAAAGTTTATAATTAGAATAAAATAAAAGAAATCAAAGAAATGGATATAAAATAATTATACTTTTAAGTCTGGCCTACACCAAAATATTTAAAGAAAATTTTAAAGGGATTATTAATATGGTTTACCGACAAACAGCAAGCTTACTATACATGAAGCTACAATGTAATTACATTAAAAGTTAAAGTTTAAGCTTTTAAGGATTTAAAAACACTTCCCAGCTTTATTTAAAAGGAACTATTGTGGTTATTATCCCATTTATTTTTACTGCACCGCTTCGCAATTAATAAGCTTTCAACAATAAGTAAACAATTAGTCTAAGAGATATATTAAATATCAGAATACTTTTGACGTTTAACTGCATTCTCTTTACGCTATTTTTACTGTACTGCGCGAGTGTTGTCGTACGCCGTTCTGAGGCTGCACTTGGTTGTGTTTCTTTGGCGTCATGCGAAACGGCGTGAACAACTGAGGAGAAGCTAAAAATGGTGCTTCACTTTCGCTTTGGCGATGGAAATGGAGATGGAGACGGCGTCAGCGACAGCAAAACTTTTAAATTGGTTGGCAACACTTGCCACACACACACACACACACACACACACACAAAATGACTGGCACACAATGACAGTTGTTACAGAGGAAGAGTGAGAAAGAGGGAGAGTGGCAGAGCCGGAAAGATGCATGTAAAATGTTTGTTTTGGAAATGAATTTGGAAAATTTTGTGCTTCGGACTGCGCGAAAAGCAGGCGAGAAAGCAGCAAGAAATCCAACTCCAATGCCAACTGAGTGTAGAAGAAGAGGGCGTGACAGCGTGCGGGAAGCAGGAGGGGGCATTAGACAGGGAAGCAGCACCTCAATGTAATTTGCCAGCAAATCATTGGAAAAGCGAAAAGCGTAAGGCAAAGTGAATGGGTAACAGCGCCGAAAAGTATGCAATGGCAAATGTGATACATAAAAACATACACAGACGATGTGAGTGTGTCTGTATGTGTGAGTAAGTGAGTGCGGGTGTAAAAACCACTAAAGTGAAATGCATTTATCGACCGCAAAGCGTTCGAAATGAAATCTGTTTAAGGGATTTTAATACTCTTGCGAACGTGCTGCCTCCATCTGAGTGTGTGTCAGTGTGTGCATGTGTATGTGAGCGTGGGTGTATGTAGAAATGGATATGTGTGTATGTGCATGGCAAGGACTAGCAGTCGAGCACAAAAAGTCAATGAATTCGTTTGGAGAATTGAAAAATTAATTCAGTTGCCGTTGCTGGCGTCGATAAGTAGAAGAAAGAAAACTTTACACGCCGCTCTCAGTTCATGTGTCTTTATCTACACTCTTTGTAAATGTATATGTTTGTTAGTGTGTGTGTATGTGTGTGTTTGAGCTTTTTACTTACTAATGATTTCTCATTTCGCTTACGGTATTTTCTCTGTGTTATTTGCGCTTTTTGTCTTACTCTGCGTTTTACAGAACCAAAACCTTCAACCGTTCAACTCGCCCGCTCGACAGCTTTGTAAGCCTTGAAACTGAGGCCAAATTACTCACTGCCGTTGTTGTGGATTTTCCTCATTTCGCTCGCTTACTCAACAACGGCAAAAGCAGCAACAACAGAAGGAATAACGACTGTAATACAAGTAGCAAACGAAGAGAAGGAAATTAAGCAAAAAGCGCAAAGATTTATTTCGCTTTGATCAAAATTAAATGAATTGATTTTAATACGCCCCGTGGGCAAGATATTTTCTACGCTGGCCAAATGAAAACGCATAAAAAGGTGGCTGCTTGGGAAACGATGTTTGCACTGAAATGCTAATGGGCGTGCCCACCGCCCATTACAATTGAGTGAACGTCTGCGTGTGTTTGTGTGTGTGTGTGTGTGTGTTGGTGGGAGAGCAATGAAAGTGACTTTAGCTACAGCTTTAGTGAGAGTCTGAGGCATTAAAGATACACAATAAATTCTGGTTGAGTTAAGCACTTGGTACAATGTGGAGAGTGGCGATAAAATGTTAAATAAAATCTCGACTAGAACTAAATTTAAGAGCACAGCACCAAAATAAGAATTTAATCATAACACTTAAGTGCCTACCTTAATCACTTTAAATTTAGATAATTTAAAGTGTCTAGACTCGTAGAGCACTTGCAATTATTGTTAACGATCCCATTTAAAATGCTAGAATTGTTATTCACTTTGTTTTCGGGACAAATGAAAAATAATTTGTCAGTTTATTTCTGTGTTTTTTGCACCCTTTTCATCTTGATTTTGTTACAATTTTCGTTCCCATCGAACGACAATTTGAACACAAAAAATATTTGTTTCCTTCTAGCTATATTTTTTGTTCGCTTTCGTGTCAAATGAAAAGTTAACATTTCATTGCCCAATTCAGTTGACATTTGGCAGTCGCAGTTGCCGTCGAATTCGAATTCGCATAGAAAATGAGGTTCACAATTCACATTGGGTCCCTACGCTTTTGCTTGCCATCGCATTGCCAGAATTCTGTCTATTTTTTGTTAGCAGAAAACAACAGCAACTCGATTTCCAAAAATTCAGACATTTGACAGCAGCGTCGCTGCATTTGTCGCCCTTTTGTCTGTCATTTTGGTCTCCGCTTCCTTCACTCAATAAAAGTGTCGATTTACAGATCGCCACACCAGCAACCCACATCGCTGTGTGCCTATGGGGTACTCCCATCTCTCCCTTCCTATTCCACTCTTCCTTTTGTACAATTTAAATTTCATGCATTTTTCATTAATGCCGGAAAATAAAGGATGACCAGTCGACTTGGTTCGATTCGAAACCATTTGATAGCTCCACAACGACGTGCTTCGTATGGAGAACTGGCAACTGAGCCTTGGTCCATCTTAAATGCCCATCTATTTTACTGCCAAAAGCATATAACAAAACACAAGCACAAAAACTTGAGCACAGTGTAGCTTCAGTTACATTTGCTTCTCGTGTCTAGTTGTTTGTATCGATTTTGAGTGTCGCTTGCCATTCAAATGGCTTTTATTTCGCATTTACGTCCGGAGTATACACACACACTCTCTCTCTCTTTCTCCAGACTCAATTTGACTTGACTTAAATCCCGATTCAGCCACAGAGTCCGCTCTTGCCACACTCCACTGTGCTTTCGTCGCTGACTTTGGCACGTTTTAATGCAACAGCAGCGACTCTTGTGACTACGTGTGCAGTTTTCCTATAACCCCTTATCCCCGTACAGGGGCTGGGCATTGTTTGACTTGTTTTGTTGTGTTTTTCCTGATGGAATTTTAGAGCAGAGCCTGTGCGAGATGGTCGCCACTTTTATGAGTTGTGCGTGTTCGCATTTATTTTCTCCTAATTGTTAGCCCCAACCAATACATGCTAGTATGTAAATAATAATTTATGAAAATCCAAATAGTTTTAAAAAGTACACCCCTTACCCCATCCCATTCGTCCACACATTTCCCTTGGGTAAAGTAAACAACAGCCAAAAATACAAATATAATGCTAAATAAAAACAGTTTGTAGGTAAATAAAGCATGGACTAGTAGAGATTCTGGACTGTGGAACATCCAGCCATGGACACAAGCCATAAAAAGTGCTAAGTAAACACATGTGTGACTACTTCCTCCTCTCCCCCTGCTAACAGCCCGCAAAATGAATGCCTGCACATAGTGTAAACACATAAATTTATGCATTTTCAATGGAGAACTGTTAGCATAAATTTACGGCCAAAATAAAAGAAAAAATGCCAACAAAAAAAAAAAAGAAACGTTAACAGCACTGGGACTGGGTCGTGGCTCTGCCTGAGACGGAGGTTGGGAGAAAGAGGGGCGTGGCAAAAGTTGAGGTTTGAGGCTGCCAAAGCCAGCAACAACATGAGAAAAGCCAAATGTACTCAACACAAAAAGAAAAAAAACAGAGAAAAGCGTAACAAAACAAAACAAAGCAGAAATAGCGTTAAAGCAACGCAAAGCAAACAGTCAAAAGCTCGACAAAAAAAGGCAAGGAAAAAAGAAAATGCAAACAAACAAACAAAAAACAAACAGTGCAAAAAGGCAATTCACCAAAAAAACACTATCCATGGGTCAGATGGTTACAGGAGGGAGAAGGGATGATAGGGGAGTTGAGACGGAAATAAGAGGTCAGGGGTCAGTTGGGGTATGCGGATGAGGGACGAGAAGAAAAACTTCAAGCATTTGACTGCAAATTTTGCAAGCTTTAAAAGGGTTCACACAAATCCAATCATTGAATCAATAAACGGCGACAAGTGCCACAGTATGTTGGTATTGGTAAATGGGTGTGTGTGTGTGTGCCGGGGTGTGTGTCTGTGTAAGTGTGTATTTGTGCGGTCGCTAACTGCTGCCAATTGCAGCATACAAAATTGTAGACAGCGAAATGCGCAATGATTGCGTTTTCGTCACATGCACAACTTGTGTGTATGTGAGTGTGTGTGTGTGTTTGAATATATGCTTGTCCTGCTGTGTGCATGTCCTGGCATTCATTCCATCCGTTTGCATACGAAAACCGCTTGTTAGCAGCTGACACAACGCAGAACCCGTTGCCGTGAAACATTCTCAATTTTTAACTGACCGTGGACGAGTTTTCGTAGCGAAAAGCAGCGATAGGCTTTGATAAATCAACGGGAGCAAATTTAAAGATTATGCTTTTTTCATGCAAGGATAGTAAAATTTCTGTTAAAAAAAGGAATACGTGTCTTTGGGACAGTTGATACACTTGCTGGACAACACTGCGTATGAGTAATGTTTCAATATAGATAGCTGAATATTTACTCCTTTTACTCAATGAAAAATCTTCAATTTCATTCATCTGATATATGGTTTTTACGTTTTTTTACTCATTTCCAATATAATAGACCAATTCATTTCTTGTTGCTTGGATTCACCACAGAAATGCACTTGAAATTTAGGTATAATCCCGCAAGTCTTGCCCTTTAGGCGGTATCCTCTCACTCACGACTCAAACTCTTGCTAGAAATAGAACTCGAACTAGTGGCAATAAACAGCAGTAGCCAGGAGACAAGGGGATGTGTCAAATTTGTAGTGATGGACGAAAAGGTAGCACAAACATTTGGCTAACGAAGAGTCGAAAAAGTCAAAACGATGCAGGAAATGCCATTGAAAATAGTTTAAAATAGCAGCAGGAAAAAAAATAGACAGAATGGATATTGAGCTAAGCCAGTTGCGCTCAGCAGCTTACCAAAGGGAAGCTTTTCTGTGCCACATCTCCTAAATTTCTTGCTCTTCTTCGAGTTTCTCTGTGTATATTTGTGTACCGCATGCACTTCCGACTGGTTTTCTTTGCGTCTGCTCATCCCTGGCTTAAATTCTATTTGCTCACTCGCTCGCTCGCTTGCTGAATGCTTATGGAAATCCGCATGATGATTGCATATCCTTGGCTGCCTGAAAACGGGGACACTGCCATATACCTAATTCCGTTGGCGTTGGTGGAAGCGGGTGAAGAGCCGAAACTTTGTGTTCATTTGGTTGGTTCGTCACGTTATTTTCTTTTAGCTTTCAAGCTGACAAAACTTTTACTTTGCTCGGGTTTTTCCTATTTTCCTTGGCGGCGGCTTCGACTACAACTCTGACTACGACTGCGACTCCGGCAGCTGCTGCTGCTGCTTCTTCGGTTACTGCTGCGTCCTGCCAAAGTGTTTCTCTTCTTGCATTTGAAGAGCTTTTTCTTAATGTCACTTATGCATAAGTTCCTATGAGTTTGCCCACACACACACAGCCACACACTTACATATATCCTGATCCAGGCGGGAGTTCGCTTATGTTTGCTTGCGGATAAGTGCAACGAGCACGACACACGCGTCCTAGTCGTATGTGTGTGTGTGTATTTTGGTGCATGTATTTGTATATGAGACTAACTTGACGGCACATCCTCTGTGGGGATTTACAAGTGCTTAGTTCTATGTCGCAAAAAAACGCTTTAATATTATTATATTTTCTTTTCAATGCACTTGGCATTTTCACTGCTTGCTGTTGGCTTTTCTTTCTCAGCTGATTTTAGCCTTTCACTAACTGAAAATTAAATTAAATTAAATTAAATGAATAACTGCTGCTGTCAAAATAAGATACAAAATACGACGAGCAGTCGAAATCCAAAAGGAGCAATACAAATTGACTACAATGCGGAATTAAAGATGCTGCCTACGACATGAGCATCATAAATAAGCGACACACAGAAACGCACACCCACACACACACATAAGTGTACACCCTGATGTATTACAAGTGTTGGCATTATTTACTTAAGTCTCAGCTCTATTTTTGCCGCTCCAAAAAGTCAATGTCTACTTTTGTTGTTGCTGCCGCAGCTATTAGTGCAACAGCAACAACAACAACAATAACAGTGACAACAACAATGAAAATACTAAGAGAGACCATGAAGAAAACATTAAGACACAGCATGCGTTACTTACTGTTTCTACACACACACACACTCACTTGGAGCCATCTACATGGACATGGACATGGCCTCGTGGCGAAACTGTGTGCTGGGCGCAAGAAGAAGGAAAGAAAGAAATATAATGCCAACATAACATTTAATCCAAGAAATTCCATATCGTAGTCAGTGGGGAAGCAACAACAAAAACAACAGAAACAACAAAAAGCACAGTCTAGAAAAAAGTAAACATTACACAGTGGTTCCAAGTTTGCACATCCACAGACAATAAGAATGCTAAACAGAAAGGCATATTAATGAATAATTATATGAAAGTGTTAATTAATTTACTTAAAGGAAGTTTTATTTACAAAATTTTAACTTAAATAAAAAGGAAAAAAATGTTTAAAACTGTCCCAATTTTATAATGCAGAAAACGCACGTCATTTTATTAAATATTAAAAGATTTTAGAATTAGGTACCAAAAGGCGTCTACAACTGACAAAATTATATTTAAATTTCAAGTGTAATTGATAGACTTGAGTTTTAGCTTTGTAGACCGATTGTAAGCACTGTTCAATCTTGTGCAATTGTGTTCGCTCTCATGTCTAATGCTTGGATGATCATTGCAATGGTCTTCTGCTCAGGCAACATAATGTTTATTTCCACTGTGCTTATCTGGCCTCAGCCAGAGCTGGGACATCAGCTCGACTTTCTCTGGCTGCGTCGCACTTAAATTGCGCCCAGGAAAATAGAAAAGCGCACCAGAAGCCAACCAGAAACCAGAAACGAGCAACGAGAAACGTTGCCGTGCTGCCAAATGCTCTCGTACTTTTAGGAGCCAAAGCATAAAAGCCGCTTGCGAACTACGAATGAGCCAGCGGAAGGAAGAAATAATCATAAAAATTATTTCATCACACACACACACACAGAAACACATGGACACATAATGCACATGTGTGTGTGTCGGCTTGTGTGTGTGTGGCAAGATGGTGATCATAATGTTGCAAGCCAACGAATGTTAAGGCGTCCGCTGGGAATTTTCCTTTACTTTCGATGCCAGCGCAAAAATGTTCACTTTAATGACCTGACGCTGGCAGACTTTTTAATTTTCGTGCTTCATAATTTTCTATTTACCAAATGCCACTCCCCCACACCGCCCCTCGCTCCACACCACCTTTCTCGCACTTGCTGTGTGAAAATATAAAAAAAAAAGGAATTTGATATCCCGTCGTCATTTTTAATACCTTCTGAATGCGGCTAATGAAACCTTGTGTGTCTCGCTGTGCTCTGTTATTTCTAAATAACATTTAATACACACATTTCTCCGCTCACTCTATTTACAGGTAAGCCATCTATCTCTCTATTCTTTCGAATGAATTTTGTGTTTAAAAAATTATGTTTTGCTGTTAATCCAAAGGTCTGATGTCTGGAAGGTCTGAAAGGTGAAATGACATAAAGAACGGCATGAGTTGTCCCATTAAATTGTAGTAAATTTGAATCCGAATCCGATTATTTTGGCACGTGGCTTTGGCCTGTCTTTGGCTTGTCTTTGGCTTTGGCCTTGGTGACATTGAGGATCTCATTAACATTTAATTAAGCCATTTTCACTTTCGTTATTTCACATTCAGTTTCGTTTTCGTTGTCGTTTTGTTAATGAAATGAATTTGCTTAGCCTAAGGAGAAAGAATTGTTTCTTTTGTGCTTCTGTTTTGTCTCTTTGGTCAAGCGAATTGTCATTGATTTTGTTACTTAATCTGCTTAGCCAGGCCAATTGACAACTTGACCAGTTGTGCTTACCTTTGTGCAGGAGTTCAAGTTCGAGTTCGAGTTGGATTGTGAGCGGGAGATCTCGAGTGTAGCATTAAATCGAATTAATTTGAGGTGCCATCTCACCGTTGAGTTGACCCAGAGAAAATCTTCTTCTGCCAAACGGACCCTTGACGCGCCTTTTCTGTGTTGACCAAAACGAATGGTCATTTGACATTTGTCGACAAAACGTTTACATTAAATGTTTTGCCATTTCTTTGCCTTGTTTTTGGTATCATTCTCCTCCTTTCGTCTTTTGGCTTGTCCTCTTTCAATGTCTTCGTCTTCGTCTGTCTACAGCGACATTCTTGAAATTGTCCGCATTGCCCTCTCGCAAATAGAAAGCAGAGATATTGTGACAACAACGAGTCGAGAAAGGAATGAATTCAGAGGGAATTGTTAAAGGATGAAGAGACAGGGGATAGAGGAGAGTCATTCTCAAGTTAAGACATTGCCGTTGACAAGTGTTTTCAGTTTCAGTTTCAGTCGACGCCTGAACATATAAGATTGGCTATATTTATGAGCTGTAAATGCATTAAAGATGTTCCATTTAAAAGCTTTTAAAGTTTTGAAGCAAATTGATGTGCATTTAACATTAAAACAGACGTGTTAAATTGGCAAATGGCAAATGTCAAATGGGAAAAATAGACCACATTTTCATTAAATTTCGTGTACATTTGCACATTTGTCGAAATTGAAGCAAGAAATTCAATTAAACATATCAGACTTTTCGACTTTTCGACTTGGTTTCTCCTTTTTTAGGATACACATATCAAAAATCACTCAATTTAGCATTTTCTGCTGTTTTCTGCAAAAACCACACGCTCCATTAAACGGCAAACAAATGTGAAAGCCAGCAAATTCGCATACCGCTTGCCACATGCCACACGCCGCATGCCGCATCCCACATCCCCCAAAATGCCATCGGTCTCAATGTTTGTAAGTAAATTTTTTAATTTATTGCATAAAATGTTGGAGGTTTCAATGCTGGCAAGCCACAAAAGCCAAAGAAATTGTTTCAATTTGTCATGACAATTTCTTTGAAAAGTGCGCCAGCTACCACACCCCCCCTAGGCAAACAAGTGACAAAAGGGGCGTGGCAGTGCCAGCAATGAGAGCGCCGAATTCAATTTAGGTTTTAACCGTCATCGTCGTCGGCCTCGTCGTCGTTGCTTCCTTTGGCAATTTCCAGGAATTCAAAATAGGGAATAGGTCTATGTCGTTGCCTGTTTATTTGCTTTGATGTAATTTGCAATTTTCACCTTGGCACAGTGAAAGAAGCGCCCGTCGGAAGGAAGGAAATTGTCGAATGCGTGGCTATTATCAGAGCAACGAGGGACTGAGAGTTGACAAATCTGAGGCGCCTTCCAACAAATGGCATTAAAGCGAATGTCGAAGCTGAAGCTGAAGCTAACGCCTTGGGTTTTGGGTTTTTGGGTCGTAATGCTTCGCTGGTGCCAAGTACTGTGCTCTTAATAGGCAAATGAAGGCATGGCACTGCAGTTTGGCAAGAGTTTCGCACTCACTCGTAAATCTGATATTTCCCAAAGCCATGACATAAATAAATAAATATTTAATGGAAGCCTCAGCAGCAGAAGCTGAAACAGCAGCCGCAACCGCATCTAGAAAGGATGTATCCTCATTACGGCTCAAAAGTGATCGCTATCTAAAATGAGGCTGCCAAGTAATTGGTCCTATCCAGTTGTGGTTACATTCACACATCCTTGAGGAGCACAAGGCATTCCCAAGCAAATAGGACAAATTAAAATTGCACAAGCTACTGATTGATACAAACAATTGCGGTTATCCGTTGCCAATTAAATCAAGTGCTCAACTCGGTCTCCAAGGACATTCCCGCTGGTCTTGGGCCTGTTGCACTAAACGCTTCAGCAATTTCATGTCAATCTCAGGCCAAAATTATTGTAGAACATAGGGAGAAACTACACTGGGAAAAATTTGTTATACAAAGTTATGTCTTTAGTATGGAAAAGTCATGTTTCAATATTTATACAAACTAGTGAAAGAACTACTGATTTTTAAGAGTATAAATAGAAGCACTGTGAAAGAGTAATGGTGAGAGAGTCCCAAAATTCAGAACTGACAAACAACGCGACTTAAAGGGGATCCCAGGACCTTGGCTAAGTGCAACAAAGGAGCAAATTGAAAGCCTGTACATGCCCCAACTCAGTGGCCAAAACAAAAGCAAACGCCTGAACCAAACGAAGGACAATAATAAATCTTCTTCTTGCAGGCAGCAGCTTCGATGATGATGCGTCTTTAAGCCGCTTAAGTCTGCGTCTGCTTCTCGTCCCTTTTGCCACAGCTTTTGCCGCTTGCCTTGTGATGCAATTTCCGCTGCGCCGTCGAAACGCATATTAGCCGCATGTCCTTGAGTCCTTGGGTGTCGTTGAGACGGAAGTGGAAGCTCGCACAAACAGCATCAGGCAACGTGCAGCAGACAGGCGGAGGCGGAGATAGAATAAAGACGGCGAGGAGGAGCTGAAGATGCAACTGATGACTGGGCGCCGTTCGCGGATGTAACGAAATGATTGGATTATTATTATTTTATTATTTATTGAGACGCTTGGGCAACTGCTCTGGCTACCAGCAAAAGCAGAAAAAAGGAAATTCAATGATTTTGTTTTCGTTTTTTTTCTAATGTTTTTCTACCTTTTTCTTTTCACAGTTTTTCGTTTGGGTTTATTCTTGTGTCGCGTGGTCCCTTCTTGGTCTGGCTCAAATGGCAACCAGACATGCAAGTGGCTTTGAATCTTTGCCGGGCGTTTTGTAATTGGCGCCTTTATCTCGTCTACCGCTGCCCAATTAAAGTTAGTTCGCAAAGTAATTAAGACGATTATGTGGCGTTCAAGTATCAATAAGGGCCAATTAAACAAGTAGTCGTAACGATTGTCTTCTTTCTCCTTTATTTTATTTTTTTGATTTCGATTTGGATTTTACTTAAGTGATTGCTTTCTGAATAAGCAAATTGAAAAGACATTAAGCAATTTAAAAACATGTGTAGAAATTATAGATTCCGACATGATGAGTTTTCAGAAAATTAATTTGAAAAGTCATAGGAACAGGAAGAAGAAGAATTGGCAAAAGTTGAAGTTAAAGTGAAAATTTTGCAGTCGATGCGTAGTGCATCAATCAAGCAACTTTTGCCCCTTGCTAATGAACTTCAATGTGCATCTACTAATTTGAAAGTCACTCAGCTAAATCCGCCTTACCACGCCTTCATCCCTCAAACCTCCTTCGGCAGCAAGTACATACACAACTGAGCCAAGTTGAGAGTCAGAGTTAAGTCTCTAGTCTCAGTGCCAAAAAGTCAAATTTTAATCTGTGATGTGGCAAAAGTTGATGAAGAAAGTTCAGTTTCATTTCGTTTCATTTTGACTGTGCCACATGTTGAGAGATGAGTGCACATTCACATACACACTCACAAACACACACATACAAACTGCAGTTTTCTTATGTACTTGGCTTGTAAATTCACTCGCGTCATTGGCAAAAGTAACGCGCGATTTGCTTTTTACAAATGAAAAGGAAAGAAACGAAGAAAAAGAAAAGAAAAACTGAAATCAAAAGTATAAAATAAATAAATCTTGTAGTTGTAGGAATTGAAGAGAGGGAAAGGGGAACAGTGACGTTGGTGCTAAAAAGCATTTGTTATCGCAGCAGCAACATAAATTCACTTTCGTAATTATTTCTCGCATTAGTAGCTGAGGTGGAGCTAGAGCTAGAGCAGTTCCAACTCAAAGATCCAGTGAAATGAATGGACGTTGCTGGGGATTATTTGTTAACAGTATAGTCCACTCTCTCATACACACCCCAAAGCATATATGCACACACATACACATACACATACACACACACAACTTTAAAATTGAATCAATCATTCTCACTTTGATGCACATCAGCAACAGAAGCTGCCCTCAGCTGCTGCTGCAGTTTTAGCTAAAGAAAATGATTTCTTCCCACTCTCTCTTCCTCTCTCTGTGAGTGTGTAGGGGTTTTGGGTGTAGGGAATTGGTCTGGTAGCATAAGCTGTAACTATAAACAAGCAGCTTATGTGTTTTAGTCGTTCGCTCGTTCTCAACGTCATTCGGTTTGCTTCAGCTTCATCTTTTGCGCAGGGTGTTAATTTTTGTTGGTTTATGAAGTCTACTATGTCACCCTTTCCCTCCTTTCCACTCTTTTTATCCCTACGCCACTTAATGTAGCTGTTGTTGTTCTTGTTACAGGAATCCTCGTCTTTTCTTCTTCGGCTTGCTTAAACACTTCTGGCACGGCAGCTGTGCTCAGTTCTAACGAGCAAAAACTAATAAATCCCCACGAAAATGGCTGCGGAAACGGAAGCCGTGTGTTCTGCTGTTTTTCCCAAAAGCAACAGAGAAACAACAACAGCAGCAAAGTCCGAGTACAAGTCGGAATCCCAAGTCCAGGGCCAGGCCCAAATCCAATAGCAGGCCCAGAAACAAACCCAAACCAAACCCAAATCCAAAAGTGAAACCCAATTCATAGAGAGGCCTGTCTTACCCATGTCTGTGATGTGTTTTCTTGCTTAATTCTTATTATTATCCCAAGCATTATTATTATTATTGTTGTTGTCTTTTACAGATTTCTTTCAGCTACTCTATATACTGCCTCTGTGTATATATATTTATTTTGGTTTTTTTTCCTTCTTGCTGTTTTCTATCTGTAGCTTCTTCTTTTATTCATTCGCCTTGTTCTTTAGCACTTCTTGTCTTGTCTTGTCTTTCATTCTTTGTTGAACGTGCACGTTCGTGTTGCTTATCGTTTGCTTGTATTATGATTGCCGTTGCCATTGTTCACCATTGTCGTTGTTACAGTTGTTGTTGTTTTTGTTATTGTTGTCATTGTTGTTGTTGCCATGCAATAGTTCATTTTAATCTACAAACAGGATAATGCAAGAAGGATTTCGTAATGTGGCCTCAACGTTTTCTGTGCCTTAGCCTTAGTCATTGCTCCAATAGACTCCCCTCTCTCTCTCTCTCTCTCCCTCTCTTCTTCTTTTCGTCTCTTTGTTTTCTCTATCGCCTTGCTTTTTATTAATACATAACTCAACAAATTTACGCCTTTCCCTCCAAAAATTTTTAGCTGCTTTGCCATCGTTTGTTGATTGTGAAAACTTTGCGCTGAACTTTGAAGTCGTATAATAAATTTCATCGCCGTTGATTGCTTCAAATTTTTTTGAAACTAGCCAAAAAGTTTTTCGCGTTCTTTAAATAATAGTTTTCACTTTCTGCTTCTTTGTTATTATTCATTCTCTTCTTTATTGTAGTTTTGCATAATTTTAAGCAATAATATGTTTATTAGAGCAGGACCCAACCACCCGTCTGCCTTCCCTCTCTCTCTTCCCTTTGTATCTCTCTTTTGTCCATTGATGCGTTGCATCTCGCTGTGGAAATGTTTCGTTAACTTGGCTTTGCATAGAGGATTTATCTTTTTAAGCAGCTTGCCACACAAGTTAATTGCTCTGCTGCAAGTTAAGAAATTAAGCTGTGGCCACTTTCAGTCGTGCTTGCCACATCTACGTGCCACAGAGTTACTCTAAAATCATCGTAAATGTTTTTCGTGTTTAAATTTGCAACTTTTCAATGCTTCAAAAACAAATTTGGTTTTACTTATGTTATTATAATTAATTCTTTTAATTTGTATGCTGATAATGCACTTTTAAATTTAAACAAATCCTTGAATTACAGCTTTAAATTGTGTATTCGTTTAAATTGTTTCGATTTTTGATGCTGAATCCGTAAAGTTGCTGCGAAGAGTGTGTGAAACTCATTGAATGGTTGCTCCCAAAAGGCATTCGAGAAATAAATAGAGGGAGAAACAGAGAAAGAGTAAGAAGAGGGTAGATAGATAGAGAAAGAGTAGAGAACGACGAATGGTCATTGGCCAATGCAATTGGCAAAAGTTGGACAGCAGTTAAAAATAAAAAACAAAGTGCAAAACTTTAGTACAACTGTATGAGTGTATGTGTGTGTATTTGGGTGTGTGCGTACTAGTGTGCGAGTGTGAAACAACAAAAATCTAATTGCGCACAAAGTGAATTGATGTCGTTGCCAAGCGAAAATGAATGGATGGAAATGGGAATGGGTTTTGAGAGTAGAGTTGGGAATGGGAATGGATTTGGGATTGCAGATTCGTGCTGCGGGGAATCAGACAGAACAGTACTGTTAAGGACCTTCCATATCTGGGGTGGAGGGAAGGCCTCTCGAGTGTTTTATTAAGCGCATGTATCCAATTTCGTAGCGGGACTCAAGTGGCCGGACGGCACAAGGACGCGAAACGAGGAACGAGGGACTAAGGACGCTACTAATTTATGGCGCTCCATTAAAACTTGAGTTCAATTGCCAAAAATTTCATAAAATTTTTATTTAAAAAGCAACAACTAAAGCGCATAGCCAAATAGAAATAAAAGCAAATGAGAGACAGTGCAGGGGAAGAGGCACAGAGATAGGGGCAGAGAAAGAAAAAAAAAAGCGAAATATAAATATAAAATATAAGAGAGATGCGCAATCAAGTTTATTACGTACTCGTAGTCGCCGCCCTGATGGCGCCTAGCTTGGACCCCCCTTCAAGCCTTTGCAAGGCTGCACTTTGGCCATGTCCCGTACCCATTCCTCCTCCCCATCTTTCCACCAACCTCCTTGTTTCCGTTCCCAACTCTCACAACAAGCTCGCCCCCCCCCTGCGCAGTTCATTTGAGGAAAATGAAATAAATTTAAATATATTTTTAGTGCATTTCGCATAAAACAAAAAGATGCCTCGCAGTGCTGCTGCTTGTCCTGCTAAAAGCGGACTAAGGACAGCTCCTGCTGGGCTGTTGGGATGCTGGGATGTCTGTCTGCCTGGGTTGTCCTGCGTTGCTGTTGGTTGCTCGTTTGCTGGGCCATGGGCCAGCCTTCTTTATTTTCCGGCTTTTTGGCGTCTCAGCTTTTGCGCCGCCTTTTATTGTTGTAGTTTTTCTCTACGCTTCACTCTGCCATTGTCTCTGTTTACTTATTTACTTTTGCGCTTTATTATTCTCCATTAACTTGACAAAATGAGCAGAGAGCCAACTGTGCTTGCCACTTGCCTAATACCAAATTGAAGCAAAAAGTAAACTGATTAAAATAATCATAAATAAATAAATAAAAGCACAGTCCTAAGTCTCAGGCCGTTTTAGCCAGTTTCTAAATAAGCCTACCTGCTGTTGACCTAGTTTTAGAATTTTCGTTTCCCCAATTTAACTACGTAGATTAACAATCAGTGGAAACACTTTTAGCTCTACTTCTAGGCAACTCAATTCCTCAGACAAATCAAAATCTGAATCCACAGTCAACTAATCTGCTCATCAGACCTTGACAAGAAACCAAAACGCTCATTAGACTCTGCGAGGCAATTTCTAAAAAAATCTTTTTATTTTCTTTGGTTAACAAAAGCGAAAAAAGGGATCTTCATGTATTATGCATTTGGCGTGGCAAAAGGCTTAAAACGAATGACAAAACAATGTTGTTCTTGTTGTTCTTGCTTTGTCGTCGCAATTGTTGCGAATTCTTAGCGCCTTAAATGAGTTTCTGCTCTGATTGTGTTTAATTTTGATAATGTCGCCTTCTCTTGTCTCGTTTCTCTCGCTTCTCGTTCCTTGTCACTCTTGCCTTACTGGCGGACATGTGGAAAACCAAAAGCTGTGCGGGAAATGAAACCAAAACGACATTTCCATTGAGCATGTGTTAACTCATATGCCAACAACGAGTGTTGTCTTTGTTTGAATGTATGTTTATCTGTCTGTCCGTCTGCCTGTCTATTTGTCTGTATGTATTGCTGTGTGTGAGCGTGTATCCGGGGGGCAATTGCTCTTAGGGCAAGCCAATTAGACGCTTACGAGCTGCACAAGAACTAAGACTAGGATAGTACTCAGCTGTGAGCTCTTGTCTTAGTCTAATTCCCAATGTAATGTAAATTTCATTCCATTCAGAGTACAGGCTTTGTATGCGTGTATGAATGTGTGAGTACGTCTCTTTGCGTGTATGAGTGACCAACTTTTCAGGTTTAATTAGCTGCCGGCTAGTTAACTTGGTCTGCACTTCAGCTTACATCCATCCAAGTGCATTCCATTTGCTGCTTCGCTTCTTGGCCCACAATTTGTGCACGGACTCGCATGTTATTTTGCCTGCATGCACCCAATTAAGAGATTTGCCCTCTGCCACGCCTCTTATCGCCATTTTATCTACTTTTTTTTTTTAATTTCTTCCCTCTTTCGCAGTGCAAGAGGATTGGCAAGTTTTTAAGTGAAAAATACTCAGCGCAATTTTACTTATTTAGTACGAAACTGCAATTTACGCCATGCATCTGCATATAAAATGCATTTTTTTTGCTGCGGTACGCCCACTTTTTGCACCAACTGTACACACACCCAAACACACAAATACAGAGACAGTCTTATTATTTATATGTCTATGTGCTTGCAAGTGTGTGTAAGTGTATGTGTGTACCTCTCTCAACTACTTTTTTATGTACTGGATAGTGAGGTTGCCCAAAAAAAAACGGAGAAAAAACTGAAAAATGGGAGGAGAAAATGCAAATAGCATAAAATACAATGCCGAAGTGCCTCCTCAAGCTGCTCCCTACTCTCTACGTCCTTCTCGACTACACTTGCGCCCCTTTGCAGCCATTGGCGCCCTTCATCTCCTCTGCATCTCTGTCCCTTCCACCGCTTTTTCACTTAGCTCCTTGCTGTGGATTTTTGTATATTTTAAATGCATTTTCAACCAGCACAAACATACACTCAAACTCACACACACACGCACACTGAACTCTCGCTGGCTCATACCATAAAACGTTGCATACTTTTGGGCCAATACACAAAAAAATCTTTGCCAAAAAGGGTTTCTCTTTATTTGCTTCTCTCTGCTGTGTTTTATTTTAATTTTTTTGGTGTCTGCGCTTCCTTAACATTTGATTAATGAGTGCACGACGCGTTGGCAGTTCATGTTTGGCGCACTCAGAGCGACCGGCTTAAGTAGATAGGGACAGGAGCTAGCTGTAAATAGTGCGCATACGCAGTGTAGGTCTTTAGCCCTAGTATTATGTCACCATCGATTGATCGTAGCTTAAGCATCATCTTAAGTTACTAAATGAGGGCAACAAATAAACTTCAGAAAGTTATGACACAACAAGAAAATTAATTAAAAGCAAACAGTTTGCTCCAATATGAATGGATTCATTGAATCAGATACTTCAATGCTTTAGTATACAAAATGCTTAAAGTTTTAAAGACATTCATGACTTTCTTGTGAACACTTGCCCACCCTCGTGGGTTATTTCAATTCAATAGCAATGGTGCCGTCTGTGAATGGTCCTGGGCAAAGGCAGTCAGCGTTGTGGCCACATTGAAAGCCAGCACAGAAATTGAATTGTAAGTAAGGCGAACAGAAAAAAAAATGTATATATATATATATGTATATACACAGAAAAGAAGAAAAATGCCGTCGCATAAATACGATAGCAAATAAAAAACATAAACTATGACCCGCTCAAATGGCAACCAGAGTCTGGGCCGGCAAACGAGGAAGCCCCAACATCAATTTTGGGATTAAGGACACTGATTTGATATACTTTTTATTACCGTTAAGTATAAGTTGACAAAATGCCGCCACTGTCGGCAATTTAATATGGCAACGACTATCGAGCGGTTGAAATTTAAAGCTCCATTGTACTGTGTAGACTCGTACTTGTTTCTGGTACTCGTGTTTCATGAAAATAGAATCGGCACTCTCTTTCTCTCTCTTTCTTTGGGCTTCTCTCCAGTCATTAGCTGCGCACCATTAGCGCCGGCGACAGTCAACCAAGAAACTCCTCCCACCCATCTACCTCCCCCTCACCTCTAACCACGAACTACCAACTCCAACCCTCGACTTGCGCTATGGCCCAAAATCGTGGCTCGTTATTATGGCTGATAACATTTTTACGATGCCGACAATGACATGACATGATTTTCTTCTATTTTTTTTTTCCTTTTTGGTTTTTTTGATGTTTTCTCTCTTATTCTCGCTTTCTCTCTCTCCCTATCGCTGTTCCTCTTTTCTCTGTGTGTGAGAATGTCTTGGATTCTTTTCAGCGCTTTCTCTGATGCTGATGTTCACTGTCAGGGGACAAAACGATTTTTTATGCCACCAAAATGACGCAGTTTTATTGCGCCTTGGACAGATTCCCTTCGACTTTGCCCTCTCTCTTTCCATCAGATTTTTCCTTCTTCCTTTACTTGCACGCGCCGAGATTTTCATTTTTAAATCATTAAAAATGGCTCATAAATTTATTGTTAAAGTAGCCAAAGACTCCGGTTGAAAGCAAAATGAAAATATGCCTTCCTGGAGCTTATGCTTTCATACAATTCAATAACATTTGGACCAGACAGACAAAAAGGAAAATACTGTTTTCCTGCAATTGAAAAACATATTTTTCCTAAGAAAATAAACTTAAAACGACCATAAATAAGTCGTACTTTAACTCAATATAAACATGAGAAGTAAACTCTCTGCTAATTGAGAGCTATTGAGACAACTGCGAAAAGAGCTCAGCTTAGTAATAACTAAATAGCTTATGCATAAATTAGCAACAAATTATTACAGCAATAACAAGAACTGTAACAATAAAACCGACTGGAGGGAGAGCAGTAACATGTGTATTAAATATTATGTAATTAATTGGCATTAAAAGCAAAAACACTAACAATACAAGAGCAGCCAAGAGTAAGAGTATGATTGAATAGCAGATACTCTGCACAGCATTGTATTTAATTATTTTATAGAGTATTTCCGGAAGCTTTTGGGTTAATCAAAAACACTTTATTAGATCCAAATTACATTATTGCAAATTATTATAATTCAGACTATACTCGTACACAGGCATAGCCGAATAAATAGCGAAAAAACTGGTTAGCTGAAATCCAAACAAACCACAATATTCAATATGCCACGAGTGGTGCTTACCCCAAACTTATCGACAAACCACCCGATCCACATTTTGCTTTTGAGTGGCTGCATGCTCAGGCTTATGTATTATTAATGAATGGGCGTGTGCATGTGTGTGTATATGTGTGTGTGTGTATATAAGTAAGTGTGTGGTTGTATGTGAGTGTGTGTGGCTGCATAATTAATATTAAAAGTAGGCATTATGGCTATTATTTTAATTACGCGCACATCAAGTGAATAACAACACCGAAATAAAAGCCGCTAAGTTAGGAACAAAACTCAGGAGAAACTTAATTTGAGAATTGAAAAAAAGTAAATCGATGTAATGCTATTGTAATTACACACACACTACGTCTTCACACTCTTTCATGCAGTTAATCCTCAGAGTTAGTTCCGTCTACGAGTAAAACATCACAGTTTGTGGTTCGAATCCAAGTTGGTTGGATTAACTCGTTGCCAATCGATTGTTAAATGAATCCTCTGAGGTTGGCCATAAAATTTACTTACTACTCACTCGTTGGAATTAATGTTGCGGCTTTGCAATTGGTTTGCACGCGTCTTGAATTAATTTGAATTCTGTTTGGAAATTACTTAAATAGTTAGTTAATATAGATGTCAGTCTCTGTATCCAACAGTTAGTACGGTTTACTTCTTGGCCAAATTGTCACGTTCTCATCGTCGTCTTCGACAAATGTCGACATCTTCAATCAAATGTCGGTGTCAGGTCACTGGACGTCATGAAGTGCCTGGTAATTGCCAAACAAAACCACAAAAACTTGCACCACCCTTCCACATTCAGCAGCAACAGGAGGGTGGGTTTAAGAGGGAGGAGGTGTGGCGAGGGGTCTGTTAAATGCGTCATCAAATCGCCTTTGCATGACTTTGAGCCACTTAATGTTATTTGCATCCCATTGCGGCTGGCGACAAGTGAAGGACATTGACGTCGCCAGTTACGTTCCGTTGCATATGTCGGTCAGAAGCAGTGTGTAGTGGGGTGTGGCAGAGGTAAGGGAAGTGTGAGGAGAGAGGGACGGCATGTCATTATTATAATTTCTGTATTTGCACAAATGTCAGTCGTCGTCTCCAGCCCGTAAATTGCAATTGCCAACGATTATTGAATTTAGTTAAACAACGTTTGTCGTGGTCGACAACCGGTTTGTCCTCCTATCTGTCCCTCACTTCCTCGCTCTCCACAAATCTCTCTGCTATACCGATCTCTCTGCTTCTTTCCTGTCGTCCTTGCCTCTACCTCAACTGCTACGAGGAGCACCTAATCACCAGCTGTTGTATGCTTGTCAGTCGCCGCCTGTCGCCAGCACATTCGAATCTCTCTCTTCGCCCTCTCTACTGCGCTCCCTGCTCCTTCAACTCTGCCTTCCCCTCTCAAGCAGGACATCGCCTCGTCGGCTCATTGCAGCAGAACTTCCGGTGCGCTTGCGTATCAAAGTCTGTCTGCTTGTCTGATTGACTTCCGTTGTCTACGTTTGTCAGATTGTCAGTTTGGCCATTTTGGTTTTGACTCGAGTTGGACGGACAATTAGAATGAGATAGACAGAGAGTAAGAGTAAGAGAGAGAAAGAGAGACAGGGAAAATTGTAGATTGAATGAGGAATCTGCTTCAGTTGGCTGCTTTCTGCATTTATTTACACTTTAAGTGAATTGTTTGCTTGCGTTTTAACGCAAATGCAATTATGCGCTGCCAACAACGCAGCTGTCCACATTGCTGTTGTTGTTCTCGTTTTGTTGTTGCTTTTGCCATGCAAAATGAAAAGCGTGTTCCTACTAATGTAAGACCATTAGTATTTGTTGTATTAGTTTTGCACTCGCTCCCATTTCCTTTGCTATTTGGTCGAGTGGAAATAGTACAATGAGGAAAATTCTACTGGTAATTGAAGTGTTTGGGTCAAGTGTTCCATTGGCTTATACTATTGTGTGTAACTTTTGTTTCTAATTCAATGATGAGCTATAAATTGTATAAGAAATACGAAAATTGTGTTCAACCTCAACATTTTGAGCGTCATCAGTGTGCGATGAATTTCTATAAGAGCTTAATAATGAAATCGGATTTATTGGCAACCTCTAATTAAATTCAAGCGAACAGCAATTAGATAAGGGCAACAACCACAACAGTGTTAACAAACAAACACAGAGAAGTGGAGAGTATGAAGGAGACAGAGAGAAACAAAGGGATAAAGAGAGTGTGAGAGAGAGAGAGAGGAATACATACGTATGAATTGTAAATTTAATTTAATCAGACTTAAGTGCAGTCGCGATGTGTGTGTTTCTTTGTGTGTGTATGTAAGCATTACGCATACGCCACGTTGGTCAGGCAAATATTGAAACTCTGTAAGTGTGTGTGTGTGTGTGGCTTATACGCTTTGTGGCCAAACGGCAATAATTGTTAACAATTTATGAAAATGTCTAACTGGTGAACTGTGTATATAATTGTAGCAGCAACACGAGAATGGGAGCAGAGCCTCAACGGGTTCTTCTACTCAAATGGTCAACCGGGTCTGTCTAATTACAGAGAGAGCGAAGTTGACTGAAGTGCTTCGCTTGTCTTCTTCTTCCTACACGTCTCATGCAAAACAAATACAAATACAACAAATACAAGCACAAACAGAGACCAAGCGACCAACGAGTCGTGCAAATTGAAGCTGTCGTTGTAACAGTGGTAATGAATGGCTGTTGGTGTGCTGGTAGGCGTGGCACAATCGCACACAAATACAAACTCAAATAGAGACAATTAACAGCGATTAGAAGAGCCCATATAGGTAGAACTCACATGTCTTATATTCATTTAATTAGTGAAATCCGAAAGCATAAAAGCCAGTACCAACTACAGACAAGACTTGATGTTCTAATATCCTACAAAGATGATGATGCTGATGTCCTTCGATTCGAAACTTTGTTGACATCGATAGATATATACACACTCAAAGTTCCTGGTCATAAACTTATGGCTTATCAATCAACAGCAAGCGGGTGTGTCTGTGTGTGTGTGTGTGTGCGTCTTTGGTCATAAAAGTATCATAAGTTGGCAAGGGATGGAACCCAGCTGATGCTCGGCAACAAAATATGAATGTTTGTGAATAAGAAATGAGTACCCTTTTATGCTGGCCCATTTTGTTTGTTTTGTGCCCTTTTGCCAATCTACCAATTTGCCAATTTGCCAATTTGAGCTAATGCCAAAGTTAAGCTCGACTGTCACTTTTGTAAAGCAATCGCATCGATGGCTCAAAGGTTGACTTACTAACATCAGTTTTCTACCCTTATCCTCTATACAGTTTAAAATGAAGTATTAACTTTAAGTTAAACATCGTCTTAAACACAATTAAATAGTCCTTCGCAGCTGTAATACGTATTAAATGGTTATCGAATAAGTTATCTAACTTCTGCTCGTATTATGGCATTTATCAAGTTCAGATATTTTCGTTTTCAGACACGTGTCGACAGCTTATAACATTGTAACAAGAGTGGTTGTCGTTGTTGTGGCTGCACAAAGTCCTCCTTCTAATATGTAAATTGAAAACTTTTGCAATAAAATTACATTAAAGTACAATTTGTCTAAGCAGCAACCAGAGAAAGAGAGAGATAGAGAGAGTTGAAGAGAGAGGGAGAGAGAGGTAACTCATAGACTCGGCCTGTTGCTTGGGATGTGCGCCCTGTCGAACCGAACTGAATCAATCAACTCCGGAAATTATGTTAACAGCACAAAAAAAAACTTTTTTATATATCCATTTTTTTGTTGTTGTACCCTTATCTTTCTGCTTTTTCTTCATGTTGTTGCTGTTGTGGAGATAAATGCGAACAGCTTGAATTCAATTGTAATCGCAACTGCGTGTGTAATATATCATCGAGTGACCGCAAATGTATCGCAAGATGTTGCCACGACTACAACAAAGATACATATACATATATACCTATTTATATATGTATGTGAACGGAAGCAAAGATGCCACCTCAAAGTGAAGTCAGCACGTTTGCTAGGGCTCTGCCAGGGATACATCAATGTCAGAGCAGGGCTAATTATTTTACATTAAATTAAATAATGATACACTTGCCAAGAGTATCCCTTCCCACATACTTTCCCCAAAAAAAAAAGGTAGTAGCCTAGTGGCACGGAACTTAATCATCACGTACCTCGTCATCATCATCACCGGCATGAGGGGCGAGGCAAGTTCGGTTCGTGCAACGACAAAGAAATCATTGAGGCACGTGACGCAATTTACATAAATTTGAAGCAGCCAACGATGCCGACACGGAAGCGAGCGCGTAATTTCAATTGCGGTTAAACAGCAGCCAAGTAGAAAAGAGGAAAGCTGGGAATAGTGGGAAAGTGAGAAAAGGGAGAGTAGGAAAGTAGTAGGACGAGTGGCAAAAGTGGCAAAGTGGCTGACACTCACACGGGGGAAAAACTAGTTAGGACTGCCATCTGCACGCTCGTCAAAAGGCAAATGTAATGCGCACATTATTGAATACGAAGCCCTGTTATCGACATAAATGTTTGAGAGCATGTCGCTTAATGGCTCTTCAATTTATTGAAAAATTATTAAAAAAGCCAAAAAAAAAAAACGAAAAGAAAACTGACTCGCCACAGGTCAACTGCATGAGCAGCAAGAAAAGTATATAGCTGCGAATGGTAACGACTGAGAATGGAAGCTGGAGAAGTTTTCCGTTTTGCTTTTCGTTGGAATTCGGAAAGACTATCAGCAAGTTGTCCTAAGCAAACAATTTGTACGCAACGCCAAATGGGCGAAATATATTTTCCTATTTGCTGTTAGATTTCTAATGAATTTCAGGTCCCCTCAGCGCCCCTACCACTACAATTCTCTGCCCACTTTCCACTCCCATTTTCTCCTGTCTTGCCCTGAGGACTGCGTTTGCTGCTGTCAGTGTTTTGGTTGAGATAACGAAAGGCACTTGAAGTGTTTACTTGCGACAAATTGATGTGTTTGCATTAGTCCAAAATAATAAATTAAGTTTTCTCTTCCTCTTTGTCTCTCTTACTTGCCCTCTCTTTGTTTTTGGATGAGGAATAGCGCTATTAACCGTATATTTTTATTGAATTTTCATCTGCTACACTACTCATAATATATAGAATATATTGATATCATATATGCGATGTTCATACTAATTAATCATCCTTTATTTCTCTCTCTTTTCTCTTAATTTCAGGTAAGCAACACACGCAACAATCAACAGCAATGTTTGAGCCATTAGCTCTGACCCAAGGTGAGAGAGTACATTTATGATAGCATACCCATTGCATATGGCTTGCTGTTTAACCTCCACTTTAGTCTGGTGGCCCAGAAACCCGACGAGGCAAACTGGAAAACTTCCCCGGCTAAAGTAGCGTATAATGCACAGTAAATCTCAAGCACAAGCTCGAACAGCGGCTACATTCCAAAATGGGGTCTGCCTGAGTTCTGCCAATATTTTCTAAAAATAAAACCAGACGGCAATTGGGAGTTAGCAGTTTGGGCATGGGGAGTTGGAAGTCGGTTACCTGCAGTAGACCATGAGGCACGCTTCCAGCAATATGCGGCAGCTAAACGTTTCCGTGCACGCGAAAACTTGCAAGACTCTGTCCTTTCCTTCCCTGGCACCCAATCCAGCTGCTTTGCATGCTCTTCGGGATAAAGTGGTGTGAGGGGAAAATATTGTGTAGAGCCTGCAAATGCAGTTGGGAAAGCATGCCAGGCCATTTCTTTACACTTTTCGTGTTCTTTCATATTTTTCTAACGTTAATGTGGCCACAAATTGAAAAAGAACAGTAAAAGCAGGCAACAAGAGTGAAAATAAAAGGGGGCACAGGGAAGCGAGTGGTGTGATTGGGTAAGACAAGGGGCTGGGGATTAAGGGGAAGACAGCCAGAAGGCAGCACACCTGAACTCAATAAAAGCTTCATTTTGGGTTGTTCAAGCAGCAGAAAAGAAGCTGAAAAGAAAACAAAAACCGAAAAAATAAATTATTTAAGAAAAATATGTTTTACATAAACTTTTTTCGTGCAAGTTGGATAATGTTGGGTGGGTAAAAAGTACGCAGGAGGAAGCAGAGAAGCGCAGATACAACAACGTGGAAAAACACTGAGAAAAATAAACAAAGAGAAGCTAAAACAAATGGCATGCAGTTCGAGCGCTGAAAATTGCAAAAGTAAATAACCGAGGAGCGCTCAAAAAGGAGGCTATTACTGTGTATAGAATCAGGTAAAACAGACAGATGAGAACGTGAATGCGGAGATGAAGGGATAAAAGAAACGGAAATGTAGTCGGAGTCGGAGTTGGAAATGTGAAAGAATAAAATCCGCGTTAAGGCCACGCCAGGAGGCGAAGCAGTTGCATAAAGTTGTAAAAGTATTATGAAATTTCAAATAATAACTGCATCTACATAGCGATAGACTAAAAAGTCGCAGCTGGAAACTGGTAGCTCAACTTGGAGATAATGTTGGGACTATAGTCGGAGGCCAAGTAAATATATAACAATATCACGTAGTGTCTTCTTTTAGCCAGCTTGGCCGTTGGCTGTTTTTCTGCTGCGTTTGCTGGCTTAATAAAGTAAGTATCCATAAAAAGATATGACCACTATAAAAATGTGGCGGCTGTAAAAAAGGCCAAGCACAACAACAGAAAAAACAACTAAAGCAGCAGCAAAAACATCATCCACAACAGCATAAACAACATCAAGAGAAGGCCATCAAAATGGGAGACTGAACCGGAAATTGCGCCCTGAAAGTATGCAACAGTGTTTGCAATTCAACTCATTTGAATGCAACAGCTGAGCAAACGGATCAACCGTATGTACTCAAACACCAGCACACCCTTGAGCAATAGTTGCCACCATCCAAATTGTGTTCTCATCAGCTTTAAGAAAATTATCGAAATGGCAAAACAACGCTTAACAAAATGCCCATAAAAGCAGCAAATTGCATATGCATTTGTGAGTGAGTGCGTGTGTGTGTGTTTGTGCATATTTGTGTGCTTCAAAGTCACGAATTGGGGTCGCTGGCTACAAAATTGCAATGAACCATAAATGTTGCAAATGTCAGAAATGTCAACCCGCCAACACAAAACGGTCAGCGGTCGAGCCGACAACAACAACAATAGTGACAACTGGCAACTGTAGACTGGACACTGTATGGCTCTTTTGTCATTGAGGCAGCATGTAAAAATAAATGTCACACATGCAAAGTAAATACAATTGAAATGAGCATAGTTGCAACACAGCCACAGTCGTGAGGAAACGGGATACGGTATGAAGGACGTGGAACGTGGTATTTGGGATGCGGAAGGGAGTGCAATTGTTGCTCAAACTGACAACTTAAATGCACTTGCAACTCCCAGCTCCCAGCTGCAGCTAGACTTTGTTGGCCACAAAATGCAGTCTGCGAAATTTAATCCAAAGGGTTATTTGAAACTAAATGTGTTGGGTCAAATAAATATGTTTTAGAAAAGCTAACAGAATTTAATATCCGAAACTCATAAAGAACAAATTGATAACTTAATTTAATACAATACTGAATACTTCTACCTGATATAATTACTGAAGCTGATTAATTTCATAAATACCTAAACAAATTACACAAATTTTATTGTTCCTTTTTCCAAAGTGTCTCAGAAAACCATTCCTATCTTTTACAAACTTTCAGATGCTGTGAGCTGACAAAACACATGGGAAATTTATAATGCCCGATGGCGATAGCGATGGCAGTGCGATATATTTGCACAGGCTCATTGTCTGCCAAATGGGCGTGGCTATTGCCCACGCATAGTGTGCGCGTTCACAGTGCCTGACATTCTCTGTGCTCATCTGTCCGCCTCCAATGCTTGTGTCCACTCCAGTTGAAATATCCTTCTCTGTGTGTTTATAATAGCACTGTAGTCGTCTTTGCGCTCATTTTGTTTTTGCCGCTGCATAAATTTAATATTTTGACATATGTAAGCGCAGCAACAACTACAATAATAACAATTGCGACAAGAGCAGCAACAAAAACAACATGAGAAACGTCGACAGAGGCTACAAAAATGAGCACAAATAAATTTACATGCATGCATTTTGGTTAAACTGTCAGACCACAAATCAGAAATACACTAACACCATGACGTCTGTCCCCAAGTCCTGCTCTAGTATCTCACTTTCCCTCTCAGAGTCGCTGTCTCTTTCCCACTCTCTCAGTCTTTGCCTATGTGAATAACTACTGTCAAGCGTGGCAACATGGCCGTGAGCATGCCCGGACCGCTCTCAACTTGCCACAAAGCGTCGTCATTTTTGTTGTGGCGTACACATAAACCCACACATCTATACAAATACAGAGATACGCACACATTGTCAGGCACCCATATACGCGTTCAAACAGTACATATATAAGAGATTTATGAACGGCAACGGTTTTTAGTTGACGCTCATCTCCCTCAGCGTTGGCGCTTATCTGTATTTCTGCCAAGCTGAACTGAGTGTAGCCGGATTGGGTTGAGATGGGCTGAATTTGATTCTGTTTTGGGTTGGGTCTGGTTTTCTGCACTCTATATTTAATGAATGCCATAATGACTGCAATGCAACGCATGAAATATTTATAAATGTGAATGGAAACGAACCGAGTCGCAAACACGAAGCGTGCATCCACTTTAAAGGTGATTTTTGAATACACTCATACGAGTACTCACATCTCACACTCACATACCACTTTAAGTACTCATATCAGTATGTGTGTGAGTGTTTGTGCGTGTCTGTGCATTTAAGGCTTAATGATCAACGGTCTAGTGTTCATATTGTTCTTGTTATTAATGCAATATTTGTTGCTGTTGTTGTGGCTGTGGTAAAAATACGTAATTTCCTTTAATAAAGCCGCACAAATTTAATTAACCGGCATACAAATGCATTTACACCTTAATTATTAATTGAATTTAAATACATAAATACACCGCACAAATTGTGCGCTTGCCATACATGTTTTTATAAGCATCGTAGAATGTAAATAAAGCTGCAATATTATATAAATATATATGCATATATATGTGCATATACATACTTTATGGCATACAATATGTATCTGTCGCTGTCTCTCAATATTCAAATATATATACATATTTATACATATTGTTGTCTGTCTTCCATAATTCCCTTTTGGCTCGTTGTGTCCCTTTGCACAAATTTTACAATATACGCAGTTTTTTCTTCATTAACTTTAAATATTTAAAAAGCCATTGTTGTCCTTAAAAAATATTTAAAATTATGCCAGCACAATTTCTGTTTACTTTCTATTTTTTATCATTATTTTTTTTATGCCTCAAATTATGTTTATTTAATTTAAATTATTGTCATTTTGCCGGTATTTGTGGCTTGCGTTTGTTGTAAAAATCTCTCGGTTTGTTTGCCAAACTTGAAGCGGTTGCTTTATTAAACTTCAAGTATTAAAGTAAATTACCTCCTCAAAATATGTAGTAATATTAATTTGTTTGATATAAATATATAAACGATATATTTTCCATACAAAAATTAAGTATACGTATACATGATATGGGACTCAAAGCTCTGAAACAATCACGTTTTTTGATAGCAGCTTAAAGCAAAATATGTTATATTATACGAACAAGAAAATATTATGAATTAAAGATAAAAAATATAAGCTTGCTGTATAATTTCTTAGCCACTCAAATCTCTAAGTGTCAAATATGGGTTCTAGCCTTAGACAGCATTTCGTACTGTCCTTTAATTAGCTTGTGCTTATCAGAACGATGCAGCTACCACGTGTGGCATGTGGCGACTGAGTCAATCATATTGGCATACCGTTGTCGAGTAGGCGTGGCACTGGGCAAATGTCATTATGCAACGGCGTATAATTAACCGAAAATCGTTTAAATGTCCGCTCCTGTCGCCCCAACGCTGACCGCAGCATGCAAATTAAAAACGTAGCAGGATAGTGGGGGGGAGGTGGGTTTGCGTGGATGGACGTACAAATAGTACAGTGCAGAGGTAGAGAGAGGGAAACAGCTGCAGTGCAAGTTGTGCACTGCATGTTTACTTTGACATTAAATAAAGTTGTTTGGCTGGGGCTGTGTTTTTAATTTCCAACAGAGACAAGGACCATCAGATGGGGTAAATGGATGCAAAGAGTGGCAAAATTGGGTGATGGTCTGCAAAATGATGGTTGAGAGGGGATGGAGGAGTAGTGGGATGTGCTATACGCATAAATAACAAATAAATCATTTATGGTCAGAGCGAAAACATTTATTGAGGTTCCCGGTCACAAACATTGGAGCGCGTGCAGCGAAGTTGAGCAAAATAAATTAATTAAAAGTTCGAGTGCGTGGCGCAATCAAACTTTGCCTTATTGTGAGAAAGAGGGGCTGTGTGAAGGAGCGGAAAACAAGACAAAACGATTCAAGTCGATTCAAGGCGGCACAACGTGGCGTATGCGCAACGTTGGTCGTTTAGCTGTGTCGCCAGGCCGTCGCCTTAAAACACAAATACAAACACAAATACAAATACAAATGAAAACACACACATACTTGCATACACGCAATTGTCAGGGCCGGAGCAATGCTTCGATTGCTCTGCAACTCGCCTGCCTGGGCAAACATAAATGTCAAATTGAGGACACAAGTTGGCCAGGAATCGGGGCGAGGAGTGGCAGAAGGGAAAGAAGAGAGGCGAGACGAAGCGAGAGGAATTGCAATCAGCAGCCAAGTGCAAAGCTTTTCACTTGCTGCGCATTTCGTTCTTCATTTGCAAGATGTCTGCCTTGTGTGTTTATGGGGTATGTGTGTGTGTGTAAGTGTTGCGAATTTGCAGCTAGCATTTTTAATTTGTCTTAACATTTTAATTGCAACAGCGTTGCCAACGTGCGATCCACATTTTCATTTCTTATCGACGTGTCAATGCACCGTTTTGGCACCTGCATAAAATTCTATGGAACACTTAAGTAGAAATAAAGCAGTGTTAAAGCGCATAAATTAAAAGAGAAAAACGAAACTGAAGCAATTTTTTAGCTGTTGTTGCTCTTTGTTTTTCTTGACTCTGCTGGATTTTGCGCATTTTATAATTTCAATGCATTTAAAATATTCAAAAGCCACTCAAGAACAACAGCAACTTTTACAACGCTCATTGCGGCGACTGCAAGTTTACACCCCCAACTGCTCAGTATGAATCCACCCCCTACCGCCACCCACTCGAACAATCCCCTCAACTGTTGCTAGAAAGTTTGTTGTTTCGTGCTTATTTTAGCATACAACTTTTGACGTTCTCTCTATGCCAGATGCTTATCAATAATTTATTTATAAGCTTCACCTCAAAACACATGTTGTCAGTATGCCATGTCACTTTTTCCTGGTCCGCCTTTCCCTTCTCCGCCTACACTGCCACTCTCCCCATGCACAGTATGTGTTGCTTTCTGCTTTATGAGTCGCTCACTGTAATAGTTGTGTTGGCAGTTTGGCTAACAAGCTGCCGTTGCCGCTTGGCACCTGACATGCCGCACCCACACTGCTCTCACACCTTTCGCATCAATTCACGGACACACACACACTCACACACACACATCTATGACTCTAGTTCTGGTTATGCTTCTAGTAACTGGTCCTAGGCTCTGCTCTGCTCAGCTCTACTGCTTGTGAACTCACTCGACGCGTTTGCATAATTTATGATTGCAAAATGTGTTCATTTAGTTTTGCAAATTGTTGACATGAACAATCATTAGGAAACCAGCACAGATTTCAGCACCATTTCATCCATGTACAAATTCATATGTCGGATAAGACTTTTTTCTGTACAAATTGAGTTTGACGCAACATGCTGACAACTCGAGAGCAAAACTAATGAATAGAAAAAGAAAGCAAAAAATATATTTACCTCAACTATCCTGTATGTAATATATATTTAATTAACATTTTGTTCATTAACTTTATGCGAAAATTCTAAGCATGTTACATGAGTCAACATTGCAGTCGTTCTTCGAGTCTTTCCTCGAGTTCTGTTTGGTTGCCAAACAACTTAAGAAGTTGACACTATTTTCATCAAGAACTCAACAAAAATTAGCAAGTGTCAAAGATAAATAAGACTAAACTGTAAATGTAAGAAGTAGTAGTTGTTCCATCTATCTCCTCAATTGAGGGTTTACTTCCATTCGGGTCTCTGGTATTTAGTTTTCCTTTGGAAATAGTGTCAAAGTGAGTGGCTCTTCACATATCCCAAAAAGAAAACTGACTAACTATGCAAATAAGAGAGCACGCCATGTGTGCTCTGCTGTGTGCCACGCCCACTTTACCACTTTCCCACTATACTTGGAACTGGCGACAGTTGGCACTGGGTAAGTGCAGTTGGCAGAAATTAACTAAGTTTGTAGCAGCAATTTTTGGCGAGAACTATGTCAAGTTTGGTTTTAGTTGCCAGCAAAAAGTTTTGCTTAAGAAAATTGTAGCTAGCTTTTGGTATAAGTAGCAAGTATCAAGGGGTCAGAGAGGTCACAGGGAAGAGGTCAGAGGGCAGATGGCAAACGGCAGACAAAGCAGACTTGGCAGAAAACCTAATGAATTTCATGCATGACATGAAAACGCGAGACGAGTCGCTTAATTAAAACCATTAGACGCGACCTAAACTTGTTGGCCGAATAAAATTTGATGGCAACAGCCTCCTTGTATGAACCTCATACTCTCTACCCTCTGGCCAGGCCCCCTAAGCCCCTCTGACTCCAGCTACTTTGAACATTGTTCACTTTGCCTGCAGCAGCATCCCATTTACATACTTTCTTTAATGTTTTGCTGCATAATTTTCACATTTTTCAATGTCAAACTGTGCGGCGCACCATTGTATTCAGCTGACTGCAATGCAAGCGAGAAATCTTTTGCATGTTTTGGTCATATTCTAAAAATAATAGCACACTCCTATGTAAAATACACTATATATCTGTATATATATTATATATTTGCTGCTTTATGTAAGACAGTCTGGTCAAGCGACCCACTTTGCTGACCCGGTACTGAGATTTTTATGACTTTTATGCCAGTGGCAGGCGCAGCTACCACCAGGGCTGCCACAGGGATGAAAAAGAGGGTGGGCTATGCTAGTGTGTGTGTGGGAAATTATAACATTTGGCTAAATAATGTTACTTGGCTGCAACTGAAAGCGAAAGCGTAAGCTTAACAAATTTGCTGCATAGATTAGAAAAAAATGTGACACAATTTATGTGCCGTTAGAGAATTCAGAAAAAGGAGCAAAAGAGGCAGAGGAAAGAGAAAAAGAGACAGGGCTGCTGCAACTAGCAAAATAATGATGCTTTTAAAAATGAACTTGTTTCGTTTTCATACACAGGCGCAGAGGGCAAACTTCTCGAGCTGTTAGACAAGATTGCAAAATTACAAACCAAAGCCAAAAGGCAACAAGCAACAAAAACAACAACAATAGTAGAGGAAAGCAACTGTAAACAGTAAACGGTAAATGGTGAGTGGCTAAAAGGCACAGCAGGATACCATGCCAAGCCACGCCCAGTAGAGCCGAGCTGAGCTATGGCCAAAGCAAAAAGTTTAATTCAAAAACTTGTACAAAAATGCACATTTAATGGAAATTTACTACCTGTAGTCGCGTCAAAGGCAGCAGCAGCCACAACAACACAGAGAGAGAGAGGGAGAGAAACAGTGAGACTGGGAAAGATAGAACAACAGAGGGAACAAGAACATAACAAGTGCCACAAAGTTGCAGTTACAGTTGAGTGAATAACGGTGGGAGCAGGGAAGAAAACGGGACAAGAGCATGGAATCTACAGCAAAGTGTTAACAGTTTGTTTGCGCGCCAAATAGCAGTGGCCGACGGGACAGTGGAAAGGGAAGAAGGCGTGGCATTTGAATCTAGGCTGTGCTATTTTTGGAGCGACTCCTGCAGTTGTCTGCGACAAGCAGCTACCGGAAACGGAAATTGCGTAGCGCGTAGAAAGTCGACCAACGACCGTCGACCGTCGACCGTCGACCATAGAATGTTGCATGGCTGGCAGCCAGGAAAAGCGAACCTCGTGACCATAACCATAACACAAAGCACCAACACCGCAGCTCACACTTCTGACCACCACACGCAGCCAGTGCTGGTCAGCACCAAGCAAAATGGCACTGACTGTCCGCCATTAATGCGGCTCCCTCACACAAAAAACGGGGTAGCATTAAGGGAGTCAGGAGGAGCGAAGGGAAAAGTGAAAAACGAGTGTTTTATAACCTGTGTGAAAATGTCAAGGTTAGCGTACTCGCAATCGGTCTCGGTTGGCGCTACGAGAGTTTAAGTACACATAATGGCAAAAATACGATGTGCTGCATTGTTATTAGTATGGGAGGGTGCAAAGAAGAAAAACCCAAAGGAAACGAAAAGCAATGCAATCGGGCACTTAAATGGCACACACAGCTCACTGCTACATGAGAGCACATTTGATGGCATCGTCAAATATCAAGACTCGCAGCGAATGAATGAAATGGATGAATGGGATGTACGAATGAAAATGCCAAAAACTTTTCATGTGCAACATGCTGGCCGCAATAAAAACCGCTTGCAGCGTAATGAAAATGGAAAACTCCATTTGCCAGCTAACTTCTGCTGCTGTTGCTGTTGTGCGTGTGTATGTGTGAGTTACTTGCAACCAAGAAGAGCCAAACAAATAAGAAATTAGTTGTTGAGAAATTGTTGCAGCTGCAGAACGTAAGCAGCAAGAAGAAAAGCGAAAAACTAGCAACAGGAGAGGAGAGAAAAAAACTTTGCGCTAATGTCTTAATGCAAAAGTTTGTTAACAATCCGTGGCACAAGGGCAGATGGGACGTAAAGGGAATTAAGGGGGTAGTTTACTGGTCTCTACCTGGCTTGAAACTTGTGGTAACTTTCGGTGAGCACGTTTGATTGAAATTTGTGGCGTATTGCCTTGCAGCAATGCACTTTGCTGGGGCGTGGCATGGCCATAATGCCATGATCAAAGCCGAACAGCAACTATCCGAAATGAAGCATAAAATCAGTCAAGCCCCCAACTAACAAGACAAGCGTGGACCCAATCACCCACTCAGGCACACAACTATCTCACGTTTATCAGTTCGCTTCAAATTGGTCGCAACAAATATAAAAAAAAAACATCTAAAATTGTTGCCAATGAGCATTCAAGTGTTGGTCCCGCAACACACACGTTTCTGCAGTTTGCAGCAATGCCAAAATGTGGCAGCATTGGTTGTGGCACTAGCAGTGGCAGCAATGGCTGTGGCAGCAGCCAAACAAATTGTCAGCCATTACCAGCTGAAGGGTAATTTTTACTTTGCAGCTTTTACCAGGCGCTTTATTTGCCAGCCAAATTTGTACGAATTGCAATAGCAGTTGAAAGAACCAACAAAGCCATCAAAGAGCACCAGTTACAGCAGCAGCAACAAAAACAGTAACAGCACACGCTGCAACAACAACAACTTGAAGCTGACTGTCGATTACTAATAGGTGATTTGCCAAAGGAAATTGAGACATCAATAAATGTGGCTTGCCCTGCTTCGTTTCAAGGGTGTGTGTGTGTGTGTCTGTACAAGTGTGTGTATTACCAACAGCAGACAAAACGAATAAAAGCAAGACACGGTAGAAAGAAGAAAGATAACTATTTAGAGCAGAACACCAAAAGAAATATGCAAAATATGAGAAAATTGCGTATGCGCCCTGTGGTCTCTCTGTCTGCATGTTTGTTATTGCCCATGCTGTTGTTGAGTGTACAGTCTTGGCCACTAATTGAGTCAAAAACAAAAAGCAACTACAACTGCCAGCATGTCGTTCGGTTTGCCAGCGTGAGTTTCATCTTTGTTTCGTGTCCATTTTTGCCGACTAAAAAAGGATTTGCTGTTTTGACCAGAAGGCAAATCGCCCTCTTTCCCTTACTCAACTGTTTCCATGCCTTTCTCTTATGTGCAAACGCAAATTGAACGTTATTGCCACGATTCTGTCATGTTTTGTCCCTGGGCATCGAGTGGACTAAGCAAATCAACGCGACTTGTTTGGCAGTAAAATTTAATATCACAATTCGACCAGACCTTGTCACAAGAACAACAATTACAACAACAATACCAGATTTAACAGCAATATTGTTGTTATTTCATACAGAAAAACTTCAAGCTCAATTCCATATGATGCTCAATTTTTAACTGTCGGCAATCAAAACGATAAACTGAAGGTTGAAAAAAAGTTTGATATGACTGCAGTACAGATTTAACTACAGGTGATACAGATATTTATCTGAGAACTTTAAGTGGAAATAAGGAAAAACAACAGTTTGGATGCTTAATGAGTACAAGGGGCAACAATAGACTAAAAGAGAATACAGCTAAGACTGGCAGCATTAAATGAAAACAAACAATACAAAAATATGAATAATTGCAACAACAATAACAACACGAAGCAATTATAACAACAGCAAGAGCAGCAGCAACAATAACAACAACGTTGGCAACTGCAATCACCGCTAGCAATTACAATGATAACAGTAATAATTGAAATCGCAGCTGCTGTCAGAATGCACTCGTAATATTTGGTAAAGCTGCTTTTGGCACAATGCAAATATAGTCATGAATTTGCCACAACGCTTGCAGTAATTGAGCTAAATACACAAACAGCACACACACACTGCCAGGCTAACACACACAGACTGGTAATAAATGTCATAATCTGCGTGCATTTTGCGCCTAAAAGTTGGCAACATTTTGTGAAAGGCGCACATGAAACTGCGACTAAAACATCACAAGCTGCCATTGTTGTTGTTTTTGGCGCAGTGTAAAGTGCATACACACATTCTACGTATATAAATGTGGTATGTAAGTATATGTGTATACACAAATACTTTATAATTTAGCATGCATAAATTTGTGTCGCCTGGCGGGCAAGCCAAAAATTTGGTTAACAATTTTCTGGGCCAACACAAAAGTGTGGCGTGTTTGAGTTTGCCAGTTTTCCAGTTTCCCAACAGCAGCAGCAGCAGTTAAAGCTAACAATAGCACACACAAAGCAAATATACACACTTATTCCTGTGTACATACAAACGCCCATATAGAATGAATTGCTTATATATTATTTGCACTCAAATTAAATCTAACAGCTGTGAATATTTTACATATGTGCGTTCATGCAGTCACTTCATACAATTCCCTTCTATTTTACCCACCCCCTCTGTCTACTTCAATCTCTAATGCCTCTCGCTCACTCTTAACACTTGTGAAAATAAAATTTAGGCAAATATGAATTTTTAATACAATTTCGTAAAAGTTTTATGTTTTTTTTTTGTTTTTTGCTAGCTGTTCCTCAACTTTTTGCGCATTGAAACTTTGCTGCAATATTTCTGCTTAATTAGCTATGCTAAAAGTGGGCGTGTTCGGCGCTCATGCATACACATATGCAAACAGTTTGTCGTCTAATCAAATTAGATTATTTTTATTAAATTGTCCACTGCCAACGATAACAACAATAAAACACTCTCAACTGTGCCATTTCCCTAAACCGATTGTGTTGTCGCTTTTGTGGTACAATTCTGTGAAAGGAGGTGGAAACAACTTGAACTAATAATTTACACAAATTGGCAATTTTGCTTTTGCCATTGAACGTCCGTCAGCAATCGGGAAGCAAGTTGTTCTCGTAAAATGCAAAAATTTTTGGTCAAAAAGTTTGTCAGGCATATCGCAAACTTGTTCTCACTTTATCGCATCTTTATCGCTTCAGCTTCAGCTCGACAAACACGTCGAGAAATTCAAATGATAACAGACAGGGCGATAAGAGGGGAGTCAAACATTTGTCTGAGGGGTGTAAAGAAGGGGACGGGGTATAGCTTCTGGGCATTGCGCGTTATGACAACATAAACGATATTTACTTTTTGGTTTTGCGTTTTCTTTTCTCTTTCTTCAACTTTTGCTTTGGTTTTCCACCCGCTCTCCCATCCTACTGCCTCCCTGTCAGCCTTTTCTTGATTCCTCTCGATGGTTTTTATGTACGTTTTGCTGGTTTTTTGCCATTTTAGTCGAACTGAAACTGGAACTCTTATTCGTACTCGCGTACAGTCAAGCGAACGCAAAACTTTTCGACTCACTGTGTGCCATTTTCGTTTCTTTTCACATTTCTTTTTGTTTCCTTTTCTTTTTTTCACTTTTTGCTATTTGAAGTACTTCAAAGATTTTAGCATATTTTATTTGAATACTTTATTTCGCTGAAATGCGTTTGTCTGCGTCTCACTAACTGTGTGTGTATGTGTCAGTGTGTGGGTGTGTGTGCGAACGAGAGCGAAAAAAGTAGCCAAAGAACGACACGACTTTCAGCTTTGTTGACCTCGTCCCTCCAAACGGCCCGCACCATTTTACCCCCTGCATACCCCGATTCACTTCTAACTAGTTTCTATGTCTTTGGCACAAAGTTTTTCTTTAGACTTTGTGAAATGAAATTTTTGAAAATTTTTCCGCGGGGAAATGAAAAAGTTTGTCTTGGTCGGACACAATGCGGCTGGCCGCGTTTCCCGGTCCCCCGAGCATGGCAACAAAGAGTACAGGAGAGCACTGCATTCGATTCGACCCCGAGAGCTTCAGTTTGAGCTGCTCCAACAGTGTCATAGTTAATATTACGCATACGCCACGTTGCCCTTTTGACTTTTTCGCCTAGACCGAAGCAAAACTGAACTGGTATCCTGCCGCTCCTCCAGCTCCTGCTTCTGCTCCCGCTCCTGCTTCTTCTTTGCTCTTGTCATTTGCGTGCCAATGTAGAGAGCACAGCTGTCGACGAATCCAGAGCAACGAACAACGAGCACAGAGCATGGAGAGCAAAGCATGGGATAAGCAATAAAGGATAATGTCATTCAATGTTTTGTGTGTCGCGCACACAGAGCAACAGCAACAACATAAGCAGAAACAACAACAAAAGCGGAAGCTCTTGCCATCATCAACGTCTTCCTCATCGTTGTCATCGCTGTCGCCGTTGTTGTCCTTGTCTTTGTCGTTGTCGTTGTCGTTCTCGTTGTCATTGGCAATAGTTTCGCAGAGACATTGTTGCTGTTTTGAGCTTTCTTTCTCATCGTATTGCCACGCGGCAGACAATAGTCAAAAATGTCTTCATGCTCAACGCGACGCGCATAACGGAAATTCGCATTTGAAAAATACTTTCTTCATTTAACAACAATGTCTTCGAGTGGATTGAGAGGACTCCCGGGGCGTACGGGGAGCCGAGTGGTGGGAAGTGAGGCTGTTCGATGGCAGAGCAAATGTTTGGGTGGCAAAGTGTTGGCATTACTGTAAATCGCTTTCGTTTTACGTTTCATAATGATGAAGACGGAAGACAGTGGGCGAGAACTATAAAATTACAAGTTAAAAAGAAAAGAGAATCTTAATTTAACTTGAAATTTATCAACGATCAGTTTTAAATTACTATTGTCCAAATTTATAGATTTTAGAGTTGATATTATATTATTAAGTATACGCAAGGTTAGCCTGAATCCAAAGTATTTGCCTACAGTACTTGATGACATTTTCTTGATTCCATGCCATTATTGAGAGCTCAGCTTTTTGGGTGAGTTGCCCTGAGTTTCATTGAAAAACTTTTCAGATAAGCGTAAATATGAAATCAAATTGATTTTGGGTTTGATTGGAAGTAGAAGAAAATGTTGGTAGGAAAAGGGGAAAGCGGAAAGGGGGAGAATTTATACAAATCCGTGTAACGATTGATAGAGTTTTTCCAATTACATTACAGCAGCCAGAATCGAATAGTTTTTATGTCAGACTGCAACTTCTTTTGTCTCTGTATTTTATTCAAGGCATTAAAGTACAGTGAGCGCTAAAGAGCATTTACAGCGCTGACAACTGCACTGTCAATGTGTGTGTGTCTTTGTGTATAAGAATTTGCCTGTAATGCCAATTAAAACAGAAAACCCTTCAAAAGCTTGAAGTTGCACAGAACGAGAGCCCATTTTCATCATCATCATCAACGCCAGCGGCAGTGGCAGGACATGCGCTGACATTTTGCCTCGCAGCGGATGGCCTGCGGGTGCGCCATATTTAAATCTAATTTTGTCACCATGCAAATAACGACACGTTTACGCGCCAAAGACACATGACGTCCTCTCTCCTTCCATTTGTTTGCCCAGCCCTTTTTTCTGAGCCTGCTGCTCCTGCTCCAGTTTCTTGTTCTCCAACTGTTGCAACTCGCAGCGCTTCCTGCAGCTCATGTGTGGTGTGTTTTTGACTCGTTGTAATCGTGATTTCCTGCGCAGCAGACGGCGTCAGCATCAGACCAGGAATGGATCGAGCAAAAGGCTAGTAGGGAGTATGAAGTGTGGAGTAGCGGGTAAAAAGCGAGGGCAACAGCTGCTGCCTTTGGTTAGATGGTTGACATTGTTGTTGCTTCAGCCTTTGTTGGCGGCGTTAAAAATGTCACAGCGCATTGCATACTTATTGGCCCGTGTGTTAATGCACACCACCCACACTTAGTCACACACACACACACAGACAGAGAGGTACACCACATCAGCAGCAACCCCGGCAGGCATTCGGGCCACAGGCTAAATGTTATACGCCGTGTGCATTTGTGGCTGCAGAAAAACCTTTTGCTTTTACTGTTTGGCTCGTTGTTGCTATTGTTGTTACTGTATTGTGTAGTGCACCACACACATACATACACACACACACACACATTTACACACTCATTCAATTTCGTATCTGTGTGCGTCTCTCGTCAGTTTTTGCCACCTATTGTGCCATGTGTTTGAATTAGCTTTCTGCTGGTTGGCGGAAAAAAAGCGCGAATGTTGGCAATTGCACAAAAGCTTATTAGGTTTTTTTTTTGTTTCTCAACACACATGCAGAGTGTGTGTGCATTTGTGGGACTAGAAAGTAATACTTTCGTACAATAACCAATGCGCTTTGAGGTCGCGCTTTGCACGTGTTCAAAAGCTTTCATTTGTTGTGTCTTTTTACTCGTTTTGCTGGCTGATGCTAGCACTTTAGTGGACCGTTGATACCCTGTAAATACATAACCATGTGTCGGCTTTAAGAAATAATTTTTTATCAATTACCTTAAAACTGTTTAATACATTTATTTGGGCTGCAAGTTCTTAAATTCGTTTCTTTTATGCTTACTAAAAATATTTTGTCTGCATATTTGAGTAATTTAAGTAAAATAAAAGGGATTTTCCATTTCTGTAAATACAAGCTTTTAAGCTTTATGCAAAATGCAATGAATACTTAGTACTCACTTATTTAAACTCAAAAACACTTGTATAATAGCCGCTTACATAATGCTTAAATCTAACCATGAGATGAAGCCAGCTTTCAATGTGAAGAACTGCATTGAAGCCCTGTTTTTATGGTATATCGACAACAATGGAAAATTTGCCCAAAGATACCATGATGAGTGTGCAAAGAGGGGAGTGATGAGCTGGGTAACACTGTACGTTGCCAATGGCAATATCTGAAGGAGCACACGTAATACTGAATGTTGAATATTATTTTGGAAGCTCCTTTCGGCTTATTGTTGTTGGTTGTTGGTCATGCGGGTTAGGTGAAGGGGAGGATCAGGAGGAGTAGAGAATATTTTCAGCTTGAGTTGTTGTTGATTTAATTCAAGAGGCAATGCATTTTACAGTCGAGTGTTCTATATGAAAAATGTACAGCAATTCGAACCAGGACTTCTGCCCACTTATGCTGTTATCCTTTTTATCAGTGCCATTGTTGTTATGACCAGGAATGGCATCGGTAAAGGCAATGGAAATGTAAAATGGGGCCAAGGGCTCAGAATGTCTGTGCTGCACTTGGGCCAACAATGGCCTCTCTGATAGCCGCTGTTTTTATTATATTTGTGACTGTTGTTGTTAGTGGTGTTGTTCGTATTTGTTGTTGTACGCAGAAGTGCCATTGTAACATAATTTCCGTTGAAAATACATCAAAATACGGCCAACGTTGTAATCCAGCTTTGCATGTGTTTGCCTAGTCCTAGCCAGTCCAGGACAGAACTCACTGAGCGTGCACACACGCACACACACACACACACACACCCATACACCTATAAACACACTCGTAGCATAGCTGTGGTTAGTTAGCATCTGTGTTTATATTTGTATACGTGTTTGCATTTGTTACCACACTCGCACTAACACACACATACACACACACAAAGCCATTCAGAGAGGGTGGGAGAAAGTGTCCATCACTTTTGCATTAGTATTTGCTTCCCATTCGTCTATGTCTCTTTCCGTGTGTGCCTGTGTGTGTGTACTCTTGTCTTTTTTATGAACGCTTGCAACGATTTTTGCCTGTGATTCGAGTATTTGTGTTTGTTCAGCTACTTTTGCGGTTTGCCGCTTTTCGCGTACATTTCAACCACATTTGCAGTCAGTCCTGTTTCAGTTCGCGCATTGGATACATGCCAAAATATGACTCTCCTACCTCTCCTCCGGCCCCTTTCATCCCTTCATTACAGAATTTGAGTACCTCATGCTTCACTTGAGTCCACTTTATATTTAACTGCGCCTAAATAAACCCTTGGTAACAAATTTATGCCTACACTTTTTCATTAAGGTTTATAAATTAAGTCTATTTAATGCCACCTGATCTTTCGGTAATCAAACTAATAAGCGCTTAACTATATTTAGTTTGATGCAGAAATCGTTTTGTTTCTAGTTTTTGGAAGTGCACTGAACCACATCGAATGAACGGCTAATTGCTATGTGTCAGTATGCATGGCCAAAAAGCGACAATGTTGGCTAAATTAGAGCAAATTATAACAACAATTCGTTGCTGTTCAAAAACTTTGACGTTACAAGGGGCGTATGCGCAATGCACAATTTGATGTGCTCGCAATTCAATTAAATGAGCCAAATTGCAATGGCAAATTAAAGCGAAACTGCAATCACTGAACTGAAATTTAATTGTATTCGATTGGGGGGATACTCCTTCACACAGCAGGTCGTCTGCAGCCCTGGTCCCTGCACGTGCCACGCCCTCTCTAAAAATATTCCCCACGGGCGGCGGTAGACTGCAGTACGTATTTATTAGCAGACTTGCATTGACGAAGGTCGCTCTCGTTCTACTTCTATCATTCTCGCATTCTCTGTCTCACTCTCTCGCTCTGCCGCTCTGTCTCTCTGTCTCTCTGTCTCTTTTTGACTATAGTAGGTCGTTGATTGACTCACGATTATGCAATAAAATAGCCGACGAGGACAACAGAAGTCAGAATGAACATGGTTTGGGACCAAAGACAATACCCAACTGTCTCTCTCTCTCTCTTTCTCTCTCTTATTCTCCGACGTTCTCTCTTTCTTTCCCAATGTATGTGTGTGTCAGTATTTCATTGGCTTCATTTCAACGCCAGCTTTTCAAAAGCTAAAACTTTTTTATGTCCAACTCATTAAAAATGTGCGGCAATGGACTTTCAGTCGACCGCACTGTTTCAGACCCGGCCACGCCCTTTTTGGTGGTCTTTGCTTTTGGGAATTTTGTTAGGCGTTTTCCCGAGGATTTTCCTGAATGAAGTCAGAGACCAGAAGCATCAGAAACAAACGCCGGCAAATACAGTAGAAGAATCACCCAAAATGCAATTTCCAAGTTTTTAATGTGAGAAATTTCTAATTTAAGATTTACGATATTTTTATGTTGAATTACATTTACCAAACCCTCGAATCCTCGTTAATCCCCGCTATTGTGTTGCCTCCTCTGCTGTTAATTCCCGTTTTCATTCCTTACTTCCTTATTTCTTGTGTTATGTTTTTACTGATGTTCGCTCATTTTCATTTCCTGGTGTTTGGCTGCGAATTTTCTTAAACTTTTTTTATGGCATTCAGTCGCTTTAATTGTGGCCTGAATTTGTTGAACAGAATGCAGAGCAGATTAAGTCTAGGCCCAATAATATATAGCCTGGGCCATAGGTCAGTTTAATGCAATTTTATCTACTGGAACTTAATTGACCAACAGATCAGAAAAGAATTCCTCCCTTTCTCACACTCCTTCGCTCTTGTGGTTGCAGTTATATACAAAGCGCTGATTAAATTGTTTTCGGCTGACCAATTGACTAAATTCAGTAAAAACTTCAAATTGCTGTTGTTGTTGTTGCTGTGAATACATTGCAGAGTTTATGGCTGGTTGTTTATGGTCAGAGATTGTTGTTTTGGGGTATGTTAACATAGCTACGAGTGAGTTTTCCAGTTGCAGTTTGTTTTGTTGCTGGCAATAAATTTCGTAGGTTGAAACAGATTTAGTTGCGGAAAAAGACAAACGCAGCAAGAGTGACAGAGAGGGAGTATCTACGATTGCAGAGTTCAGCATAAAATGAATTGTGCAGCGATTGATTTCGGGATTTGCAATACAATTTATTGCTACAATTCAAATGAAAGAATTTTAAATTTTATAAATGCAATTTTAATGCAATTGCCTTCATGCAAGTTCTGGTCTGTTCTGTTCTGCTATGTTCACCCCAAAAACTTGTCAGCTTAGCTAAAAGTTAAACCGTTAAGCATCAGAGTTCGTCTAGAGCACGTTCAGGGCGTGTAAGGGGGGAGGAGGAAGCACCACTTTACTGACCATGGCAAAAAAGAAACCACAGCACAACCGTATCTCAATTGCAATCACTCAAAACAACGGAAATGACGCTTAGCACAACTTCCTGTCATTCAGCCCGGGACAAATGGACGAAACGCGGCAAAGCCGAGCACACAGGACAGAGGACAGCGGACACTGGACACGGGACAACGCGCAGATAAAACGTGGCCAAAACCAGCTACAGACTCGGGTAGCAACCAAGTCCAAATTCATGATGGGGTTTTTCTCTTTTTGGCATATTTGTCAACGCTGTTCCCACTGTCACATGACCGACTGCCACGCCCACTGTGCGCCATACACTTGTCGGTTGCCACCAACTGACACATTCAAGTGCAATTTGCTTGTAATGCGAAACTATGTCATTTTGACACGGACGCGATCTTCAACTAGACAGCCAGCAACAAACACTTGATAGAGAGAAACAGAGAGACTGTGGAGGAGAGAGAGACAGATAGAAAGTTAGACCAAGCATCGTCTGCATACAAACATGACACGTTGCCTCACGTTGCTGCTCGACACTCGTGTGTCCACCTGTACTGCAGCCTCAACCGCTTCAACAGCAACAACAGCTGCTGGCAACCGAAGCGTCAGTTCCTGCTGTGCATTCCACACTATCTGTAACTGCTGTATCTGTATCTACACTGGTAAAAAAAAAGAGTTGAATATAGAAGAGTTTAAGAAAAGGTTCAGGAGAAACTGCGAAAAAGGCTAAAATGGATTTAATATTCAAATTAAAGATACGAATTTGCCAACTAAACCATTAAGCTGAGCTGCTAAAATTTGAGATTTCAAGCAACTTAATTCTCAACTTTGGCATTTAATTCATTAATAATTTTTCACTCTTAACAAAAATTGTATGCATATTAAAACAAATATTCTGCGTAAAAAATATATTTTTATCAGTGTAGTGGTTTCTGTTACTGCACTAAAGTAGCCAAAGTGGCAGCTAGAAATGCCGCTTGCCAAACGTGCAGACAACGTACAGACAAACAGACACGAAGACAGACAAGCATTTGATAATGTCAGAAGGAAAATCAGCAACAGCAACTGCAATAGACACTTCAGAATCCCGAACTCAGGCTACACAATTGCACGTTGCGATTTCAGCTTGCAACCTAGAAGCAGCAACTGTTGCCGAGGCATCACCATCACCGTCTCATATAGGTTTCGAGTGTTTGGCCCTAGGCTGATGTTGTCGAAACTGTAAATGTGCCTGATGAGTTTCAGCTCTTTGCCAAGAGGTTTAATTAGTTTTAGCCAAAGTTGTAAACGCTTTTGAGACCCTGCACTTAAGCAGTACAAAGAGTCTGAAAGCTTACCAAAATTCGGGTATTAATAGTCAAAAGGTTTCTGTGTGGAAGTCTTGGTTCAGTTTGAAACATCATTAATAAATTTGTGAAAAAAATAAAATGAAGATCAATCAACAAATTAATGAGAATTATAGCTAAGACCATTAATTTCTTGTTCTTGTGCTGGGTCCTTTGAAGTCGGACTCTCACTACTCCTGATTGTACGATTCTTTCTAATTGCCTTCATATTTCCCTCTATTTTTTGTCATTACAGAACAGTTTCACATCTTTGTGGGCGATTTGAGCGCTGAAATTGAAACGCAACAACTTAAGGACGCTTTCACGCCATTCGGAGAAATATCGTAAGTAGATTTTTACCACTCATTAACTCATTCTATATTCAAATAGACATTAAGATTTGAACAGTCAGTTCAGTTCGTTTCAGTTTGGTTCAGTCCACTCAGGTCAGTTAGAAATTGTATCTTTGATTCATTATGCTATCAGTTAACGACGTTTAGTTGGCTTAATTGCTTTTTCATGGCAAACCGGCGACTGTTGTTAATAAATAAATAAAAATGGGCCAAGAGTCTAGTCTAGGCTCTTTTAGGCCAGAAAAGGCATGGCCATCGATTCACAGCTTGAAATGGGGCCGCATTAACTTCAATCAAAGCACAGTTTGCGGCACTTGTGCAAATTATTAAATAAACAAACAAAATGGGCGAATGAAGTGCTCCAACAGCATCAGCTTTATTTATGAATAATTAGCAAGCCAAGGGGATGCCATCGGCAGAGCTGAGCCAAGCCGGGCAGACTCCAGTGTTGAATGGCCAAGTTTATTTTTTTGTTTTTGAAAAAGGCACAGAAAGCGAACAGCGAGCTGCGAGCTTTGAGCTGAGAGCTCGGAGCAGCGGGGCAATAAATTAATAATTTAATTTTCGACTTTTTGTTTGAGCCGACAACAACAAAAGTGCAATAGGAATAGGAACGAACAAACCGGACTCTGGCAAAATGAAAACCGCAAGCGACGACGCGGCAGCAAACAAAATGTACCCCAAAAAATTGTAGAGGAAAAAGGGAAATGAAAATGAAAAAGAGAGGAGAGAAATAATATCAGGGAGTGAAAGAGAGTGGGGCAAGTGAAAGCAAATAAAACCTGATTTATTCGCCAACGTTTTTTTGCCACACCCACAGGCCAGTCTGCCTTCCTTTCGCCTCTGTTCTCGTTCACGCCTTCTCTGCCATCCTCTGCAGGTCAGTTGCTGCTCGTTGTCGTCGCTTTGGGAAGCCCCTCTTAATTTGAAGCGTGTTTTGCTGGCTTTTCATTTGCCACTTTCTTAATTAATGAGCAGCAGTAGCTTGAGCAGCATCCTCTGCCCAAACCACGCCCACTTGCACCTGTTCGGCCTCGCCCGTCCCACAAGTTGTTTGCGCTAATTTCTTTGAGATTTTTGCTAACGGTAGCAGCTACAAAAGTTGAACTCATTTGGGCCAATTCTCTGTCAGCCACTATTTATTTATTTAACATTTTATGGGCCAGGCCTTTTTAAGTTTTTCTTCGTTTCCTTCGCAGATGCCACTTGCTCATTAGGCCATATTGCCACGCCCATTTTGGGGAAAGGCCCTCCAGGCAAGCAAATAGTACAATTTTCCGCGTGTTTATTTTTGTGAACGCAAATCTACGAAATAATTACATTTTTCATTTGCACCTGAAGTGGTTGCCTGTGGGGATAAAATGGGCCAAAACCGAAAGCTGCACTGCTATTTGCTTTTTACCATCTTGAAGGACGTTAGAAACCTAGTCGTCGTCCTGTTCCTTGATGTCGTTGTCGATGTCGTTGCCTTTATCCTCCTGCTCCTCATCTTTTTCCACTTGCGTCATTTTGCTCCCTGTCATCGGTGTACTTAGTCCTAGTAGTCTTCTACGGGCTTTAGCTTTTAATTTATTGCTCTTTATGTTTTGAGTGCCCGCGTGGGAAATAATCGCAAATGTGCTTTCCCTGCCGACGTCACAGTCACCGCCGCAGTCGACGCTAGCAGCTCTGCTCTATGTTTTACCTACTTTTCATCAGGTTAACAACACTCATGGGTAGATTTTTCATTTAGTTGCGCATAAAGAGCAAAATTTATACAACAATTCGGCTCAGCGTATGCTGTGTTACACCCATTTTCCGCCCACTTTCCCACTCCCCCCAACATTCCTTCATTTTCTCACTTTCCTCTTTGGTCTTTTCGGTTTCTTCTTTTTATTTTAATTAACTGAAAGTTTCTTTTGCATACACTTTGTATCCTTGCCAACTACAACAACAACAAAAACAATAAAAACAGCAGCGAGATGAAAAACTTAATAAATATAGATGTGTGTGTAGACATGTGTGTGTGCGAATGTGTGTGTGTGTTGCGGTTCACAGTAACGACTGTCGAGACGAAACTCGTGTAAATTTATAATGCCTGAAACTTTTTGCGGCTTTTCCGTTGCTATGAAACTCAGTAGAAAATTTTCAAAGTATTCTAAATTTGCTTGCAGAAATGCAAAACAAATTGATTAATGTGACATGCGTTCAAAATTGATTCACGATTTCGATTGTTAGTCATAATTAAGGAAAATTAATTGACTTATTACCGAAGTGAGTGTAGTGCACAATAAGCTCAGCTAATTATAGTTGGTGTTGGGGTTGGAGTCTGGGGTAATTAAATGAGACAAAGATATGTTTGAGATGAGGATTAGGTGGAATCTCTGGTATGGCCATAAAGCGCATGGTCTAAACGACTCTTGGCCCTTTCGACTGCCACTAAGACGTCTAAACATTCGGTCTCTTTGATATCGTATTAATAAATAACTCAGGGGGTGTTCAATGAAATTTGAGCCATCAAATGAAACAAAAGGCTCAGTCATTTTGGCTGACTTGTGTCAGCAATTAGGCAAACCAATCGATGGCCAGTCTTTGAGGGCGTTAAACTGAAATTCAATTATTCGCCTTCGGCGATCCTTTGCCAAATTACCGCTGATTGTGAGAGCCATGAACTCGATGGCCGTTATCGACAGGGCATACTTGAGGCTCTCTAGTGCTGCTGATTAATTACATGCAATGTATTTATGGGGCTCTGGGGTCAGCTCACAAGCTCACAAAGCTACAAAAAAGACGTGTCATAAATAAGTATGGAAATGTATGAGTAGGAGAACACAATAGCAGTTCTGATTAGTGCCAGATTCTCATTCACTTTCGGTTTATTGTGCATCGTGCTTCTACTGCATTAGTTACGAGTACAAATAATTGAATTACATTTTGTGTAGCATACTTTGCTGCGCAACAGCCCCATAATTGGAATACCGCTGTTTGCTTCATCTTATTGTTGTTTGGTTGGCAACAAAAGGCTTTAGTTGGCTTTTGTATAGAAGTTTGAAACATACTACAATATATCTTTCAAAAATTCCAAACGCCGGCCAACAGACAGAACACAAACAAATACTTCTTAGCCTCATTTTCTTGGCCAACAAGGTAGACAACAAGTTAGAACGTGCCAGCACAGGTAAAGAAAGCAAATCGAGAAGATAATAGTTGAATGGGATTTTCTCGTTCTTCTTTTTGTCTTCTCCATTTTTTTTTTAGGGTTAGTTTTAACGATACTTGAGAAAGTTTTGATTTTGGCTACGCTTACAGCAACTGTCGTTGACATCATTACGTTGATTTTTCTTGAAAAACCAACACTCCCAAACACACATCTACTGCTACCTCTCACATACTCTCGTAGGTGCACTGTTCGACGTAGCTTAGGCAACAATTGGGGCGATGCTGAAAATGAGCAAAACTTTCAACTTAATCTATTCAGAAAGTTCGCTTTTGCCGCTGCTGTTTCATAAACTTGAAAACGCGCTTGTGCACGTCGAACAAGTTGCCAGATGCCATGATGTTGAAAGGGGCCAAAACCGGAAACCAATGATCGGCGACAAGTGGGCGCCAGAGTTGCATTCACTTCAAAAAGGGGCGGTAGTGGGAAATGCAAGTGGAAAATGAAAGAAAAACTTATACTCGTCGCCGGAGTTGCAGTCATCTGCTAAGTAGGCGTTCGGCTTTTGTCACGAATGCCGCGAATGACAAATCAAAATCGCATTCAAATGCGACGCGGCGTGCAGCGGAAGTTAATGCGAAAAACTTTCGCCCCAGAGAGAAGAAGAACGCCACAATCAGTCAGTCCTGGAATAAGTTTACTTCCTAGTACAACTTCAATTTCTACTCCCATTTCGACTTATACTCCCACTTCCAACACTCTTGGTGGTGTGAAAAATGAGTCTTGTGACTTTTGCTGCAGTAACCGCAAAAGCCAGACACTTTTTCACGCTGCCTGCAACAATTTATATTTGTTGGGAACTGTCAAAAGTTCTTCCATCCCAAAGAAATGCGGAAATCACATCTATACTTGTGTGTACAAATGTATATATGTATTCACTTCATTAAATGCAAATTAAACGCTTTCCGAGACCCAAACTGAAAATAAATATATGAAAAAAATAAAACCCCTGTCAGGCATTAAATCTTTGAAATAGGCCAAACAGGCTGCCGTGTAAACTTTTTAATATAATTTTAATGGTCGGTCGTTGAAAAGTTTTTGTGTGGGACCAAAGCAACGAGCGAAATCATTAAAAGCCAAAAACGATTTCCATTTTCAATTTGTTGACAATTTTGTATCAATCGTCCTAATGCTTAGATAATAGAGAACACAGATTCAGGTCGCATGTTTGCAACATAAATTTATTTAATTTACTTTCGAGTTGAGTTGAGTTTTTGTTGCCTCAAAAGTTGGCTCTGTTGGACAAACAACTTTTCACATAAAATGCGCATTAATTCATTAAAATTGACAAAAAGGCTAAACACGAGTGCCAAACATGGTTGACTGCCTTTTGGTAAGCACTGTGCCAACTTCTGCACTCACTAACTGACTGTCTGAATGACTGACAAACTGACAAACTGACTGACTGACTTGGTATTCTGTTGTGCTCTGGAGGGCCAACTAAACGGCTCTCAGTTGGCAAGCCAAACAATTTGCAAGGCGCCTACCCCTGCCACGCCCCTCTACCCTCTTCACCCTATTACACCCCTGCCTTTTTCCCTGCTGTGTGTTTCTAAAATATATATAGGGAAATAAAAGTGCTTCGCTGCACAATGAAGAGCTTGACGATGGGACGACGTCACCAGTTTAAATTAAATCAACAGCATAAAGGGTGTTCAGCGCAGTGGGAATGGGAGGGGGAGACGGGGTGGAGCAGAGGCAGAAGGCAGGGGGTACAGCTGCGGCTGGAGCAACTTTTTTATCGCGTCAACAAAGCAGCAGCAGCAGTAGCAGCAGCAGTTGAAATTATGCAGCAATGAAGACGACAATTTTTGGCTGCCATTTAAAATGGCACTTTTCGCTCTCATACCCAATCTCAGTCTTTCTCCCTCCCTATCTCTTTCTCTCGTATTGTGCCTGTCATTTGCAGCCAGCGCGTCACAAATTGAATTTAAGTGCAGTTTTGGCTTTGCCACAGCCTCCGACTGCGTTGCCATTTTCCAGCCTTCGTCCTCGACTCTGCCTGCTTCTTAGCCTGGCTTCGGGCCACATGTTGAGCCGCTGCCAAAAGCGGCTCAGCTGGCTGAAAGAGTGAGAGAGAACTATGCTTTCAGGCCCAACCCGAGCCGCACATATGTTGCAAGTTTATCACTGAAGCAAATAAAAATGTTTGAAATTTTTGCTCGACACTCGACTTGACTTGACTTTGCTGGCCTTGCTCTAAACTTTTTGGCTACAAATTTATTGGCAATAAATTGACTGCCATTAAAGTAAGCGTCGGATCGACAGAGGTGACGAGGGGGTGGCGGAAACAGGAGCATAAAAAATGGCTGCCAACGCATAAATCCCCAAAATAATTTGACACAATGAGTCACACAGATTGAGTGGCCCATTTTATGACGGGGCCGAGGTCGAGACGAAGGCCTATGAGACCTGGCAACTGTAAACTGGGAGCTGGGAGCTGTAAACTGCCGAAGCTCCCGAGCTCCCAAGCCTACTAAACAGGAGCTTGAGCCGCAGGTGCAATTTCGACACGGAAATGTAATTTTAAAGCACTCAGCTAAGGTTGACAACCAACAAAAAAACGCTAAAGCCAACAAAATAGCCAAAAAAAAGACAGGAGAAAAAATTAGCAAGCGCACAAAAGAAGACTTACAATGTAATATAATCATGGACCAATAGAGACTGACAAGACAAGGTACAACCTGGAGACAGATTCAGATTCGGAGTCGTAGTCGGAGATGGACATGGAGACGGAAACGGAGTAGGAGATGGAAACGGAGTCAGTGTCAGGTGTGTGCTGTCCATGAAGTGGACGCCATTGAATGACACTCTGTGGCGCCCCTAGAGCCAAAACCCTCATCCCCTTCTACCACCCTAATACTCCTACCAAAAAATAAAAGAGATGCCAGCATTCGTTGTCGTGGCTGCAAACAAGAATGAGAAAAAAATCTAATCAAAGCTAATCCAACAAAAGCGAATGACGGCCAATGTCAAGAGCCTTTTGTTTGCCCAAAGTGGCGTAAGCGCTGAAATTTGCACAGCTGCGGCGTGGTAACTACGCAGAGCAATAGAGTGGGGGAGATGGGGAGAAAGAGCGAACATTTATTTAAAATACAAGCTATAAAATGAGCTGCTCCGCTGTCCACTCCCTCGCAGCAGTCCCATCCACCTCCATCTGCTGTTTCCTTTCGCTTTTATCTGCTGCCACCTGACGAATGAACGACTGTGGAGTGCCGTGTAATTGCAGCACAAAGGTAAGCAGAGAAGACTGTAAAAGCAAAGAGGCAGGGAAAGATTTAAATGAATTTGATTTACGTTTTTAAAGCCAAATAAACGCCTTTCAATTAAGTCCAAAGCGTCAGCCACAGTCGCGACCCTGTGCGGCAGCCATCTGCGTTCCCAGCTATGTCCAGCAAACCATCGTACTGCGTCCCCTTTCTCCTCTCCTTCTCTCGTACTTGGTCCTATTGACTTAGCAGTGGCGTTGACAACGCTGATGTTGGTTTGCCATTGGCTGCCATCCGGCAAAATACTCGAAAAACCACCGCAAACACCTAGCAAGCATTCATTTAACGGACATGGCAACCAACTCACCCTTCTCCACCCAACTCCCTTTTGGACCCGTTCACGTTTTGCATACAGCACTCATACGCCCCGTTGCCTCGTTTCGTTTGTCGTTACGCTTTGCTCGTTGTCATTCAGTAAGATAGAAAGGTGAGAGAGATAGAAAAAAAAGGGAAACGGGAGGGCAGGAAAAGCCGTGTTCACTGATTTCACTTGCAAATTAATGAGAAATTAGAGACAACGTTTGGGCAGGAGAAATACACAGAGACAGACAGAGAGGGAAAAAGCGAGAAAGCGAACGATGTTGCCACTGCTAGCCGCTGTCAAAGTCGTAAAAAGAACATTTGTGCTAATTTAGGAAAAGGCAAATTTGGACAGGACTTCATTACGGGCACGTAACGGCATTGGCATTGCCTCCTTGTTTTGATTGATTGAATTTTGTGAGGACTAACAATAGGGTGCTCCTACTCGACAGGGTCACTCGCACACACACACATACACACACACACACGAGTGTATTTTGAATTATCTTCTTGTACAGATTAATATCAATTTGATGTCTTTTTGGCAATGGCATTTGCATAATGGCTTTTTGATTTCAAATTGTTTAGAGTAGTTTACAAAACGTAGATAGAGAGAGAGTCGGACAGATAAAGAGGCAGACAGATAATAAGAGAAAGTGAGACAGATAGCTGGAAATGGAATTGAAGTCTTAAAGCGTTGGCTTTAAATAATTTCCAGTAATTGAATTTAATTGAAGCAATTGCAACGCCTTCGCTCTTCGAGCGCACTTCCCGAATGCCAAGCCCAGCGTGCGTTGTAATTTAAGATTAATTTGCATATTGGAGGGTATGACATGTGGAACAACTGAAACAGTTACCGACTGACATGTTTGTACTTTGTCAAAACAGTGACGAACCGATTAATTGCGTTAGATTACACAGTCAGAGACATGAATATACGAGACATGACGAGAGAGGCACGCATAGACACGCACACAGACACACACACATACACCCACCCAAACACACATCCACACACACATACACTTAATTTGTGCTCCGAGTTAATTTCATTTCTTCGTTTTGTTATTGCACGGACATGACATTCACATGGAATGAAATTATAATTGAGCAGTCGCAGCAAAATCCTCGAGCGCACGCGTTCTAATAAAATTAGGAAAGGGAGGAAGAGGAGGAGAGGGAATGAGCATGGTCGGCAAATGAGGCTGTATGTATTTGTACAGCTAAATAGCTATGCATGCCTAATGTCTGCATTAAACTGGGCATGAACCATGTACCTTCCGCTCAGGGCATGACCGTAATTACAGACATGCGAACAGAGAGGTCTAGAGATGCAGAAGGCAGCGGCTATGCCCAGAACGCCCACTGAATATTAGCTGGTTAATAATCAACTTAGCGACAGCTACACCTGGAAAACACCTTTCAAAGCAACCCACTTGGTTTCCACCATATTACATTAAAAAAATATATGAAAGTGCTGACTCTTAGAGTAGATTAAAAAAATTAAAATGAACAATACATAAAATTTAATAAAAGCCTCACCAATTAGCCGAGTGTTACAACATTCTAGACCATTGAAAAAAAACAGTCGAATCATTCCATTCATTTTCATTACACACCCAAGATTTCTTTTTTTTTTATTTTTTTCATTTTTAATTCATTAGAAGGGTGACATTTCTGTAACTGTAGCTTAAGCTCTTTCTTTGTAATAAGCCAAATTTAATTTGATTCTCGGCAATGTATCTCTTTGCTGTAGCTTTCAAGAAAAACTCATTCCAAACATGTCTACCGAAACCTTATACAATTAACATGAGTTCAAACGAGCAAATTACTTTCGGAAAACCGCGTAGAATTTTAAGCAATTTCTAAGAAAAAAGTGATATGTAGAAAACATATAATTATTTTCGTAATTAAACTGAAATTGTATGACGTTTTTATTAAAAATCTTAATTATTGTGTACATTAATATCTAACGTTTTATTTTACATTTGTATTTTGAAAGAAAGTAGAAAATCAGATGTCTGAATCAGTTTTAAAAATATATTGTTTCAAAGTGTTCATCCAAGTCAGTGCCAAATTCTTCAAGGTTTTCGCAGCTGCGATAAAAAGCTGCTGTTTTCAACAGCTGTTGAAGTTAGCCAGTATACACACACACACATACCTACTCTCCCACACATTCAAATTTGCAGTCAGGCTTGAAAGTTACCTTTCAGAATGATATATAGCCAGCATATATACAACATATACTTGTACAATAGGATATATCTTGAAATTGCTGCGTTGTCGCCAATGTCAAGACAGCTGCCAACTGCCTTCGGCCAGATGATGTTTGATTAATTGTTGATTTATCGCAGACAGACAAACAGTGCGACAGACAGACAGAGAAAGAGAGGGAGATGGGAAACGGGACGAGTGGAGAGCGTAGCTTAGGCATATCACGTATACGTACTCACATTTATAAACCCAAAAGTAAGGACTCGTATGAATAAAACAGTCAAGTCAAGTGAAGAATTTTTTTCTCTTCCAAATGGCATTAAATTTATTTTCCAAGTTTAGCGCAGCTGTAGAAAACATTGAGCGTCGGCGTTAGTGTGGCAAGCAACGTAATACATAGGACTAAGGAGTGAAGAGTGCGGAATGTGGCAATGTGGCAGTAACAGTTCATTGGCATCTTGCAACAGCTGTTAGGCATCCGCTTGAAAGAGGGTCAGAGTGTTCTTTGTTGGACCGTAAAGCGGATGAGCTATGTTTTTCCAAGCTGTAAGCTGAGCAACTGAAACAGAGCAAGAAAGAGTATAAACAGAGAGACAGAGAGAGAGGGAGAGAGAGAAACTATAGTTATCGCATGCTTTGTCTTTTATTTGACTCCAACTGATGCGAGTTGCAATAAAGTCGTCTCGAGGAATTGAGGTTTTCCCAATGTCAAAACGGTTTCCACTGCTGAGTTCTGTTTCCTGTTAAGTCAATGTCAAGCGAAGTGAAGTGAAGTCAAGACAGAACAAACACCTCTTGAGTAATTATGTGCGCCAATGCTCAGGTTGAAATCATGTTGTGTATTTCCGTAGCAATTTCGAAATTTTAAACTTGTTAACAGCAAATTGAAGTCATTTCCTGCGGCAACAGCAACAGCACCAACAACAATGGCAATAGCAATATGTTCAAGGTTTGTTGCCGTCGTTGCTGTTGCACCAAATAAATGAGAAAACCGCAAAGTGCAGCAACAAAATAACAAAAACAACTGCAAAAATAGAAGAAGAAAAAAAAAACAAAATAGGAAAAGAGAATGCACAAAAAGGCAAGGACCAAAGAAAACAAAATGCCAAAAAGGTACAAAAGCGGAAATAAATGCAGCAGGCTGGCAGTCAAAGGTGGCAAAGAGGGAAGGCAGGTGGGGCAGAGACAGGTGTAGAGGCAGCCAAGGCGCAGCCAGGACTCACCGGCGGACACAGGATAACCTGTTGACCACGTGCATACTGCAATTCCAAACCTGCACATACAAAAGGACTAGAAGGAACAGCAAGTTTTCGGCAAAAGTGCCAAGAAAATTGCATTTTCCTATGGCACCAAAAAAATAAAAAAAGGAACACAAGCACAGCAAAAAGAAGAAGCAGAAATGAAAATAAGCAAAGGAAATACATGAAAAAGGTAGCAAAATGCTGCTGAGAAATAAACTCGAGCGTTTTGTGCTTGTCGGGCAAGTGAAATGCGCTCATCGCGTGCCGTGAATGCAATTTTCGGAGCAAGCCCAACAAAACAACAACACCCTCTGCGAACTGCAGGGTGTCTTGTAGAGAGGGTGACAGGGAGTGGCAAGAGGGCGCGGACGGGAGCTTCGGCTGCGGCTGGGGCGACAAATGCAATCTACAAACAATGAAATGAATTGTCAAGTGCAAACATGTCGCTGACGTGCAATTGCAGCAACGTTCTCCCTTCCTCTCTCTTCCACACTCCGTCCGCTCTCCCTCATTCATTGGCTACAATTCTTCCTTTCATCAGAGTTTTCCCCATCGCAGCAACTGCATTTACACGCCCATTTCCAAGCCGAAATTTATTTTGCATGCGTTTGTCAGTTAAAAATCAACGTGACAAAGAGTTTTCCCTGTTGAATGTGCAACAAATTTAACACTAAACGATGGGGCACACAAACTGCAGTTGGCTTGCCACTCTAGACAGCCACAAAACTCACATTTTACTACAATATTCAACCAAACCAGTCACATCGAAGCAATCACAAAAAAAAAAAAAAAGAAAAAGTAGTGAAAAACATCTAAGAGAAATCAAACGACTTGAAAGCCTTCTTATGCTCTGTCCAAAAAGCCGTATAAAAAGGGCCAAAACTTTTATGACACTGCAATTTCTCTCGAGTTGTTTGTTGTTTGTTGTTACTCCATATTATTGTGGTGTGCAGACGTTTAAGAATGCCTGGAGTAGCTTTGAGTTGACGTCCTGTTGCTCGTTTTCCATTCTGACTTGTTTGAAGATTTATGGCACTCACTGTTGCCATTTACTGGCCAAGTTAACCGGATATCCGTTGTTGACACGCCAAAATGCAATGGTCGTTCTCAAGTCCGAGTAGGAAATAGTTTTTAACTCACAACTTATTAAACTTTTACAAAAATTGAAAGAGATATAAACTGGAATTCTAAAATGAAACAATTTGGAAGAACATAAATTTGTACAGAAAATAAACTCAAAGAGTTGAAACGTAAAAATAGCTGATGATTGATAAAATCTATTCAATTTATTATAGAAATTTTATAAAAATAATTCATTTGTTTATATAATACCCAAAAAAGGTGTCCGTCAGTATATCTTCTCTTTAACAGAAGTTCCCATTCTATTCGCTTTCAAAATTTAAAAATTGTTCTAAATTTAAGGACAAACCTTTGCCCCAAAAGTTCATTTCATCAGTTTGAAGCAGCCTTTGCTTCCCGATTCTTTCTATTCACAATTGTTGCTTGACATTGACATTTTTGGCCTTTTGTTGATTTGAACTTTTGTTCAATTTCAATTCATTTCCTTCTTTTTTTGCTGTTATCAAGTTGACATATATAGAACATTGACATGTCCATTTTTTACCAAGCTCCGGTGACAATAAGCACAAGAAAAGACTTTCACTTATGGCTACCATAACAACCAACTGAAGTGATTTATTATTATTTTTCTTTTATCTGATTTTGTGTTTATATTAGGGATGCGAATTTAACTCGTCCACAAATTGAATCAATTTACAATGAGGAACTTATTACGTTGCAGTGGCAGACACAGCCTATAAGCATGTGTCCAAGTGTGTGTGAGTCGGTCACTCACACAACAATTAACACTTGGCCATTACTTCCATTTGCGGCATGTTAATTTGTTGCCACATCAATTGCTGTTACCAATATGCGAGGCACATAGTATACAAATACACACGCCCTGCATTGGCTGCTGGTTGTGTGTGTATTTGAACCTTTTACTGTCTGTGTTACAATCTCACCGACAGCTGACGTTGTTGCGGTTTGCAGCTACAACTATTACAACAAAAACGGCAAGAACAACAGCCTGCTGACAATTGCCTGACACTCGGCAGCTGGTTTATTTGCCTCACACACACACACACACACACACACACGCACACTCTTGCTTATATACACACACGTGGAGAGCGTATACACCATACGTGTCTGCACTCAGCCGCCCACTACTGATTTAGCCAAGCCAAGTCAGAGGTAGTGGTTTGATGGCCATGTTCCGGCAGTTGCCGTTTTGGGGGAGTGGCTCGGCGGAGTAGGAAAAGGGGGCGTGGCAAAGCAGGTGGGGCAAGCAGGCGCCGGCTGAGCAGTTGAACAATAACGCTTGAGTGATTATGCAATTGACAGCTAAATCAATCAATGATGTCAACTACATGCCGACAACGGCCAAACCAAACTCACACACACAAACACGCGCACACACACAAACACAAAAACACAAGCAAACATTCAATAAGTCACACACACTGACACATATGAAGCTGTGGCGGCATAAGCAAACATACAACAAGCATATTCGTTGTTTATTTCTACGTTTTGTGCGACAACACGACATCACGAACACACACAAAGACTCACACACAGACTCACACACAGACTCACACACAGACTCACACACAGACTCACACACAGACTCACACACAGACTCACACACACATGCTGACATAGGCAATGCCCAACTTGTTTTTGACATTTTCAATTTTTTATGACAAAACTCGAAATTGGTACAAGTTTTTTTTTTATCTTTCTTCTCTTCTCATTTTATTGCATTTTATTTTGTTGCCATGCGCTTCAATCAGTTTTGCGATATACATTTATTGTATTAAATATATATGTTCATCGCTGTTCACATTAAATTTTGACAACTTTTGTTGAGCAGAGTTCTTACGAATTAGTTGGTCTTTAATGTGGCCAAAAATGTATTCAATATCGAAGACAAAATGTTTGACAATTTTGTGACAGCAGTCAGAAAGAAGAATTTGACTCAAACATGCAACTGTGAAGTTCGCATATTTGTCAATTTTTTGGTTTTTTTTCTTTGGTGCTGATTGCCAGCAATCGTCAATTTGACAAATGGCCAAAACGCCAACGCACGTCGCATTCCCAATCGCATTGTTTGCCCTGCGAGATGGAACTGGAAGTGGAAGTAGAATAGGAGCTGGGGAAACCGTTAGATGATAGATACTTCCTCTTCTTTCGTTTCTTTTTTAATGGCCTGGAAAGCAAACACAAGCGACACGCGCAGCTTCTTCCTTTCATCCTCCTGCTCATCTTTTCTTTGTTTTTACCTCAGTGTTTTCGTATCGATGGCGATAAGTGTATGAATATAATGAAGTTTATGCCTTCGTTCAGATGGCACGACAGGAACACGACGCACAGAAACGAGCACACAATGAGTATAAATATGGAAAAGCATTCAGTCAATCAACTTCCGATATGTGCTATATTCATCTACTATATAAATCTGACAAGCGGAAGTGTTTGCTTTGTGCTCTACGAGTATTGAGTGTAGAATATTTATAAGGTGGCTATGTGGCTACTTCCGGTATAGAAATAGGAGTAGTAGATACGTCGATATACAGGGAATTTACAACATTTTCTACTTTTAAAATAAAAGTTCATAACTCAGCCGATTAATCCAAAGAAAATCAATTGTACAAACAACTTGAAACTGTTATATATTTATAGTTTATTTTCTGAATACAAAAACAAGAAAATTCAGATGCATTCCATCATTATATCAATTAAATGCACTAGGATACAGTGCAATCCAAACTTGTGTTTATCAATATATCAGCAAGAACATAAAGAATAAACACTTTTAATGTGTGTGTATCTTTCTACATGCATTATATATAGCATATCTATATCTCTTTGTTTCTACTGCTATGACTGCATCATCAATTATGGCCAACGGAAGTAACATTTCTGTATGTGTTGTGTCTTCATGTTGTTTTAAAGGAAGTAAACAAACGAAGAGTCGAAATTGAGATTTACCAAAGGAGCGTAGGGAAAGAGAAAGAGTGAGGAGAGAGAAGAAAAAGTTACTGTTATTTTTGGTTGGATAAATTGAATAATTGATGCTTGGCAGCAAAACAGCAAGCACAAGAATAACATAAATTATTAAAATTTTATTAAAATAACAGGCGGAAATTCGCGCAATTTCTTTCCAATCTCAAATCCCCAAGAACGCGTTTTATGTAAATCAGTGTACGCGTACTAGACTCGACTCGACTCATCTTGTCTCGTCGCACGTATGTGAATATTTTAGAAAATATGCTAGCGAACGAGTGCGAACATCTGTTGGGAATCTAAAATATTTCTATTTGCAGGAAGTGCATGTAACAGATAAATGTAGGAAGGGTAAATGTGGATGGGGATAGAGATGGAGATGGCGAAGAGGCAGACAAATCATCGTTGTTGCATTTGGAATGTGATTCGAGAGTTTGTTTTGGATTCGTGCGAGCACTCATTCTACAATCCAAATGGATCCAAGGGTTGCTCTGTCTATGATTCAGCCGGCAGGGCTTCAGCCTGTCGGCACATTCATATATCGTGCTTCAATAAAAAATGTTCAATATTTCTAACCTGAGCACAAAGAGGGAAATGAAGCTTCGCAGTTGGCATTGTTGTTGCTGGATTAACAGCCGGTCCTCCATGCAGGATGCCAGCAAGGATATGTATGTGTGCGTGTGTACGGTACGGCATATGCTCTGTGGCTAAAATTACAGTTAAAGCTGAAGCTATAGCTATAGCTGAAGCTGAAACCCTAGTGGAAGCCCCAAGCACTGCAAATTCCTATAAATACAAAATACCAAAAATTGCTACCAAACTCCGGCAACGAACTGTGAGTTAAGGATGCCTGGAAGCTAAGAATGCGATTGAAAGTATAACATAAATATTTTGCCAATACAAAATGTTTTGCCACAAAATTATAGACCAGGGGAATGCGCCACAAATACTCGATTCTTCGGGCTGAGTGTGTTGAAATCACACATAAAACTCGTCAGGGCTCAGATTGAAGCTTCAACAAAGCCGACATTGCTCTCTCATCTGCTCGTTAATAAATAAATCCCAAGACGAAGTCATAGCTGATACCGTAAGCGACTGACAGCTGCACTCGTTCATTAGACAATAAACCCAGTTGGGCTAGCTGCAATGGCGATTTTCGATACTAAAACCAAAGCCAATAGCAACGTGCAGATAATCAGCGCCAAAAACAAAACAAACATGAGAAAGGTCCACGGAAAACAATACCTGAAAAGCTGGAAAATGAGTGCAAAGGAGAAGAAGCAGCTGCACTACACACAGAGCTTAAGCAACGATGAACAGACTGACCAGGAGCGTCGACAACCGAACAAAAAAGCAAACAGACGAGCGGACATACGGACACACGGACCGCAAAACGAATGCAACTTGAAGCTCTCAGCTGCTGGCTTTTGGCCCCGGTCCCAGACTCGAGTCGACTTCGGTCTTGTGGGTCCGGCCACGGCTACTGCCCTGGCTGTGGCTCCGGGTCCATTCCGTTGCAAAAGTCAGAAGCATAAAATCCGATAGCTTCCGCTAAGCTAGCTTATTCAAGCGTAGGTAGGGCTAATAAAACATTTCTAAGGATTTCGCTAGGATTTCACATAGCGCATCCTTGCACATTCCAAATGCGCACACAAACTGAAACTGAAACCGAAACTGGAAATGAAACTTAAACTCGAACTGAAAATTGACACGAATTCAATGCAGTTGAAGGTGGCAACTGCTTGTTGCACGTGCTTTTGTTGTATGTAAGGGGTTTTCTGCTTGATGCCGTAAATGATTTCCTAATTAGTTGCTCTGACTTTTCGTTTAATGAATGCTGCAACAATTGATGTGAGCCGTTTGAAGAGCGTGTAATGATGCCATTTAAAACTAAAGTTGCTGGTTATCAGCATCTCAACTCGATTGCCACAAATTCAAGCATTATAATCGTAGCACTCGCAATGGGGATTTAAAGGACAAAGCCTTATTTTTTATTGCCTTTTGCGCCGCCGTCTTTTGTCCCTTGTCTTCTGCACTTATCTCCGGCAACTTTCGCACAATGCGCAGAATGGCAACAAACAAATTCAAAGCCAGTTTGATGCTTATCCTTAATGATGCAGTAAAATGTATTTTTTCCTTTACTTTTTTCTCTTTTCTTTCATTTCGTTTACTTTTTCTGCTTTTACTGGGTTCTCGGCTACCGCTGGACACGTTTTTATAGTTTAAAGGACGAAAGTTTCCCTCAATTCTATTCTCGAAGCAATCAAACTTTTGCCGACAAAATAAATGCCTATGTGAAAGAAATTAAAACGATTTGTCGCAGACACAGGTTTACTTTTAATTGCTGGCAGTAGTCATCTATCAATAAAACTATGAAAACCTAAGACTGTCATGTAAATCAAATTACGTATACGCCGTACATGCAGCAGCTTTACTTCAGCTGTCGGGAATCGCTCCAAAAAAGGGATAACGAGCCAAGTTGTTACAAGTTTTTAATAGAGCAAAGTCAGCTTAAGTTAAAGTAATGGCAATATAAGGCTATTCAATACCCTCGTTTTTCAATAACGTCTACTTAATTATGCACAAACTTAAATTAAACATTTGAGCTTAGAACTCGTGTGATTTTTCTTGAAACACAAAGTCTGGCACACCTTCTTTTTGAAATATAAAGGGTATAACAAAGAACTTTAGCTTTAACATCTGCACAAAGGACACAACTGCGAATAGACTGCCGACTGCAGACTCCATAGGCAGCAAACTGCCGCATAAACTGCTAAAAAGATGATGAATTTTCTGCACAGACCGGCGACTACATAAGCCTGGCTGTCTACCATTCTGGCCTCTTCCGTCTACTTGTAGCTCTGCTGGATCGCCTTTTGGAGTCCCTGGCCTCAGTAGTGAAAGCTACTCACTTCTTTGTCGGTTGTCGGCGCGTAATAAACAAACTTTTGAGCAAAGTTTATTTCACTATTTTTTTTAGCTTTTCAAATTTTTTTCTTATTTTTTGTTGGCTCCTGCCAACCATTACAGTGGTGTGCTGTCCATGTACGACACAAGTTTAACACCCAAAGTCGACGACGACGTCGACGCCGACGACTGCAACATGGCACGCTTAGTTAGTTATGTAGATGGCCAGGTCGACAACTGCCAAACGAAGCGAAGCAAAGTCCATTGACACACACAGCGATTTGGCTGCTTTTGCTGCTGCTCTGCTACTGCGGTCGCTCATCTCTGGCATCATTAAGCGCCATTTTGTAGTGGGTCGAGCAACGAACGTGGACCGTCGACAGGTGGCAAGTGGCAACTTCAAACTGCTGATCGAGATTTGGCCGAACAAAGTTGCACAAGTGAAGTCGAGCAGAAAGTGAGTCTTAACTGTGCTCTGCCCACATAAAGATACAAAACGAGTAATTCACTTTTATTATGTATATTATTTTGTATTGGTGTTCGTGTGTCTTTCTTTGTGTGTTACTTTGTGTGTTTGTTTGCCAGTTGCTGGCGTAGAATTTTTTATGAACAAGTAACTCAAAGATTTTGTTGTTGTTCTGGCTTTGTTACCATCTAGGCTGAGATTTGAGAGCCATTTAGCTATTAAAGTAGCCACAAGTAACATTTTAGAGAGCAACGTCAAACCACTGAAGCAGCCACTGAACTGTAGCACCACCCAATAGTACCCTTTAAATCACCCAAACCACCCACTGTGCTTGTTTCGCTTAAAAACTAATTAATCTAAATGGATGTTTTGTTGTTGCATTGTGCATATAAAAACACACATTCATATGTGTTTGTGTGTATTTGTATGTGTGTGTGCGGTACTCTGGTGCAAAATAAAAGTCGAGTAAACTGTAAGCGAGGCACTCATTGAAAGCGAAAAACCGAAGCGAACCGCAAGCAATTTGCATGTTTGAAACGCCATGCAACGCCATGGCCATTCTTCCGTCTCTCCTCCCTTCGCCAATCCCCTCAATTCCCAGACAAGCCCGTATACCCCCATATAGTCATTGGCTAAAACACGAAAGGGGCCGATCCACCTCGTAGTTTGGTATCATGCACAAAACGGGGACAGCGTTAAAGTAGCCTTATCGCCGAGCCACACATCGCATCAGCTTCAGTTCAGTTCCAGCTCCAGCTCCCAGCTCCCTGCTCCCTATTCCCATCTTCCAGTATTTCTGACCCCTCTCATGCTTTCTACTCAAAGTCCCTTTCTCTACTTCCTGCTGCATTGCTGAGTGTAGCGTCCATGTGGACAGTTTGAAGCAGTTTTATTGACGTGTGTCCGGGCGTGGCCAGCAGTAGCCATGTACGCCCCCTTGTGGGGTGGGGCAATGTGGTTGTTGCGTTATAAATAAAGCCCACTCAAATAACCTCAGCCCTACTAAATCACCCACTTTAAACCAGCCAATCCACTTAATCGACTTAAATGCACTTATTTCAACGTTTTTCGCCAACGGCAGTTAATACATATTTGAAGCACTAAATTAACTTAAATTTCTATGCATTATCTATCAGAACAATATGATATAGTTGTATATATATCACTTTTATATCTTTATCATTGCTTATATACATTTAAATGTTCTATAATTCATGCCAAATCAATGCCAAAGGCAAAAACTTAATTTATCGAGTAACTTTTGCATAACACATACACACACATACAAACACATAAACACACACACATAAACGCAACTCTCAAGCATTGCTTGTGAAAGTGTGAGTCATTTGTGTCTGCAAAATGGCAACGGCGCCATTTTAATTTGATTTTTTGCTTCTTTTTTTTTTTATTATTATATCCTTTTTTTGCTAAAGTCGGCGTCATTTTGGCCATGTGTGACAGTTGGTTGACCTTTTTTGGCGATTTTAGCTGATGGCTTTTGCAAAGAGTCCGAAAAGTTGACAGTTATAAATTGAATAAATACTGCAAATTCATTGGGCCTCACTGAACACAGTCCAATATAACATAATTGTGCAAAAAAAAAAAAAAAACAATATAACTTTTGGGCACACAGTTTTCATTTAAAAAGCTGTATTAGAGTTGACCTTAAGTAGTGCTGGTCGGTTTAATTTGAGCTTGAACCTAATCGATGCGTAGTTTTTAATGCACTTAATCTTTTGGAAAACTTTAAAATTTAATCTTTTGTTGTTTTCTTACAAATATAATGTTATCAGCTATCGGTATTGATAAAAAATAATGGATTTTATATAATTTATTTACCAGCTAATTTTGCACTTAAATAAGCATCATTTACTGAAAGTTAAACTCTTACTTTACCACAATTCTCAGGCTTTCGCAGTCAGTTAACCCTCTGATAGTCCCGATATATTTTTGCATATGCGCATATATGGTGCAGATAAAATACCCTTTAAGGTGCAACATCAGGGCAGTTTATCGCTTAAAAGCAAAATTTTTAAGTTTTCACTAGTGAACACCATTGCGTATGTGTAATATTTAAAATACATTGTGCGTATACTTTTATCTGTATAGGGTATTTTACAGTTAAGACTTCACAGTTCTTTGGTATTTTTTGCATACTGTTTCGAGGTTTTGGTGGTTTTTTGGCACATCGTTTATTATGCCAAACGAAAAATGCAATATTTTCTTCTGCGCCGCTACGTGGCCGACAAAAATATTTACAATTTGGCAGTACCCTATCCCCACTTCCATCGCCTCCCTACTTTCACACCGCTCAATCCTTAAAGCCAACCAACAGCTGCTGCTGGTGCTTCTCCTGCTCCTCCCGCTGCTGCTGTAAAAAAAGCGGAAGCCATAAAAGGAAGCGCCATCGAGGCAAACCGAACACCAGCGTTCTGGCACCACCAAAATGGATCAGCAGGAGATGGAGGTGCAAGTGGAACAACCGCTGACTGTCGGTGTACTCCATAAAAAAAAGAGGCCACACACCATTCGGCTAAGCTCAAAAGCGGCAACTTCAATCTTTGAATGTTTTATTTACTGCAAAATCGATATGGTTTTTTTATAAGTGTGTGAGTGTCAGTTCGAGAAAGGATTGGGAAAGGGCTGGAGGGCCAAAAGGGATGAGTTGCTAGCACTCTGGGCTTAACACACACAAGTGCCAGCCGTAACGAGTTGCATGCAAATTCCATTGCATTTTTTTTCTTTGAGTTTTCTTCTTTTTTTTTGGATCTGTTCCCTCGACTGTTTGACTCTTTGGCGCTAAAATAGTGCCTTAGTTCGTGGATGTGTCTTCAAATGCGTCTCCGAGCACAAAAGCAGCAGCAAATGTGTTGCAACTACAATACTAAGGAGGGTAAAGATAGCTGCGAGGGGAATTCGGGAGACAGGAGGACTGAGAGAATGGGAAACTGGGTGAAATGTCTGTGGCAAATCACACACCACATAATTTGCCGCTGCACTGCGCACACTAATACAACACAGAGAGTGAGAGAGTGGAATTAGTAAAGCAGTTGCTTTTTCAGCCAAAACCCTCTCACCCATCTACCACCTGCCCACCACCACGTTCCTATGCTTCTGCGTCGCCATCGTCCCCAACCGCATTACGTATGCATGACGTTGGTGTTAGCTCCATGCCGACCAGTGTCTATGGCGTAAATGCTTGAACGGAATGAAAAACGTGGCAGCAACTACCAAAGGGAGGCGGAAAAGGAGGAGAAGGGTGTGGCAGACATAGCTGCTGCCCTTAGCTGCACTCCCCTCTTTTACCTATCAACTTCGCAGTCAACTCTCATCTCTATTTCCTTGCCCCATTGGCCGGTTCAATGCTGATTGCGATCGCTGGCTTTAGCCATTTTAGTCAAAATGGAAACAAGAATGAGAGTGACCGAGAGAAAGGGAAAAAGAGAGCAGCATCAGAGTTCTTCATGTTTCCGTGTCCCACGTTGATAATTCGAAATTTGTATTCCAATCTTCAAATTGTCTCCAAAATGGAATTGATTTTATGCAGATGAGCATGAAATTGTCTCAATGCGAGTTAACCATGTTAGTGTAAATAAATGTTGCATAGACAACGACCAAGCATGGCACGTGACACGCCCACAGTTTGCCCTAACTCCCACGCAGTGCGTATTTTCAATTCAACTTTAAGTTTTTGGTTTTACAACAATTTGAAAGTTGAGAATCTATTACTTAATTCTTCTGGCCGGCTAATCAAATCTAATTCAATTGAGATAATCAAACGCAGTCGCTGCCAAAGCTCATACAGTTAAGGAAATCCATTTTAAATATTTGGTTAAACAGAAATCAAGCAAATTTTTCCCCAAACGCCTTTTAACCCCCTCTCTTTGCTGATGAAATCGGATCCAATCAAACAATGCGCCCACTTGCATTTCATTTGAATTTACAACTGTATTTGAGTGATCGAAGTAACAGCAAACCACGCCCCCTGCTACCGCCCCTACAAAAAACCAGCTAACGGAAATCATTGAGCAGGGCCAATAAAATGCTTGAAACCGATGAAAGAGGTGGGCGGGACGGTGGTATAGAAAAAGGGAAAGAGTGATGAGAGCGATGAGAAAATCGCATAAAAATTCGCTGGTAAATTTGGTAAAAATTCATAGAAGAGCCGCAGTCAATGGCCCAATATGCAAACATGACCAGAAAATATTTCAAAATTGGGATGATGATGATGATATTGATGAGGATGATTGGATTGATGATGATGATGATGTTGGTATTGAAAGATAGATGGTAAAGAGTGCAAAAGGGAGGCGAGGTCATGTCTGTGGCATTGCAATAACAAAATTGGCCAAAGGAAATTGAAGTACAGCCACAATTCATTGACTTAGTGATGGATTTTGACTTTGCAGTTCTTTCCGGCTGCCCTTTTGCCTCCCATTTCACTTCTGCAGCTCCACCCACACTAACTCCATTCATTTTCTCTCTCTGGCTGTGAGTACGCGATTTTATCGGTTAACATTTGTTTGCAATGCTGAGTAATTTGTGTTTACTGCTGATGTGTTTAGCATGCAGTCACTCTTTCTCCTTCAAACACCCTACCATCCCGCCTGACATCTCAAATGCCAATATATAGCAAACGAGCTGAAAATTATATGTCTATACAAAATGGGATAGCACTGAGAACTGAACGCTGTTATGTGAGTGCGATGAAGTATCGATAAAATGCTTTAAGTGGCCAGGAAATTGCAAATTGCTAGTTATTGCACAGACGAGCCTGCAATGAATATTGGTATTCCGTCTTCCGTCCTTCGTCTTGCGTGTTCTATCCTCCGTCTTTCGTCTCTCGTCTTCTGTCCTCCATCCATTGTGTTGTGTTCTGTGTGTTGTTTATAGAGCATTTCTAATGATAGTTTAGTTTCTCAAAATAAATATTGACTAAAGCGATAAGAGTTACGAACACCACTCTTTGCCAATTTATTTGTTATATCTATGACGAAGGGTAAAGGGGTATGAATTTTGCTGTGATAACTGCTTTACACACACTTCTCCACGGTACACAAATGGCAATTGCATTTGCCATTTCGGAGCAAAGAAAATAAGTAGAGAAAAGAAAAACTCATGCATAAGTTTTCATCTTATTTACTCGAGCCAAAGTCGAAGCCAAACTGCATCGGCAATGGCATCAGCACGATCTCGAATTTCTCTATAAATCATCTATGCAATTTTAATTCAAACACAAAAGAATTTCCACCGCACATGCCACACAACATAGAGTGTGTAAAAGAGAAAGCGTATGAGTGTGTGTGTGTGTGAGAGAGAGAGAGAAATACAGACATAGGGGCATTGTTAGCATAAACCAATTGTTAAAGCCAAAATAGCGACAACCCTCATGCCCCAATCCCCTAACCACCCACAACTAATGCGCTCAACGCGCCCAGAAGATACACAGAAGATACTCTCAGTGAGCGAGAGAGAGGAGTGGGAGGCACAGAGAGTGGCATGAGAAGTTGCCCCCACGAGAGTCGAGGCCAAAAGCTACTCGAATCATGGGCCAAAGGCTTGGGAATAAAGCCAAAATATGTAGTCTAAATAACCGCATTTGTATGTGTGTCTCTGGAAGTGTGTGAGTGTGTGTGAAATATTTTGTTTAACGTTTATAGTTTTATGCACTTAAGATACGAAAATATTTTTTGGAAATTTATTTCTAGCTGCAGCCAAAAGCAAAGCTAAAGCCAAAGTCGAAAGCTGAAGCCAAAGTAAAAGCAAACGCAAAAACTTTTGCCAATATTTGTGAAAAAGATATTGATTGGCCTGAGCTGCATATACTACTTGGCTCACACACACACACATGCATACACACATATGTAGCTGCTGCTTATGCACATAAATTTATCCTTTCAATAAGACATGCAGGTTTCTGGTCTGCGTTTGCTTTTGCCACCATCCGACATCACTGCTCAATTCTTTGGGCAAACACAGTCTGCAACTGTGTTTGTATGTGTGTGTATGCCCTCGACACGTACCACATGCCCCTGCCAAACACACACACACATACACTGTACAGTTGACTGGTGCATAAGTAAACGTCAGCGGATAAATTGCCACAGTTGTTGCCGTTAGTCGAGACGTAGTCAAATTTTTGAGTTTTTCGTGCATGATAACAACTATGGCAACAGTTTGAGAGCCATTGAAGCAAAGTGGCATACACTTGCACACACATACATATTCCAAAGTGTACACTGTGATAAAAGCGACAGGTTTCTTTAAAAAAAAGAACTTATAGTTTAAAAAAAAAAACATTTCCATCAGTTTTTTCATCATGTGCAGTTAATCCCAATTCAGCGTTTGTGGCTCATAATAAAAGTTGTCTCTATTTTAAAGCAGCTTACACGATTATTTTTGCAGTGTACACAATGTGTATGCACATTTATGTATTTACGAGAGAAGGAAACTCGACATTTGGATTTATATCTTGAGCATTGCCAAAGGTTATGTTTGTTTTATGTTAAATGTTCAAACATATTATTGCAACACGATGCTCAAGCGAATACTTACCAACATTTTCGTATTTGTTTGCCACTCGCACACTCACACACACACGCATACATGCCTGGAAGTTGTTGTAGTTGTTGTTGTGTCTGCTGCATGTTGAAATATTCAAACAAAAATGTTATGAAAATATGAACTGATGCTTATCGATTGTGAAATATGATCAAGTTGGGGGTTGATTTTATGAGGAGTCATGCAGGCAATACATACAAAACATTACGCAGCACACACATGCACAGCATGGAGTTGCATATATTTGCATGGCGTTTAATTTGTTGGCACAATCAAAGCCCGGCCAAAAAGGGAGGCTGCAATATGCAATGTCCTCAGAGCGTTGCTAACAGACATGTGTCTTTGTATGTGTGACTATTTATCTCGGTGTGCGTGTGTGTGCGTGTATGTGTGTCTGTTTATGTGTTTTCATATCGTGTTCATTTGTTTGTTTGCGTGGCAACCAGACAAGACCAAAGCCCGAACCCAAATCCAAGCCCAAACTCAAACTCAAACCCAATCTGCAATCTGCAATCTCAAACCCGAACCCGAATGCCAAAGCCAAAGCCAAAGCCAATTCCATTGCCAATCCCAGGCCCAATTTCATGGCCCGAAGCAATTGCAGCCAAATTCCTTTGGTAGCTAATAAATATTAAAGTTTAATTAAATATGCTTTTTCCCCAATATTTATGTGCGTATCGATTACTCTCCCTCTCCATTCCTCTCTGTCTCTGTCTTTATCGCTCTTGAGCTGCAGCAATGCAATTTCACTGTTGGTCAACGCCATAAATTGTAACCTTGAAGCCTGAAAGCTTGAAAGCCAACGCCAAAGACCATTAAAATACTTTTCTACTCTTATTTTTTTAAACACAAACAGAAGAGAGCGGGGAGTGGGAGCAGATGAAGAAGAAGGGAAAGGGCATGGAATAGGTGTGGGCTTAGCTTTGGCTAAACTAAAACTCTTATTAAAAATTGACTTTTATCGTGATTTAAAATCAAGTTGGCCTTTTTTTTTAAATGCCGCGGTCTACATGCGGGCTGCCTTGATGTTTGTTGGTGTTAGTGTTGTGGTTGAGCAAAGATTTACACACATACATGCACACACATGAGCACCACACACTCATCAGTGGCGAGCGCAAAATATTTCTTCGTGGCTTAAGCAAGACGGGCACATATTTAAAGCCCTCTTTCCATTTCCCATTCTCTCTTCGTTTCTCACTCACAGAGTCCGACACGTGGTCTAACACTTTGTGTGGTATTTGCAGCTGAGAAATCCTTTTTAGTTGCCACGCCCAGCGCATAAGCTGCTTGCTGTCGTTCTTAAGGAGCAGCTTTTACAATTCAGCTGGCTTTTCCATCTACTACACGTTTATATAGAAATCCCATTCTCACTCTCATTCCCTCAGACCTTATTTTATTCGCTTCATATTTCTGCACATGCTATTTTCCTATTCCTCGATTCTACTTATTTTTTTTGGCAAAGGACTCTGAGCTTCTTCACATTCGACTTTCGACATTTGCTTTTCTCTTTTCCTTTTATGGAATTTTTCTGGGCTTCAACTCGATTTTATCGAAATTAAGAGATAAATTTGTGGCTTAAATAAATTAAATCGCTTGCTAACTTAATTATAATTTAACAATAATAAATTGATTTCCCACTTTATCTGTCATTTGCAGAGACTGTCGAGTTGTGCGCGATCCGCAGACACTGAAATCAAAGGGCTATGGATTCGTCAGCTTTGTGAAGAAATCGGTGAGTTTTAAGCACTTCTAAATAAAAGCTGAGAAAAGTGTTTAACCCGACAGAGACAAATTCAGTAATTAACATTTGCAACTGACACTAAATCAGTCAACCACTGATAAACTCTGCCGCATTTAAAACCAAGCTAAGACTTTGGAAATGAGGAACTTGATTTGTTTATCCCCAAGACACTGATATGGCAAACCCTAGAGTCGAGAGTCACGCACGCACATTTAAAAGCAGATGCAACAAATCTCACAGTCGGAGCCAAGAAAGAGCTGAAAACATTTACACATCATATTCAATATGTTAAAACCGCAAGTGATAAGGGTACAAATAACTCACACTGAGTGGGAATGGCAAGAGGAGTGGGGGAGAAGTATATGAGAAGCATGTGGCTTTAAGGTTTGTGGGTTTTCGTCAGTTGTGATTGAATTTCATGTGCTTAATAGGTAGAAAATTTCAGAAAGCCGAAAGTTGATGCCAGCATAAGAGTGTGGGATCAAAGGCAATGCGTGAAAGGCAGTCAAGTAGAAAAAATGCGTAAGCTTAGCTAGAGACTAACAGACTGAGAGACAGAAAGCGAGTAAGGGAGTGAAACAGAGAGCGATGTTGGAAAATCAAAGCTAATATCAAAGTAAAATCAAAAGCTCAAGCTCAGCCAAACAGACAGTTGATATTAAAGCCAAGGGCCATATAAGTCAATTAAGCAGCAAACATTCAGAATTGTTAATTAAATTTTAATGCTAATATCAATATTTTCAAACACAAAGCAGAATGAAAGAGCAGCAAAAAGAGCTACAGAATGTTGGAGAGAGACAAATAGCGAAAGAGAGAGAGAGAGAGATTTGTGTGACAGCTAACAACTGAGTGTGTAAATATAACATAATCCCTGACACTTAGACACAGACTCGCCCCTTTTTGACGCCCACGCAGTAAAGCAGATGCTGTCATTCAAATGTTTAAGCTAAAGCTGTAAGTCTAAGCTCTTTGCAAATGATAATGATGTTGTTGTTGTTATTGTTCCTGTTGTTGTTGCTGCTGAATTACAGCGAATTTGAGTGCAATGCGGCGTATACGTAATTTGGTTTGCGGCTGACGTGTCAAAAGCATCGCCAGCACTAACTAGTTAACTTTTTATGTTGCATCGATGCCCGGGGGGGAAGAGTGGAGAGCGGAGTGAAGGCTCCGGGGATTGGGATGGCAGGCGACAAATTTTCGAACTTTCTCGATTAGTTTCGATGCATTGCAAAGGCAAACGAAAGAAAAACAAACGCGCTCCAAATAGCAAACTCAAATATTTCAAATTAAGTTTCTCGACATGAGTTTTGCAAACACACACACAAATAAGCGAGAGAGAGAAGGAGACAGAGAGAGGGAGAGAGAGAGAGAGAGAAGCAGGGAGACAAGCACAGACACATACAGTCTCATATGCAGTGCACTAAGCCGTTGGCACGCCCCCTTTTCCGCCTGCCGTCGCTTGCAGCTGATTTAATGCAAATTTTATTTATGCGAAAAGTTTTATTAAATTTTTGTGCAAAGTTTATATATTTTCTGTGGTTTTGCGGAAATTGAAAAGTTATTTTTCGAATGGCTTACTGGCTCTCTCTCATCGTCTCTCTCGTGTGTGTATGGGTGTTTGTTTGTGTGTGGGAGTGTGTGCATTTCGATTGCAACTGCAAACGGAAAAGGAAGAAACATTTTCTTCATTCAGCACTTCCGCCTGCGCATGAATATTTTGCCAATCGCCCAGCTTTGCATAATACGAAGCGAATCTGAAGCAAGGCGAGCGAGCAGTCTTCAAATATTTAGCGTAAATTGTTTGGCAACATGCTTTAAATAAACACCAGCAAGTGCTTGCCAAAACGCTGACGATGTACACAAATTGCCATAATTTAATAACCATCAGAGCACGAGGCACGAGGAGTCGCAAGACTCAGCCAGGACATTGCCACGGCTGTCTGCGTGTCATTAGCATCATAAATCACAACAACAACAAAGAAAGCAGCAAGAAAAATAACAACAACACCGCAGAAAAAAGCAAAACGAACGCAACAAATTCCCGCAAACATTAAGCGCAATAAACATGTCGATGCAGGAGACAGAAGCTTCTGCTGTTTCTTCCTATGCCATCCTGCTCCTTCCAGCAAACGCGCTGCGAAATGCTAATGGCTGCCTTTGCTGGCGGCGTCTGTTATTGTCGCACACATAACATTAACATATTATTGCACGCCAATGCGGCAAACGCGTCACACGCGGCGTATGAGCTACACTTGAACGCGTGTTCCTCGCATCTTAAGTGGACAAGCGTTTACACTGGCTCACAGCAATTTATACACATAGACACATTGACACTGCCAATGCAATTTCTCTATCAACCATAATCTGTTGAGCTTTTCATTCGCATTATTCTGTTGAATTTTATTAAAAAATTACAAGGGAATTTTGACAATGTGTGCAGCGAACAATAAATGATGATGACGCCCCCCGCAGCGAGCCACGCCCATGTTAATAAGGCCAGCGTTCGTAGAATGCAGTTTGCGTTATATTCATCAAATGTTTCAACAGTTCATTGTGGCATTATTATCAGTTGTTGCTTTCTGTTGTCATTTCCATTGTCAGGACATACAATGAATGCGGTTAACTCAATGTTATGAAGCTGTTTCCTCAGAGTTCACTAAAGTTTTAAAGCATTTCATTGCAGAAATACCTTAGATGTTTAAAGCTTTAAGTTCGACATTAAATATTAAATACTTAAAGTCTTGCCAAAAGTTTTTATATCATATAAGCAATTACAAGCTTATCAAAAGCAGATTTAAAATAAGAAAAATTCTGCGAAACGAAACAATTTTAATTCATTTATATTTTTGAAAAATATTACTTCAACGATTTCAAAGAAAATGTATGTCATTTTTAGAATGTTTGCTCTTTAAAGTTTTAGGCTGAAAGCCGAACAAAAGCTAATTTCAAACAAAAAGCAAAATGCTCAAGTTGTGTGTAATAAATTTGGTGAAGCGAACACAACTTGTGTTATAAATATAAATGGCCAGGACATTCATTTTATGTTTTCCATAATAATTCAGAAACTAGTGATTTGAAGCCTGAAACTGCCTACACACGCATAAGCCGACCCATGGCCAACTGTACAAACTGGACACACTGGACACACTGGACACGCTGGACACACATGACCGGCAGCTAAAGTTGAAGCTGGACCAGCCCCCGGGTCTGGGAACTATAAAAAACAATTGAGGGCGGGAAAGAAAGGCAATGGTAGGGGGAAACGGGAATGGGGGATAGGAAGTAAAAATCGAAATGAAAAATAAGTAGAAGAAGGGACAGGGTGAAAAAAATGGCATACACAAATAAATCCCATGGAATTATGTCTTGACAAAAGTGCGCTCTTGCGTGAAATACTGATTTCTGGCAAACGTCGACGCCAACATTGAGACCCATTCCAGCATAATGTTTGAAAATGTTCTGATGTGTGACCAGGCAATGGTCAAAAATCGAAAAACGTTTTTGGTCTAAACAGAATGAAAACTGTTTTTACCAAAGTCAAACTAAACTGAATTCTACACACACATATCGATACATATATATATATATATATACATATATCTGTTTGATGCTTTAGAATGCGACAAATGGGACAGCATTTCAAGTGTGTAAACGATTTGCCACTTGAGTTATTCTATAAATATCAAGAAATCATCAGAAATGCTTAGCCAAAAGGAGACGAAAAATTCATCATACAATTGCAATACGAATTGAAGGAGAGTGAATGGGGTTTGGGTTAAAAGAGGATTGGGGTGTGTTTTGAGATTGTGACTTTAATATTCGACTTTGTTAATGGTTTGCCTTTAAAACCCCTTCAACGAGCTGCGAGCTGTGGGCTGTGAGCTCAAAAAGCTGACGAGCTGACGCTCTGACGCTTATCTAAATAGCCACGTTAATGAATCTGACCGAAGAACAACGTAAAACCAGCTTAGAATCTTGGTTGGACTGGCCAAAGCTTTTAGCCTGATGATGTGCGGATACCGAAGGTTGGCCAGCACTAAATACTTGTGTGTCTGTTACCTTTTTCAAGACAAAACGGTTGCTAAGAAAGTGGGAGAAAATCGGCCAAAAGGCAAAAAAAAGGCAACAAATTCTTATTTTCTGGAAGTGTATTTTTGTGGGGATTATCCCCTTTTTGTGTTTGACTTTGCCTTTTTTCACCTTTTGCCATTGGAGTTCTTCCATTTCCATTTCTTGTTTGGCCCTTTTTTTCAACCCACGTTTTTCTGTATTCCTTTTTTTTTTTGTTTTTGGCACAAACCATTTCCTTATTGTTTTAATAAACATTTAAAATGTCTTGCTCCCAACTTATGTACGTTGTGTACACAAAATGTCAGCCGCAACCAGCACAAGCCCCGCCCATTTGTGGTAGACGGGCGGTAGGGGATGGCGGCAGTTGATGGGGAGTAAGATCTAGATGAAAAGTATGACAAAACCCTTTTAAACCACTTAAAAATTCTTCAACTTACTTTGCTTTTCTTCATTCGCTTAATGAAGGTATTTCGCCTTTTTGGTTTTGTTTCTTGAGCATCTCAGAAGCAAACTTTTTGTGAACTGGCCCCGTCTCCCGAAACTGAGGTCTCGTTCCACTTCCTACCCACTCCATGTCCTGCAGCTTCTTGGCAGTTTCATTTCCTTTTGCGATGGCTATGCGGGGGCATTAAAGGATTCACCGCTTATCAAGTAATCAATATTTACAAAAGGCACAGCAAAAGTTGCACCAGCAATGACTTACAACAAGTTGAACATCAAATTGAATTTACAGAAAATTCACTTTAAATCCTTTTTGGCCATGTCCAGCGAACCAGAAACTTTTAGCCATCATGTTCTTCGAAATTAATTAACTTATCCGAATGCGGAAGTTGTCTCCTATGAAAATGAACTAATGCGTTGTTAACTAGAATTTCGCATTTATTAAATTATTTCTTTTGCTTCGCTGCTGACAACCAGCAGTTTTAACTTACTCACTTAAACAGAATTTAATTAATTTGCAAATGCTTCAAATGCGGCGCTCATAAGTAGGCAACGCTTTTGTCAGCTTTCGTGTCGAATCGGTTCAGTTAATGTTGTTGTTGTTAGAGTATTAGTTGTCACAACCGCAAACGAGCAAACGTTCGAAACTTTTCTAGCTATTAGCTGCAAATTTGCCATACACAATTAATTAATTTCGGCTAGCCGGAACAAGAGCAAGAACAACATCAACTGACATCTTAACCATACCAAGAAAATTTTCTGTTGGCCAAATGGCCATGCCCAAAAACTGACTACACAAAGCCAAAACCATTCTGTTGTTATTTTAGCTTCATGTTTATCCCAGAAACTTTGCAATTAGTTTTAGACATTTTTTGAAGACAACAAACACTGGTCTCAATGCTGATATTGTTGCTGTTGCTGCTGCTGTTGTTGTTGCTGCTGTGCTCTACTTGAAATGTTGTTGGCGGACTTTCATAAATAGTTTTGCAAGTTGTTGCCATGAGATTGGGTGTCGTGTTGTGGTATTTAACAGACACTTGAGCTAGATGAATTGGCAAATTACTTGAAGGTTCTTGAACTCTCTGCAAAGTTATGACAGCCAATGAGGCATTTAAATGAGAAACTCTACCGCTCATAAATATTCCATGAGTATTTATTCTCTACCCACTTCAAAACACTTCACACTGTTTGCCTTTCTTTCATGTTCTCTCTCACTCTTACTGTCCTTCTCTATTTATTTCGTTTTGCAGCTTTACAGTTCATGTTCTGCAAATGTTTTCTAAGCAATTTACCACCAAAATGATTGATAAACTTTGGCCAGCAAACAACTAGGAAAAAATATAGTTGTTCAGAATGCAAGCCAACTTTTTTCCCCAAAGTTTGCTGTCTGTGGCATTGCATTGGCTTTGCTCTGACCTGTCACAGTTCTATTTCAACTGCACCTAAGCTGACCGTTTGTTAAGACAATTTTCGTTGACACATGGAATTGCAATTGCGAATTGAGAAAAGTGCATTTTGTTGCATTTGTCACAGCGACTGCACTTGAAAGGCAGCTACAACAAAAACTTCCACTACGACAACAGCTACAATAACAACTGTAACAACAGTAAATTAAATATTGCATGTGGCTGCTTTAAGTTAAAAGCGACACACAACTCGGCTGATAAATAAATGTGAAATATTTAAATAGCTTTCAGATGCCCTCGAGGGCGAGTTGGCCCGACAGTTAGGTACTTGCTGCTCTTGTTGTTGTAGCAGTGCAAGGATCTGATTGTTGTTGTTTGTGTTGTTGCAGTGTCGCAATCAACGATGCGTATCGGTTAAAAAATGTAAAATTTATAGTTTATGCAAATATGAAAAATGCAACTGGCAATGCATAAAAATGCGCACGCACGCAAACTGCGTGACTTAACCAAGGCAAGCACACACTGACACACACTCTTACTCAGACATACACACAATTTAAATTGTGGACAAAGTTACGCGACAGTTGCTTGGTTTATCGCTGGAGGCAGCCACTCAATTGTTGACTTTTGTTCAAGCGTTTAAATTAAAGCGGATGGTAGGAAACCAAAAAAGCAGCCAACACGACATTGAAATGCCCTACAGACAATAAATAAATACAGCTGTTTCTCTTGCCGCATATTCATCCCAATATTTCCAATATGCAAATAGAGTATACGCCACGCTGGCTGTCCGATAGCATTGTCGCTGATTTCAAGCATTGCACGTGGTTGCCGTGTAAAAAGCATAGCAAAAACTTAAAAAAGAAGAAACTAACCTATGGCAGACTGCACCTTGTTACAGTGCCTCAAAACTTCGTACTCTCTCCTTTTTCTAAGAGCAGCAAGAAACGTGCAAGTTGAATGCCAACACACTGCATTATGGCTCTGTTACTTGACTTCAAGTTGGTCTTCACTCTGCCGCAAGTAAATTGCTGTGCAACGCCCAAAACCACACTCACAAAAACACACAAGCACACATACAGACACATATAAACTGAAGTGCATGCAAGTTTTTCAGCAAGTTGCAATCATTTTCATATGAATCACGTTTGATACGCACGAAATACCTTTTTAGCGAAATTGAAATTATAATTTGTGAATGCCCTTGTAAATGCAGTGCCACATTAGAGAAAGAAAAAGTTGGGAAGGAGAGGAGGAAAGCAGTGGAATTGTGGCAACGTGAATCAAACAGTAACACAAGTACTTGCAACAATGATTTTGGGAAACCCAACGAAAGGAGCAACTTTTGCGACATCACCAATTGTTTTTTCTTCAACACTTTCTCAGCTTTCGCTCGTTTTGTTGATGTTTTTCGCCAGAACTCGCCGGGGTCTGCGCTGCTGTAAGCCGTAAGCGGCTTAAGCGGCTAGACAAACCGTAGCAAATGGCGTTAAGCTTTTAGCTAATTGCCCTAACATTTAATTTGACTTATTCGCAGGAAGCGGAAACCGCCATCACGGCCATGAATGGCCAGTGGCTTGGCTCCCGTTCGATACGCACAAACTGGGCCACACGAAAACCGCCGGCTACCAAAGCAGACAGTAAGTAAACCCAACAATTAACTGAAAGATATATATGATTTTAACACATTTATATGTATATATAAATTTACTGTAGTGAATATTAAACCTTTGACCTTTGATGAGGTTTATAACCAAAGCAGTCCTACAAACTGCACCGTCTACTGTGGCGGCATTAATGGTGCTCTCTCCGGCTTCCTCAACGAGGAGATATTGCAGAAGACGTTCTCTCCATATGGCACAATACAGGAGATTCGTGTGTTCAAAGACAAGGGCTATGCATTTGTGCGGTAAGCAAATTACTTAAACGAAAAATGAATCAATAAATTTGTGCCAAAAGAAGAACAAATATGTAGGATTTTGCCTGTCCTTCAAATACAGAAAATGTCTACAGTTAATGGATATGATTAATACTTCTACACCAGTTCCACTTTAATGCTTTATTCTTTGAACCTACATTGTGTTTACTTGTTATTGATCTGAAATATTGCGTATACGGCACTTTGATCGCAGTTTGCATTGGCAAAGTGGCTAGCTGTCCCACATTAACCCATTGTTTCCGTGCCACTTTGATTTTGTTAGTGAACTGTATATTGCGGCCACCTTTTTAGTGGTTCGAGCCTCTTCAGACCCGCTTCCGTTCGGCGCTCGTCGCAGTAGTTGCTGCTGTTGTTGTTTTTGCAGCTGATGTTGTTGCTGTTGTCGCTGCAATTGAGTGCACGCCATTTCAATGTGCCTCCATTCAGCTTGGGGTATGCCGCACCGTTAATAAATCAACTACACTTTTGCACTCAACAACAGCCGCAACAACAGCACCAACAACAAGCAGAACAGGCAAATTTGAGGCAACAAAACAATGAAACGCAATAACAGGAGCGACAACGTTGCCCAGGGCAGAAGAGTAACAGCGAGCTGGAAAGAGAGCAATGTAATGGAGAGAAAATGGATAAAACAGAAAAAAAAGCAAATATGGCAAAAACGATGGGAAAAATAGGGTGGAAAAGGGACCAGGGCTGGCAACGTGTGCCTTCAACAGAAGCCAACTGAGACTGAAACCGAAACTGAGTCTGAGGCTGAGAAAGCAGATCGCAGCTGCTGCCACGAATGCTGATAGGATTTTAATGGCAGCGGTTTCCCTTCCAGCGAATTTCCCTAGCTTAAAAACAGCAGCGAAGTGAGGGATAGAGGGGAAAGATGAGAAATAGGAGGAACTTCTGAAAGAATGGGAACGAGAGGGAACGACGCAATGCAGTTTGGTCGGCGTAGGTTCATGTGCGCCTTTTGTCCACTAACCAAAACTCATTGCCGAGAGAGAGAGAGAGAAAAAAAGGAGAAAGAAGGAGGGAATGAGAGCAGTATGGGGCGTAAAAGAACCGCATTGGCATTGTTTGGCATTTTGTAACATAATGAGCTTGGGGACTACAAGTAGTCTCTGCTGGCGCAGCCATTGCAGTTGCTGCTTCAAACCCAGCCAAAACAACAACAGCATGCAGTGCAGTAACAACAACAATTCTCAACTAGCAGCTACAAGTACAATAAGAGCCAAAACAATTCCACAGACGCTTGTACCACTTTTACGCTTTGTTCGGCTAACACAACTGGTTGTTGTTGTTGCAGGTTAAATGGAAATTTAAGCAGGTCAATCTGCAATCTGCAATCTAGGCTCCCTTAGCGAATTAGTTTGCCTTAACTTAACACATTGCACTGTTCTTTCTCCTTCTCTTCTATCCAAGCAGATTTTCCACCAAAGAGGCTGCCACACACGCCATCGTGGCCGTCAATAATACAGAAATTAACCAACAACCGGTGAAATGTGCGTGGGGGAAAGAGAGTGGCGATCCCAATCATATGTCTGCAATTGCTGGCCAAGCACTGGCACAAGGCTTCCCCTTTGGCTCGGCGGCGGCAGCAGCAGCCGCAGCAGCCGCCTATGGACAGCAAGTGGCTGGCTACTGGTATCCACCGGCACCAACATATCCAACAGCAGCTCCAGCGAATGCCCTGCAACCAGGACAATTTCTACAGGGTATGCAAGGCTTTACCTACGGTCAATTTGCGGGCTATCAGCAGGCCAGCTACATGGGGTAGGTGTAATTCAGCTGTAATTTTTGATGTAGCAGTTGTTCATTGCATCTTTCCAACTATTCTGTTCGTTCTGTTTGCAGCATGGGTGTTCAGCTGCCTGGAACCTGGCAGAGTGTGCCACCACAGCCGCAGTTGACCAGCGCTGCGGCTGCGGCAGCGCCACAAATCACACAAAGCGTGGGCGGTGCATTGCCTCAGGCAGCCGGTGTTGTGGCCTATCCAATGCAACAGTTTCAGGTTAGTCCGCAGGTGAGTTTTAACGGTGCGTATACTTGATGTCTGACTGATTGCTTGATGGTTTTGGGCCTCTTACAGCTGGCGGAGGATGAGTGGCTGGCGCCTAGTTTGCTGGTGTAGCTGCCATGAGCGGTGGCCATGTACCCCACCCAACAGCAACAGCAGCAGCAACAACAACAGCAGCAACCACAGCAGCAGCAGCAGCAACAAGAGCAGCCAACTAGCAGCGATTATGTGAAGGAGCCGCGTTATCAGATACAACAACAACCACAGCACCAACATGTGCAGCAGCAACAACTACAACAACACCACCAACAACAGCAGCAGCCGCAGACATACGAACTGCAGCAGCAGCAACAACCACAACAACAAACACATTATGCCCCACAGTTGCATTACACGCAACCACACTGGATGCATCAGCAGGTAGCCAACAACGAGCAGCAAATTCAGCTGCAAATTCAGGCACAGCAACAGCCAAGTCAAGTTTATGGTATGCAAGAGTTTTATAAAGATTGAAACGGGTAAATCAATCAAGAAGCAAATATAAATCAAGACAGGCGATAGAGTTGAATTAGAATGATCGAAAGTATGACAAAATGATATTAAACCAAAGCCTATTAAATTAATATCTAGGGCTAACATAGGTATAAGTAAGGACGGCATCAACAGCAACAACAACGGCAGCAGCAACAATAAAGCCAAATGTGCAATAGCTAATAGCCATAATTTATGTAAAACTAATTAATGCAAATATATACATATAGAATGATAACGATTCCCATAATGAATAATATATAGTATATACAAATATGTATGTGTGTTATTTATGTCTATTTTCGCAGTCGAAATGTACCCTCCAAGCTCCCGTTCGTCGAGGAGGGCGTAAGCAGTACACCGTAGAGTAGAACAGATTGAGTGCTTCAGATTTTACTCCTAAAGTTTTCTTAGCTAAGCAGATAAAAAATATAGAAGGAGAGTAAGGAGGAAAGGGGATCAGAAACATAAAAGAGAGTAAATTTGTAAGCTATTAATATATGTACTTTATTGACTGAGACTTTTCAATGGTTTTAACTCGCCTGACCCAAAATTCCACTGGCGATTTTCAAAACCTTTCTCTCACCTTCTAAACTTTAACCCACACCTAAGCTGCAGATGTGAGACTCATATCAAGTTCAGCTACTTTAATAGATGTGCCTAATTTAAGGTGTAATTTTAGTGAATACAATTTGCTTCATTCAGTTAAACCCAGTCTAAAGACAATGTGTTGAGTTCGCAAACAAATAAAAAATATATATCGAGCAAAGGAACCAAAACAAATTCAAAGCAGAGACAAAATTAAAAATCAAAAACAAAAAGCAAAATGAGAAATACACAAGAAATACCTATAAATAATTAAATGTAAACACAAGTAGAAAATTTGCACATAGGTAAACATAGTGATAAAGCAACACAAACCAAAACAAAACATAAAGATTAAATGAAATGCATGTACTTAGATGTACCCATGACTAGCTACAATTAAGCAGCACCTAATATATATTTAAATGAGTATGAGCATGAGGATATATACCACTATATATTCGAGGCGTAACAACACATATAGAAGAAACTTATTAATGTATCTGTGTAATGTAAATGTGAACAAATCTATAAGTAATTAAAATGCAAAACATGACAAAAATAAATAAGCTGAATGAGGCAAACAAATTAGTGAAATATTTAGAGAAAGTGAGCAAAAACACTACAGAAAAAAGAGAAAGTAAATGAAGAGAGATGAGCAAATCTTATAGGCAGCGTCCATGACGTCATCTGCAACGTGTAGCAAAAGCAAATTACAAAATTTAGTCAATGTTTAGTTAAGATTGTAATTGTAACTATAAAAACTATATACTAAATGTTAACGAGACACAATTATTTATGGTATTTACAAGGAGGCAAAACCTAAAAACAAAGTGAAAAATCAACAAACAAAAAATCATCAAAATTGTAAACTATTTTTTACAACCAAAAAAAGGAAACAAAAACAAAACGAAAACGATCGAAATGATGGAACTGTATCCAAAAACAAAAAAAAATTAGCACACTTTATATTGGACGTGGTAACATGAAAGAAACCCGAAATATAAATAAATACGAAGCCAAGATGAGGTGCGCCTAATTTCTATAAGTTGTGATTTTATGCGATGAGAGTAAACACGATGCTATTGACAAAGAAAACTGATTTATTTTTTAAAACTTGGCAAAACGCGTTTTTTGAGAGCCAACGGCGATACTGTGTGCAGCATTGTATGCATAACTTTACATATATATACAAATCTATATATACTTATATACATACAAGTACATAAATAAATAAATTTAAAAACAAATATATATATATATATACTAAATGTTATTTGAGCAAACAACAACAAAACTGTCTGCTAACCACACCAGAGAAAAAAAAAGCTATGCATATTTTTAAACAAATACATAACAAAAATATAATACACAAAAATACAATTGATTGTAGCTGAACATATGTACTATGTCGATAAATATTATGACAAGCCGATAGTGTAAAAGCGATAGAGCAGCAGCACAAGAGGAAAATTTGAAAAAGAAAGAGTGAGTGAGTGGAAATGTAATAATAATACAATTACCAATAATATAATATGAAATATAATATGAATTTAGCATAACTATGTTTAATTATGTATACATAGTTACAATTTAAGCTAAATGCGGATATACATATAAAACAATAAATGATTCAATGTTGTGTATGTAAATATAAATATATATATATTTAAAAACAAAAAAATAAATAAAAAGTAAAATGCAAATAATTAAAGAGCGTCTATGAATGTAATCACACACACACACACACATACAGTCAGACAGAAAATTAAAAATATATTAAAATTAAATAAATAGAACAAAATAAATTTTAATGTATAAAATGCCACAGATTAAACAAAGCTGTATGAAACATTGAAATATGTTTTGAACAAAAAAAAAAAAAAGGAAATAAAAAATGAAATGCAAATGAGCAAAGTCAGCAAACACACACCCATACACATAGATACACACACTTACACATAGACGTAATTGCATTTGAATTAGCAGCAGAAAAAAATGAAAAAATAAAATAGAAAGAGTGAAAAACACACCTACACACAAATAAACTAACGATTAGGAACATCCTGCAAGCAGAACTGCATAATTATGTCAAGAGCCTATCAAAGCCTATCCAATCCAATCAAATCGATCGAACAAAAGCCCACACACACACACACAAACACTATCATACTGACACCCACACAGCAATGCACACAGGTGTTGTGCAGGTAAACACGTTAATACATACATAGAAAAGTGCGGAGAAGCAGGAGTGAAATAATCAAATAAAATGGAAAAATGTTAATCAAAAATAAAACAAAGAAAATCCATGTAGTTTTTATTTAGTTGAAACTATAAAACAAGAGCTATTGGAAATTATCGGATTTGCAAAAGGTAAGTAAATGCAGCGCTGAAAAGTAGGCAATGTTTTTTTCTAAGCGCAACCCTTTATCGCTCCTTTGTTTGATGCGTTTGAAATTAGTCCTGTACATCAATAATTTGGCAAATGCCAAATTGGCATTAAATAAATCTATTATATTTGGTTTTATAAATAAATTTCTATATTTTTCCGATAGGTGCTAGTGTCGCATTTCCACTTGACTCGATTTGCCAGCACTGCAACTGCAACGATTGCAATGAGAAGTAAGCAAAGAGCAGCAGCAGCATTCTGGTCACGTATATCTCTCTCTACCCCTTCCCTTCTCTTGATGCTCTCACCCTCTCTGTCTGGATGTGAAGTGCACCTTTCAACTCGCTTGTAGCAACAAAAACTTGACTGCCATTGCGCATCATTGCACAACGGCAAACTGTACAATTTCAATATTTTACTGCATTTTGCACTTCGGGGTCGCTGCTGTCACTTTTGCCATTTCCAGAGTTGCAATCTGTTTAATATGCGCGCCTCGAAACGCAACACAGTTAAAAACTCAAAGCCAAGCAAACGAAAGTAGGCAACAAAATCAGCAGCACCACGAATGCAGAAATATAAATGGCATATGTTACGCATACGCTCAGTTGTATTTTATATTGAAGTCCCAATTAAATCCAAAGTGAAACTCAATTGCTTTGAAATTATAACATTTTAAATATGCGCATTAAATATTTAATTAATTAGAATAAAAAAGTTTGTTAATTAAATTTGAATCTCTGCTGTGGATCATGAAAAATACCTGCTTAATATTGCTATTAAGCCAATTTCAACTTTTGCTCCATGAAGTACGCACAAACCAGCTTATATACTTTGGCAAGTGCGAACCATTTTTAGAAGCTAATATTTTATACTATGCATCAATAAAAAAAGGAAGAAAACTTATAAAATTTGACTGCTTTTATGTTTTGCTTTTGTTTTATTTTTATTTCATTTTCATTTTTTTTTTTCTGTTTTTGTCTTTGCACTTTTTTGTTGAGCATTAAAAAGCACGTCAAAAGGCCAACTACAAAAGTGCACCTAAGCTTCTTTATATACTTTCAAATGGGAAGCAACAAAAAAGCGACACTAAAAATTGAGCAAACTAAAAGTTGAACGACTGGCAAATACTCATTGCCTGTAGAAATTCTATAAGCGTCCGAAACTTTTATCTGAATTAGAAGTCTTAAGAATTATAATGCTCCCTTTACCTTTTTTTAAAGGGTATTCAAGGCAGCCAGCGATTGCGAGCTGCGACTGTGAACTGCATATAGATTGGTGCCGGCTTATTACTGGGTTGCTTCTCTGCAGCTGCGAACATCGGCCCTTTACGACTGTTGTTGTTATTGTTGCCGTTGGCACTGCTGCACTGGTAAGAAAGCACTTTTCGCCACGCCCACTGTGCACCACCTAGCAGATTCCACCTTTATGCTCTTTTAATAGCACTTGTTTAGCAAGCAAACAACGCTGGCAACTTAAAAAACTCGTTCCCATTCCGTCACACACACACACACAGTCGCCCACACTCTCAGATATTTTTATAGCAAAAGTTTGAGTGTTTGTCTGTTTTATTAACCGCGCTTACTCCAAACTCCAAACTCCCTACGATCCCCTTTCAGCCAGCGTTTTAGCGATGATACTTCCACCAAGAGGAAAGGCAAAACTTTTCTTGGCTTATTCATAACACACACACACACACTCACTCTCTAAGAGAGGGAGACACACACTTATACACATGCATGCGACTTGCAAGCAACTTGCCACAACTTGATGGCATTCTTTTTACTCTCTGAAGTTTGTATGTTTTTGTTTAGCACTTGACGGCTTGTTGTTGTCTCAGTCCCAGTCTCAGTCTCAGCCATAGTCTTGGCCTCATCTAGGCTTTGGCTTGCACTCCTATTGCTTTAATTGATTGCTTGAAATCTGAACAGACAAAGAGACAGGGAAGAGGCAAAAAAGCGGCAGCTGCTTGCCACTTTCTCAGTGTTTGTTGCCATTAAGCTCGAAGCTGCTGCAATTTTCTTGCTGCCGCCGCAACGACAAACAACAATCTCGTTTCTCTTGCTACTCTGGGTTCTTTTCGTTCTCTGTTCTCAGTGCTCAGTTGTCGTTTCTGTCGTTTCTAGAATGCAAACACTAATGACAAAATGCTAAAATTTAGCCGCCATCGTCGCCAGCCATCGCTAAAAGCAAACGATGTGGCGGGGCAATGTGTTGGCTGTGACTGCGACTGTGCCTGTGCCCCGCAGTGGCGTTGTGCCACTCAGTCTAGCAACGCGCAACCAAAAACCGCACAAAAGCGAGGCATCCATTAATTTTCGCGCAACCGCAAAATTCAAAATTGTTTATAAAGCTACGCAGGATGCGGCTGCAGAGACACGTGCGGCGTTCTCACTCTTACGCTAACTATCTCTTCCGTTAGTCTCTCTTCCTTTCTCTGTCGCTCTGCCCTGCCTGTCTTTATGGCCAGTGGCACTGCCCTGGTAAACTAACTACAGCTACAACTACTACCAAAACTTCAACTTCTCCTTCAACTCCAACTACAAATTAAAATGAATTTTAACGAGTCAAAGCGAAAAGTGTCACCAAGGCAAAAAGGACTACTACTGTCCCGACTCGAGTCTAAATCCAAAAACACCGCCACTACTAAATTATACACAATGCCCTGTTTTAGCCAACATCAGAGCCAGGCAGACAGGCAAGCCGGCTGGCAGGCTGGCAGGCTGGGACGCTGGCTGGCCAAGTTTGCCAAACGCGTTTATCCATGGCGTTTCGCATCTCTGAAAATTGCGAACAAATTACGCAGAAAACTATTATCGTTAGGAGCATATGTGACGCTGTGCCGTTGAAGCGCCAAAGGCCCAAACTCTTAACCGAACGCATCTACCCATGACTAGGACTTTTGAGTACCCAAATGCAAGCCACAGATCCTGGCCAGCCTCCATCTATTCCATCCATATGCCACATACACATACTACTCTACTCGTTCCATGACACAAAGCTTCGCCGCGTGCAATGCTTTGTCTATTTAACCCGCTGTCGCTGGCATGCGTGATGCGTGTGTCTCTGTCTCTGTGTGTTTCTCTGACCCACCATCGTCATCATCATCATCATTATCCTCGTAGTATAGCCAACCATTGCCCATTGTCTATACCCACTATTCCAATCTAACGCTCCAAACTTAACGTACGCCAAAAATTTCGTTGCCCTGTTAATGTTGTTAGTTGATTTCAGTTTTGCCTTTCAAAACAGTTCTGTGTTGTCGTTGTCGTTCTCGTTGTCGTAGTCATTGTCAATGCCGTTGCTATTGTTTTTGTTTTTGTTGTTGTTGCTGTCGTTGACACACCCTACGTTTGTGGCTCAATGGGGTCAATAGGGTTGGATTTCATTTCAGGTAAAACCAGCAAAGAGCATTGCCAAAATTGTTAGACACACAGAAAGAGAGAGAAAGCGACAAAAGAGGGAATGTCAATGCAGTCAAAGCGCACAGCAAGAGACACACACACACCCACGCATATTTGCATACACAAAGTGTATGTGTGTGTGTGTATGTGTGTGTGTTTGAGCTTTATGTATTTGAGTTATGTGCGACATTATGTTGGTGCAAAGGGGAACTGCATCCGATTTGAATGGTAATAAAAACTAAAGCTGCTTTCGAGTACTCATGAATTCGCAGCTGGCTGCCATCTATATCCCCAGCTCAACCCCTCCATTCCAGTTACCACAAAGTCTTCTCTCTTTATCCGTCTGCCCGTCCACTCGTCTGTCCATTGGTCTGTTGTTCATCCGGTGGTGCGACAAAATGGCCGCCGTGTGCAACGGAAGTGCACTAAACTAAACTAAGCCAAATTAATTGCCAGCTGCCGTAGAGGTTGTTTTAATGTGCCAACAAAACTTTGATTGCACAAGAGTGCCAAAGAGATGCTCATATAATACATATTTCGATGCAAAAGCTGTGAAAGCTAGCATAATAATTTGGCCAGAGCTTAATGCCATTTGTAAACTGGAGCTAAGAATATTGAAGCAGCAGAACAAATAATAAAGGCTCGATAGAGAATTGCTCAGCTTGATTAATTTGAAAGGTAAGCCACAGGCAAATGTCTTAGCTGGTGTTTAAAACTGCCAGGGATTAACTGCAATAAACGCAGAATGAACAAAAACATCTTCGAGCCCCAAAACAGCAGTGGTAGCAACTCTAAGGCAGATAATAGAAAGCACAAAAAGCGGAGAGAATGAGTGAATGGAAGGAAAACATAGTGCAGTAGCAGGAAAATTAATGGTCCTTGCAAGGAATTTTAATAAAAATGCTTTTGACTAGATAGCAGCTAGAGGTGAACAGAAAAACTGGCCAACTGCAGCAACCAACTGGCAGCCAGTGCTTTTGCTGCTGCTTCTACTGCTGCTGTTGCTGTCATAATGCTGCAATTGTTCATTATCCACTAATGAACAAAAAGTGTGCGCTTTTACGTTTGTCTGTGTGAAAATCGCACACACAAAACCTAAATGAAGAAAACGCCGCACGGCGCATAAAGATGAAAAAGCGACGACGAATGACAGTAAGCATATGGGCAAAAGAGGGTGGAAGGGGCAAAGAGGATGCCAACAAATGCAGCGAGTGGCTGCGAAACACATTGCTCTGTCAGCAGCTAAGGAGTCAGTGCAGGACCATGAACAGAATCCGGCTTCCTGCCCAGCCAGCAACTTTAATTTGCACCACAGCTCGCACGTTTTCTTATTTGCCGTCTGTTTTTTGGTAAAGGGGAGCAACTCTAGGGTATGGGAAAGCGGTGTACGGGTACTCGACAGACGTTGCTTTGAGTGCATTACGTGGAATTTTTGAAGCACTTAAGCTGTGCCATAAAATGCTGCTGCTACTGCTTCTACTTCTTCTCGGTTCACATGTGACAGTTGCAGTTGTGCCTGGGCTCGACTTGTATAGTCCTTGGTGAGTTTTGCCCCGATCCGTAGGTGGAGATGGAACCAGAACCAGTACTAGTACTAGTACCAGAACCCGAGCCAGAGCCAGAGCCACGGACTGAGCCTTGGGCTTCTTTTGTCTGCAACGCTTTTTGTTCGTGCGGCATTTTCTAATGACAATTGTTTTGCAATATAAATTGCACAAGTGCGCAATATTTGCTTTTGTTTATGCGAAAACTTCAGCGCATGGAAAGAAAAAAGGCAGTGATAGAAAGAGAGAGGAAGAGAGCGAAGGAAAAAGAGAGATGTAGACCACCTCCTGTGCCTGACACCTGCCCACTGAAATGGAAAGGCGATTCAGCGAAGTAGTCGCAACAGCAGCAGGAACAGACGTTTTCAGCCATTTGTCTCGCTCTGCACGTTCCACACACTCTCTACACATGTGTATGTGTGTGTGTGTGAGTTCTGCCTGATATTTCTTGTTTCATTACGGACTGTTATCCGAGCCGAGCTGTGCCCCCAAAAAGCTCCGAGTTCGCCCATTAACCAGAGCCTGCCACCAAATAGCAGCAACAAGAACAGCAACAACAACAGCAACAGAAACGCCAACAACAGCAGCAACAGCAATAGCAGCAGTTGCATCCAATTGCTTTTGTTCAGGTCGTGATATTTGCTAAAATTAAATGACGTGAGTTATGAAATTAGATTTCTCTCCATCTCATCTATGCGAACAGCAATAACAATAACAAATACATACACACAGACACATTTATATATGCACAGAAAACTAAAACTTAATGAAATATGCATGTCAAGGACTTGGCCAAATAAACTCAATTTAAATATTTTGATTTCAATCAGTAATTCACTGTTAACAAATTCACAAAAGGCATTTTTGATAAGTTGTGTAATAATCTGTAATAAAATTAACTTTATAGCAGCAGACATAGAAATTAAGACGATTTCTGCTTAATTTTTTTAAAATATTTAATTTGAATATTTTATAAAATTTGTATAAACCTAGATTTCTACAGAATTTCACATGAACGATTACAGAATTAAGTTTCTAATGGTATTTAATATTCGAATAAGCGAAAATGTATTTCAATTAAACAGATTTGCATTTACATTTTCTACAAAAATAAATATCTGATTACCGATTAATAATTGATTTGATCTATTTTGTTTAAAATATGTTAATTATTACATATTTTTTTATTCTTAGCTGGGAGTTAACTCTTACTATAAAAATAACAAGAGAACATTGCATTTTTATATTTTTTTTATATTTTTTTATATTCAGTTTTTCTTAAATTGCTGCAGACGATGATATTGCAAAAGCTTTGGGGAGTGAATGACACTGAGGTTGTTGGCGAGAACGAGTGACGGATTTATTCTTATTTGCATATCATTTTGCAAGCTAACGGTGTATGCGTACCGCACACTTTGCTGGTTACATATGTGTATTTGAGTGTGTGTATGTGTGAGAGTGTGTGTTTGGCGCATTAGTGGCACGTTGAAATGCTGTCGTGCTGTCGTGAACTGCCAGGGGCAGGCTGCTTTTGAAAAGCGTGGCAAACAGTGCAAATATGTAAGAGTCTAATGTAAATTTATTGTTAAGCAAGGGAAGGCAGCAACAAAATAAAAAAAAAGGAGAACCCTTAACGATGTCCTCGCAGGTCAGGCGGACAACCGCAGTGGACAGCGGGGCGGCCCGGTTCGGAGCTTCACCTACACCCACAGCTCCATCTACATCTCTAGCTCCACATCTCCATCCACATTCGCATTCAGAGAGGAGCCAACTGGCAGGTGCAGTGGCGTACAATAAATCTAATTTGCGTCGCATTTAATGACTTTGTCATGGCAGCAGCAGGAAAACTCGGCCAGGGCAACTCACCTGGCAGTTGACTCGTGGAAATAGTGGCCGACTCGAAAGCGGCCTTTCTCCCCCTTCCTTCTACTGCTGCCATCGCCACTGTCGCTAATGGGGCACTTGGCAGTGTCCAGTGTTCGTTGATGTTATTTAAGCTGTTCCCCAACGCAATTTTAGCCAGCAATAATTTTAGGTAACGGTGCAGAGTGCCCCATAAACAAATTAAAATCGCTAATTAGAATTATGTGACAAAGTTAATGCGCAAATTGTAAATTAAACAATGTGCAAGCAACACTCTTTCTTACACTTGGGGTTAACGCTGCGGCTACTTAATGTTTATACAAACATGAACATAAATTACACTCAACATCAAGACCAATAACTTTTTACTCCTTCTTTCTTCACACTCATCAACACCGATCAACTACAACTGCTAACTCAGCATTAAAGTGCGAAAGTATATTCAATAAAATATTTGCTCATCTGTCAAATGACTCTCCGAATTTATAGACAAACATAAAGAAGTTTAACAACTGATTGCCCCCAACAGTTATGCTTGTGTAGCTTCTTTTAGCAACTTTTTAAAGGATAAGGCTTCACCTTTGTTCTGATTTTTAAATCATTTTTATTTATTCAATTATTAAATTTTTATTTAATTTCATTTGAACAACATTATTTTTATAGTTCAGTAATGATTTTGGTTCAAATTCTAGCTTTTTCAAATTCTCTCTTTTTCTTTGAGAAATGCTAGCAACACTTTTCACCAAAAAAACGAAGTACACGTCTCGAAATTCCACCTAGAATCCAATTCGTGAGTCTGTAAAACATTTGTTCCAACGTTATTTGGCTGATTTATGTGATGCTCTAATAAGTGCTACTGATAATCAGACACCAGACACGCCTGAAATCGAGAAAGAACACATACTTTTCGACTAAAATCTGATGAGGGAAGGCAAAAATATTTATGACTAGGCACACACACACACAATGAGTACGGCAACAACAAAAGCAAATGCAAACAATTTACAATTTACAATTTGCATATTTGATGCTGTCTTAAACGTCACCCCTGAATGGCCTGATCACACCCCTTCCCTGTTTACATCACCATCCCCATCAAAAAACATGCCTTAATATTTTGCCCATGCGCTGGCATTTTTGATTTACAACGTTGCCTGCGAATTTCCTTTGCAGCATTTGAAAAATATTTTGTATTTTACTTTTTGAGGAATTGTGAATGGGAATGGGAAGGGAGGCTGGCAAGGCAACCAACCGACTAAGAGTCCCTAATTCTGGCTCAAAGACGCTGCAATTGAGGCATATTTGAGTCACTCACTCAGTCAGGCAGACAGGCAGTCAGGCATTTATTCATTCATTCACTCATTCATTCATTCATCTGATTTGATAACATTTGAGGCCCCTCGTGCTACGCATTTCATCTGAAATGATTTATTAAAATTCCAAACGCCACAGAAACGACATTAATAATAAAGAAAAGAAAAAAGAATAATGTAAAAAAAGTGCTTTTGACTTGTGGTTCAATGGCGGTTCTTGTGGCAACTGTGCAACAGTTTGAACAGGCAAAGTATCCGTTAGATACATGTGTGTACGATGTGTGCTTCGATTGACCACAGACAAAACACCAAATTTATTTGCTTTCAAACCCAGCAAACAAAAGCCGAGCAAACAAAACCAAACAGAAGCAGGAAATAGCAAGAAATCACAGATTTACACATAAAATATGTATTAGACAGCAAATCTAATGGTCAACCACTTAACATTAGTATTTGTACTTGTATACACTCAAGTGGGCATGGTCGGGGTATTGGATTTGGGCATGACACTTGGTAAAAGGTTAAATTTAAAACTGTATTTAAGCTGGTCACACCACCAGGCGACGAAGTGTCTGCATAAATTCTAACAAAATAATGTTCTTCTCTCAAGTTTTGCCATGTCAAGATTAAATTCTCGCATGGAATCAAACTGAATCTTTAATGATATGTCAAAAGCAACAACAACTCTCTGCTGATTGTTGTGGTCTTGCCTTTGTTCAAATTCTGACTGCATTCAGGTGTCAAGTTTTATTCCACTACCTCGAACTTCTAAAAATGAAACTCTTTTACTTGGTTTTGTGGCAATTACATTTATTTTCTTATGCATAGATTTCTCTCAATGTTTCCCAGTTTCCAAAACTATTTAATGTTTACAGATTTTATGTAATTATGTCTTTTGTTTATTCTTGTATTTGCAATTGCATTAAATCTATTACAATTGAACAAATATCCAAATTATCCCATAAGCATTAAGTAAATTTATGAATTTATCTTCTGTTATTTCACATACACATTTCAAATAAATATCATTAAATTATTGCTACATTTACCTTTCGCCGAGCAGTTATTACACACAACGATTAAAATTTATATATTGGGTATTTGTAGCTAATAATTGAATACAAATTATTTGAAATTGTAGCACTTAATAACACACTAATTTATTGCTAAAATAGTTGAAGTTTACGACCTTCAGTTAAGGGAAACTTATAAGATTTCTTTAGGTAATCGATTTAATAAAATAGTCATACAATAACCATTGGTTTCCACCTTAATTCCCATCATTGATTAACACATTTGCTTTTTATGTAGTTTTATCCATTTCAAACGGAACCAGAAATAATACTACTATAACACCTTGAAAAATTCTCTAAAAAAGTAACAACAAATCGATATGCTTTACGCCATGATCGCATTTCAAACACCTGCAACACATAAAAGCTGGAGAACAAAAAAAAATGGCTACACTTTTGAGTGATGCCAGCTGTGGCATAGAAATGTCCTCGGCGTGTACTGTACTTTATTACAACAGAGGTAGCAACAACAGTAATAGCAACAGCAACAACAACAGCAAAGACGAGAGTATCCACTAATAACACCAATGCAGCAACACAGACAAAAACAATAAATAAATAAAAAGATGGCTGATGCCTGCAAAGCCGCAACAAGCACACAACACACGTAGCAGTTATAAAGCACACACACACGAAGACACACATAGAGCGTGAGAGAGAGGGAGAGTGAGAGACGGCTGACAAAAGGAGTAATCTGCCTGGTTTTTATTTGTTTTCACAATTCTCCAACCTTTTCTGCATGTGTATAAAATGGTTGTGTTTGTGTTTTCTGCTATTTTCGTTGGTATCCTTTTTCGGCGCACACATGCAGAAATGTTTCTTCACGCGCTTGTCAAACCGTTGCAACGCTGTCATCCATTCGCCGGACTGTGTTCTCCATCTGCACTGGTAAAATTTGTGGTAAACATTAAAATTTAGTTTCGAAAACTAATATTATTCAGCAAACAAATTTCCTAAACTCTAATTAAACTACAAGAGGCTTTTCGGTAAATGTATATAAATTAAGACAGAGTTTTAATTAATGAAACGGCAGTACCCATATACTATTATACCGATCTAATACCCATCAACAACTGTTGTTTAGAATTAAGCTGATCTTGTTTTTAGCAGTGTGAGCGCTGACTATGTGTCCAGCTTCGGTTAGTTGTCATGCGCCGCCATAGACCAAAATTCGTGGCTTCGCTTGAAGGACTCGCGTACGTGAACTCAACAGAAATGTTGCCCTCTTTCGTGAATGTGAATGCTGAACGCAGTTGTGAATTTTTACAAGGTTTGCACTTTTTCTCCACCCTGGTCTTGTTTTGTTGTGTTTTTAGTGAGGCGCTGACAACGTGGAGATGCGAAAATGTTGAGTTTGGGCTTATTTGTTTTACCCGTTGGGCAGTTTTGGCTGATGCTGCTGCTGCTGCTGCTGTTGGCGGTGCTTTGTTTGCTGCTGCCGTTGCTGCGGCACGATTAAAATGTGCTCGACAAAGGAATTATTTAATACACGTTTCACCTTTTTGCAAAGATTTTTATTTGCACTGCGAACCATGTGTTTCCCTCTCCCCGTCTCTCTTTATCTCTCTCTAATTTTTTTCCTTCGGCGTGTGTGTGTGAGTGTAGATTGCCTCAAGCAAATAGTGTGTTGGTTACACATTTGTATGCCCGCTGCTCAAATATTTGGCTTGAGCAACTCGCTTACATTACATCAGCATTTGCAGCAGCTGAAAATATATAAAGTATACGCAACATTAATATGCATATCTATGTGTGTGTGTGTGTGTATTCATGTGCGTGTGTGTATTTACAGGTGTGCGATCCTTTAACGCTTGACAGCATTCATGATTTTGATATGGGCAAACTTTTCGACTATTACAATAAATGCAAATGACGTGTGTTAAGCAAACGCTTTAAATGTTGCCAAGAAATCTAGAAATCTAGCTAACATTTATTTATGACGCCAGCTGAATCACTTCAGATAATAATTTAATTTAAAAGCAACAAAGTAGACGAAATTATAGAAATGCCAGACAGAATTACTCGTCCAAAACGACTCAAGAAGGAAACTCCAACTCCAATTCGTACTCACATTTATTCATTCACATCAATTCAAGTACATAAAAAGTAATGCTAATGCTCGGCAATTGGCACTCGTGCACGTTACACATATCTTTATTTACCTAAGAAATACACACACACACACACATACTCCTACTTTTTGCGGCATTTATAGCCGCTGTGCCGCGCACTTTACGCTTCACTTACAATTAGCGATAAAATAGCGCTTATCGGCATGCCACAATTGGCTCTAGGAAAGTCGAGACGCTCTTGCTGCTCTTTACCCTCTGTGCTCTCTGCTCAGACTATCATAAGCTTTTTATTAGCAAACGCAAATCAGAGCACATTTGTAACCATAAGAAAACGAAACGCTTATTGCCAGGCAAAAAGGGGCAAGTAACCCGTTTGACCCCAGAAGCGAGAGAACTGAATCGATTCCTCCGGCCTTTTTTTTCTGGTCATATCGCATTACTGATCATTTGCTAAAAGGCGGCGCACAAGTGCAGAATCATTTCCGTTACATATAAATACACTTTTCTGCTTCAATTGAGACTGGGCCATGACTTGGCCAGCAACAGCATCACAGCATCAACATCAACATCAGCTTCGGCATCGGCATCTTCTTCCGCACGGCAGTCAACAGTCAACGAGCGCAATTTAAACTTGTTACGTGCTCCAAGTGCCCAAGCAACGTCATGTTCAACGTAATGAAATGTGGCACACACACACACACACACCAACACACATCCAGTTACACTATCGATAGGAATATAGCAATAGCTAGTCAGACACGGCAGCGTTTTTCTGCCTGATTTGAAAGCGACGTCGACGCTTGCTTCGTTGCCTATCGAAGCGTATCCTTTTATGATTATCAGCGTCATCCTCCATCCTTGAGACTCATGCTCATCCACATACCCCTCCTCACTCTTAACGTTGTCTCGTTTCATCATGTGTTTATCTAATGCTCCAAATTATGAATGAGCTGACTGGGATTTTGCAGTCAAGTCATTGCCAATTTCAAATGTACAATCACTTCAATACAGCAAAAGTTACGTATACGCCGTGTTATCGACCATGTTGATTAGAGCATGCATTTACGACTTTTTGTTTTATTTCAGCAAGTCTGTTGTGCACATAAGATAATTTGCGGCCATAAAAGTCAATCATTTATGCGATTTTCCTAACTTGACTGTTAGGAAATTCAATTAAAACTTCAGTAAAAGTACAGTAAACGCTGACAACGCACAGACAGCCTCCATTCTATGCTTTTAAATTCACTACCAAGCGATAAAGACTGTACAATTTATAATTCAATTACTTGACTTGCATTTAAATACAAATAAAATGCAGTTAACTGCATGCCAATACCAGAATAATTGCCAATGAATAACTAATCAAAACCAAATAACCAACAAAACTAATAAACGAATAATGGAATTTTTAAAAGACTTGTCAAACACACGGAACAAAGGTTAGAAGATGTAGAAACCATTTGATCAATCAAATTGTAATTAAAACTTCAATTGACAGCAAGGGAAGCAAGAAAAAAACAACATGGCTTGAATCTGGGAAGCCACAAATCCACAGAAAACCCGTTTACCATTCCATCCATAACTTAGGCCAATAAATTCCATGCCTTTCACTACGCTCGCACACTGATTGCAGCCGTTTGATGATAAATTAAGCCATGTGTCTACAGCTCGAATTTATTATGCGCCAAAACGCCAAATGGCTGTCAGACCTGTGGGGCCGAAGCAAGCCGCGAAACCTTTTAAACTTTAAATCCCGCTTCAATGCATCATCGCCAGCCAAAGTGCGGCCTTAGCCAAGTTAGTGCCAAAGTAGAAAAAAACGAAAAAAACGAAAAAAACGAGAAAAAAAACAACAGCAAAAGAAAAGCAAAGCAAAAAAGACAGAGAGGGAGAGAGGGAACTTTGCTGTTACCTCGGTTGCCATAAATTGCAAAAGTGGCTTTTGCCTGGCAACTACCACATAGAATCCCAGCCCACAGTCCATAGTCCACAGCCCACAGCCCGTAACCTTTCACGGTTCTTGTTTATGTGCTTCACACGCTTGTCTTTTGACTCGCCACCTGGTAAGTCCGCCTCCTTTTGCCATATTGATGTTATTAATGTTTAGGATGAAGTAAAAGTCATTTCATAATTTAGTTGCACTTTCCGCTGATAATAATTCAAGCAATCACTGAAACTTTCGTTCACTACAAATAAATATTGACGTGCAAGTTTTAATTTGGCGCCAAAGCTGCACTTCCGTTTCAGAGCGATTTGATTTTGTTATACCCATACACACGCATTCTCATACTCACACAGGTATATTCTCAGATACTCCTGCTAGCTATGCTTTATTGGTTTAATATTGGCTCATATTTTGTGCATCCAAACGAACCAAGCGAACCAAAAGGGGTAACAACTCGTCAGGGGGTGTGGCTGGCATTTGGTTTGTCTGGATGTGCTGCCTGTTGGACAGGTTTGCGAGTTGTGACAAGTTGCCAATGGGGCTTTAAATTTCAATATGCTGCTGCGTTCAGCTTCATGTCATCGTGTTGCCATTTCCACACTCCCACTTCTCCGCAGTGTATCCATGCGAATGTCCGTCTGTCTGTCTATGCGCCTTTGTGTGTCGTGTCCGTGTGGGTGCAGTACCGAAAATTTATGACGTAATTGAAACCGGAAACTACAACGTTTTGTGGCGAATTTTAATAAAGTTTGGCTTTGTATAAGAGTTATTTATTGACAAATAGCAGATAATTTGATTTTGTGCCAATATTGAAAACAATGCAACACACACGCACACAGTTACTGACACACACAAAAGCTAAACTATAAAATAAAATAAACAACATGCAAAGGCAGCGTATCCAATCATCTAGATCTATGTTTTACAATTTTATTCACATAAAGGGCGTGGTTTTAATTGGTTGCGATGACCGTGTTCACAAAGTGCATAAAAACCCGATTTAGTATGGCAAAAAGCACTAAAATTTAACAGAGTGGCTTAAATAAAAATTGTCACACTATAAATGCCAATTTGCTTCAAAGAAAAAAATCCAGAATGTGTACTGAAAAGAGTTTTAAAATTATATAGAATAAATTGGCAAGCTGCCAACTTGTTTACTAAGCACATTTGAAGAGGATAAAAATTGAAAAACATGTCACAGACAGCACAATAAAATTCAAAGAAAAATACACATTTCTTTTAAAACCCTTTATTTTATTTCATATTAAATTATGTAAGTATTCTTACATTAAACGTTTACACAACAGTGAAGGCTACAAGGATTACCAAATTGGGTCAGAAAGCCTCCTTCATGGATTTGGCCATAAAATAATGCTGATGAGACGATTTCAAAGTAATAGATAGAGAAAAAAGATGCGACAAGTTTCTATCCATTTTTTTTTGAGGGCCAATAAAATTCCATTAAATGACAGACAACTTATCATACCAAAAAGGCAAGAGGAACATGAGCTTCAAGTGCTCCCAGAGGAATGCAAAACGAGACAACGCTCACTGATGAGAATGATGACATTTTTATAACTGAAAGAGCCGGCAAACCACACAAAGATACACAAACAAACACACACGCACACAAGAGTTCAAAACTAGTTCAATTTTGTAGACACAAAGGGACAAGAGAAGCAAAAAGTTGATATCAAATCCAAGGTTGTGGACAAAGGCATAAGTATTAATGGGTCTACTGCTATCCCGATGGGCAAGATTAGCCATAGTTGCCGTCGTCATGGCACATAAGTAGAAGCCCATTTAACAGTCGCTCTCAGTGCTGGCCAAATTGTAACAAACTTCAGGGCAAATGGCAAAACTCAAAGCCACAACCGAGTTGACCAAATGTCGACTTTAAGCATATATGAGCTATGTGTTCATAGCCCGATTTCCACTTCCACTTTGAGTTATGACTTTAATTTCAATTTCATCCGGGATAGCAAACTCCTATTTGTATTTTTGCATCATTCTTTCTCTTTCTCGGTGACTATGAGTTCTCTAGTTGGCATGACCGTAAGCCATTGGTCATAATTCTAAAGTCTGTGACGGATCATAAATTGAAAACTTGCAGCTTGGGCGAAAAGAGATGAAGTCATCACTAGGGAAACCCAATGTCGAATGCATCAAATGTGAAATCAAAGTGAAAATGTCGAGTTAAACTTAAGAAAAAAGTTAAATTTGGAAAAATGTTTAAGGGTATTTTATGTTTAGCTCCGTTTAAACTCAAAGCTTAGAGTTGAAAAACCACTGAAGAGTGTATGAAAAGGAACGTTTGTAGGACATAAAAGCAATAACAAGAGCCGGTATACCAGCTGCAAATTACTATCCACAGGAACATGCAGCTCAAACGGCAACAAGAACAACAACAAGAATAATAAGAGCAATGGCAAAAGGTAAAAGACAAGAATGCGATTGGAAAACGATTTTCATTTCTGCAGCTAATACAAGCGACAAATCTAAACGAAGCTGGATTGCATGTAGCGAAAGACATGGTAACACACTCACACACTCCCCCACACATACAGACACACACACACAGACACGCATACACTTGTGCAGACAATTTCGAAATCAATATTTATGACTAGCGAAGCAGATTTATTGCAGTTTGCATGCACACAGAGAGTAACAGTATTGAGTGGAAAGCATTTGGAAAGAGAAATGGTGAGTTATAGTTAGGGAAAAGCGGCTGATGGAAACTGCATGCAGAGGTCAAAGTACAAGAGGGTGTGGGGCAACAGTTCGTATTGCTGCTGTCATTGATTTGCACATTGTCTCATTGGCATCTTTTTGCTGCTGTCGTCGCTTTTTGCTGTATTCACAAAATAATAATATCCTTTCTTTGAATTTCACATGTGCAAAACACTAAAAGATATCTCTGTTAGTGCTAACGACGGAAGGAAGAGTAAGAACCTCTTATGTGTTTGTACTTAGTTACGCTTATGGCACTGCAGCATTTCAATGATTTATGCATTTTAAACAAAATGTCTGCAAATAGATGACAAACTCAAAAAGCTTTCGACGACGAATTCAGTCAACTTTTCTGCCATTTTATTTTGCGAATGTCTGTTGCCAATGGGCAAAATATACGTACAGAGCCAAAAAGAGACAGCAAGATATAGAATGGGTGATAGAGGGAGATGTGAAAGATCAAAGAAAGACAAATTGAAATTTTTGCTTGGTAAGCAATGCATACTTTTGGGCTGTTGCCGTTAAGTAAAACAAAAATTGCATTCAATTAACACACGCACATACACATACACGCATAGACAGCCGCTAGCTACATTTGCCATTATGCACACGTACACACACTCTTTGGCAAACCATTGCAAAACATAGCAAAATTTCGTTTGTTGTTTGATTTTGTGCTGCCAAGCACAAGTCCAATTGAATTATGAATTTCAATTTTACTTCAACAGCAACAGCAACGGCAACGGCAATAAGGACAACAACAATATCCAGCAATGTTAGCAAATGCATAAACAAACAGTAATTGCTACCTAGCCAATGGAAGTCTTCAAATAAAAATGCGGCCCTTCAAAGCGGCGAGTCGTGTTTGTTTTCAAACCAGGATGTTGCAGGTAGAGTTAAAGCACCAAAACCGATTCCAACTATGATAATAATCATAAAGATTATCATCATCGTAATGATGATTGTGTGTGCTGGGTGTTGTGTGTTGTGTATTGCCTCTGGATTGTTCATTAAAACCTTAAGCTGTTTGTCTGTCTTGCACACACACCCAAACACAATCTCTGGGATTCTGTTGATGCAAACTTTCCAAAAAGACCGAAGCTTTGCATATTGAATGCATTTCTATTTGCTTGTCCATCTGTGCCATTGTTTGATTGAGTTTTTGATGTCATCGCAATTGAAACATAATATTTGACGTGATAGTAACTTATGAAATTTGTGATATGATACCGTGCAAACAAACTGCTCACATCAAAATCATTAACACTTTACAGACGTTATCGAATTAGGCTTAGGTTGATCGTTAAAAGCATTTTAGACATGGCCAAAAACAAGCAAGCGCAAGTTTTCGGCTAATGAGACGTATTTAATGAACTACAAACAAGCAATACCTGAAATACGGCAACTGTAACCGTAGCCGTAGCAGCAGCAACAAGTTCAACATGCCTCAAATTTGATGTACAGCATTGTCAGGGGTTCAGACAAGTTCTGCCCGAACCGAACAACGCCCACTCATCATTGCACACAACAGCAACAGCAGTAAGCACACGTGTACTCACAGTAGCTGTTTTGGCTGCCCTGCGGCAATTTTGGCAACTTCAGCTTCAGTCTCGGTTAACAACACAGACACGATGATGCCAGAGTCGGCAGCCAAAAGCCGTCACTGAGGTCTTACTTATACTTACCACACATTGCGCGGCTTATTTCATTAAATATGACAGCCAAGCGGTAAGTAACATGGCCCAAAACGCCAAGAGCCAATGCTGCTACCACGCGTACGAGTTGTTCACGCTAACAATGTGCTGCATTGTGGCCAAGTTTGCCGCACATGGTTTTGTGGCTTTAGAGAACCCAATTTACACTCTCCAACTAAATTTAATTTTAAACTAAAATGCATAAAGAAGCAAATAAAATATATATCTAGTATTTATTTCAAACATATTATTTTTAATTATTTTGATTAAGCGGGGTATCCACATACGAATTTGTTACACGAACATGTTCGCCGAACACAAATTAGTTTGCCTACTAACTATGCGAACATTTTAACGAACATCATTTTAAAAAAACATTTCAAACAGTCAACATGTCATCAGATGAAAATAAAATTATAGCCATGATGGCAATTCATGTTATTTAAAAAAAAAAAGAGGAGGAAAAAAAACAGCGAAAGCGTAAGCATCTTATGTGGATGAAGCCATGGTATGCTAAAAGGGAAAAATACACTCACACAAGGTTGCTGAAAGAATTAAAGGAAAACTCACCCGACGACCTGAAAAATTTTCTACGGATGGATACAGCAACTTACGAAGAGCTGTTAGGAATGGTTGGACCAAAAATAAAAAGAGAGGACACAAAGCGGGCTCATCATGCAGGCAATCAATAAATTCTTCCAGAAATTTTTTATTCATTTTGGTAGATGTTGACAGTTTGAATTATTTCTAGAAGTGATGTTCGTGCGAACACTCCAATCCATTGTCAAATATGTTCGCACGAACACTCGTAAGATAGAAACATTTCTATTTTTCGACGAACAAGGTCGGCGAACAAAATGTTCGTACAAACACCACTATCCACATTCGAATATTTGACGAACACAACATGTTCGTGTAACAAATTCGTGTGTGGATAGCCCCCTTTAGCTGGTAAAAGACTTTTAGTCTGTAGCTCGTCTGTTGTTGCTTTCTAGATTTTTTTAATAACTTTCTAGTCTCTAATATGCAAAACTTTTCAATATTTTGACCACAACCTAAAAACGTTTCAAGAATTCCATTAAACTGCTGATTGACATAAATAAATGATTAGGACAATAAATGAGTTAAGATGTCAATTATGTCATCAAATGCGTCAAAGTAGCTTAAATAAATATATGAAGAATCACACACACATACATGAATGTATTTTCTTATATTCGACTTGGTGTTTTAATTAAATTATGCAAATATTTTTGCATTCACTGCACAGTGCACAGAGTAAAACTAAACTAAATTTTAAATAAACTTTTTACGCAACTAAAAAAAATCTTTAAAATTTATAAAATATATTAATATATAGTGCTAAAACTTAAACTGCGTTTAATAAACACAAGAAAATACATATGTTTATTCTAAAGTTTTCTTTGCTGATTTTAACCACTGTGCTTCGCTTGTAACAAGTACATTAATCACTGGGGAAGGGCACTTTTTCCTTCTCAATGCTCTCAATTTCTCCTACTCCGTTTGTTGCTTATTGTCGCCATCAAAGCAGCACTTTAACTAATAGATAACACGCGCATTAAATTTCGCTCATAGAAACCCTTCTCTTACCTCCGAGGTTTTTAGGGTTTTGCAGCTAAACATGAAATTATTAATTAAATTCTTTTGCCTGGCAACAGCATATTAAATCTCAAAAAATCTTTGTCCCAAGTCTACACTTTAAAGGAGGCAGGGATATTGAAACCGCTGTGATAGACAGATGCGAAATAATCGTAAATGAAATGCTAATAAGAAACTGTTTGTTGCAAATGTGTTCGATTTGCAAACCGATTAGCTTAAAATCGTGCACCGAAGAGCTGAGAGTATTGCAGGAAGGCAGATGGTCATCAGCATTTCTCAAACAATAGTGGCGATAAAGAGGAGTAGGGGGTTTGAGGTAGAGCAGGCGAGAGATACAGCTGGCACCTGTATCTTGTTGTTATCCTGATGCAAGCCGCAAACAACAGCAACGCATTAGACAGCAGCAGCAACAAAGCAAATGCAGCAGCTGTTTGGCAGCTTTCCTGAGCGACTTAGTGCAATGGCAACATGCAACAACAACAGCAACAGCAACATGCAGCAACAACTACTTTCTAGCGCCGGCAACAATTTAATTCCCAAGCAAAACTCTTTTGCCTTTTGGCGTCCTGCAGCACTTAGGAGCTGCCACAGCTTCTGCCACCGTCGCTGCCTCCGTCTCTACCTCAGCCTGCTATTATTTAGTGCGTAGGCAATTCGGCACTGCGAGTGCTTAATTACTTACATACCCATAGCGCCTAAGCTTGCAACGGGGCGTGGCAGTGGCAGTGGCAGGTACTGGAAGGGGGCAAGCCACTTGGCCAAGATTAAAATGCCAGCTTAGTGCAGACTTTTGCATGTGAAATTAGAAGCTTAAACAGAGTGCAATGTGTGCGCTTGTTGTACATACTAGCTGCAACTTGTTTGTGGCATGCCCTCAACTCACAGCTTTTGCATAAGTGTGTGTGTTTGTGTGTGTGTTGCTTGTTGCTGCATGCGTATGATAAAATAATTCACTCGACTGCAACTCATAAATTCTCTAAGGTAGCGCATAAATTTTCAACAAATCTCCGCAAAATGCCGCAAAGCAGCCTCTAACCTTAGACGGTAGACGAATAGAGAGGGAAGATTCAAACCTAGAAAGAGAGAGAGAGAGAGAGGGAAATATCATGAGAAGAGCAGCAGATAACATCGCAGCATCTCGGACTGTTTAAGCTTAGTCAACGTTGACTCCTGGCCACGGTTAACTCCAAGTAACCACAAGACTTTCACTGCAAAGACAGCAAACATAACAACAACATTTACTTAGCCAAATATATGAGTCTTCATATGAAACTGGACTGCTAGCAGCAGACTTAGCGAAGGTTGCAACACACCACATGCAGCATGCAGCATGAAATGCATGTATTGAATGTCTCCAACAATATGGCAAGAATTTAACATCAAATTGACTTCTTGGCTTCGATATTTGTACATTCGGATTATCAAGTTATTTATTAATATTTCAAATGATTTTCCAAGTAAACGAAAATGCACTGCAATAAATAAGCAGAAGCAGATAAGCTATTGAGATTTGTGTTAGTTTGAAATCCTTTTAAGGCTTTTGGTTTCCAATTAATATGTTGGCAATATTTGGCCATAAGAAATGTGAATAGAAGCCTTAATCCATCTGTAACTATAAATACTACAAATAGTAAAGAAGATATATTTACAAATTCAAGCAGCGCCAAAACAAATAGTTTTGAATAAAATTTCACATTAAATTAACTTTACCAATCCCCCAAAATTTTTTTTGATCAATGTTTTTTCAAGCTCCTTTGCATAATTAATTAAATGATGTTATCTATTTCCATTGAAACACACAAAAACACTAATCAAACGCATCAATTCGATATGAAGCACTCAAACTCAGACTACAATAGGAGCAAAACACATGTAACATTATTCCCGGAAGCGGAAGTGTCAATAATTTTGATTTTTACACTTGTTAAAGTCAATGAAATTTCATATTCGGACAAGGACGCACTCACACACACAAAGGTTATAAAAAATTGCTTGAACAACGAAATAAAAATGGAAAATGTAACAGAACTGAACAGAACAAAACAGAATAGAGGAGAACAAAGTTAGTAGAGTCAATGCTACATAGCTGCTACTGAGCATTATACAGTGTAATGTGGGCTGTAAAATTACAACAATAACAACAACAACAAGTGAAAACAACAACAAAAAATTACCATTTAAAAAAAATGTCAGAAAAAAAGAAATCGTTGCCGTTGCATTTTGCACACATCATTGATGCTCAATGGAGTGTGCACACACTGATACAAAATGGCGGCTGGCTGGCCATATGAGTGTGCGAGCGTGTAAGAACATGTACAAGAGCGTGAGTCAGTGTACCGAAAAAGTTTGCTGGTTTGCATGTACATTGCTTTCTTTATTGGCCAAACTAGTGGCAGTATTTTGTTTGCCAATTGTTTTGGCCACTTGCAAAGTAAATCAAAAGGTTGCTCTAATAAACGGAAACGGAAATGCGCACATGCAACTTTTCTCCTTGTTTTGGCAGCGATGGCCATGAGCGAAAGAAAGAATGCTCAGCAACTTTTCTGCACCTTAAAAGCGAAGCAAAATGGAAAATATTCGTAAACAAAAAAAAAAAAAAAAAGCAGAAGAAAAACCACATAAATTTCCAAGACTAGCGACATGTGCGCTTAAAGTCCAAGCAAGAGCTCTCTAAGCACTGTGGCCATTGGTAGCTCGGTTATTGACTAACTCGAGTGAACAGAATGTTGGCTAACATGGTGTGTGTGTATGTGTGAGAGTGTGGTAGTAGAAACAGTCAGCAGCAAACAGCAGCAACAGCCAGCATTGGCAATCCCTTAAGATTCTAATTTATATCAGTGGCAAACTTATTTCCTATTTCCGCGCCGCTGTGAAAATGTCGTACGTGATTCAATTATAAAATGCGGTCTCTCAAATCGTTGCAAAATTTATGTATTTCATTTTATTTGCAGCGTCCGCGTTCGCCACTGTCTTAGGGCAGCACACATGTGGCCCATGGGTGTCAGTCCTCACCCCTCACTGCCACTGTTTCCTTTTCCCACCCTCCTCTTTCTCCATCCTAGAAACAACTGTTTGGTTTCCCTGCTGTCCTTGCCAACCAAAATTTAATGGACTGCCTCGTAAAATGGCACAAAAAATGTCACGAAATTTATGCGCACCATAAAGAGCCGCAAAATTCTTAAACAAAGCTTTGCCAACGGTTGCCCAACGAATGGTATGAAACGGGTGCCAAAAGGAGGAACGAAATGGAATGGCATACTTTAAGGGTTGCCACTTGAGGTGCGGCACTTGTAGCTTAGCGCTTATTTAGCCGCATTTCAAGCGCAGTTTAGATATCAAATTAATTATGCACTTGCCCTGCAACTAAAGTGTCTTGTCCTCATTCTAATTTAGCGAAGGGGACTCCAAATCGGTATCAGACTCGATACGGGACACGACTCGTACTGTAGCGCGAACTCGGAATCGCATTTGGAATATCATTTGCTGGTGTTGATATTGGAGGTTGTCTAATGAAAGCCAGCTTGCGGTTTGCTGGCCATTGTTAGGGCCAATGTCTCGACATCGTTCGTTAATTGAGCAGCTGCGGCAATTTCTCTTTGTGGCCGCGACCAGTTGGGCGTCTATCAATTTGGCCAGTTAATTGCTGATTGACCTCAGGAGAAGCTCTCTTAATGTTAGCGATAATAGGCTGTGGTTGCCAAGCGCACTTCAACGTGTCGTGGTTTAATGTCTCACGGTTTTATAGACACCATTAAAATAGCCAAAAAAGTTGAAATGATTGGAAGAAAAGAAATATGGTAAAAAAAAATGAAAAGCGACGCAAAGGAAAGAAAAACTTGAGAGCACATGAAAAATGTATTTTCATAAAAATACGAATGGCAAAGAAATGACAGGCAGACAGACAAACAGAAGGAAAGACAGAGAGAGAGAAAGAGAGAGACAGAGGGACACATCATCTCCTTCTTTTTGTTGCATTTCGCAGTTCTTTTGCGTTATTTCCTTAACATTTGCTTGTCCTGCCATCAGTCAGAGCTCTGTGCAAAAGTCATAAATCGCAATGCGTGGATTATGCAATTTTCATGTTTGCATTTGCGATGGCTTCACACACACACACACACACACAGTCGCATACACACATAAAAAGGCTGACAACAATGCGTTACATTTAGCATCAAGAACAGCAATGGCAACAGCATCAAAAGCGAACAAATGTTAAATGTATTCAGTAATATGAAGGCATGAGGCATGCAACGCCAACAGGAAGCAGCTGTATATGGCGAACCTAAGTAGCTAAGGATATGCGGCACTTGCAACAGCAACACCGGAAGCCATCAAACAATGACGCGTATGTGAGCCAACAGCAGCACGACAACTTCAAATGCTATACTACTGTGTGTGTTTGTGTGTGGAATTTCAAAGAGCAAAAAATGAGTGGCAAAGAGCTAAAGACATCTCAGTTGTTCTCAAAAAAAAAATGAGTATAAAACGTTATATGATAGCAGATACTTGTTTACACATGCAATGAAAATAATATGAAGTTGCCTGACTCGCAAAAAGTTTCCTAACAAACATAATAAATTCTTGGTATTATGGGAATATTTGCAGCAGGAATGTTCAAATTAGCATAACTTTCAGACTGTCGCAGAAGAAATTAATGTTCAAATTGTCTTAAGAAGAACTCAAAAAGTCGTCTTAAAAAATGGAATAGTATTTTAAACCTAAATCGAATTTGAGAATGAAGAGAAACTCTTTTCAAATGGGTTTTAAAAGGGAATCAGCAAAGTAATGCAACTTTTTTGAGTAATACACTTCAATTAACTTTACAACTAATTTCAAATGCCTTTCTTGGAATGTTAAACAAGTAAAATGTATATTTTAAGCTGAAATATATTTGGTTAATATATAAAATAGCTTAACTGTCCATAAAGTCATAAATATGTGATTTAAATCATAATTAAGCTCAAGGCAATTTTATTTCTATCTTATACTATTTAAACAAATAACAAGCTTATCATGATTAACAAGTCAGCAGACTCAACTTCATGTTGGTCTGCAGTTCGCTGTTTTTGTTTCAAAAAAAAAGACCAAGCAAAGTTCACGAATACCACTAAAAATCCAACAAAATTTTAATAAAAAGCAGTTTGAAGCTTCAGTAAACACGCTAAGCATCAAGTGTGAGCATGGGAGACTGAGAGCGGGAGGAATGAAGGATCACAAGGATACGCTAATCAAAATGAACGTAGTCAACGAATAAGCTTGCCACTTTGCCTCACTCCACGCCCCACTTCGCACTTTGGCACTCCCAGTGCGTAAAACAGCAACGAAAACTCAACGCAAATCAACCGCTGAAAAATTCACAGTCAAAGGAAAGTTGTCGTCTATGTCCTTAAAGGGTTAAGAATGAAGTGAAGGGAGACGGGCAGATACGGGCATGTGTATACGTGTCCCCCAACTCGGGAGTTTTGATCCGGTTTAAGCAAAGGGAAAATCAAATTTCAGTGCAGCGACAGCAGCGGCAGCGGCATCAGCGATGTTTTGGCGACTGACAACCAACCAACTGCCATGTGTGAAAATTTTTAATATATCAACTCAAAGGCGAACCACAATGCCACCCACTCAACCACCAAGGATGCCAGTGGGCGTTGGGCACTGGGCGTGGCACACAGCAAAGCGCAGCCCCCAAATGAAATGCATAAATAAACCTTGCACTGGGATCGTAACATCAGCACACAGGACACACATCCTGTCTGACTGGCTTTAACTTCAGTTCCGCATCATTCCCAACTCTCTTCTCCCTTTCCCCCTCTACTTCCTCCTGTTGTCTGTCTGGATGGTTGCCGGGCACAGTCAAAGGCACAAAAAGTCGCTGCACCCGCAACATAATCATGTTCACGAATTGGTTGAAATTCAAGTGAGTATGCGATGAGTGTGACTGAATGTATGTTTGTGGTAGTTTATGTGTGTGAGGGTGTCTGTGTGTGTGTTTGTGTAGCAAATGGACATGCAAAACTTAAAAGCGCCAACAATGCAAGCACACAAACAATTTAAATATAAATAATTTGTTTACTCATGTTCATGCTCATTGTTCATCCTCATTTGTTGCTGCTGTGGTTGTTGTTGCTGTTGTTTTCATTGCTGCTGCTGTTGTTGTCTGTCGGGTGTTGCTGATGCAACTGCAGCTGCCTGCCTCATACATAATAAAGTGTCTGGACAATCATTTGATGCTCGTACTGACCGTGCACTCGACGTGTTAGTGAGTCGCGTTTACAGGCCAACTCTTCCACTCTTTCACTATCTCTTTCTCCCTCACTTTCACCACATTAGCTCGACCGAGACTTCAAGCTGACCCGGGGGCATGACTTGTTTCTGCCGACTGGCCACAGAACCAACTAAATAATTTAGTTATACTGTGCCCACACAGTTATACTTGGCCGTGGCTGACCAGTCAGCAGCCAACAATTCACTCAGTTTTTATGTTAAGCGCAAATGTTAATAAGCCGCCCGAGGTCAAATGTGCAGGCAACATGCAACTGGCAATATGCAGCATGCAGCATGCAGCATGCCGCATTGTTGAACATTTACAGCAGACGGGCGGAAATGCATATGCCGCTAATAATATTCAAATGTTTGTACAGAACAGAAGGTAAAGAAATCATTTAGTTATTAAAAAAAAAAAAACTAACATTTTAAAAATTAGTTACTACATCTTATACTCCGCCAAACCTAAGCAAATGAAATAATTTTTAATTGCCTAAACAAACAAAATTCTGATTAAATACTTGCATTACCCCAAATTGATTGTTTCATAATTTAATATTCCTATTTCCATAAAATAATATGCTTTCAATAACAACTTCTAACAAAATTTACTTGTATAAATATTTATATTAAATAAATTGCTAAGCAAAGCTGATTTAATTGAGGCAAAGAGATAGACAAATCAAATATTATTATTAAAATGCAAACTATAAGAAAAATAATAAAATTAATTGATTGAATCAAGTACATTTGATTTAATTGAAATGCAAATCATTTAAATTATTAATTAGATTATTGTTATACTTTTTGATTATTTAAGTTATATTATTTCATAACAATTATCCAAAGACAGTGGCGGAGTTTGCAGATAATGTCAAAGTCGCACATCTTAAATGCAATTTAATCAATTTGAAGTTTCGGCAAATGTCAAACCATTTTTGTTTATTATTAATTTGCATTTTGATTGGATTCTGACAATGTCAACGGGACTGACATCTGCCACATGTCGAGAAGATGGCCAAATGAGAAAATTACATTAGCAATTACGAGTACGCAACGCCTCAAGTCAGTCAAAGTTGTCTTAACATTAACATTCCCAACCGAATTCTTCTTTTTTTTAATAAATATTTAACTGACTGTCGAATGCCAAAAACAAGGCAATAAATTGCTTAACAATAATTGATTAATGTGAGAAGGAAGGCAGCGGGAGCCGCAGGGGCGTGGCAGCTCCACAAATTTCTTATCGCTATTCGTTGACAGGCAAGCAAAGAAGGAAAACCGAAACTCGAGAATAGAAAACAGAGAGCAGAAAAGCGAAAAGCGAGAAGCGAAAACTTTTGCCATTTGCATGGTTTGCCTGAGAAGGCGCATCTAATTAACATGGCCAACAAGAAAAGCGTTTTCGTTAGCGGCGAGTATGGAGTAGAGGGTGCGGGGGCGTAACCAATTGGCCTCGAGGTAAGCGCTTTGTGTGGCGTCGTCGCAGAACTAATTTAAATTGATTGAATATGCTTCGATAGCATTTCAATTAACTTTTAGTCAGCCTTGTGCCATAGTTTTAGATAGAATTTCTCTTGCTCTTCCTCTTACTCTCTGTGTATGCATTTAAGGTGCAGGCAGTTCAAGAGACGCTGCCAATCTAGCGGCATTATCCTGGCTACAGGCTTTATAGGCGAGTGTCCTGTGTATGTAAATTAGATTCGCTTCGTCATGGCGGACCACGATGTGTGGCATGTGCGGCATCATTTTGCATAGCAAGTGACCAAGGGGTTTTTGGGCCATGCTAACTGGGCCTCGTCTCATTGCATTTTGTGAGGCCAACTAAATCACCAGAAATCAGTTATAAATCCAATGGATGCTGCGCAGCAGGACATTAAACATACAAATACGTATGCGTAATTCCCTTTGCCTGAGGACCAAGCAATCTCTCTCTGTGTAAGTGTGTCAGTGTGTGTGTGCGCCTTTCAATTATTCAAATAAAACAGCATTTTGGCAGCAATGTCCAGAGCCAGAATGAGTACTCAGAGCTCAGTGCTCAGTACTCGGCCCAACCCACCCTTAAATTCAGTGAGGTGGACAACGCTCATTTGGTTCGTCATGGAGCTTGCATGGCTGGCCATTAGTATACGCATTGGGGCTTACCATCCGGCAACTTTAATCTATTGCCTGGAAAATGCATATACAGACAAAGCGAGAAAGAGAGAGCGAGAGAGATGTTGAGAGGTGGTGAGTGAGAGAGTGCGAGCGACTTGTGCTTGTGTGTGCAACATGAAAACATCAAACAACATTCGTCGGGTTTTAATTATTATTTGAAATCACGATGACGACGTCTAACTGTTGGCTGGTTTCTCTATACTTCAACCACTCTCCCTCTTGCTCCATTATCCCTGCAATCTAATGAAACATTAGCTGCTAGCCAACAACAACTGCAGACATCAGTCATGTGCATGTGCACAGACAGGACGAATATGAAGCGCGCTTTAGCATAAATTTTATTGTTTGCACGGCAACAGAGACCAACTGTACACAGAGAGAAACAAGCACGACAACAACAACAATAACAACATTTATTGCTGCCATCTTTGGTTGTCATCAGAGTAAAACAAGCCAAATACACAAGTGTTATAAATGCCCTCTGCTATATGCCAGGCAAATACAATATGCAAATACCTGGAGTACAGTTGAGCACGGCTGAAAGCTATGCACATATATGATCAGCTTAGGCAGACAGAGAAAATTGTTAAAGGAAGTGGTGAAAAAAGAAAAAAGACCCCAAGAAATTGAGTTAAGAGACACCAGCAAATAAATAGCATAAAATAGATATTGCCAAACTATTTTTCAATAAATCTAAAATCAAAATTTAATTTCATTTTTAAATAATCAACGACTTTCCCAGCTGCCGCAAAATTATTCTAATTTAATAACTACTTTTTATGCACCCGCAATACCTTATAAATTAAAAATCAAAGCCGATTTCCTTCGGCTTTATTGAAGTGGCAGTTTGATTGCTTATCAAGTGAATATTCATGGACAAGGTCAACATTATTCAAAGAACTAATCCTGCATAATCTTACCCACATTCAGAGTAATCAAATTTGATTGATGACGCTCACGAGTAGGAGTACCGCATCCAAGAGCAGCCTGTTGGCCATATTGTCAAGTGCCAATTAAACTAAAACGCGGCAACAGGCAGCAACCGATTTACGGCACCGAAGGTCAGACACGCATATATAGAACGATAAAAATGCCAGTTATTTTTTTGTTTGACAAGTTTTTTTCCTGTTGTTTTTTTTTATTGTTTGTTTGGTTTTCTCGCACTAATGACACAGGACATTCAGCTCCCTGTTACCTCGACGCGTGAGGTTCGCGTTGACGTTGATAGGCCACAGCAATTTTCATTGGACAGCCATTTACAATAAACGTCAGCGATTGCCGAAGTCAGTGGGACAGACAGACAACTTCGAACAGAAATAAAGCAGGAACAAAAAAAATGCATAGATGAAAAGGACATCGTGTAGTTTAGGTTAAGCGCAAAATCAAAGTGCCATTGAGGACGTGGCTTGATAAGCGCTAATGAATGGTTTTCTTGTGCGCTTCAATGGGCCGTGTCTATGGCTGGCCGCAACCATGGCAGCAGTTGCCAGTTTCCCGTTTGCCGATTACCGCTCGCCAGTCGCAGCAGGACACTTGTCGCGGTTTGGGCAATTTAAGTGGCGGTTGATGTTGTCATTCATGTCGATGTCGCTACCACTGCCGCTGTCGCTGTCGCTGCCTCGACTAACGCTGGCGTTGCCGTCGGCGTCGACGTCACTGCCTTGCGGTTGGGCTGACGCAAATGTTTGGTTTCGCTGGCAATTAACGTGGCCAAAAAACAATGCTGTTGCATTTTTTTGCCATTGGCCATTTTTGGGCTTGTAATAAAATGGCGAACGTATGCCTGCAATCAATAACCGAAGCGAGCAGCCCCAAAAAGTATGCTACACTTTTCACTGTTTGCCTTTCTTTATGTTTTTCCTCTCTTTTTTTTTTATTCTGTTGATTGTATGTGCACACCCAAAACCACAAACAGCAAGAGCAGCTTGTACGGTGACAGCAACAGTAGGAAAAACAGAGAGGGTGTAGCAGGCATAAAAAATAGAGGGAGGGAGGAGGATTGGCGGCTGCCAACAAGCGACTTAATACAGGCCAAGTTGATGAAGACACAAGACAGATGGATAACGGCAGGTAAGCCAGGCATACAAATAAGAAAATTTTCGCAATACCAAAGCACATATATAGAAGACCAAGAGATTGGTGAAAAAAGGATACGATGGAAAGCGAAGCTAGCGGTAAAACTTTTGAACAACAACTTCATATACTCAGCACTCAGATGGCTGTCGATTGTCGTTGCCGGGCACAATGGCAGCCTCTTTTGTGCTGGCCATTGCAATACAAATCGTTACCAATTTTCAACCGGACATAACGGCAAGCAGCAACAGGAGGAAGGAAGTGTGCAAGTGGACTGAGCAGCAGAATTAAAGTTGGGTACTGAAGCAGAGATCGAAGCATTGGCAGCCAGACCATAAGCAACGGTCAACTATATGTCCAAACATGCAGCGCACACCTTTCGTTTATTGTTCGATTCAAGCTTCTTTCTCTCTCTATCGCTCTCTTTTTATTCTCTTTAATTCCCTGTCCTTTCTCTGCATGTGTTGGCCTGCAACGGCTTTATGTTGTGCAAGTGTCTGGCCGAGGTCTTTACGTTGGCTTGATTGGATTTGCCGATGCAAATGAAGAATCCAATTTTTAAAGTTTGTTTTTCGTTATCGTTACGTTTCTTGTTAGTCCCTTCCCTCATCCATCTTCATCTCCCACTGCTGCTCTTTCTACAGCCTTTACCGAATGATTCGCTTTTTTTCGCACATGCTGCGCGACAAAACCTTATCCAGGTTCAAAATATAGTAGAAGTCTTGGACTATTCAACTGCTGCTCCTCCTCTATATATCGTTAGCCCTTTTAACTCTTCTCAGCACCCGTTACTTGCAAAATAGCGGTATATATAGGGTTCTCAAAAAAGCATTCAAGCAGAGCGAGCACCAAAAAGTATGCTATAATTTAATAAAAAATAAAGTTTAATATGATTAAGCATTTTGTGACGGGTATTTCATAGTCGATAACAGCCCAAATTTCTACTTTCGCTTTATTTTTTGTATGCACGTTTGTTGTATATTTTTTGGTCACATCAACACAGACAGAGACAACTACAGAAAACACATGCACACACTTGCATAAAAGTAACTGTTCTGCAATTGACACAAAGCATCAACGTGGCCAGCAACAATAACAGGCAATTCAAACTAAAAGCAAGCAAACATTTTTCCAGTACAAACAAGTGGAAAACGAGGAAAAAGGAATGAAAAGAAAATATATATAAAAGGAATTTTTGTGCTTTTGATTTCGCACGCCATTTATCTAGTGTGTACTGTTATTGTTGTTGTTGGTTTTTGTTATATGTATGTGTCTTACCACAAAATCGAATTCTCACTATTAAGCAATTGCTGTTGCCACACACATGAAATTGACTACCACAGATTTTTCCTTCTATTTCATTTCGGTTTTCAGTTATTGTCTTTTATTTTTTGTTCAACTCGTATTGCATGCCTTTTAATTTCTTATTAGTCTCTTTGATAAAGACTCTGCTCAAGAAATGAATCACACATTTTTCAATCAATCACAAATTGATAGAACCAGCAATTAAAACTTCATAATTATTTGAAAAATTGTCTCAATGTATAGAATCATGTCTATCAAATACCAATTTATGTTATATGAAATTCTTATTATGTTCAAATAGAAAGTGCTAAATTTACTGCATATTTTATCTAATATTTGTTCAACCAACTGTTGAGCTCTGATATTAAGCAATAAATTTAAATTACTTGAAATTCGATAAGCGTTTGCTAAAGAAATAGGCAAAAAAGCCATCACAAACGCGTTGGGTACTTCATTAAATAATTTAACACCAAATTCATGTAATTTATCATTAATGATTGCTACAATACGGAAATAAAATATCTTTAGGGGCATGTTTGTTTAAGAGATACTCAGTAAATATAGAAAATAAAACAGAATACTTAATTCAACACTCTTCTTTTTATTTTACCTACCTTTTCATGCCATTAACTACAGGGTATGAGAAAGGTACCCACCAGATTGCCCTGTCCATGTTCTTGTCGTTCCAACAACAACAAAAAATTATTTATAAATTTGTGTGTCATGCGAGCCATTGACAAGCAGCTACAATTACCAGAAGCACCAGAATAAATTGGCGTGGAAACCAGAGGAAGCAAAAGAAATTCACATAAATAAATCAGCTCGGGACATGTGTTAATTATCCAAAAGAAGCCCAAAGACAGGCAGTCAAACATTAACATATTTTAAGAAAGCAATAAAATTAGAGAGCAAGAAAATGGCAATTTCTGCTTTAAGCTCAACATTTAAAAGGTTTCTTATGAGTTGAACGACAGGAAGTTACTCTATAATATGAAAGCATTTAAAGCCTAATGTATTCAATTTATGTTTGATCGAACAATTGTCCAGACAATTATAAATTAAATGTGTAAATTTTCATAGCTTGTTCAAGGTATCAATAATTAACTGCCCACGCTCCTAAAATAAGCTAATACTTGACCATTTCCAATAATAAATAGTGCACAGAAATGATAATGTTTTGAGTAGATACATTAATATGTTTGCATGTTAAGCGGCGTTGAACGTAATACCCACTCAAAACCATTTAAGCCATAAATCGTATCGCGATGTAAGACACCCACAGTGTGAGAGCGAAAGACGGAAAGGAATAGAGATAGTTGAACGAGATAGAGATAGCGTTAAACGTTGCTCAAACCAGGAACACAAGTATCAAGTTTTATTGACCCACAAATAACGTGCAGATAATTACAAAAACAATGCCAATTGCTGGCGGCTAGTTAGTGGCCAAAACAAATGTGCAAAAAGAAGTCTTTGTCATGACAAGGCGGGGCGATAGCTGATCTGCTGGCGAGTATGAGAAGAGAATGGGGGAAGTGGAAGAGCTCTGCTGGAAGAATAACATGGCAAAGTGGAAAAACTACTTACAAGTATGTTAACATGCGCAATTGTTAGAGACCCATTCTCGTTCTCCCTGCTACCCCTCTCCGCTCTCAGCTCTCCTTTCTTCGTTTGCCGGTTGTTGTAGCCCTTGGGGGCGACTTGCCAAAGCAGCAACCGTTGTTGGAGCCAAAAGACCAACAACAATGGCAATAGAAATTTCCTTTTTCTTGCGTGCTTTTTCCCACAAAACTCTGAATGAATTTTTCGCCCAAGATGCTCGGAGTTTATTTGTTGTGGTCATGGCAAAAAGTAATCCAAAGATAAAATACAATAAAATAAAAGGCCAAGCGGTGAGTAATGTCTTTTAGTAGTTGTTGTTCTTGTTCTGGCTGTTGTTTTGGCCAGTCGCTGCATTTGTGGGCAGGTCGCTTAGACAATACCTTCAAGCAACTCGCTGTTTGTTGCTGTTGTTTCTGTGCATAATTTATACAGCAAGCTTCACATGTTTTTTGGCTAAATTATTTGCCTGGTCTCGGCACGTGCTACCAGAAGTCTCATACCAAAACTTTTCTCAATGGCTATAACTATGGCTATGGCACCAAGGGCTCCAGGTCAACAATTTGGTCATAAATTTTGGCGCCTGGCCTGCGACACGCTCTATGACATTATTGAACCTGAAAGGGGATATGCTGAAAACAACAAAAATAGCAGCAAGCAGCCAAACAGTCAAAAGCCACAAAAGCCAACTAGTTGACCTTGAAAATGGATGTGCTTTGGACGACCGAAAGAATGGACTGTAAAATGTGCCAAAGTGTTTGTGTGTGTGGGTGTGTGCGTGACAAAGGCAAACAAAAGACTTGAGCTAATAGAAATATGTATAAACAATCTTAAACTTGTCTAAATAAATACATGTTACATAGCAAAAAAGCGAATAAATAAATTGTAAGCTTAATAATAATCAGGCTAACAGCTACTTGAATTTCCCTTACAATTTTGTAAAAGATAACCAATTAAGTACCTGCTCAAATTCTCCCTTAGATCTTTCCTAATGAATCTGCTGCTATAGGAAAATAAAATATGTAAAAAACTCCCTTCGAATATTTACAGCGCTTCCATACACTACACTACACAGCCCTAGTCAAGGCTAAGGCCTACAACAAAAAGTACACGAAAAACTTAACTTTAAGCAAAGTCTAAAAAGAACTGAAAAAGTAAACGAAGAAACTTATGGATGAGTTTGTTTGGCTCATTTTATTAGACAAGCGAGCGCATTTGGCTGAAAATGTTCATTGAGTTGTCTTGTTGCCCTTTGTGTTTAATGCCAGGCCAAGTGATGGCTGGTCCCCATGTTGCTGTTGTAACTGATGTTGTTTTTCAGTTGTTTCTGTTGCTGTTGCGGTTGCAATTGCTTTGGGACCATTTAGCATTTTTGAAGTAACCACATGGGGCTAAGCATGGGGCCAAAACGGCAGCAGTTCAACCGTAATATCTAAAAGCGCCAAAAACAAGCAACATGGGACTGCCTTTACTAGTAGGAGACGATCCAGACTGTGAAGCGTTGAAGTATTACAAAACTCTAAACAGGCCAAAACTTTTCCAACGAAATATACAAAAAATAAAAAAAATAAAAAAGAAGAAAAGTAAAAGTAAAGGAAATTTTCTTAATTTGATTTCTCCAACGCCCCTGGAGTGCTGTGCGGTGCCTAAATGTGCGTGTATATTTTATAAATATGTATAAAACACAAGACAGCAAGGGCATGGTCCCAAATATAAAAGGCTTGGGCCAAAAGTTTTTAATAAAGTTTTTTCTTTATACCTTGTCGTGAGAAGTTCAAGTTCGTTTCGAGACGGAGCCAAAGTGGGAAGGTGTAAGCGAAAATAATTGAGCCAATTTGTTGTTCGGGGAATTAAGCTATGGACTTGAATGCTGAACGGACTTAGAAACAAAGGCTATTGTCGCTGAACCAGGGCTAACTATTTAATTATTATTAATAATTAGTTCAATAAGTTCTTAGCTAGCAGCCAGTCTTAAAAAAAATTATTTAAATTAAAAGGTAATTACAAAATAGAACCACTGGCTTAAATTCAATTGTTCAAAATGTTTTCAATTTAATATATGACTAAGAGGCAACTGAAAACCACAAGACACAAGACAATACCCAATGCCATAGAATGCCATGAAGTAGCGCTTGAATTTCATTTGAAAACAATTTGTAAAAGTCTCGCACACACGCGCTGCAATCGAAGTTTGTTTGGCAGCTAAGCAAATTTGCAGTCATCCGCTCCTGCTGAGCCAGCAGTGCCAAGTGCGTGCCAGGATCAGCAAGACAGAGACACAGCGAGGCAACAAGAGAGTGAAAGAGGGAGAGAGAGAGAGAGACACGGAGAGGAAGAGCTCTGTTGGCCTTGAGTTGCTCCTCTGACTCCTCTGACTCCATTGACTTTCCTATATGCGTGCATGTCAATAGTTTCCTTCAATCCCTTTTTTTATACCCAGCGAAACATAGACCAAGAGGTTTGATTGGTGTTTTAGAGCAAATAAAATTATTATTTAAAATTATCATTAATTTTAAACACTAGTTAAGTTTTTTAGTAAAACATAGCTTTGTTTATATTTAATTTTTAATTTTTTCGGAGAAAACTACAGACACGTCACCTGGCATGCACCGTTCGCAGCTATTTACCAACGCTTCATGCCCTAAACTTTAGATGGATATCTTGTAGTTTAGCATAAATTCTATCCCAATCTGCTTTTCAATTGTTATACTCTATTTTTCTGCATTTTTTTGATGAATTGACAGGCAATGCTATTTGTCAGCAGTCAATGTGTTTGTTACATTAAATTGCCAGCCTCGCTGTCTGCCTCACAGTTGTTGTTGTTGCTCTCTACCATTGTTAATATCAGACGCGCAAGTAACGAGTATTGCTCTGCATTTTATATGCAATTGCTCTGTATGTATTTTATAGACTGTCTGACTGACTCTCTGCCGAACAGACTAACTCACTGACTGAATGACTGACTGACTGATTGACATATAGTAGAGCTAGCACGGTAACGCGCAATTCCAGCAAATTGTTTTGTATTGTGCTGCCGACAGGCGACAGCTCGATTTGCATTGGTCTTCGTTTGAAAATGGATAACGCACATGGCAAGCAGAGCGTGCCAATTGGTCTCTGCATCCGGAACTCTATGCTCTGCCTCTCTTTACTATACAATTTTGCTGATTTCTTTTTTTGTTGCAAAAATTTTATGAAAAATTGTCAACGAAATTGAGAGTTTTGTGCTAGGTTTCTAGTCACAATGTCCAATCAAAATAGTTATATCCTTTGATTGACTGTCATTGCACTTGGCCAGCGATACAATATTACATCCATAGATAGCAAAATTGCATTTCCGGACAGGTGACTTTTCATCGACGGAAATTGTGTCAGGAAAATAGCTGAATGATAAGCCATACGCACCAAAACTCTCAAATCAAATCCTGGCCACAAGTTGTCTCTTTCTTGCTCTCTCTGTCTTTCTCTCTATGTCTCTGTCTTACTCATTCCCTCACTGTCTAGCTGATGACTTAGCTTCTTCGTTATCTTTGGCTTTTCATTTCATTTTGCACCTTTGCTCGATTTGCATGCGAATCCCTTTGTCCAAAGACAACGGAAATGAGATGCCATTTGGTACGTGCTCCACGAAGCCCAAGGAAAGCAGACTTCCTCGAGCATGAAAACGAGTTGAAATCATTGTTTAGGGAAACTACTTGCAACTGAAGTTGGAAAATAAATGGCAAAGTGGAAAAAATGTGAAGCAATTGGAGAAATAATAGAACTGAAAGAAAAAAAACAACAAACAAACGTAGCCATTGAAAGGGGGGAAAAATCAGTATAGTTCGAAGGGTTAAACTTTCTCGTTATTGCGTGACCTTTTTAGCCATTCTAGACCTCAGGCCTGCAACACATATACCTCAGTTTCCAACTGTGCTGCGTATGTAATGCGACTAATATGCAATTTACATTACGTATTCAACACATTTCTCTGATGTCAAGCCTCTTATGGCGATGTTACCCCTCCCCTCCTCGCGGAAAGTACAAAATATTCGCCAAATTGCTGTTGTTAATGATGTTTCCATTGCCATTCTTTGAGTGTGCTGCGAATTTTATAAATAAGTGCATGTCAACGTAAATTATAAATACTCCCAGTTGATTAATAATACACAAGAAAAATGTCACAAAGAAACATGTGGGAATGTGCACCCAGCGAATTCCCCTTTGCCAGTTTCCTCCCCTATCCTCTACACCCCTTTGCCAACCAGCACGCACTTCTTCCGATACGAGTATGATGGCAAAAGCGCAAAAGGAACCAGATACTCATGCATAAAAGGCAATTAAAGTGCTCCAAAGGACTGCTGTATACCCTAAAATACTGTATACTGTAATTTTTAATAACTAATTGAATTAATAACAATATTAACCTTTGATAAGCTGTGCTTTACGTATATTGAATTTCATGTTTTAAATAATTCAGTTACTAATGGCATATTTTTTTAAATATTTTTTTAAATAATTCCCATATTAACTTATTTTATTTAAGTTACATGCATTCAAATAAAAATTTGAAAAAAATCATATAAATGCTGGCAATTTTAATTTAAAGTTCAGTTTACATGCTTCATTAAATCCAGTTCGTTGGCAAAAAAATCCAAATGTTTTTTAAAAATATTTATAACAGCTTTTATTTATGGGCTTAACAATAAAATAGAATTATGAAGAAACGCAAACGTTATGACAAAGTATTAATAATCCGCAGCGAGTGTATAAATAATATTGTATGCCAGCACAAAAATAAAGTCATTAAAATTCTGTGTGTATGTAAAGTAGGAAGGTAAAAGCAGCTGAGGGGCTGTGGCAAAGGGCCGAGGGGGAAAAGCGATGCGAGATGTGGCATTGTGGTCGTTCTGCATGCGTGCAAGAAATGGAAATGCGGTTAATTTCCGTAAAGTATGCAATAATTTCTGGCGCTGAGCATAAGCAAGTGTGTGTGTGTGTGTGTGTGTTTGTGTGCAGCAACAACAGGCAATGTGTAAAGTATGTGCCACGCCCCTCGGACTTGCATACACCGTGAGAGACAGAGAGAGAAAGAAAGAGAGTAAATCTCTTTGGCAGTCTGTGAAGACGGAACTAACGAACAAACGGACATTCATCAATATAAATCAAGCAGCGACCACAAGGATCAGGCAGCAGGACCAACAGCAGGATTCAGGCCAGCGAGACGCCCCAACCAGTATAAATAAAAACATTTTTGTATGAAAATTGCTGGAAATTGGTTGGCAAACGGGTCGGGCCAGAAGAGGGAGGCAGGGGAAGAGCCTGTTAAAATGTTGGCCAAAGAAATATTTGCATGTTTTTTATTTATTTTTTCTTATTCGGCCAAAACGTTCGAGGCTGGCTTTTTGGTTGTGGATGCCGCAATGTGCATTTCAAGCCCAGTTCGAGTTCCAATCCCAATCCCAAACACAAGCCCAAGCCCAGTGCCCGTCCTGCCTGCTGTCCTTATTGTCCTCGGCAGGATTGTAACTGTAGCTGCCACAGTAGCATTTTCGTTTCATTATGTTCCATACGCCTAAAGGATTGCAATATATATTTGCATTTATTTCCCTCTTTTTTTCAGCTTTCTCTGCATTTGCATTTGCTTCGAAGGACGAAGAACGACATGGGCAATGGGTTACAGCTACATTGCATGCATTCACATTGGTATGCTTTGCACTCACTGGCAACAGCAACACTAACAACAACAGCAGCAACAATGCTTTAGAGCAACGCATTTTGACTTCGGTATTTGCGGCTTTTTATGTAATTCATGGTCATTCAATGGCTTTCTCTATGTGGAAGTAAGGTATGTATGTAATTTGGGCACAAAAAAATATGTATTGTGTTGCATTTTTTCGCACTCGACTTTTATGCTAGGATTTGGTCAAAGAATCGTACACGAAAATCACGTAATTTATGTGATTTTCATGTTGCCATGTACCAGTTGCAGTCAAAAAACACACGCAATTATAGCCAAACTCACACAGACACAGAAAAACTCACAGACACGCTACATAAAGAACAAGAACTGCACCCTGTCAAATGTCAAAAGAAGGATCAACTGCCATCGAGTAGGGTTTCAGGTTGAAGCGTCGATAAATGAAGAAAGTTTTTTATATAATACATAAAATGTATGCTCTTTAAATTTGTTTAATACAGCACGCAGCTCACTAGTTCTAAATAGTAAACGTATCAAAATAATCAATTTAAATACAAATGCTTTTATTAGGACATACACTTCATATACTTAAAACTTTTAGATCCATTTATATCAAAACATCAAAACTTCTCGACTTTAATGTTATTCAATTCAAAACCTGCTGCTTCTATGAGCTACATTTAGTTACAACTGCTACACGACACTACAAAGAACAGCAAATTCAATTTGTAAAATCCGTTGACAATTGTAGCGCATTTGGTGCGCAATTTTCTCGCAGTGCATGTGTATGGCGCTGCATTTTATTTGCCATTTCCGGTTTATGCCGGAAGTTTAAATTATTGAATTTAAACGGAAATGCAAAAAAATAGCAAGCAGCAAAAGTGTGTTTAAAGCACCAGCGTCGATCCAAACTGCCAACCTATCTGCATCTCTGTCGCTTTGTGTGACTGCAGCGATGTATTTGTATTGCGAACGGTCATAAATAAATATATAAATTTAAATAAATGCCAGGCATACAGAAAGACAGGGAGAGGAAGGGGGAGAGTCACATATACACAGTTTGTTTGTCAATAAATCAGAATGCTTATCAACGTCAAACGACCACAAAGACTCCAAGCAAACAATATAAGCAGCCACGAGGCCAGCACAACAGGAGTGGCTATGTGTGTGTGTGTGTCTGTGAGTTTGTGTGTGTGCGAGGGGATACTATAAGTGCCTTGTGTATGGAGCCTGCGACGGTTTATTACGCGCGATTAAATTCATTAAAGAAATATGTCTGGCAAGCGACATCAAGCGGAATAAAAGCGACTCGACGCGGCGCGGCACGATGCGATGCGATGCGAAATCTGCCATTTGGCCAGAAACAGGCGTAACCACAAAATGGCAACAGCCAAGAAGAAACAGCAAAAACAACAACAAAAACAACCACAGCAACAATAACAACAACAATGGCCAGTACAACAACTGACAGCTGACATTTGCCGCTCTATCTGAGCGCCTGCAGACATTTTCAGCTGCCAATTTATGGCCAGGCCCGCAAAATGTTGTCCCACTAAACCCGCTAATTGCGCCGCTTTAGACGAGTATCCTGGCACTGCCTCTCAGCCTTTGCTGCTGTCCCTACACTATACTTTTCTTTCGTGCTACCATTCCCTTTCCGCCGAAAGTAATGTACAATTTGCTCCCCATACCGAACATCGCATTGTTTGCATTATTAGCTGACAATTTTTGAAGAAGTCCTTCTCGGGGATTAGCTGACACTTTGTCGGGTTGCCATAACAAGTCGAATCATCTCCAGCAGTGGCAACTGTTCAGCCAGAGTTTGCCTGATAAGCCCTTTTTGGCCATAAGTAGTTGCTGTTTTTCTTTTGTTTAATCCCAGTGGCACAAGGTTAGGCCTGTTATTACAGGCCAAGGTTCTTTCACACCAAGAGCATAACTTTTAATTTAACTTTTAATAAATTTAATTGAAGACTGAACTCATCTGAAATTTCATTGTTATAGATTATTTTACGTTCATGCAATAAACTTGGTTTTTATCGGCATTTTGACAAGTACAAAGCGTTGATGGCAGTACCAATATCACCTACACCGCTTACCCCACACTTTCTAGGCCCATGAGTTTTATACTGCTGACAGTTTGATAAAATTGAAAGCAAAAAATCACTAGCGCTGTAAAATATATACCAGGTTAACCAGGTACAATGCCGTTTTTCATAGTGATCATTTGGGTTAGTGGAAAAAATGCAATTTCCATTTTTTAGCATAAAAAGTTGAGCATATTAAAGGATTCAACACACTCAACAATGGCCAATGTCATATTGTTAAATCAATGTACGTTCATATATTTATATAAAAACATTTGTTTATACATATATACTTAATAGTTATGTGCTTTGTTTATGCATCGTGACATGATAAAATTCAGTTTTGGCCGCGCATTTTATTGGTCATACAATAAAGCTTTATTAATAACAGTTTGCTTTTTAGTGCTCTTGCACTACGCATTAAACAATATTTATGGTATGTATGCGAAATATAATTATTTTTAATAAATGGTCAGCGTGAAGTTTGGTTTTTTGTTTCGTTTTATTTTTTGTTCTTTGCAGGTGACAGCATTCCATTTGATGGATTCATAATTCAAAAAGTTCTCGCAAACAAATTAATCAGCGTTTAAATATTATCTAATAAAATATATTGCAGGATATCCGGTAATCAATTTTTTTTTAAGTATCTATTAATTATTGTCAGCTGAGTATTTGTTAGTCAAATAGTGATAATTATGACTCTTTGTAGCAATGTGTCTTCGTGGTTTTGTTGGCTTGAAATAAGAATCAAAAATTAAGTAAATTAGCTTCTTACTTATTATATATTTATGACATTTGATTATTAAATATTAATTTTAAATAAGTATAAAGGAAAAAGCTTCATAAAATATTGCCATTGTAAACAATTTTTGCAGATTATAGCTGTAAAGTAAAGTAATGTAAAGTTTCTCTAATACACTGTAACTTGTTTCTGTTAAAGCCAAACAATTTTTAACTAAGATAAGTAGCCTGCTATGCAAACACTTGATCTGGTTTAGTTTTGTTCAACTAGCCATTAAGTTCGTTAAGCTATAAAAGTAAATTTGAAATGCAATCGATACAACGCTTTCCTGCTGCTGCACACCTCAGCTATCAGGAGAAGGTCGAGGCACAGCATGCCGTTGGCAGCAAACAAAGCGAGTCCACGGCCCGCACATCCTGTCAATCCTTGTATACTTAAGCGCATCCTGTATGCAAATTCAGTCTCCCTGTACTGTTTCCCTCTCTTTCGAACTCTCTCCCTGTGTCTATCTGTGTATCGTCGTTGGACCGGAAGAAATTATTGTTATTCGAATTGATCTGGCATCGTCCATGATGTCGCTGGGCATCGATAGGCAATGATGCTGCCACGGCAGCGATAACGCTCGAATGCATTGCAGCCAACTGCTGGCAGCTTGCTGATAACGTCAGCGCACAAAAGTATGCAATGCAAACGTTGCTTTCTCCCGCTAGCATTGCCTCTCCGCCGCCTTCCCTACCAAATGTAGTCCGTCCACAGGTTCATGTTATTTATGTGCGCTCACATATGCATAAATAAAAATATAAATGCTGCACTCAGTTGCAACGGCCGACGAATGCACAATAAATTGTAAAAATATTATTTTATCAACAATAATTAATTAAATGCACTTAATTGCGTGCCGCAGTCACAGTTGCAATGCTCTCGCTCACGCTGCTGCCCGCTCTCTCACTCTCTCTTTTGCTCTTTTGCTGCTGCTGGCGACAGGCAAACAGAGAATTGGGTTGGACCAAAACATGGCCATCTGCATATGCTTGAGCAGCGTTGTAAGTAGCCATGTAAGTGGACAACTGACCAAGGGGCAACAACAGTTGCTACAACCCAAATCTCCCTCTCTGTCCTCTCTCTCTCTCTCTTTCTCTATCTTTCTCTGGCACTTTTACATGAGCTCTGCGATTTATGTATATTTTTAAGTGGCATTAAGTGCGCGTTAACATCTTATGCAAGCCGACACAACAATAACTTATGAGTATTGCAACAACAGCGGCTGTATTGGCGTTGTTTCTGGCAGCAGCAAAAACAGCAACAGCAAACCATTAAGTGTGCTTTTGAAACGCCCCACAGCAGCAACAACAACAGGCTAATTGGCAATCGTTGAGCAAGGACTTTAAAAATTTGTCTGTCGTAATTCTTTTTGAGCCGTGCAGCTAATTGTGGCTCAACAAAGTTATAGTTGTTGCTGTTGTAGCTGCAGCTGCTTGCTACATTTGCATTGAGCAACCTGGTTTGCTGCTTGTTTGTTGTTGAAGTTTTCAATGGACATATGCGCCAAAGGAATATTACACATACGCCATGCTGTACTTGCTTGCTTGTTTGTTGTCCAAAAAACTTTGTACAATTTTGTTGTTGTTGTCGCCATTCACATTGCAGCTTGGTCACTGACGTCTCATTTTTGTGTTCTCAAAGTACGAGTATCTACAAATTCAATTCATTTGCCTGCAGCAACTATAAAATCAGCTTCTCCCTTTGCACAGCATATTTCCTGTGTTGTGTCTGTCTCTGTGTGTGTGTGTGTGTTTGTGTGTGTGTAATTTACAATCCCAAATGCATGCATGCATGTGTATGAGTAAATTGTTAAATTTATATACAAAAGCAGCGCAGTTGCAACTGCCAAAGTAATTTGCGATAAGTGCGTCAGATTCTTTGGGGAAAATTCGACCACACACAACAGTAGCATCAACAGCAACAACAACAACAACAACAACAACGACAGCAACATAAACCCTAGAAATAAGCAAAGTAAAAAGTGAAAATTTATATTATGCAACTGCAGTTCCAACGAAACTGGAATGCGCTGCTTGCAAATGAAAGAATATCTTTACGTTCTCTCGGCATCTCCTGTATTTTTATATTTTTTTGTGTTCTCTTTATTTTGTTTGTAATTTAATATAACCTTAACTTACTGTACCGAAAGCTAAAGGAAGCCAGAGAGGTCATTTAATCATCATCCGCGCTTGCTATGGCCTTTCTTTTTTTGAATATATGTATCCATTTTATATTTTTGATGTGCTAGCAAAAGAAATAGCTATAAAAGTGGAAATGAACAGGATATATGAGCTAAGTATTAAATTAACACTTTTTTATGTAACGCTTTTTAAATGATGTTGGCAAACCATTGAGCAAAAACATGAAATTTGATGGTTTATAAAAAAATATTTAATCTTGTTAAAACTCTCTGCTTTTCGCTTAACGCAATAAATAAAATAAGTTTATAGAAAATATATATTTGAATTTTTTCAGCTCTTTGTGTTGTTTAAAGCAATTATTTCAGCAGATTTTAAAGCGCTTGAAAACTCAAAAAACTCAAGTTGATTGAGAAAATCGTAATACCCTTAATGTGCAATAACCGATTGAATTGAAGGACAGCGGAAGGCAAACAGTTGAAACTGCGGCAACTATGCAAATAAGCAGCGGCAGCAGCTGTGAGCAGCAAGGGATGAGAAACTGAATGAGAAGCACACGTTTCATTTGTGGCTTGTCCTCTTCACCACAATGCCAAGTGTGTGGCTGTGTGTGTGACAATAACTCACACAAGTGAAACAACAAAAAAATGAAAGAAATTGGCAATTTGTACGAGTATTTCAACATTGAACATTCAACATTTTGTTGTGCTGCCTCAGTCGCATTGTAATAATAAATTGTATAAAAGTATGCAATGAAAATAAAAATGCCAGTGCGTAATTAATGAGTCAAGGTGGTGTCAGATGGCGCATACACACATTCTCCTCTTCTCTATCTGTTAGTGGAAAGTGGAGAGAGAAGGAGAGCTGCTGAGACAGAGAGACTGTGTTAAGTCGCGTATTTCATGGCGTTTATTTATTATGCGCAATGTGCCACCGACCGTAGAATGTGGCAGACTCAAATTATTGACTCAATTTGTAGGCATGTGTGTGGCTCAGTGTGTATGCTAGTGTGTGTGTGTGCGTATAAGCCCAGTAGGCGCGTTAATTGCTTATGGAGCGCACATTATTCAGCTGTCATTTCGGCTAGTAAAGCGCCAAAGCGGCGAAGCGAAGTGAAGCCACGCTAAGAAGAACCCCCTACTCCTCCTTCAACCCCCTTTCCTGCACAAAGTTGCGTTGCGGCTTTGGCAAACAATTAGGCAGCTAATTTGCAGAGGCTCAGGCGTGTGGTATGGGACAGAGGCAGCATAATGTCTGTGTACTATCTCTGTCTTCAGCTCGCTCTCTCCCTCTCTAACTCTTAACCCTGCATGTCGCTCTGTATCTAATCCTGTGGCACACACACACGGGAGAGGGAGAGTACGCTCTTTTGACAGAGACACAAAAGGCGAATCCTTGTCAGAGCCTGTCCGTCAGAGGCGTGCTCATTTCCAGGAGGGCGGCGAGGCGGTAGAGCAACGCTGCTGGGCGTGAAATTTGGGGCAGTTGCTAAATCACTGCAAAATCCTTTTGACAAATATCCACAGAGGGACGCGCTTAGTTAAACTGTACTAAGCTCGACTAAAGTGAGTGGAAAGGATACGGATACGGCAACGGATATGGAAACGGTAACGGAAACGGAAACGCTAATATGCCAAGTTATTCAAAAGGCATTCGCTGCTATAGACAAGAAGAAGCTAGCATTCATGGCCTGCTCCACAGAGATAAATGCACTTGCACCGAGCAGAGATGCCGCTGTCAAGTGTATGCGCTTGTCAACGCCGAAAACTAAAAGGTGACAAGGATAAACGTAGCCCATGACACGGTATGGCATTGCACACATGTCACACTGGAGCAACTGCATCTCTGCTGTGGTTAAAACACACACACGCAGGCAAACTGCAAGCAACTACAGTCAACCTCCCCGCCACATGGCAGCTGTCATGCGTGCAGCGTTCGCCTCATTCTGATTTTTTGGGAGAATCAGCTTGGCTTAGCTTGGGCTCCAACTGAAAATGGCAAAAGTTGCAGTCGCTGCATTGGCGAGGTACATCAATCAGGCATCGCCGTCATAGACAACGCTTGTCAGCCGTAATTTACGCGCATTCACGACGCCTTTTGGGCCATGCCAGCAAACAAAAGATTTAGACAACGCACCTTCAGTTGACGTCTTTTGATTTAGCCCACACGTGACTGAGGTTAGCCTGCTTTAGCCACACACACTCACACACACCAAGTGTCTAGCTTGTCATCTTTAACAAGCGCTGATGCTGCATTTAGTCTTCTTTGAAGCGCAGCAGAAAACTTGAGCTAAAAAGCTGACGTTTGCCATGATTTAGCTGTAAGCGATTTTGTTTGAACAGAAGACTTGCTCTATGCCAAGAAAATTTATTAATCAGTTGAAGACAAGTTTAAGAACAAAGCACAAACAAAACAAATTATCTTTTAAGTGTGAAGCCATTTTCTTAAGTTCTTGCTAACTGCATAATTATTTACCGAACCAACTAACTTACTTTTGAAACAGAATTTTGTTTAAGCGCTTAAAAATATAATTTAAAGCGCTGAAAACTCTGGTGGAAAAGTTTTGTGTTTTCAAACTTTGACGCTATAAAAATATAATAATATTTGGAAACTTTGTTGCCATTTTGCAACAATATTTCCCTTGGCAGGCACACAAATTTCATTTCATTTCACTTTGGCTGCCATTTGTAATGAAAACAATTTAATTCAATAGACAATAGTTTTATGTGTTCTATGACGTGCTTGGATAACGAAATCAATTTCTTGGCATTCACGCAGACATACACCACACAAAGTTCCCACAACACACACCCACTTACACACACACACACATACAGACACACAGGTGATCATTACATTTGGCAGGTCGATTTGGAACGAATTTACTATACTGAATCGACATTATTGGGGAATGGCTGTCTATTGAATTATTATAACAGTTTCTGCTGTCAACATTGCCAACATTGTTAGCGATGTATCTTCGTGTGTGTGTGTGTGTGTGTGTGTGTGTGTGTGTGTGTGTGTGTGTGTGTGTGTGTGTGTGTGTGTGGGTGTGTGTGCGACTGTTGTTGGCAAGTACGTGACAGACGCGGTTTGGCGCGATTAAATTACGTTTATGATTATATTTTGTAACAAAAACACAATGCCAACGCACACAGACAACCATAAACAATCGCACACACAAGCACACACTCACACACATACAGACACACGTTTGAGTCTGTTCAGCTGCTGACAGCCACAATGTATTGAAGTGTAAATGGTTAACAATTGTGGCAAATACAACAAACACAAACCGTATAGAAGGGAGCACACATCAAACCAGAATAATGAATATATTGTATGAGGCATTGTGAGTGTTTCTGACGCTTTTCCCATTGTTTTATTTTTAGTTAAAATACTTATTTTGAGCCCTCGTTTTAATTGCATTTTCATAGCATAAACGACAGAAATTGAATTGCAGTTAGCGGCGATTAGATCAAGTTATTAAACCGATATTTTGTAAATGATTTTATCGCAGCTTAACAAAGTTATTTTAAGCAATTTTCAAAAACAAAATATGCCTAGAGAAACAGTTTGAAATGATGATGAATTTGAAACAAATATGAAACATAAACAAATATTAATTAAAACAATTATTTAGCTAATCACTGCTGTCAAATGCAAGCGCATACAAATGGATTTCATTACAATTTGCAAATAAATTGCCATCAAATACCAAATACCTGCCATATTCATTAAGTCAAGTACTCTTCACTGGGATCATTATGATTTCTTTTGCCGTTGCTGCTCAATGACAGTAAATATCATTTGAGCTGACACTTATTGCATATTGCAAAGAGTACAATAATAAGAATGCACAGCGCTGCTTTTGTGCTTATACATAATATGAAATTAATAACAATCATACGCCATGTTGCTCTGCTACGCTCCCTAGCCCTTTGAGACAGCCTCCAGTTACCAGTTGCCAGTTGGAACTGACAGACGCATTTACGGTCTGAGTTCATAACTTCTGTTCACCATGATTCTCTAAGCCTGTCAGAAATTGCAGTAAAATTGCGCAGAGCATTGAGGAAGGCGCCAAAGCGCAGCTGCAAGAATGCTTATTAAAATATAAATATGCAAAAGCAAAACAAAGCATAAAAAAACACGGATGCCAAGAGCGATAGAAGCGGGACAAGTTAAAAAACTAAAGTTTTTATACTATAAAATAATTTCAACTACTCGAAACGAGCACGCGCCACGAGCTGACGTGGGAAACAAGAGTGTATTTCGAAGGGCCAGAGGCGGAAGAAAAGGAGAGGAGTGAAACAAAAAAATATATATACTACGGTACACAACTTAAGTAGAAATTTCATGCGCGCAGTCCAAACTTTAGCACTTTTCAGAGCACCAAATACCCCACGCTACCGCTCTCATTTCCAAGTACAAGAACTGCCCTAAACCACCCAAGGGATGGCAAAAAGTAAAGTTGTTCTTTGCAAACAATGCACAGTTATTCTTTTGGCGCATTTCGGACCAAGGTTATTTCTATATGCATTATGCAGGGCTGCAACGCTGATGGATGCTCCTGGCAATCTGCATTCCAGTCCAATGGGGGTGACAGCGGCCAAAAGATAAACTTAACAAACCCTACAGGGTTTATGCATTTTTCATCAACTACGCAACAGTTTTCGCAAAGCTTCGAAGGAAAGGGACTACAACTTACTTCCTTTCTCTTTCTCTGCCCACTCTCCACCTGCCTGTTTATTACACCTTAAGTGCAATTAGACAAACATTGCAGCAGTTTCAACAATCTATGAAAGTACCTTATGTATGTGGCCAACTGTCAGTCATCAATCAATTAGCCAATTAGCTCAACATGCTCATCAATTTCCATGCAAAAGTAACAACTAATTGTGGGGCCAAAGCAAATGCAAAACACGTCTAATCAAATTTAATTAAGCCATCCAACCAACAACTTGCAAGCCAAATGGAAATGCAATGCAGCTCTTGGCCTACGACTGTACCTATGCCTACGCCCAGGCACACGCCCATCCTTTTAGCTTGGCATGTATTTGATTTGCAATTGAAATATGTATGCGATGCATGCAACATGGAGCTGCAACTGAGCTTTCTACATTTTGGGTTATCAATGCAAATTGCGTGGTGCCGCCTAAAAGTATGCAACGCAAAAAGCGCACAATGCACTATGCGTGCCACGCCCTAGAAATCCGTTGTCGTTAGCATATCCTTTTGCCACCTGATAAGCAGCTATTACTGCGAAAAAAGAGAAAGCAGCAGAAAAAGCGAAGGCACAGCCCAGTTGCGTGCCCAAAAACGAACTAGAAGGAACTTTATTTTTTGTAGAGTTTTTATGGCCAAGTTGTTGACTGTTTATTTGCGCATTATAGACACAATCGTACCGACTGTCTGACTGCCTAACTAACTGTCTATCTGCCTTTACTTCTGTCTGTCTGTTAGCCCAAAAAGCAAAACAAACCGTACGTTGTCTGATTGCATTCGACTTGCTGCTGGGCCATTATGTGAATAGGCTTTTGCAATTCGAATTGGAATTGGTTAGCCAAATCGTTTCAACAGAAACGGGCTAACAACCCTACACACTACACTTCCCCACTTGCTCTGCCCTTCACTATCATTCCCATTTTCCGGCGTAGTGATCCCGGGTCTATGCGTTTAGATAATCAACTAAACACTTCATTATTTCGTCGGCGGCAGCTCAAATTGTTTCACCAATGCGTTCGCTTTTCCTGTTAGCCATAGTTAGCGGGGAAAACGGTAGGTACTGTGGGGTGGAAATTTCCCATTTTAATTTCGCACATTTTGTATGCACGCGTTTCCTTTTCTCTACTTTGCCATTTTTTGTGTGTTTGTTTTTTAATTGAATGATAAAGCAACGAGCGAGGCCATTGTGAATGAGGAGCATTAATTTAGATTAGCGAATGAAAAGTGCGGCAGGTCGTTGAGTTCTTGATAGGGCTTTAGTTCCAGGTACCATACACACATACATATACATACGAGTGTATAAGTATATATCGCTAACAGTTTAATGTGCTTTTGGAACAAGGATATCAGGGAATTGCTGGGGTTTCCTTCTAAGCGGATTTTCCGTTTAGTTACTGACAAAGTTTCAATGAAAAGTGTGATTAATATTAGTGGCATAAATACATAAATTAATACTTCATAATTTTATTTAAAATTCAAACTATTTTCTTCTATATAAATATGAATATTTCCCCTTACAGTCCAACTCTCAATTAGTTTCTAAATTTAATCAAATTCACACAATTTCCAACCATTGAAATTCTCTTTACAGTTTTATGGCCTAATCGAATTTTGTGTGAATAATTCAACACTATAAGCATAAATCGTTGATGGTGCCATAATATTTTTACAATAGAAGTTGGATGCACCTAAAATGCCATTGAAAACTCATCAGCTTCAACCCAAAGCGAAACACTAATATTATTCCATATGAAATAAACAGCAAAACTATATATATTTATGAAAAAAATAGTGTATGTTTTCTTTGTTCTAAATTCAAAGAACCATACAAAATTAAATAAAATAATACGCAAATGAAATATTTGAAACACATTTGCATGGTTGAATGAACTTGCAAATAGATTGACGGCATACAAATAAAAGCTGGTTAAATAAATATAAAAAAAATGGAAAAAGAAACTGTAATAACATATAGAGTTACATTTTAGGAAATAAATTGCGTTTAGTGGCTGCATGCTAATGGGGTTGTTAGAATAGTTGGTCTGTCTTTAATTATCATAACTATTTAAATCAAAACACTTGTAAACTTGAAACATATATCAAAATGAAATATTAGCTTACCAATATACCTCTTAGCACAAACCCTCAAAGGGTATCTCTGATTTACTTTTTGTTCCTTTCTCTAGCTATGTCAGAGTTCACAGGGATGAGTGAGGGAGTGTGCGCGTGTTTGTGGTGTATCAAATGCACTTAATGCTGCAATGAGTACAAAAACAATAATAACAACAACAATCATAATCGTTTTAGTACACACAAAAACAAAATTAACACAGCGTAAAGTGTAAACAATATGCAACACACATAAACACACACATATTTCATGTTACACACATCGTTTTGGCAAAAATCTAATAACATTTTGAGCGTAATTAAAAATGAAGAGCGAATTTTGTATTACTTTTTTTTACAACCTTTCTTTGAGCGGCTTTTAGAACGTAAACAATAATTAAAGACAATTTAATATGCAGGTTACAAATATGTAGAAAATAAAAGTAAGAGAAATTGAAACTCAATTTTGATATATAGGGAGGAAAATAATATGAATAAATCAGTAAGACATTGGGAAAACTATTCCCTTTGGTAAGCTAAACTCCATTTCAAGCAAAGTTATTCTTTAATTTAAAATACCATTTCAATTAAACACTTTCGTTGCATTAAATTATTATTACGCTTTTGAAAAATCGCTCAGCTTAGCTCTCAAATTAGCCAAACAGCAGACAGCAGCAGCTGAATCGGAATTAGAACAAAGGATTAGCATCCTTTATAGCCAACAGAAGTCAAGTGTTAATGAAATGCATTTCATCAGCGACTGTGGAAATTTATAAAGTATGTCCTTGGAATGTTCTTCTTCCTGGGTATTATTGTTCCCTTGTCACATCTAGTCTAACAACAGTTATTTGCAGCAGCATTTGCAGAGGGCAAAGAAGTACAGACAGGGAAAAAGAGAGGAAAACTAAGATTCAGAACTAACTCAGCTGCTGGAAAATTCACTTGAGACGGCCCATTGTCATTTCATTGACAAATGAATGAGCCGATGAGCTTGAGAACATTTCCAGCACTTCCATTCGAGTCTGTAATTTTGTGAATTAACTTGTTGTTGCCCTAGAATCAGCATCAAGTTTTGCATTAAGCTCCATTTGAGCTTTTTCCACTCATTAAGTTTAATTACATATTTTGCACTCTTTGGTCATTCAAGCCATTTCCATTTGCAGCTGTAAATCACAATTTCAAAAGCAGTCAAGGGGTCAAGTTTAATTGGAATAAAGGAGCTCAAAGAAACCAACAAATTTATATCTAACGAAGGTAGAAAAGTTACTAGCTTAAAATTTTGCGTCTTGTAATCATTTATTTAGCCACTTAAATTTAGTTTAATAATTTACTTAATTAATTAATAACTCCCTGCCTGTTTTCTTACCTTTTAATTGTGCGCCAACTTGAACTTCCATTTATATTCAATCAGCTGCCGTCGTCGTTTTGTCAAACAACTTTTTAGCCCTGGCACAAACGAGGCATAAAAACCATATAACAAATCATTAAGCGTTCGCTGCAAAACACTGGGGAGTCTATGTTATAACAACAAACAGCTGTGGTTGCTTCTCAGGGTCTCTTCTCGGAGAGAACAGAAGCTAGGGAAGGGTTGGGTTTTGGTGTACGGGAAGATCGTAAAATCGGCGCTCGTTAGAGCCAAAGTTTGACGCATTTTATTGCTAGGCTAGCACACGAGTCACGACCAAAACGACCCACAACCCACAACAGCCCATGACCCACAACCCACAGACCCACTGATGTGGTGCCGATATGTGGTGCGACTCCATCCAGTTTGCTTGTCTCCGGGTGCACGTAAAAGCAAATCAAGCAAATGGACAAAAATGTAGAATCGACCGCGACAGACGCGAGTTCCGTTCATATCCACAGGGGATGCCATAAGAGTGAAAGGGAGAGCGTAGAACGGAAACAAAGACGGTGGGACCGAGGGGGAGACGACCCAGCAGAGCTGCATGATTGCATTTTATGTTTGTGTTAATTTTTTATGTCTACTTTCCGAGTGCGAGCATCATAAATAAAGCAACAATCAATTTTCATACGCACCGTTGTACGACAAAGTACAAAGTTGCGCCGATTGTGGGACTAACGTGGGATCGTAAAAAAAAATACCAAACGGAAATCGTATAATTTAACATAATATTATTGCACATCTGGCTGTGGTGAACCCAACTTCGATACGCCTCCTTCTCTGCACAGTCCGGTCCGCTCTGCCCTGCCACGCCCACTCTCACGCCTGCCAAATAGCAAGAACAACAGCTGCGTAGAGTCTGCCATCAGCCCACTACTTAAACATCATAAAATATGAAAATTCATCTGCAATTCATCAATTATTTATTTATGGCAATGTTCTTCTGCGTTTTACGCATGTGTTAATGAATAATTTTTTGTCATTTTTCGTTGTGCGTGTGTGTATGTGTGTGTGTGAATTAAATGTGTATGCGAATGTGCGTGAGTGTAATCAATTGAAATTCGGTTTTGCATTTTTATTGCACTTATGCGCATTGCCTGGAACATAAAATTAAAGACATACGTTTATAAAAATGAGTGACTAGTCAATACCCTGTGTAGTTTTTGATAAAATTTGATAACTTTAGTAGATTATTTTAGTGTTAATCCAATTATATTTGTATTTTTACTTTACTAGAACGCTTTTGTGAGCCAATTCAATGCTATTTAACCCCATTTAACAACTTTATTGATACTGGGTGTGAAAATCCGAACCAAATTTCACCCTTAAATGACCATGAAATTCGTATTTTTTGCTGCTTTTCTGTTTTCTTACCTGTTTTTGTTGATAAAAATCGGATCAGTGTGCAGACAACAGTTATAGGTCCTGCTCAGTGACAAGGTCAGTGGCAAGGGTATAGGTTCAGCTTCATATAGCAGATGCCAGATAACAGATTCATTGTTCAGAGCGCAGAGCAAGCAATCAGACATTTTTCTGTATACTCGCACAATTTGCAATTTAAATGAAGATTGCGTTAATGCGTCGAACAACTCAATCGGCATTTGGACAGATTGCTTAACTGAAACGAATAAAAAAATGACGAATTAAGAGTGATTGAAACACGTTTCGAGGCTAACTATCCCATTGCGAATGAAATCCACGATAAAAATGATTAAAATTCAATAAATTTCATTCAAATTCTTATTAAGAATGCATTGTAAATCTGTAACATACATGTGTATTCATATCCTTATAGGCTGATAAGCTGCTTACGAGGTGGTCACAACAAACGTGTATTTCATATGTGTATATAGCTGAAGTTAATAATAATTAGTCTGTCATTAATATAGCTTATTTAAAGTGCTTTTGCGAAACATTTTACAAATATTTGCGAAACACATTTTATTTAAATATAGTAATCAATGAAAGCAGCTTTGCCGCGTGGCATTGTACCATCACTTAGTTTTTTGGCTCGTTTTCTACTCGTAATCGCTACTTTCCACTCTTTACTCTTAGCCTCTTTGATCATATTTACTACTTAATAAGACTAGGCCTATCCCCCAATCATTCCAGAGTTTCCTCAACTTATCACTAGATTTTCCTATTCACAATGTTTACCTACACATACTATGCTAATGCTTTGTCTAGCTCTTCCTATGATATACTCATCAATGTCCGCTTCACCACCAACTGTGAACTCGCTTGTTTTGCCATTAGTTAACCAGTATATAGATCGACACTGTCTAGAGTTTTTAGCCCTGTCACATACGCATCACATTAGCATACTTCAATTGGAGTATACAAAAGTTTTCAGAGCAAAACCCATTGGCACATCAAATGCGATTACCAAGCAGCGTTCGGTTGTGGCACATTTGACAGCTAGCAACTTGCGTTGCAACAAAATGCGGACAAAGTTAACGCTGGCAACGTGGTAACAGAAAACAGGTAACAGAAAGAAAGAACTGAAAAAAAAAGTGCGAAATGTGCCGGGAAGTGACGAGAAGTGACGCAGGTGGCATGTCCACATAACCAGTTCCCGGTCCAGGTTTCAGGCCAAAATGAACCGTCAACCAACCGGCAAATAAGTAAAAGAAAATTCCATTTGAGACACAGCCGTTGCATGCCACGCCCCCTTACCCCCTTCACTTTATGCCCAACTTTTTCCGCCGTCAGCAGCGTCGAGTGCAAATTAAAACGAGCAGCGCTCGAGGTTAATTTCACATGCATTTCAGTGGCAATCAGTGCGTGCGGCACTTGCCACACGGATCCATTGCTGCTAGCACTTAGTGCCAAACTACTTATACAGCACTCTCCCCGTCGCCTACCCCTCTATCCCTCTCTCTTTGTCTCTTTTACTCTGCTGTCTGGTCACCCGCAAGTCCCCCTTGGCATCTTGATGGTCTCTCTCTGTATCTTCTACTCCGCTCGTTTCTCTTTCGATTGGTGTCCTAATCCGAAACTCATTTCCTTCCCTTGCCAGCTTCACTCTGTGCACCGGAAATGAAGCGCTGTCAAGGATTGTGCTTCAAGTACAGTCCGCACCGAAAGTTTCTTTGCATGTGGCCGGATAATTGCGTGTAACAGGTGTGAAAGACGGAATTTACAATGCGCCACTCGCGTTCGTGCACTTAGCCAAGTTTGTAGCAAATTAAGTTCAAGTAGACGTCTTCTTCTTAGCTCCCACAGCTCAGCTCACTTCATTTGCTTGATGATAATTAAAGGCAACTGAATTTACATAGTATCTGCAAGTCCATTACAACCGTTACTATCCTTGAAATACGGCTAAGAAGTTGTAGCAGCACAAATTCACTGCATTTGTCCCTTTGGCAAACGCATTTTAATTAACCAAACACCGAGTTTTTAGCTTAAAGCTTTCAGCTAAAAAGCTCAAATGTTTCAATGTCCTTTTTGCTGTCGGTCCCACATTGCCCCATGTTCTGGCTCTAGATTCTCATTAAGCGAAATGAAGAAAAACTGTGTTAGTTTTTTTTACTTGCCACACACACACACACGCACGCACTGCGCGTAGTCCAATTACATTATTAGTACCACCTCCTACCACTAATGGGGAGCAGCACAAGATCCCCATGAAAGGCTGCCGGAGGCTCGCAAAGCATATGTTAATTATATTTAGTAGGGTCGCCAATGCCGGCACTTGAAAGAGAATTTTCAAAGAGACCCGCGTCAACGCAGCGTATGCGTAATTTGCTTCAACAGAATCCCCTCGACTTTGCCGCTTGAAGGAATCGCAACAAGCAAGTCTTATTTCAATGTTAATTGTATTAAAATTCTTACTAAACAGGAATCCCTGAATCCTTGAAGCTTCCAGCAGCAAACAATGGAAACAAACTTTTGACGCTGCAATGTAAATAGTTCGACAAGGTCAGAAGGCAACACCAAACTGCAAAAATCATTCAGTAGCAAGTTGCCCAAAAAAAAAAAAAAAGAAGTAAAAGAAAAAGCACAACAGCAACATAAACCGTTAACAGTTGCAACGAGGCAATCAAAAAGTTGCTCCTCGTTGCACGAAACGGAAGATCATTGGTAGTAGCTCGTATATTCTACTGTTGCCAGCGACACGCCCACCCAACGCCCCCACACGCTCGACGTTTGCTAAATGATGGTAAGCCCCTTTTAGGGGGAATAGTGGCATAAGGGGCGTGGCACATTTGCATGCAACGGCAGCGCGCATTGCTCACGCATTTGATGCAAATGAAACATAATGAAATTGTAAAAGTTACTTTGCCAAAGATAAAATTTACATTTCTCACACAGACAATAGTCAACTGAAGTGGTAGACGGTGGGATGGAAGAAGGGAGGGCAGGGGTGAAACGCCAAGATAGCTGCGGCACAACTTTGACATTTTTATGTGCCGCATTTTGTGCGATTTGCTTAGGAATTGTGTTTAGCGGTGCGCATTTGACATTTAAACGTGTAACAAACATGCAAAAACTAACAAAAGGATGTAGGGACTAAGGGGAGTGCCAGTGGCGTCTGTTTCGCTACGGGTGTGTGTTTATGTGTGTGTGTTGGATTGTAAATGCAAATGCGCAGCGACAGTTGGATTTGCACTCAAGCGAGTCGCTGGAAATAGTATAAGAATTGTAAAGAGCTTAAAATATGCATGAATTTAAGAGAAATAACATTTAAAAAGGAAAGTATTCAATAACTACACGTATTTTTTTATTTTTATTGAAAAATAAATAACTAAATACTACAATAACTAATGAAAACGGCATTTTATTTTGGACACCACTGTGCTGTCTAACATGTCTTCTAAATGTTAAAAGCACGTAAGGAGATAAGCTAGTACTTGCACACATAGCTGTGCTGCTCTCTCGCATCCACTAGCGCCACCTATGGCAAGCCAATGAGAAGCCATTGATCACTACAATGAACAACAGTAGTGGCAGACAGTTAAAGGTATGGCCTCAACCAAATACATTCATTATCGCCGATTAAATCAATAATTTGTTAAGAAACATTATGCGTTTAATGAAAATTTAATTTTGTTTAACTTTTGAATACTTTGCTTCTCCAAATATAACGTTTCTTATATTAAATAAAATCCAATAAATCTGTAAATGCGCTGATTGAATATTTACTGAGTATATAATTAAGGGAAATGACCAACTAACGATTGTATGAATTTTTAAATAAATAAATGCAGCAAATATGAGAGCGGAATATCAATCATAAATTTATTTATTTTTAAATTGTAAAGTTGTAAACGAAAGCGGCTAATGAACGGACTGAATTCGTGTGTGAAATAAAAGGATATTGCAGGAATTATGCCAATTTGTAAATATTTATAAAGGACTTTTAATTTTGAACTGTCTGGGAGAGTGCATAATATCCGTTTCAACATTGCGTTGCACTTTATTTCATATTACGGGGCATAAATAAAGCTCGACTGAAATCAAGGCGCCGAAAATGTAGTAAATGTAAAGAAAACAGCATTGATATACAAATATATACAATATATGTACATAAATATATAAAGTGCGCTATGTATGTGTATATTTTAAGCATAATTTTGAGAGTTGCAGAAATTTATTGTCGTATGCAATTAGGCGAGCTCGTAAATTCTGAGACGTTGGCTAGCAACAAAAGGAAAATAAATAAAATTAAGGCAAACAAGTAAGAAAGCCTGCGTTGGGCCTGACAAACTGCTGAATACTCTAAGATGGCATAATAATATACAAATATTTTATGTAAATTCTAAATTGATTTTATTAATCTGGGGAGAATACCTTCTCTTCCATCTCTTCTCCTTCCTGTACACCCACTTCTAACACCCTTAGCACAGGGTATCAAAAAGCCAACTGAAACGAAATGAAAAGAAACCGAAATGAAACTATTATTCATAATCTTATATAGCTGCTGTGGACGTGGCAATGATTCCAATGGCTAACTAGAACAAAGATCAGCTAGCAATAAACTTGGAATAAGCAGCGCCACTAACGCCATGCCCCTTAGCACTCCCTCCCCTCAATACACACTGCTCTTTGAGCATCTTCCAACATTTAACACAGAGCCAGCGTCCATTTAAAGCGAAACATGTTTAAAAATCTTAAAATATATTATTTTATAGCCTTTTAAAGCAGGGAGTGTGTGTGTGCGTGTGTAGAATTATGTATGTGTGTGTGTCTAGTATAACTAAAGAAATGGGGCGCGTATTGTGCAACACTTAAGAATTCAATTTAAGCGCTAAACTAACACACACAGACAAGGCTACTGTTGTGAGAGTGTGTGTGAGTATGTGTGTGTATTGTATGGCTAGTTTACCTTTTGAACAATCACAACAACAATAACAACCAGAGTGGCATGCATTAACAGTACATGTTTGTGCCATAAAGAAAGCGCTTTCTAGCAACACACATGTGTGATTGTGTTTGGTATGTATGGGTATGTGTGAGTGTGTTCAGTCAAAGCGCCCCACACGAACAACAAAACGCCCATTAGGTTGCACAATAAAAATGTTTAAAATACTATACACAGCAATATGTACAAAGAAATTGTAGCAGCATTCGAATTTTGCTCGGTTTGTGGGAATTCCAAATATCCTTTCGCCTTGAAGGAAACTAGTTTACAATAATTTTTAAAAATTATTTAGTTGTTTTTCCATTTCCACTTTAGAAAAGGTATTAAATATTATTATATTTTAGCGTAATAAATTAATAATATAAAATTTATAAAACGTTCATTTGTTGTTATATTTTAATGTTTATTAGTAGTGTTTATTAAAATGAAAAGCATACTACTATTTAAAGTTAATCTTAAATATCCAAGACTAAATCTAATCAGTTTATTTTCTTTCAGTTTTCTTAACTTTAAATTATTTTTAGTTTAAAACATCACAGCCCTAAACTTTTTTATACGCTGCCTTTACTTTCAACTACAATTTCTTGGCACGTTGCCGTTTATTTTAAGACTTTCACTTTTTAAATAAAAACATTTAAAAGCCAATAAAACCAACCTATCAACGTGAAGCAAGCAACTCTACAATTCCGAGCATTTGTTGTGCATAAATAGCCTTCTTATTTACAGTTAACCCCAAGAGAGAGTGTGTGTGCGTGTGTGTACGTGTCTTATGGCTGCTCAAAGCAGCTTAAAGTTGGTCAAACTGACGCTTTAAAACGCGCCAATGGCCACTAGGCAAATCCTAATTAAGCTGGCAAGCGCTGCGTATACGCAATGAGAACATAAACTGCAACTGACAGTTTTAAAGGGGATGAAACGGGCGATGCTATCAATAAAGTCGCAGTTGCAATCGTCGCTGCACATTTCTGACAGACGCCTGCCACTTTTCATAGATATAGGTAAGGAATATAAATATATATATTTTTTATTTTCTGCCATTAGCCAAATGCGACGCTGATGAGCAGCAGCACAAAAAGGACACTGGGAAACGCACTTAGGCAAGGCAGACAGGCAGTTCAGTAGTGCAAATGGCAATAGTTGGGAGAAGAGGGGCGTGAGCAGGGGGTGAAGAAAGTTAGCCTGGTTCACGGCCCAGACCAATGAATGTCCTCTCGCGTAATTGAAGTTGGCTTTGAAGTAGCATCGTCCTCAACTATCAGCGCCATCATTGCCATCATCATCAACGCCAGGATGCTAACTCCTTGTTGGTGTTGCTGTTGTTGCTGCTGCTGCTGCTGTTTTTTATTATTGTTATAGACCCATAACTGTCAGCGCAATAAATTTTCCATTTTCCTCGAGCACCACTTTCATTACAAATGCAACGGGGCCAAAGGAGCTAAATTTGCCACGCCCCTGGTCCACTCCATGCCCCTCTGCTATTGCCAGCACTGCTGTCAAGGGTCTGTCAAGAGCTGTGCAAATCAGTGTTTGGCTAAAAGCCTGATTTTGTTAGCCAAGGCCAAAAGCATAATTAAAATGCGTCAAAATGGCGAGACAAACCGATGACGTCATGCATGCAAATGAACAAATATTTGTGTGTATTAACGCTGCCCCACCTGTTCTACTATTGTTGTTGTTGTGCCATTCGCCAGCGGTCATTTTAATATAATTGCGGAAGTCAGCAGCGGCGGCAGCTGTAGCGGCAGCGACCACCTAAAGGTGCCACATGGGGCATTATGGCGAGGGTCAAGCCGGAAATGCTTGCAGCTTCGTTGCTTTTGTGTGCTTAATTGCGGCAACTGCTGCAGCATCTCTTGTTTGTCCAGTTGCTGTTGTTGTTGCTGTTGTTTCACCGTTACGCAGTCGAGCGTGCAAAAACATGACGCTTTTAGTTTTGTTGTATGTCCTTTTTGTTTGCACTGGCAATGGCGACGCCTGCAGGAACATGTTGTCCAGCCAGGTGCGAGTGAGTGTGCGTGCATGTGTGTGTATGACTGTTTGTGTGTCTGGCAAATGTTTTTCGGCTCAACTCGCATACATCTTAAATGGCATTGTTCATAAGACATGCACGCATTTTGAATGGTCGAATGCATTTCCGGCACGCCTGCAGCCACGCCCCTAAACACACACGCACACACTCGCACACCTGCCCATTGAATCAGCTCTAAACACACACACACACACACGGACTCACACACACACTTGTTCTTGTTTAAAATGGCATCATTTGGCTGCAGGCGCATTAATTAATGTTTTGAGCAGCAACAACAACAACAATGGCATACCTAATGCATGTGGTGTGCCCGTGGTGTGTATAACAAATTCATGGCACTCCCTCTGTGTGTGTGTGTGCACAGCACACATACATGCATTAAGCATTATGTTGTATTAGAGAAAACATAACATTAACTTTGGGCACAGCAATTTGTTAGTGAAAACGGTTGCAATTTAATCAAACTTGCAGCTCAGCTATTTTGTGGTAGTTTCTATGCAAACGAGGGTGCATTGAGCAGTTTTAATCGTAAGTAGTGCCTAGCTAGTGCTGACAGTTTAGCTGTTTTAAGGCAGTTTTAGCTATAGAATTTTAATCTACTTCTTGTTATATTCGTTATATTTGTCATTATATGATAAGAAGCATGTGTTGATTACTTAGTTTTAAGCTTAAAATATTTTTCCTTCCTTAGACCTAATAAAAAGATACTTTCTTTAGGAATATTTAGGGCATATCATGTCAGATCATCGATTGTTTAGCCTTTAGGGACTTGGGAGGCCCAGAACTATCAATTGACATCAAATTATTGTAAAATATTCAAAAACAATTTTTAGCTAATTTTTGACCAAAGTGTAAAAAATTTCCAAAAAATGAAAAAAATTTAAAACTTTAAATTTTAGTTACGTTGTATTCTACCACTTGTCTAGAGTATGAAAATGTACAACTTTTCGAGATATCACATCATTTGACTGAGCTATGATCAGTCAAAGTTAAAAAAATTTCAAATTTTGGCCGAAAATGGCAAGTGGTAAAATCACAAAATTAGCCAAAGTTGGAGCAAATTTACAAACATTAAATTTGAATTGCTATCAGTTATTTCAATTGTCTGAAACTCACACACATGTGGCATTTCATAATATCAACTTAATGTAGTCATGGCCATTTTAAGCTCCAAACATTAAAAATAAATTTAATCAACACTGTCCTCTGCTTGTACTTCGTGTCACGACACGCACCCATCTCTAAAGCAAAAGCCACAGGTAAAGCAGAGTTTGTACAAAAGAAAATCCCATAGGAAAACTTTATATCGAGCAACGCTTGCCAATAAGAAAGCGCTGTCTCATGCTGGCACTAGCGTGGACTCAAAGGGGGCATGTGTCTGTAGTTCTAACTGAGCTATACACACACACACAGACACACACACAATATTTCTTCATCAACAGCTTAAGGCGGCGGGCAGGCAATAAATTTTGCGCTGTTAATTTGTCACATGATTTTAGTTGGCCAATTACAACTATCAGGCAACAACAAACGGCAGCGGCAGGACAACAATGGCAGCAACTTGACAGGACTTGGACACAGGCAAACACATGGATGGCTGTGAATGTGTGTGTGTGTGTGTGTGTTTGTAGAGGGAGCAGGCCACAAACGATGTCAGCTAAGCTGACCAAAGTGTAGAAAAATGCGAACGAGGCAAAAGCAGAACCAGAAGCAGAGACCGACCACAGATATAGCAGTAAGTATGCGCGTCTTGGTATTTATCTAATTGTCACACACAGACACACACACACAGGCACATTCAACTGGCAGTTGGTAAATGTTTTAACGCAATTCTTGCATTTCTCGGCTGCCAGATAAATGTGTACAGCACAAAAATGTGGAAATAATGCGGCGTTTGTATAAGTCTAATTGCAAGTGCGTGAGTGTGAGCCATTGATCCTGGCCCAGTCAGACGTTTTAATAAATCCCAAGACTCCCACACAAACACACAGACACTAAAATAGTTGCAGAGGAAGAGGCATAGAGGGAGCCACTAAGACAGCCATAAGCAAACTCTGACGCACTTCCGTTTCCTGTTTTGTTGTTGACCAATTTGTGTAGGCTCATCATTGTTGTAGCTGCTGTTTACCCAAGGTTATCAGCAGGACCTGCGTTAATGTCCTTAACTTAGGAAATCATATCATTAATTTGAACTCAACTTTCCCCTCGCAGCTTTCACTCCCCCCACCCACAGCTGTTCCAACAATTTGTCAATCCGAACAGTTAAGTCTTAAGTGTGCGAGAATGTTTTTGAGTATTTATTATAACTGCCAAGTTAGTTATAGTTTGGATAACTCTCTCCCTCTATAATTACTTGGCCTAGGCACCTTTAACTAATTGTAATTGTAACTGTAACTCAAGTCTATGAGATTTGTCTTACTAAAAATAGCAACAGAGAAAGGAAGGGGCTAAGATATTTCTGTATCTATTTCATGCAACGAGTAAATAATTTTAGTATTAGTAACTAATTTAGCTTAAGTAAAATACCACAATTGCTGCCAAAGCGCATTTCGGTGAATTACACATTTAACAGGTAATTAATATTTGTCTAAAGGAAATCATTCGAATATCCGTTTATTATTTTGGAGCCCAAATGGCTGACAGGAATGAACTACCAATATTATTTGCTGCATTTCGTTATTTATCGAGGCAAATTCAATTCACGAAAGCCACACAAAATGAAAACTTCTAAAATATAATTAGTTTTTAGGCAAACACGTAGACAGGCAAGCAAATACACACACACACACACACATACACACGGACACATGTGAGCGACTTTTGGGGGCAACTAAAACAATTTTATGAAATATTTAATTTAATTATTTGAAATATCGTTATAGTGCAGCCAAAAAATTCAAAGCATCCACAGCAAGCACTGAGCTTGGTCTGCTGCAGTTCAACCCCCTCCCATTTGTCCACCTTGTCCACAGACGTACTGCCACGCCCAAACTAATTATGCCATGCGGCATAGCGAAAATATTCGTATTAAAATGTGAAAAGCTCAGATATATTTATGGCCTCTGTCAATAATTGCACTAAGCCAATGTGCAAAGTGTATACCCAGTCAAAGGGGGTGTGACAGGCTTTTGCGGGTATATGCGACAAACAGAAAAATAGTGATTTCAACTTTTGGAAAGGTCAGCAGTTTGTGAGCATTTTTGATAGCTGTGAATAAGAAAACAAACCTAATAGACCCTTTTAAATACAAGTTATACGAACTGAAATTACATTTAGTACTGTTCTCTATATAAATCCGCTACAAAACTAGATCTTCTTAGCTCAAAATATCTGTTTTAGTAAAATATTTCTACATAAACATAATTTAACTGAAATTCAGAATTAGTTAACAGCTCCAATCATTTACAAATTGAATTCAAAGTCAACTGCTGGCAGAATTTACCTGCAGGTAATTTCAAAGCAGCGCTCTCTCTGTGTATTATTCTAGCTACGACTTCAGTTTGCAACGGAAAGTGAGGGTTAAAGACATTGTGTACCTAGAAAATGGGCCACAAATCAAAGATAAACAAAACAATAAGATTAACAATTTAAATTAATCGATTAAGCTTTTAATCAGGCAAAGATTAGACAGAAAATAAATAAAGGATGCCCAAATATTGTTAAGTTGATTTAATGCTTTAAAAGATTATTCTATTCAAATAAATTATTAACTAAAAATAAAACTGTTTAAAGTTAAACCAAGCGTAAATTAAAGTAAAAAAAGTATCTGAATAAAATTCTGCCTACAACAAACTGCAGTTCAGCTGGTTGTTTACCAACAGGAAGCACAAGTGTATATATTAGCTTGTGCATGCATGTACTTAAGCTACACTGCACGACAAATTGATCCACAGCTGCATTTGGCAGCCAAACACATTCGTTGCCTGATTATGAAGCCAATGTGCCAATAAATTGCACCGTTGTGTCATATTCATATCCATCACTGGCAGGATATGGTGGAATAGCTTCCTTCCTACCTGAGAGGTCACCTGTACACCCTCTGCGCCCCCTCAATCAGCCCTTGCTACTACAGGAAGCATGTGCGTGCACTAAGTGCGGCCAAAGTTCGATGGCAAGTCAAAGGTTAAACGCCCATTAAATTTTAGTTACACCTCCTAACCAGCTCGCATGTTCATCATGATCATCGAGCTCTGTTAATGTCGAGCCATGGGGCCAGGCGATTAGAGTTGGCCCCAATCCGAGCTGGTTGGCTCTGTGGTCACGCCAGCCAAAAAGTCGCGCGTCGCCATCGTCGTCGTATCCCCATTCGGGCCATAAATATTGGTAACACAATCTAAACACTGAGCCCAAGTGCCACGGCCAAAGAAGTGTGAAAAGTCACACAATGAGCCGTAGCACACACATGTACAGATGTGTGTGTGTGTGCGTCTGGGTGTGTGTGTGTGTTTAAGGCTCCACCCAATCGAGTGGCAACGTCGTTTTAAATCGCTACGAAATTGGTTTTCAATTTTTAAACGCCTCACGCCTGTTCTCTGTGCTTCGTGCTCCGTTCTTTGTGTCCTGGCATCTGTGTGTAGGTGTTATGGCCTCTGAGCCCGCCTTCTGCCTCCTACCCCCCCCCCCCCCTACAACCCCCTCTCCATGGCTGTGCAAAACCGCCGTCGATTGTGTGTGCGTGTTTGTCGCTCTTATGTTTTATACATGATTTTTCCACGCGTCGACTTTTTGTTTCTGTTCGGATTTGTCAGTGTAGTTTTTCCCTCAATCCCCTGTCAGCCCGTTTCCCGCCTACCACTTCACTTAGTGCTTTGGGTCCTTTGTGCTACGTCCAGGAGTCGCCAGACCATAATTCACATAAGGCGTTAATCTCTGACACCCAACACCCAGATGGCATATGCACATGCGAGGAGGCTGTACAAGGATGAGAAGCCAGGATCTCAAATGTACATAGATTGGGCGAGTACACACAAGTGTGTGTGTGTGCGTTGTTTGCTCCTTGGTGTGCACTTTGTTGCCAGCTTGACAAATGGCGCATAACTTCAAAGCGGCTTTAATTACTCAAAAGCTCAATTTATGTGCCGCGTTTATTAAGTTTTAGTTTTGTTTAGTTTCAGTTTATGACTTTGCCAGTCAAACATTTCGTTTTTGTGGCCCACAACGTCTTGGCCACATGTTGCAGCAACATCCACTTTGTTGCCCAGCACACTGGCGCCATCTGTGCGCAGCTAGCAAGACTACAATCGCTGCTGGAAAGTAAAGTGAAAAAATGCCAAGTTCTTTGAGTTTTTTCAAGTTTTTTTATTCATTTTTTTTTGTTTTAGTTTTTTCTACTCAATTATTTTTAACATTTTTTTTTAATTTTAAAAAAATTTTTTTACTTTTTTTTGTTACGTTAGTTTATAAATTTTTGTTTGTTTTTTTTTGTCGTTTTTGTTTTGCATTACACTTTATAATTAATTATTCATATAATAATAGTAGTAAATATTAATCTTTATGGTTTAAACTATCACGTTTTTCACAAGAATCTTTATCGTGTTTTTTTTTTGTTTTTCCTCTATTTTCTTTTGCTTTTTTCTCGCATTTCCATTGTTTAAGTAGCTTACAAAATTATTTATAGACTTTGCTTTTCTTTCGCATTTTGCAGTTGTGTATTTAATATTTATATAAAAAATTTAAAACTTAAAGGGAACACACACACACACTAGCAAATTGTGGTATTCGAGTGTGTGTGTGTGTGCGTGTATTTGTGTGTTTAGTTTATGATAAATTATCTCGATGAAAATTAAACAAAACTCAACATTGAAAAAAAAAAAAAAAGAAAACAATTTGACCGCGAATAATGATTATGCAATTTAACAACCAAAATTATTTGATGCCATTAGAAAAGTGGTCAAATATTGATGTTGGATATTCAATCAACGGTAAGCTCTCTGGGGAAAGTGTGTAGTATACGTGTGGGTGTGTGTATGTGTGTGTGCGTGTGTGTAGGTGTTGTGTATAATTTTAGGAAAGTTGGGCGACAATTTAAAAGCAGAAAAAAATATATATATTTACAAATAACTAATTGTTAATAAAAATAATAATTATACAGTATTGTAACGACGTTTTTTTTTTGTTTGTTTGCACTTCTTTCTTTCTTATTTATTTAGTTGATGAGCGAAGCAATAACCAAGGAGCTAATGGATTTCGATTTCGTTTTTGGATATATTTTGTGTATGTATTGTATATATATTTATAGTTCAGTTAGTACGATATTTTTGTGGGGTAGCTCAACAGTTTTCCAAAACTGATTTTAAAAAAACTTCATCATGGATTTGTCGCTTATATTTTTAGAACTTTAGAGTCATATGTATATATCGTATATAGGTAATTATCAGTAGTAAGCTTACGTTTGATTTCTCACATATCTTTAAAACTAATTCTAATAGCTATGCAAAACACATTTCGTTTCTTGTATGTATATATATATATATTCTTTTATATATATTTATTTATAAATTTATTTTCATGCGCGCTTAATTGCTGTTTATTTTTTTGTGTTTTTCAAGTTTTAAACTTTTTTTTGTTGGACTTGACATTATTTTCTTTTTTCAAATTGTTTTAATGTTTTTTTTTTCAGAATTTTTTCTTGTATTTCAAATTAATGTAACAAGTGCAATAACTTAGATAGTATAAAAAAATAATTAGTGGATTCAATTTTGGACACAAAACTGGTTAAATGCTGCTGAATTGGTGAGCCAATTGAGTACTGGGTTCATAGGGGATTGGAAAGAGTGGCCAAAAGGGGGAGGCAGTGCATTGCTAAGTGAAAACTTTAGATTCCATTTCAAATAACTGCAATGGGTTCATCTTATTTTTCAATTCATAGCAATTGTGTTCAGTTTTCGAGTGAACTTTTGTTTTGTTTGTTTCTTTGTTAAATGCTAAAGAAAAATAACTAAAATTCTGCTGGCAGTTGGCGCTTCGCATGCCTCGGATAAAGATTTCAAAGGAGGTACAAGAGCCTGACCTTTAAATATATATAACATTATATTCTGGCGCCAATGCCACACACACAGGACATATATAAAGTCCATATATATAAATATATTTATATAATTGTGAACAGTTATATATGTAGTAGATTGAATGTACTTTTGCGCTTGCATTTAATGTACAAAAATTGATTTGCATTAAGATCATTTGGTTTCTGTATATTAATTTCGTTTACTTTGTCGTTTTGGTAGTCATTATAATAGGGTTATTTATCGTTATCGCTATTGTAATCGTTATCTTTATCGTTATTGTTAACTATACCTTTATATATAGTGCAACAGTTCAGGGCATTGCGTTCAATTATTGACGCTGCTGCTTTAGTAGGAAATTGTTTGCTTGTTATTCTTGTTGTAATCATTTTTTAGAAAATATATAATGTATATATTCGGATAAATAAAAAATAATATTAATATAATATTTTTGAAGGAAACTGATAAGCTGAATTGGCACTGGGTACAGACCACAGTCTGCCTCTAGAAATGTTTGTTTATGAAGTGTGTGTGTGTGTGTGTGTGTGTTTGTATGTGGTGTGTGTTAACAACATTGAGCATTTCATAAGAAATTGTTTCAGAAAAAGTGGGAAAAATGTTCGTGTAAATATATATATAAAAAAAATATATAAGTATATAAACAACGGAAACAATTAATCGTAACTACTAAACCAACGGCTAAAGGCGAATTGCAATAAACAGAATTTCAAAAATTAACTTAATTAAGCTAAACGCTAACGGTTGTCCCCACATTTTTTTTTTTGCTTTTGCATTTTGCATTTTGTTTTTGTTTTATCGCCTGACTCGAATACTACTAAAGTATCAATTAAAATGAATAATAAACAAAAGAGAGAAGAGCTTCAATGGACACAAACTCCAAAGCTCAATGCTAAATCGTAAGTCGTTAAGTCGAATAGAATATATAAGTAAACTAAAACCAATATTCTGGTTGCGTTAACAAATTACTTCTGCGACGATGACGAGGATGATGACGTTGCCGCTACTGCTGCTGCTGTCGATGTTGTTGCTGCTGCTGCTGCTGACGTTGAGGCAACAGCTGTGGCACGTGCTGCATTCAATTGTGCGCCAACTTGTGCTGGTGCCAATGGTTTGCCCTTGTGCTGATGCTGTTGTTGATACTGACGCTTGTGGGGCGCCAAGCCAGAGTTGCTACCACCACGACGCAACTCATTCTGTGATCCCTGCTGATAATTGCGATTTGCCACCTGTGGTTTGTTGCCCAGCGAACCGCTGCGAATGCGCACTGTGCTGCTGCCAAAGGAGCCAGTGCGTCGACGATTCTGCTGGCCATAACCGCCATATTGCTGCTGTTGATGATGCTGTTGTTGCTGCTGCTGTTGTTGTTGCTGCTGCTGTTGTTGCTGCTGCAGCAATCGTCCTACATAATCACTGCGATTGGTGATTGTGGTGTTAAGACGACGTCCACCAGCAGTGATGACAGCAGTGCCATCGCTCTCGGACACACTGCGGTGTCGGTTAAGCACACGGCCGGGATTTAAACTGCCAACACCTTGTAGCATCTCATTGATCTCTGGCTCCACAACGCGGAAGTCTTCAATGGTCTTGAAATTCTTCAGATACTCAGCCAATTTGGGCTGCACCTCCAATTTCTCACCATTTTTATAGTACTTGAGGAAGGCCCAGAACTTTTCCAAGCCGTACAGTTGACCTAAATAAAATGAAAATCGATAAAGTTTAAGAACTTAAAGAATTGCCTATAAATAAGCGAATTTACCTGTTTCATAGTCGGCAATTGTCTCGTCCTGGAAGTCCTGGTATACATTAGGTCTGTACTTTTTCTCCAGGCCGTACGAGAAGAAACGGAAGAGGCACTCCAGACCATAGCGGAAGCCATTGCCAGCATCGTCTAAGGCCAGAGTACGGAACTCATTGTACATGCTCTTGTTGAAGTTCTCGCGCAGGAAGAAGGACCAGAAGCGATACAGGGTGTTCATCTCCTGCGATTGCCCATAGCCGAGACGACGACGCTCCTTGAGGCAACGTGAATGATACTTGTGATAGGCTTGCTGGGTGAAATTGTTCTCCTTGAGCAGCGCATGCGATGGGTGTTGGAAAACGGGCAATGATTGCGGCACCGATGAACCAAACGAACCATACGATGATGTTGTGGGCGACGTGCCAGCCGATGAGCCCATCGATGTGGTCCTTGGACGGTGCTCCACCGTATCCAACAGCCAGCCAACGTGAGCCTCCACTGGTGGATTGGCCGTGTGACGCAATTTACGCTTCCTGGGTGTGCGTGGATCAATTGAATGCGAATTGGGCGCTGCATAGAAACGAGCACGTCGTGACTTCAGTGTCGAGTTCAATGTGGAGTTCAAAGTGGTATCGCCCACCAGTGTATCATCGGCATCCTGTTCCGGATCATCGACATAACTGGGTGGCGGTGGTGGCGGTTGTTTCTGTTGCTGTTGTTGTCCAACACGTTTGCCTGCGAGCTTCTCGAAATCGGCCTGTGAGATGACATTGACAGTGCGATAATCAGTCATTACATTCGTTGTGGTCCACAAATCCTCCTCATAGTTGGCCAAACCATCGTTAATGATATTCTCCAGATCCTGTGTGATCTTGGTGCGTGAAGTGTAATCAGCGGTACGATCGTAGCCATCATGTTTGGGTGCACGTCCTACCTGGGCGACAATCAGCAGCTTGTTTATGTCACGATCGGCAAACTCATAATCGGATTCATCATCGTCGGAGAAGTTTTCGGTAAAGTTATTGATGCGTCCGGTGGCGGGTATGGGGTCCATTAGCTCCTCATCAAATTGAAAGTCTAGTTCTTCCTTTTCGGCATGGCACTGAGCGGATGACGAAGCAGCAGCTGTTTTGGACGAGGATTGGGAGTTGGTCGTGTAAGCAGCGTTGCCAGATGCATTTTTATTCTTAATATTGTTGTTGTTGTTTGTAACATTTGTTTTTGTGGCTGTTTTTGCTGTTGTTGTGCATGATGTGCTTGTGATTACATTGGCTGCTTGTGTAGCAGTGTTAACAGAGGCAATGTTCTGATCATTTGATGAGGCGTTGGATGCGGATGCAGACGAGGACTTGGACGAGGACGTTGTGGTGTTGGTGGTGGTGTTGTTGGACATGGACTTGGACGTGGTGGCGTTTGCGGTGACACTGTGATGATTGTTGTTGTTCGTTTTCTGATTGGACTTGATGTTCTTTACATTGTTGTTGTTGTTATTATTATTGTTGTTGTTGTTATTTTTATTGAGCGTTTGTGAAAGCGTTTGCTGTTGTTGTTGTGTTGACATGGACGTGTTGTTGTTGTTGATGGATTTAGTAGCAGTTTCTTTTAAAGCATTTGTTTTGGAGCGTCTCTTTACCTCTTTCCACATGCCCTCTGGCTCTGCCACCAAAGCAGCTGCTACCCCATCACCAGCACCATCACCAGTTCCTGCTCCTCCTGCCCTTACCGCACCTCGTTTCTCCGGCGTTGAGCTGTTCTTTGGCTTAACACTCTCGGCCAGGCCGCTCAGATGATCAGCCAACTCAGCAGCCCCAGAGCCTCCCTTTTGCCCCTCCACGCGCTGCGTGAGTGCACTCATGGCATTCACAGGATTAATGCCCAGCAGCATTTTGGGCACTACATTCTGTGAATTCCTTGGCACTGGCGGTGGTGGTATGCTGCTTAATGGCTTTGCTGCCATTGTAGCGGTGAGTATGGCTGGTTGTGGTGCTGCCTCCTCCTCGTTCTCCTCTACCTTATCCTCCTGTGTCTCATTCTTCTGCTGTTCGACAGCTGAAGGCACCACCACAGCCTCAGTTTTCAATTCAGTCTGCTTTTGTGGCTTGGACATTCCCATGGGCTTTGCCTTTGCCTGTTGCTGCTCCAGTTGCTGCTGCTCGAGCAGAGCTTCGGGAGTTAGCGGTTGACCCTTAGCATCCAGCACATCACTGATGGGCCAGATGGTGGGCGTTGTCTTGGTGCGCACCTTATAGCCCTCGAACAGTTCCAGCTTGTCCGAGTCCTTGATGGCGGTCACAATCAAAGCGACGTCCGTGGTGAGCGCCAGCACGCGATGGAACGAGGCGATCAGTGTAACCGGTATATAACCTTCCGAGTCCATTTTGCGGCGCAAAAAGAAATCGCCGGTAAGATTATCGGCGCTAAAATAGTATTCACTGTACGGAGCGGGAAGTATAAAAGGATTAAGAGTTGATCATTAAAAAGAATTCAACCAAAAATGACACGCAAGTGAAACAGAGAGACAAATAGTAGAGTTCACAAAAAGGATCTTTTAAATATTTTTCTAGGTTCTTATAATATATTTCTCCTAAAAAGCACTTAATTAGGGCTAATAAAAAATAATACGGACTAGGCTTAGTTGGGCAAGAAATACCGTTTCAGCACAAATAAATTTGGAATCATACATTTGACTAATTTTAGACAGTACGAAAGTACCAGCAGTGTCACCAGAAAGTAGTTTTTTACCCATAAAATCAGTTTCCCCAGACTTATGACTTCTCAACCAATCAAATAAAATTCCATGAACTAAATTAAATTTGTAGAAAAATAATTTGAGAGTCTGAAAAAAGTTCCGGAACTTTTCTCCTACACATAAGCTACGAATTATTAACTTTTATTATGATCGCGCCTAGTTTTAATAACTTCCTAGCATTTATTTATTTATATTTATTTAAAATCCATTTCTTTTCTGAACAATTTAACAACAAATTGTATAAATTATACAAAATAAAACAGAAAACATTTTCAAAACACTTCTTGAACTCTATGGAAACATTCAGAGAGACGGGCATTATTTTGACCACAGAGTAAAGGAATCAAAGCTGTACTTACACTTGCTTCTTGATGGCTTCCTTGACGCTTGCGGCGTCCATTTCAATGTACGCGGCAGGAACGTTGCCAAAGTAGTGTGTGCCCATGAGGACATAGGATTGCGATGAATCTGCGCCGGCTGCATCCGCCGGTAAATAGTTGACATACTCGCCGGAAGCTAACAGATGGCGTGGTATGCGATTAGTTGGACGACCTGGTCCCTGTCTTGCGAATCCACCGCGCCCTTGCCGACCGCCCCTGTACGGCGTACGGAATCGGCGTGGACCACGCAGCCCCCCGCCAGCCGCTGCTGACGCTGTTGTCCCGGCACCCGTTGCTCCTTCTGCTGCTCCTGATCCTCCGGCCCCCGAGCGTTGCTCATCGTAGACCGCATTGGTACTGGGGCCGCTGCTACGCCAGGAATCCACGCGCTCGGACGCAGCAGACGTGCGTGAGTTGTACGCATAACGTCCGCCATGTGACCGAGTTTCTGTGGTGCCTCCCGTGGAGCTTGCTCCAGAAGCGGCAACTGAACCGACTTGATTGTCAGCTCCGCGTCCTGTGGACGACAGTCCAGGTCCGCTGCGCTCATGGTAAGCACGTGGCGGACGACGCTGGTCGTAGGCATCGTCGTTGTAGCGACGATTGGAGCGGCCACCAATGGGCTTGGGGCGACTAGACTTGGCCAAATCGATTTGCAGTGGACGCCACTTGTGCTTGGGTATTTTCTTGTTAATGGCTGCAGCTCCGGCAATGGAGCCAGCAGTTGGGAGAGTAGCTGTGCTGCCAGCTGATTGCTCGGCTTCTCGCTGGCTTTTGGCATCATGACTCGTGCTGGCTGTGACGGCGTTGCTAACTTGGCTATTGCTGCTGCTGCTGTTGTTGGAGGCAACTGTGGCAACGTTTGATTCAGCGCTAACTTCGTTAGCTGAAGCTGCAACGTTTCCTGCTGCTGCTGTTCCAGTTGTGGTTGCTGCTGTGGTGGCAACTGCTGCTGATGCTGTGGCAGGTGTAGATCCTGCTGCACCTTTAGTCACTGCCTGTCTCTTTGTTGAGCTACGCTTGGTCTCGTTAACTGTGGCTTTGCCACTGCCCGAAACACCGCCAATAAGCGTTGGCCACTCACCAACGTTACTAAAGTCACTGGCCTGCAAAATTAGCACAAGGGAATATCGAAAAATGCTCGTTATAGCAGCTGACTAATGTAGTGTTAATTAGATGAAATTGATTTACCTTTTGATTGACCTTCTTTCTGTCCTTTACCACTGAGCTGGCAAGCGCATCCGCAATAGTTGCATCAACTGTGTGTATAGAAAGAAGCAATGAAAAATTAGTTAGAATCAGGCCAATCACAACGTAGTTGCGCCGACAAAGAGAGCGGAGCAAGAGACAAAGAGACAGAGCGAGAGCAAGAACCACAGAGAGTTCTTGTAGAGAGAGAGTGAGAAGATTAATTTACTCACCGTTTGCGTCGCTTGTTGTTGCTGCTGCTGCTGTAGTAGCTGCTGCTGCTGCTGCTGCTGATGTTGCTGTTGTTGTGGTTTTTATTGCTGTCTGTGTTGCTGCCTGCTGTTGCTGCTGTTGTGTCTTTTTGTTGCTAGAATTGTTGCTATTGCTATTCTGTGCGCTTTGATTGTTGTTATTGTTGTTGCTGACAGTCTGTTTAGGTTGTTGTTGTTGCTGCTGTTGTGCCTTGGGCTGCAAGACACGTTTGTCCAATGGAGAAGTGCTAGCTTTTGGGCTGCCCACTTGTTTTGTTGATATCTGCATAGAAAAATAAAACCAAATTTATAAATATTTTGTATTCTTTACATATTAACTAGCACAAATTTTCAAAATATATAGAATATAAGCATTTACTATATATACATATAGCTAAAGTATGAGTCACGGGATACGACTGAAAAATCAATTCAACTTCGCTTTTTTATTTTTTTAGAGTTTGCTTGCTTCCACATAACCTAGAAAAAGTGGACTGCATCCCAAAAGAAGGCAGCAATAAAGGGTGACACAGCAGTGCGAAGGGTAACCAAAGCAGGGAGTGTCCCTAACCCAGTTTCTTTTCATTTATACATGTGTAGATATTTTTTAGAAAAAGTGAAATTACCTCAAGTATTGAGTATCGTTGCCAATTTAATTAAAATTCGCTTTTAGTTTAAATAACTCGGCAAGTTCTTTTTATTATCTTATCGCACGCTGTTTGTTTTGCTGTTTACAGTTCTTGTTGTTGTCGCTGTTTGGGCTAATACACTGAGCATACACACGCTCTCTCTTTCGCTCACACACACACAAATTATTTAAACAAATGGCCTGTTTATTTATAACTTTCTGGAGCACTTTATTAAAACACGTCTGTTCTCTTTAACTGCTCGTTGAATTCTGTGCGCGACAAACGAACGCAACGCAACGAAAACAACTCAGCCCCTCTGCTGGCGTCTGTCTCTGCCAGCGTTCGCTGTGCACGCGTTGACTACGTGAGCAAAAACGAGCACAGCAAAAGATGAAAGAAAACAACGAGGCAGGCAATGAGGCGACCGCGGACAAAGAGGGACACGAAAGCAACAACAACAACTGGTTTAACAAAGCAACAACAATGTACGAACGCATACATAAAAAGTATATATTCAAAATAAAAACAAAAAACAGCCGATGCGCCGGTTGCGCATAAGACACACACAAAGAGACCGAGAGATGGAGAGCATGAGTGGGAGCATACAACGAGAGAGCAAGAAGCCAGGCAATTTGCCGGGCCAAGGCAGCGACCGAGAGACACAGCGCAGTTGAAAAGAGCACCCTGTATATGTAGTTCATGCGTTTATTATGATGGATACAGGTTTTTATGTGTGTGTGTGTGTGTGCGTATATGGCTACTGCACGTACTCGTTTTTCTTTATTTTGAAACGCATTTTACATATCGAATAACTACTGTATTTAGCTTGTAAGGTGTAGCCTCAAAATCATAACATTAATGCGAAAAATAAACAAAACTGTTAATAAACATAAACATTTCGCGTTTCTCCTGCCAAACAACAATAACAACAACATGTTGTAACTGTAACTGTAATGAGAAAAACAGCAAAACAAACAACATGTGATTTTCGGCACGTAGTCCAAGCAGCAGCCACAACCCGCGGGTGGTGGAAAACTCGCTCAGTTCCAAGAGAGCAAGAGAGTCGATGTAAAAGACAAAGACAGCGAGAGAGTGAGCGAGCGAAAGAGACAACGAAACGAGTTGCGCGTTTGTTTTTTATTTTTGTTTTTTAAGAAAATTAAAGAACAATTTAATTGTTTAAATCTGTTTTGCTTTTTGCAAGAATCTTCTGCTCATGCGACAAACAACACGTAATCATCAAATGACCAAGAAACTTAATTTATTTCCCACTAAAGTTCAGTTGGCAGTGAAAGTGCAGCGTCCCTCTGCAGTAAAGGACTCCCTCGTGAGCATGAATCATCCTACAGTAATTTTCCACTCGAACAAAGGAAAGCACATTTTCCTAATGCACACGTGATAACAGCGTGTTGTAAGTTATTTATGTAATTAAAATTTCAAAAAGCAAATTTTATATATTCCTCTTATCTGCTCAAAAACGATTTGAACCCGCAGTTCGCCGCTCTGACGTAAATATTTGCCATAAAAGATTTAAAAATAAAATACAATTTTACTTTTAGATTAGACCAAACACTAAGGTGCATAGTAATTTTGATAATTCAAGGTCATTGATTAGATCAGGTACAATAAAAATCTGTTTTGAAGACCGAGGGGAGAAAGTGCATACAGTAATCTTTTAATTATAGTATCTTTTACAAAGAAAGTTCTTGTTGCTTTAAGACTGACTTGTTTCAAGGGCATTGAACAGGTGAATCATTAACATAAGGTATTTTTTCCTAGATAAAAAAGGTTCTTTGTCGTGTTAACTGTAAACAATCATAATATTGATCTGAAATTAATCGCACTTTAAAGCTAAATGTTGTCAGTTTATTAAAGTTGCTTTCACTTTATTTGCATAGCAAAAACTTAATGATTCGCTAATTCATTAATATTATATGAGTGTCATTAAAAAAATGTATTCAAGTTGATTTACATTTCTAAAAAATAAAAAAAAACTCATCACAAGTCACGAAGAACCTTGAGAATATTTGCAAACCAAAACTTGAACTTGCCTCTCGAGAGTTTTATTTAAATCAATTAGAGAAGTCGCGATTTGTAATACGCAATAGAGTTTCTGTTGGATTTGTAACCACTTTAAAGATACATTTAGTATATTGTATCTGTATCTCTGTAGAGTTTGGATTTAATAGATTTTTATAAACATTAGTTTAGTTCCACAACGAACGATCGCTGAAAGATAACTGAGGCGATTCTACTGTAAATTAACAATTTTAAATGTCCCCATCAACTTTAGAGGCGTTGTCAGTTAGCGTCGCAGCGCTGCCGACTTCGCAGTCAACGTCAAATGCCTTGCTGGCAATAGAATCAAATCGGTTCGAATCAAGAACCTCGACAACAACTAAACTTGTGTGTTATGCTCGGAGCTCTTGGCGCATAGAATCGTATAAAAAGTGAAAAAAAAGAGCTCGAATTCTCTTTTTTTTTTAGTTTTCGCAATTCGTAATCGCTCACAATGTTGAATTTTTCTACGCTTTAGAAAATTGAATTACTCGGACTGCGAAGCCAAAGACGCCGGCCGCAAAAGTCGTTATGTAAATAAAAACAAGTAAGCAAATTTTTTGTTGTGGAAGCTCGACTATGGCATACCCTACCGAGCCCCCTCAACTCTTCTTTCCTTAGCTTTTAATGATTTTTTTATGGGATCGTGATAAAATGTTTGGACGTGTCAAAAGTTTTATAAATGAGGCAGTGTTGGCAAATTTATAGCTAGATTTGGAGTTATTTGTGCACGAAAAGTAATAAATATCATTTAAGATATAGAATAAAAACAGCTTTTTTTAATAACACTATTGTAGAATAACCAGATGCCTAAACTACTAAATTAAAATAAATTGTTTTTTACTATATTTGTTTAATAATCAGTGTTAATTAATATTACTTAGCTTTGTTTGTTCGTAATCTAAACATTCTTATTTAAACTAGATTCTAAAGTTACTATTTTTCCTACGCCAATCTAAAATTTCTACTTCTTATGTAAACTGCCACGCCTTTCAAACTTTTCCACCCATCAAATACACCCTTCGCGTCTCCAACCCACTAAAAAATTAAATAACTAAGAATTATTTGAACAACAATCATCAAACAACGTGCTCTTTATCAAATATACTTGCTATACCCCTTACCCGCCCACTAATACAAGAGGGGGTGTGGCCTTCTACCAGTTGAGCAGGTTTTTAAACCGATTGAACACTAGGCCGGCCAATAACTTCCAACAGAGCAAACAGAACAGGTCTTATCTTATAAAAATCAACTAAGAATGTAACAAAATAATGAACAATATAAAAACTAGAGAGCAAGAATATAATATACCCTTTCTAAGATTAAAATATAAACAAAAATTATAACTTCCGCTGTTTATCTAATCAAAATAGTATTCTAGATAAATGCAAGATAAAACGGTTTAAAAATAAATAATAAAATTTAAATATCTTTTCATAGAATTTAGTATTATTAATGCGCATAAATTTTATGACTAAAAGCAATCAGAAAGATTGATTGTTTTGTTTGTTGAAATTTTAGTATACTCGTATGAAAAATTAGTAATTACAGGGTATAAAGAGGTCAATACATAAGCGTAAACAAATTTATGACTATTTTTTCAGTCTATTTTTAGTCATGTATTTTTTAATAGTATTTTTTTATTGGATCAATCGCAATTGCAATGACAACTGGTTGACTGAACGAAGGCAGCGACTTCAATTGACTGTGTGTGTGTTGAGGGGGTGTGTGCTGAGGAGGTGTGTTGAGGGGGTGTGAGGCGCTGAAGTTGTTATTATGAACTCAACTGCGTAACTTTTCTATTTCAAGGCAAGAACCAAAACAAATATCAATTTGCTTTTATCGTAAATTTAATTCTCAATTAACACCTCATTTTATTTAAGCTTCAATTATTTACGCAGATGTGTAAAATATTTAAGTAATTAAAAGCGTCACTAATGGAAATTTGAATGATAATTACGACAGGTGATTGAAAAAATCAAACAATTCATTAAATCACAGTGTTTACTATTTTAATAGTTTATTTCTGACAATTTAATCTGTTATATATTCTATTCACATATTGTTAAAATTGATTTAGTGTAACAAATCACTAAATAATAATGTAAACTTGGATTCATGTAACAAGCCTTATCAGTAGTGGGATTAATGACCGCAAATAGTGCAAGTATAGAAGTTCTAGAACATTATATAACTACACAATAGATAACGTAGTAAGTAATGCACTACAATAAAAGATTTACTTAGAATTGTTTACTCTACTCTCATTACAAGTTCATTTCTTTCTTTTTTTGATTCCGGAAACAATCAAAGAATTAAAAGCAACATCGTAAATAAAAATATAAACAATGAAAGCAAAGAAAGAAAAGTCTTTAAAACGTGAATGAAGATCATGAATGTCAGCAGAGCATTAACAATATTTTTTATACATTTATAGAATCAAATAATGATTACCATATTTAAAATTTTAATATAGATTAATTGTAGCAATTACATAATTATAACTCCATTAAAAGAGAAAACGTTTTTTTTAAACGATTTAGAATTATTTAAATAGTTGTTTCTAACCAATCATGGACACAAGACCCTGCATTTTGATGATAGTTCTGGCAGTATTTCATCAAACAGGCTTTGTGAGATCAGAATTCTACATAAAACTCAATTTATTTTTAAAATTAAAGTACTATAAATTCCATTTCAGAATGCCTCCTCCATTAAATTCACCAATGTGATCTGCGAGTCACTGAATAAATCACGGATACTGATACCAGAGTGCCGTCTACGAGTAGTTAAGCGGAATATGATTGTTTTTAACGTAAATGTCACAGTTTTGCATCCTATAAAAGTCTTCTATATTAATACCCAAGCACTAAAAAAGGCAAATGGATATAAGCCTTGGTTATTTAACGTAACCTTTGATATGTGCGAGTTTCAAAGAAAACATCACGTACCGTATATTAATTTCATTTTTGATCTCTTTAAAAATTATTCCAATTTGGATCACAAGTGTCCTTTTAATGTGTGTAAACACTTACTTTAAAAATTTTATAAATTTACTTATTTTGAATTTTTACAGGGAACAATATTTGTTAAAAACCTGCATATTAAAGCTGAAGCGATACGATTGCCATTACCAACGGGGGATTATCTGTTACTAACTTATTGGATGCCCGAAAGAAAGTCACAATTTATAACAAAATTTTACTTTTCGTTCATTGAAGATTGATTTACTAAAAGTTACTAAATTCAACAGAACTGAATTGAACTAGAATTTATAAATTTTATGCTTGACAAATTTCAGTCAACAGTATTATAATTTTTATATTTGAAATGACAAATTAGAAATATATTATTTTCTTTTTTTTAAATCATGTGTATATCTATAATTATATATAACAGAATTACATATAACAGATTTAGAATTATTTAAACAGTTGTTTCTGGACCATCATGGATATAAGACTCTGCATATCGATTATAGCTCTAGCAGCATTTATTCAAACAGGATTTGTAATAGCAGAAATCTATATAGTTATCAACTTTTATTAACTTTTACTATATTGCAGAATGCCTCCTCTCTAAAGTTCACAAATGTGATCTGTGAATCACTGAATAAATCACTGGTTGTGTTACCGGAGTGCCGTCTACGAGTAGCTCAGCGAAATATGATCGTGTTAAACGTAAATGTCACACTTTTGCACCCTATTAAAACACTTTACATCAATACCCAAGCACTGAAAAAGGCAAATGGATATAAGCCATGGTTATTTAACGTAACCTTTGACATATGCGAGTATCTAAGGAAGCGTCACATACCCTACATTAATTTTATTTTTGATCTATTTAAAAATAATTCCAATTTGAATCACAGGTGTCCCTTCAATGTGAGTATTCGCTTCCTTTTAATGGTTAATACACTTGTTAATTTATAATTTTTACAGGGTTCGTTATTAATTAAAAACCTTCATATTAGAGCCGATGCGATACGATTGCCATTGCCAACGGGGGATTATCTATTACTAACTTATTGGATGCCCGAAAGAAAGTTACAATTTACATCAAAGTTATACTTTTCATTTGTGGAAGATTGATTAGGTAATATTTACTACAAAAAAAAAAAAAACACACACACTAAAAACTGAAGTCAGCAAGCAGTAGTCAATTTTATGCTTGACAAATTCCAGTAAACTGTAATTAAATATTTTTATTTGAAATGACAAATCAGATTTTGATTATTTTCGCATTGTAAATCATGTGTGTATCTATAATTATGTGCATCATTGTAAGCACCGTTTGTCAACAACGCAGTCAACTGTACAAAACAGAAATAACTGTTGTTGTCTGCATTTATTGTTTACGCTGCAATAAACTTTTCGATACACAGCAATTTAATAAAAAATAAAAAAAAAACATTACAAATTAATCGTATATTTACTTTCGTTTTCATGTTTTTTGTTGTTATTGTTTGTGGCCGTATTTGAACTCTTTGACGCCGTAATCGTTTTAATTTATATCCGCAAAATCTTTAACAACACACACACACACACACATACATACACACACAAATCAGTTCGCTCTACGGTGTCAGAATGCGTGATAACACGATACCGGCAACAATGGGCGTGCAAGCGAGAGAGGCACAAACACGTTGTTGATATCAACAAGTACTTATATGGTACATTTGTAAGTATGTGTGAGTACGTGTATGTGTGGTTCAATATCGGATTTAAAATTCCACGTTCATATGTTTTGCTGCTGCTTGTACAGAGGATTCTATTCTCTGTTTGTTATTCGTAGCACAACCGAGCGAATTCACAACTCACCACAATACAAGTGTGGTGAGTTCACGATAAACACGACACGAAAATACACGTGCTGCCAACGGTTGTGTACGCGGCGAATTCGTTGGATCTTTGAACGTTTGAATATGTAGATTAATTATAAAGTTTAATTTAGAAATCTTTCTTGTTTTAAATAAAAAAAAATTAAATATATTTATACGTGCACAAATTGTAGAAAACTGTGTATCGCAAACGTTGCGAACGTTTGAAACGCCACACGTCAACTGGTTGATTTCGCTTTTTCTTTTGGATTTGAATTCGCAGCACTTTACTGTGCTGCTCTGCGTTGCGTTGCAGCGGTGACGCTGACGTTGACGCGACGCCACGCGACGGTAGTTAAAAACAAGAACAGACGACAATAATAAAGTCAAAACTTGTGTGACAACAGACTGCAAAAAAAAAAAAAAAGCAAATAACAATAACAAACGGAAGCAAAAGCGAGAGTTACTTCATGTATTTATTGCAGCTGTTTTTTCTGTTATTGTCATAAAAACGTGTTCACCTCAGCAACAGCGCAGATTCAGAGCTGTGCTTTTTTTTATTCATCTTCTGGCTTCTTAATTAGTCTAATTTGCATGTTATTATTTGCATAATGTAGGCCAGCGGTGTGAAGCTTGCTCGAGGGTGGTTTAGTAAGTTTAGGCTTTAAGCTTTGAGTAAATGTGCACACTGTACACCAACAAGCAAAAGGGATGACACGACAGTTGCTGTCTCATTCGCATTATACCGTTACAATTGCAAAAGTTTGCCGCACCTTTTTTTCTGCTGCATCGCTTTTCCTTTTGCACCTTTTTTCTTTGCTCGCTCGTTTGCTGATGTCAAATAATACACATTTCGCTGTTTACTTTTCTCTTATTTTCGCTTTTTGATAAACAACAACAATAGACAGCTAACGACGAACTACTGACGTTGGCGTCGACTGCGACTGCGACTGAGAGCGCAGCAGCTGACCTTGACATTTATTTTTAACTGTACAATTTTACTTTTCTTTCGCTCGCTTGTCGCTTGACAAACGGCAGAGAGTGACTGAGAGAGAAAACAAGTGTATAAATAACAACAATAACAGAAATTTACGTCTAATAAGCAGAAATGAAAACGCGAAAAAGCAAATTAATTAGATCAAAAATCGAAAGAAGAGACGAGAATGGAAAATGTAAAAAAGTAAGCAAAAGAGAATAAACAAATGTCGAATGTGAAAAGAAAACAAACGATTGATGTCGTGGTTGTTGTTGTTACCGTAATCCAACATTCTGTTTTTTTTTTTTGGCTCGCCGGCGATGATTTTATTTATTCTCGTATTGCATAATACGAAAAATAACAGAAAATAGAAAGACTAAAATAAAGCAACCAAAATAATTGTTTGTTTTCTTGACTTCTGTTTGCCTGTCTTTCGCTTTGTTTTGACCAAATTGTTGCTGCTCAGATATTATGCAATTTGATTGCAAACAACAGAATAAATTTATTCACCTCTTTATGCCTTCAAAAATGTTAGATACAAAATCAGAGTACATATTTGATGTGATGTCTATCGAAAACATGAACACACATGCACACGCTCACGCACATTAAAACATACAAAAACAATAACGTGTTTTCCCCTCCCCCTTTTTTTGTACTGCGTTGTCTTTTATGTCTTTTTGTTGTCTTCTTCAGCACTTGTGTTTATCAGCTGTTATGCTTTGTGGCATTGTTGCGTTTACGCCATTCTACGCATATTTGTTTACCAACAACAGATCAACAAACAAAACAAAAACAATGTCGTTTATGGGCATTACCCCAACCACAACACACACACACACACACACACGTACGTACACTTAAATATTTCGTCATACTTTGTCATATGTAAAGCGTAAATTGAATTAAATTTTAATCAGCAAATCAGTAGTTCGATTATTCGACTTTTAATTTATCGCCTATACGAATTTTAAAAAACACTGGACAAAGAACGTTCTATCGAACACTGATTCGATACTTATCGATAACTTAGTGATGCCAGACTTACCTTCCAAGCGTTGACTTTTGGTGGCGGCGCTGCTACGAAACGCTTTGGCTGCGCTGCTGCGGCGGCTCCCCCTGCGGCTGCAGCTGCAGCCGACTGAGGATCAGCGTCATTGGGCTTGGCTTCATTGGGACTGCCGTTGGCGTTGCTGCTGTTGTTGTTGGCCTCCAGACTGGCACTGGGCGAAGTATCAGACTTGCGTTCTTTGTGAGTCTTTCCAGCGTTATTGCTGCTGCCAGCGGCAGAAGCGGCAGCACCAGCGCCAGCTCCACCAGCGGCAGCAACATTTTTGCGTGGACTGTTGCCACGTGCGGCACGAGAGCGTGTCGATTTGCGTCCCTCGCCATCAGCGCCGCTAGCTATGCGTCGGCCTGATGCAGACTTTTGACCTTGACCCTGCCCTGGACCAGGGCCACTGGCTCCAGTCGATTGCTGCTGCTTATCACGATATTCCCGTGCAGTGGGCTTGTCCTTTCGCGCTTTTTTGCGATCGCGTCGATGATGCGAGAGCACTGGCAAAAAGTCATTATTGTCGTCCATTTCAGATGAGTTCTCAGCGGTATTATCTCCACCGGCGGCAGCACGTTTCTCTCCCACATTTGGTAGATCCTCGACGGCGGCTTCTGCGGCAGCGGTTTCCTCACTCCATGATTTAAGCGTTTTCAAATTCGGTTGATTCTCCTTATTGTCGACAGCGGCAGTGACAGCGGCAGCGACTGAAGTGCCTGCCTTCTTAGTGTCCAAATTCTGCACTACATTGGCATATGAGGCAGAGGCGGCCGCAGCGACTGAGGCAGCGACAGACACTGAGGCAGTGGCAGAGGCAGCGGCGCCGACATTTGACGCAGCGACATCTTCCTTGCTGCTTGACATGTTGTTGTCGTTGTTGTTGATGTTGTTATTGCTGCTGCTGCTGTTCTTCTCGAGAGTTGGCAGCTCTCGGTAGCGCTACTCCAGATTGTAGCTCTGCTTTCGTTGTTGTTGTTTGTTGTTATTGTATTTGTTATTGTTTTTGTGATTGGATGGGGAAACTCTTTGGTGCTTCCTTGCCAGACAAAATTCAAATTCAACGAGATCGAACAAACGAGTTGCTGCAGTAACTGTAAAGTTTCAAAAACGTAATCACATTAGCTGTTGTTGTTGTTGATTTTTATACACACACACACACACAGAAATACTCCCATTTAATGTCAGACAACTATGCACCTCGACCTTTTGAAATAGAAGAAGCTTAAAGAGAAGGTAACTGCATTCAGCTTACGTTTATTTTACTAGCATTGGGCCATTTTCCCCACTCCCCTTGCCAAGCTTAATGCTTCAGCAATTTAGGTATTTCATCGTAGAACACTTGAATTTTTATATTTTCCCTTCTTTAATTTGCACGCTCTTTTGTGAATTGTATTTGGTTTCTTTGAGTTGTCACTATGCACTGGGTTTCGCCTCAGAAATGGTGCATTATACGCCTCTAATGAAGCACGATAAATTGATACGAAAAGGCAAACTGAAGTATAATATTATGCAGCCACACAGAGTCACAAGTGAGGTTAAGGCGCGGCGAAGCAGCAGCAGCGAATGCCCCCCACTAGTACGAAGCAGCAGAGCAAAAAGCAACAAGCGCTAAGTCGCGGTGCTGCCAACTTGGCCCTAAAAATGGCCACACTACGCGCTCTGTGTACGGTTTAGTATTTGAATGCGACGCAATAGCAAAATATTAAGTTGATGTAATGCAAAAACAATTCATTAATTACTGCCACCTAAATACTATAATTGTGGATTGGGATTGCATACAGTATAAACAAGATATGCGGCTAGTGTCGTTATGCAACAAGAACGCTTGCACCGTGTGCATCCCTGGACGGCGAACAGCTGTTTATGCAGCCCGTCTGTGCTTGCTGCACTATTCTCTCCAAGCTCAAATTTCAAATGTGCACCATTACTCACACACACACACACACACACAGAGTCACACAATCACGCACACAAACATATTTTATTTCATAAACAAAAATTACGCACCAAGAATTTAAAATCACAATATGTGTGTAAGTGTTTCAATCGGCAACAAGAAGGAAAATAACAACGCGCGAGAGCAAAAAGAAACACAAAATTGATACACAATTCGAGGTTTTGCTTTGCTCTTTGCTTTGCTAACGTTTCACGTATTCGTTGGTTGGCTGTTTGTTGTTGTTGTTTTTATTTCTCGTATGCTTTGCTTTTGCGGTTTCGGACTCTTCGCACTCACACTTAATCGCTCTCGCTCGCTCGCTCACTCACGCGCTGGTGGGTTGGAAGTTAGAACGTTTTTTTTTTTTTGGTTACGAATTAGCTTGAATGCAATGAATTAGCACAGATTGTCACAAATTGCAATAGTATTCAGTTACTAGTTAACACGTTAAGCACTTGTTTATGTTTTAACAGCACTTTGCAGCATTATTTCATAAAAATCTCGGATACCGAGCAAGACATGTGGTTTTTTACCCGTCGCGGTCGAAAAGGAAAAGAGAGCTGCAAAACTATCGATAAATGGTTTCACAAACGTACCACGGTTATCGGCCGTTGGTATTTTTCTTTGCATAAAGACGGCCACTTGTAACATTGGTACCACTATTATCGCGGGCATTGGGTATAAAGGGAATTGCCATGTGTGGCAACGCTGCCCAGCACAGCTTGTGCTCAACGTTGTTTCATTTTGAACACGTTTGCTCTTATCTTTTCCTAAACCAGCAATAATTTGGAATGCCACATGTGCAGCACATAAATATGTGCTCACAAAAATCTACCTGCGCGAAAGATTATTGTAGCCCAAAGGTGATTAAACACACAAAACAAATGCATACATTTTTTGTTTACATTGCGCACGTCAGCTGATTACAGCTGTATGGGCGTGTGTGCGTGCAATCTTCTATGTGTGCGTGTGTGTGTGAGGGGAACTTGGGCCCAATTTATCATTTCGCGGAAAGAACGAAAAAAATATCATCCACATAATTTGCTGCAGCCGCAGTTTACACAAAGAAGCAGAGCAGCGACGACGTGGCCCAACAAACAACAAAAAGCTATAAACCTAATCTCAATTTAACAAGATGTGCGGAATCTTTGCTTACCTCAATTATCTGACGCCCAAGTCGCGTCAGCAGGTGCTGGAGCTGCTAGTGCAGGGCCTGAAGCGTCTCGAGTATCGTGGCTACGACTCCACTGGCCTGGCCATAGACGCACCCACCGATAGCCACGACATTCTGCTCGTGAAGCGCACGGGCAAAGTTAAAGTGTTGGAGGATGCCATCACTGAGATTTGTATTGGCGCAGAGGGCGCGGGATACACGGAGCCGGTGGACATACACATTGGTATTGCCCACACCCGTTGGGCCACACACGGTGTGCCCTCGGAGTTGAACTCGCATCCGCAGCGCTCCGACGTGGACAACAGTTTTGTGGTCGTCCACAACGGCATCATCACGAACTACAAGGATGTGAAGACGCTGTTGGAGAAGCGTGGTTACGTGTTTGAGTCGGACACGGACACGGAGGTAATAGCCAAGTTGGTACATCATCTGTGGCAATCCCATCCGGGTTACACCTTTGGTGAGCTGGTGGAGCAGGCCATCCAACAAATCGAGGGCGCTTTTGCCATTGCTTTCAAGTCGAAGCATTTTCCGGGTGAGTGCGTCGCCTCCCGTCGTGGCTCTCCGCTGCTGGTGGGGATTAAGGCCAAGACCAAGCTGGCCACTGACCATGTGCCCATACTGTACACCAAAGCGCATCGGCCACATGGTCAGGCGCAGTTCCAGCTGTTGCCCGGCGGAGGAGCACGTGGTGTGGATGTCAGTGCTGAGTTCCAGCCACTAGAGCACAAGGAGGTGGAGTACTTCTTTGCCTCGGACGCCTCGGCGGTTATTGAGCACACAAATCGTGTCATCTACCTGGAGGATGACGACGTGGCTGCCGTTAAGCACGATGGCACCTTGAGCATTCATCGCCTTAACAAATCCTCCGATGATCCTCATGCCCGTGAGATTATCACACTGAAAACGGAGATCCAGCAGATTATGAAGGGTAACTACGACTACTTCATGCTCAAGGAGATCTTCGAGCAGCCCGAGTCTGTGGTCAACACGATGCGTGGCCGTGTCCGCTTTGACACGCAGACCGTAGTGCTCGGCGGGATTAAGGAATACATACCGGAGATCAAGCGCTGCCGACGCCTCATGCTTATCGCCTGTGGCACATCCTATCACAGCGCAGTAGCCACCCGTCAGCTGCTGGAGGAGCTCACTGAACTGCCCGTAATGGTGGAACTGGCCTCCGACTTCCTAGACCGCAACACGCCCATCTACCGGGACGACGTCTGCTTCTTCATTTCGCAGTCGGGCGAGACGGCGGACACCCTAATGGCTCTGCGGTACTGCAAGCAACGAGGAGCTCTCATCGTGGGCATCACCAACACCGTGGGCAGCAGCATTTGCCGGGAATCCCACTGCGGTGTCCACATCAATGCTGGTCCCGAGATAGGCGTAGCCTCCACCAAGGCCTACACCTCACAGTTCATCTCGTTAGTGATGTTCGCCCTGGTCATGTCCGAGGATCGGTTGTCGTTGCAGCAGCGCAGGCTGGAGATCATCAACGGTTTGTCGCAGCTGGACAGACACATACGCACGGTCTTGCAGCTGAACTCGCAGGTGCAGGAGTTGGCCAGGGAGCTGTACCAGCACAAGTCGCTGCTGATTATGGGACGTGGCTTCAACTTTGCCACCTGCCTGGAGGGAGCACTGAAGGTTAAGGAGCTGACCTACATGCACAGCGAGGGCATACTGGCAGGAGAGCTGAAACACGGCCCCCTGGCGCTGGTTGATGACGAGATGCCCGTACTGATGATCGTGCTTCGGGATCCGGTGTACACCAAGTGCATGAATGCCCTGCAGCAGGTGACGTCGCGTAAGGGTCGTCCCATACTCATCTGCGAGGAGGGCGATGCAGAGACAATGGCCTTTTCCACGCGCTCACTGCAAATACCCCGCACCGTGGACTGCCTACAGGGTATTTTGACAGTCATCCCGCTGCAGCTGCTCTCGTATCACATTGCGGTGCTCCGTGGCTGTGACGTCGATTGTCCCCGGAATCTGGCCAAGTCCGTGACTGTAGAGTAGTTGCTTCTCCGCTGTCTCACGCTGCAAAACAAAAAGAATTCCATTTAACAGACCGCATTGGATTTGTTTTTATGTATTTACGTTTAGCTTTAAGTTGAACAATTGTTTGATTAATTCACTTTAATGCATTTCTTTGACTGTCGTGCTGTCATTACTTAATTTCGTGTGTTGTGCAATTCAACTTTTTAATATATATACACATATTTGTATTCCCAAAAACTTAATAAACTCCAAATTAAAAATAAACATTTTTTTGATTGGTGAAAAGTTGGCAAATTTAAACGTTACCAGCGTTGCCAGACACCAAACTGACAGTTGTTATAATTTCCCCGTTAACCAACACTGCTTTTCTTTACTTGCACTGCTGCCCTGGCATAAAATTTACTTGTCTGTATTATTTGCCGGCCCTGTGCGAGCGCAAATGCAGAACTAATCCTAAAAAAAAGTAGAAAAAGTTGTGCAACGTGAAAACATCAATAAATATAAAAATAATCAAGTGCATTTAAGTAAAAATATGACCGTAAATAAGCGCGACGCGACTGCAACGCGTCCGCGTTGTTTTTTCGACATTACGCTCGGTGGATTGAGCGTCGGTCGCATCGTGTTCGAGTTGTTCAGCGATGTTGCTCCCAAGACGGTTGAGAATTTTCGAGCACTCTGTACGGGTGAAAAGGGCACCGGTCTTGTCACCGGCAAGCGATTACATTACAAAAATGTAATATTCCATCGTGTGGTCAAGGACTTTATGGTGCAGGCGGGTGATTTTAGTGCAGGCAACGGAACCGGTGGCGAATCAATTTATGGCGGCACATTCGAGGGTAAGTTTTGTGTCTTCCATTGCCGTATTCGCATATACATGTGTGTGTGTATACGTGCACACATGCACATATATGGGAGAGAGATTTATGTGCTTGTTATCAAAAGTGTATCGACTAAATGACATGAACAGTTGACAATTGTCAGCAATTGAATAATTCGACATGTCAAAAGGGCCATTAAAATCGAGTGCAAATTTTATAATTTTTTGTGTCAGCAAAACATTTAACGAAATTAAGATAAAAAGCTTTTGACACAGTGCAGTCAAGCTGATCCTCTCTTAAAGCTTTTATCACAAATGATCCTCTCTCTTTAGCTCACTCTCAGGAACTGGGCTGCAAGAAAAGCTTTTTACTTGAACCCAATAGTTCTCTCTTCCTTACTCTCTTAGTTTACCCTTAAGCGCTAGCCAACTATCGCTTGAAAAAGTCCTTCTCTAACTGCCACTGAAATTACTTACATTTAGAACAATTTAGTTAATTACTCTGATAGACTAACCGTTTAAAAACTAATCAATAAACTTTTAATCCTACTAATTGCAGACGAATGCTTTGACAAGAAGCATGATCGCCCCTTCCTGCTCTCGATGGCAAATCGTGGTAAAAACACAAATGGCTCGCAGTTCTTTATGTAAGTGGGTTGCTCCAGAAGTTTCACTAATATGAGAAATCAAAACGAAAATGTTTAATTAATACATGCAAAACATATTGTAAAATTTGTTCAAGTTTCTTTTGCAGCGAATTCAACACGCAAATAATCCATAAATAATTTCTTTTAATCTTTGAACTTTTGCATTTATATTAAAAAACATACAAATCTGTTGTTGTTCATTGATCTATTGCCGTATAGCCAAAGAGAGAGAGAGAGAGAGAGAGAGGGAGAGGGAGAGTGAAAGAGAGTTTGCGTGTTATCTCCCTCTGACCAGTGGACTGAGCATCCATCGATAGCGATAACTGATAACCGATACCCGATAACGACACCGACTCACTTCACGCCATTCAGGCCGGCTTCTGTACATACACGCGTGAGAGTGTGTGTGTGAGTGGGTGTCTGTGTGGGTATGGGTGGGTGTGTCTGTGTGTACCCCGTTCACTCAGCTGCAAAGTGTCCTTGGCAACAACAACAACCGTAAGCTGCACAACAACAACAACATGAGCTCAATGGTATCAGCTCTAAATTTGTGCTGCCCTGAGAAGTGATGACGACAATGAAGAAGAAGCCTCCAGTGGCTCGTGGCTTGTGGCTTGTGGCTTACTCGTTAGCTCATTTAGTGTTTACTACAACAACTACCAGGCACTACAACAACAATAGAAAACAACAACAACAAAACGCTACTACAACAACAACAACTACAAACCGTTCAAAGTTTGCAATGTGTGTAAAGAATATTTTTCCTTCTCTTCTGTTTTTCATTGTAGTACAACACAGCCAGCGCCACACTTGGACAAGTAAGTAGCAACTTAGATACAAAAGTATCTCAAAGATACAAAAACAGACAAAGTAACTAAATTGTATCCTCTTTTCCTTTGCAGTATCCATGTTGTATTCGGTCAAGTTTTATCCGGTCAGGATTTGGTGCGTCAATTAGAGGATCTGCCCATTGATCGCAACTCTCGCCCACTGCAGGATGCAGCCATAGCCAACTGTGGTGAACTGGTGAAGCTAGTCAAGGGTAAGTTACTGTAGCTCTCCACCCACTTAGCCTAGATACTACTTGTCACATTTTGCAGCCAAAAAGGACAAGAAGCGTCGCAAGCACTCGACGGCATCCGACGAATCCGAGAGCGAGACGGACGAAGTGGAAGTGAAACGTAAAGAAAAACAGCGCAAGCAACAAGAAAAAGCCAAGAAGAAACGTTCCCGCCATGCCTCCAAGTCGAGCGACAGTGAAAAGTATAAAAATTAATTCAACAAAAACAAATTAAAGCTAAAAGTTTTAAATTTGAACCTTTTTAGCAGCGATTCTGGACGTGAACGGAAGCAGCAGAGTGCTATTAATGACGATGATAACGATGATGCTGATAATGATGAGGAAGGCGAGATACATCCGCTGGTCACACTAACCAAAATCGATCCTAGCGAAATACCCGAGGTGGGCTATGAAATATCCTGTAAACTAAGTGAACCTTTAATTATTTCCTTTTTTCCCGACTGTCCTTAGGTTTCCAATAAATTCCTGATGCGCGCGGAGAAATCACGTTCACGGGAGCGCGACAATCGCGGTGGTGGACGCGAGAACTCACGTGAGGCACGACAGCGTGAGCGTGATCGGGATCGGGAACGTGAACGTGAACGGGATGATCGCGACAGGGGCAGAGAAAGGAATCGCAATGCCTTCGGTTGGTCAAAGAAGCAGGTGCCCACCTCACGCAGCGGACGCATTGTCAAGGGGCGTGGTGTTTTCGTAAGTCACACGCACAGCTCACTCCCTGACCAATTAATGATCCTTCTCATTCCCCTTTTAGCGCTTTCGGACACCTTCGCGCAGTCGCTCAAAGAGCATCACTCCACCGCATTGGAAGCACGCGCAGAAGCGAACAATTAAGCTGTCTGATCTGGAGCGCATGGAGGAGGAGAACAAGCTGCGGGATGAGGAGGTACGTAGACGGGAGCAGGAGCGTCGCAAGCGGCACGAGGAAGTGTCCAAGGATCCAAAGAAATCATTCTTTGAGCTGTCACACGCCAGCACCTACGGCGGCAAAGTGACGCCCGATAGGTCTCCGGCCAAACAGAAGCAATCGAGTGGGAAGCGCCAGGAGAGCCATGGCCCCAAAGACGTGGAACGCGCCAAAGATAAGCAGACCCACGACAAGGAGCGTGAGAGGGAAAGAGAGCGGGAACGGGAGCGGGAAAAGGAGAAGCCAAAGGAGGAGGCGCCACCGAAGCGTCGCAAGTCTGTCGACATGAATGCGTTGGACTATGAGCAGCAGACGGACAGTGAATCTGAGCAGGAGGCAAACTCTAAACCCACACCCAAATCGGTCTCTACCAAGGAACCGGAGCGCGTCAAGGCAGCGGAACCAGTTCCGGACAATCGCAGCCGACGTGACCGGGAGAAACGTGAGCGTTCCGGTTCCCGCAATCGGCACCGAAGTCGCTCCCGTTCCACGCAGCGTCGTCGCTCGCCGCCGCGACGGCAGCAGCGCTCACCACCGCGACGTCCTGGCAACCAGAGCAACAATCACAACCAAAACAACAACAACTCTGGAATGGGTCAGATGAATCGCAATCGGCGCAATCCTTTTGCAGATCGCGATCGGCGTCAGCGTTCGCCGGATAACGAGTACCGCAATCGGTTCCCGCTGTCGCCTATACGGACGCGCAGCTCGCCTGTGGATCGTCGTCGTTCCCGGGATCGCCAGCGACGCTCACACAGTCGCGGTCGGCGCCAGGGCTCCCCTGTCAGGAAGCGTCAAGACACGCCGGAGAGAAGGCGTCAAGACACGCCGGAGAAAAGGCGTCTGGATTCGCCGGAGAGAAGGCGTCAGGATTCACCGGAAAGACGACGTCAGGAGTCACCAGATCGGAGGCGACAGGACTCTCCACCTCGAAAGCGTCCGGATTCTTCGGAGCGCAAGCGTCAGGACTCACCGCAGGAGCGTAAGCGGCGAGAGTCACCCAACAGGAAGCGTCGGGACTCCCCGGAACGCAAGCGCCGGGAATCGCCCAATCGGAAGCAGGATCGTCGTCGTAGTCGCAGTCATGGACGACGCCAGAGCAGATCTCGCAGTGGCAGTCGACCACGTCGTCAGGAGCAGCGCAGTCCGCAGCAGGGTAGGATCACGTCGGCTATGTGCGCCGGTGAGTCCTCTGAGGAGAAGGACAAGGCAGCGGCTCGGGAAAAGATGCAGAAACGTGCAGAGGCGGCGCTGCTGCTGAAGGAGCACATGCGCAAGGAGATTGCTAAGGAGGAGGAACGGCGGGCAGAGAAACAGCGCCAGGACGAACTTGAGAAGGAGCGCACTACACGGGAGCTCAATGAATTGGAGCGCCTCAAGGCGGAGACTTTAAAGAAATTGCAGGAGGAGGAGCGGGATCAGGGCTCCGATCCTGTAGGCAGTCGTCCTAGGCGCGAGAGTCGCGGAAGCAGCCACGAGACTAGAAAGCGCAAGCATAAAAAGTCCAAGAAGCAATCGACTCGCTCCTCACGCTCGGACTCGGATTAACATTAGTTTCTCAAAACTCAAAACAGGAGGAGGAAGGAGGAAAGTAAGAAGCACTTTGAGAAAATCAATTATTTGATTTAAGGCAGTAAAGCAATCTAAATATCTACATGTAATTCAATTGTAAAAATCTGTTCACCAATTCAAGGCAATGAGCGGCCCAATAAAACCAAACTTTACTACACTTAAATGTTTGTTTTATTCGTAGAACTTGAACTAGTACTCTTTTTGGATTTGAATTTGCCGCCAAAGTCACAGCCTTCAAGAGCTGGCTGCTATGCACAAAAGTTTTAAAGCAGTGTTGTAAAATTGTATTATCAAGCAAAAGCTATCGAATATCGAGACTTTTAAGACAACAATTAAATACTTATATTTTCGTATTTATGCTTTAAAATTGTATAAATGATTTCATTTAACATTAAAAATATATTATTTTTTACTTTAAATTAAATTAAATAAATATAAATTAAATTAATTTTATCGATAAATTGCGCCCTCCACTATTTTAAGTGCTTTGAATTTTCAAAATCATATTGTTTTTTTTTTTTTAATTTTGCTTTAGTGGACAAACAGTCGGAAATTTATAATAATATTTATAATTTTTTAAATTACCAACAATGTCTGGCAATTCTGCGCAATTATAATTTCTGCCTCGTTTGTTTTGCACATCGTTTTTCTTTCGTTTCGCTTATGCCAAACTTTCATTCATGGTGGCGAGCTTTTGACGCTGCCATTGAAATTTGTTTCTTCTTATTGCGGCGCAAACAAAAACAAAAGTTGCCGTCGACGTCGCCGGCAAATGCAAGCTTACGAGTATATGAATGTTTGATATTTCTCTCTCCCTCTCTCTATATATTTCTCTCATTCGGTGTGCGTGTGCTTGCAATTGTATGCGAGAATGTTAATGCCAGCGCCAGTTCGGTACAAAGCTCCCAGTACACGAATGGCGTACAAACTGTTTGGACGTGTTTGCTGCTCGCTGGCGACGTCGCGAGTTCGGGGTTCGCATATTAATTCTGAGCGCTGCTGCTGTGTTATAAAAATATCGAAGCGGCGCTTTGTCTGCACTTAGTGAATATAATCGTATCTTTATTTTGTGTGCACGCGCAAAGCAACAAACAAACAAACAAAAAGCAAAAATGTTTAATAAATAACAACAATAATTGCAGAATAATGTGGAAAGCAACAGTGAAATACTCGTAATTTGTTGATTTAAGCGGCGACAGCAGTCGAAGTTGATGTCGTCGTCGGCGTCGTCGTTGTTGTAGCCGTCGCCTTTGCGAGTGAGTGTGTGTGCGTGAGAGTGTGTGTGCAAAAAATACAAATTAAAAAAATTGATAGGCTGAGCCAGCGAAATACAAACATAAAGCGGAAATGCAAAAAATACAACAAAGGTAGTAACACAGAGCAAACGAATGGCGTCAGCAGAGCGCGGGGGCGCGCAGGCAGCGACGTCGCTGATGGCGGCAACAAAAGCCGGTGCAGTGCGTACACTACACAAACACACATACAGATATCCATAAACAGAAATGTAAAGAATAAATAAATGAGACAGAAAAAAAGAGAGAGAGAGTGCGAAAATCATAGATATGGCACATGGGCCATGTTTAATACCGCAAATCAAATGAAATCTGACTCTTTATTGGCTGCTGTTGCTGCAAATTCCGGCATTGTTGATTTTTGTGTCCTGTTGCAAATAAATTATGACATAATAAGGCGTAACAACAAAGAAATCAAGTGCGTGCCGACGTCGCAGCCGCAGTCGCCATTGCTCTTGGCTGCTCTCAATATGTGTGTGTGTGATTTAGAGGGGTAGGCCAATAATAGGCAAAAATATGAAATGAATATTTTAAAATGAGAAATTCCATGCAAACAAAAACAACGACCATGACAGCGGCTACGAACGGACGGGACGGACGCACACGGCCAAAGATGCCAAACAAAAAAGGATATAAAACGCAATAAAGTAAACTGATGTGAACTGTGGAGCTGCTGCGGCAGCGGCTGCGACAGCGACAGCGGCTGCTGCTGCGGCTACGAAAGCCGCCAAGTACAGTAGTAGTTCTTTGGCCAGGCCACAAAGGCAGCAGTGAAGCAGCGTCGAACAAAAAAAGCACACGCACACACACAGTGACAAACATGGGCAATAACAAAAACAACAACAATCACAAGGCCATGAAAGCAACAGCGGCGGTTGTAGCAAGGCAGACAGGCAGGCCGGCAGAGGCAGCGACAGAGGCAGCAAAACCAAAGCTCGATGTACAAAACACAAAGCGAAAGCGTAGCAAAAACAAGGAGCAAAACATCTGCGACAGCGCACAGTGTAACAAATTGCAGCATACAATGTGGTCGCTAGGAAATTAGAACGCTTCAGTTCCACAACCAGTAAAAATTCTATTATAGAATTTTTTAACTAGTTTTTTTTTCGCTTATTAAACAGACAATTGATAGACAATTATTTTAAATTAGCTAGATAGACTATTATAAACATTTTTAGTTGTTGGATTATTTAGTGCTTGGAGTGCTGTAAAAGCATGCACTTAAGTTTCCTAAAGTTTAATTAATCCTCTCAAGTACTCAAATGAAGTTCGCAGTAGCTAGAAACAAAGTTGCGTTCTTATCGGCTGTCAAACACTGTGCAGCGTCGGCGTTGGCGTTAGCATCAGCAGAGGACCACAACCAAAGTGAGAGTGGGCTGCTGCTGCCGCCGTCGTCGTCATTGTTGTTGTTGTTGTTGGTGATGCGAATGTGGATGCTCAGAAAAAGCTTAGTAAGCTGCGCTGTTTCAGCCGCTGCTGCTGCTCTGCCGCTGTCGCCGTTTTGCAAACAAAAGTACAAAATGTATATGACGCTTAACGTAGCTGATGATGAAGAATGTGAATGGCGATGATGAAGAAATAAGAACACGAAGAATATGCATAATAGAAGGCACAACAAGGTAGAATTTCGAGGAAATCGAAATTTGCGTCGTTGTTCAATTTCGACCGGCATCCGTAGTCGAAGTCGCCGTTGTCGTTGCCGTCGCAGTCGCAGCACAAAACAAACTTTTCACATACACAGCTACATATGTATGCGTGCGTGTGTTTCACATAGTCAAATTTGTTTTATATAATTTCGCAACTACCCCGATATGATTTCCGTTTTGCGATTCTTCCTTATCTCTCAATTGAGTATGGCGATTTTTTGTTTCGGCTTTCGCACGCGTGAAAAACGATGTTTTTGTGTTTACAAACTTTTCCAAACAAGACAATCGGCGGTAATGCAATAAATACAAGTTTTAAACAATGAGCAAACTTTGCGCAATAAAAACTGAAAAAAAAACTGTGATTAAATTTTAACACGAAATAACCGCTAAAAACTAAAAATTTCATGCATTCTTCTTGTTTATAAAATATTTGACAAAAAACAAAACAATAGAACACAATACAAAAATGCCACTGCAGTAGCCAAACACACACACAAAAGCATCTGCACACGTACATATGTATTTGTGTGAAACTCTGCTACGTCAGCGCTGCCGCTGCTGCAGTCGTCGTCAACGCCGCTGCCGCCGTCGCCATCTGCTTTACTTGTACTTTTTTTTCTCTCTTTACCCAAAGCCTTTGATAGTTAAAGCAACAACAACAACAATGGCGACACCAGCGCTGCCGAAATATATATTTGAGCATTCATTTATGCGATTCTCTTATTTTTTTTTTGCCGCGCGATTTTCGTGCACTCTAGCCAGAAATGTATCTTATGGATACAGTTCGCGCACTTCGGATACTTGTTGTCCCTAGCATTGGTTGTGGAATTGAAATGTGCCCAGCCTATTATGGGATCATCAGACGACGCCGCAGCGTCATCATGACACCGATATGATCATAATGATAATAATGTTGAGCCAAATGTGGGTGGCCCTAAAGCAAAAGCCTTAGCTATTGTAGCTACGAGTATAAACTACTTTGGGCACAAAACACGAGAAATATCAAGTAATAAAAATGAAATAAAAAAACCCGAAAAAAACTACAAAGAAAATAGGAGAAAATTATGAAGTAAAGGGAGTAAGTGGTAGAAAAATTATGTGGTCATAACTCTAACGATTTTATGTATATAAATATAATACAATTTAAACCAAGAGATAGAGAACAGTTATTTCACTTCATTATAAGCTCTTTTATGTCCTAGAGAGATACGAATCTTGAAAAGAATTTTAATAACAAAGGGAAAAATATAGTTTGCTGGTAATTGGGGTAAAATGAAAAGATATCATAACTTCACACAAAAGATTTTGCTTAAAACTTTTAGTTTTAGTAAAAAAATGAAATTTAATAAATATTTTTTAACTAGAAAGTAAAGAACCCTTGCCTAAACTCGTCCTGACATAAAATACTTTAATCCAAAAACTATTTCCGATAGGTTTGAACCCTTAATCCCTGATTTTTCTGTGCACGTCTGAATAAAAAATCTAGAAATATCCAATAAGGCATAGATTAAGAGAAATCGATGAAAAGGATTTACTAAATATAGCCAAACTGAGCATGGATTAGCAAAAAGTAGCCCCTGGGAACGCACCTACAGTACGCACCTGTGTACACTCCACCCCTGAAAAGAGCGCACATTTGTACAGCAAATTGCTCAAGCTTTTCACTCCGCATGTGGTCGCATTAGCCCTTTTTGGATAATAATACTTTTTAGCCAGAACATTGTTTTCTTTTGCTCTCTTGTATACCTTTATGTACAAATAGAGTGCCTCGTATAACAAGTTATTAAATTTGGCCTTTATTATTATGCGTTTATACGGATTTTGACGCCTTTGACTGCTGCTGTTGCTGTTGCTGCTGCTGTTGGCCAACAACCGGTCTGGTGATACTTGTACATAGGTTAAAGGCCATTTCCATAAATTTTCACACAGTACCCACAGCACTCGGTGATGGTTGTAAATGGCGCCAGTGTTTTGTGGGCTATTAAGCAAATTACGTATACGCACTGATGAACGCGTAAAATATTTATGCATGTTTCATAAGCGTAGCTAAAAATATATTAGCATACTTTTGTGTGCGTGTCGCCATTTTGTTAAGTAAATCAAATTTTGTTACTTTTAGATACAAGTCAAAGTGCACACATACCAACAACTAAACAATGAGTGTTCGCGTGGGTGTGCGTGTATGTGTGTGCGCGAAGAAGCTGTAAACTGAAAATGCACACGAAAGGAAGACTAATGAAAAGGAACAAATAAATCGAATCATAAAGCAAAAAAGAAATCAAGAAATTCCAAAAAAAAATTATTACTATCGCAAGGAAAGGAAAATCACTGGGTTTTGGGCGTTTCTGGCCGGAAACTGGAAATATCAACGGAAATAAACGCGAGATTGCAATGTTTTTGTTTTACAATCGACGCGCTTTTGTCATTATTATAATTGAAATTCTGCTGCTGCTGCTGACCAATGACAATGGACAACCAACGCTGACCAAATTGCCGACAACAGGTGAGTGCATAACTTACTTACTCTAACTGTAACTGTAACTTCGGTAGCCTTGGGAGAAACTTTCGTATCTCTTGCCAAAAACTTCAATAATCATAAACTAATGGCCAAATGTGCGGGCGTGTCTCAAGCCAGAAACAAAAAATTAAACCCAAACTTGTTGAGTTTTCTACGCTAAGAGTGTTTTACAGTGGATGGGCCATAAAGAAAATCGGCAATATAAAATATTAAAGTTGGTAAAACACGCGAGAAAAGTTTTTGGCCAAGAGCTACAAGCGTTGGAGCCACCCCTTTTTAGCTGCTTTTGGGTTTCTTTTCCTCGACATTTTCTTTATTTTTTGTTGAGGGGTTGAACCATTTTGGGTTCTGGGTACACAGCTCTCTGCTCTCACTGACGGGTGAAATAGCCCTTTCGCATGTATGTGTGCCATTGCGGGAGCTTATTGCGTCGTTGATTTGGCTAAGCGAAATTATAATTCTAATTTATGTACATTACACAAAACTTGTACATGTTGTAGCGGCAATTCAATGCTCTTCTCGCATTTTCCCCTTTTTTTCTCTGCATTGTTTCTTCCTTTCGTTGCTCTGTCAGCTTGTCACATTCTCACGACCCTACTTAGCGGTACGGTTTGGTATATTATTTACTTTGGGCTGTCAAATTCTGTGGGTGAGCAGTGTGTAATTTGCTAAAAGTATTCAACAATCAATCAATGCAAACAATTTCACATGATTTTCCTTTTATTGTACTTTTTGGCATCGACAATCATTAACTATTTAGCCGAAAAACCCAAAGTGTGCAGGGCATGGGCAAGTTCATAAAACCCCAAATGCGAAAACTTTTCCACACATGATAGAGCAGCAATGGCTTTCAGAGTTGGAAGTTTTTGGGTGCCGAGGAGCGGGGAGCAAGGAGCTGGGAGCACTGAGGACGGAGTACGGCGGACTATGTGGCAAAAGTCCAAGTCCAAGTCAAACGACTAAGCGGCATGTCGTCAATAAATTTTCCATTAAATTCAAAGCAAACCCAAAAAAAAAAAAAAGGAAAATAGAAAACAAGAAAATAGCAAAAGGAAAGAAAAACAAGCGTCCATAAAGGAAGGTAGCGTCGAGTACACTACATAACTTTTGATCGTAGCACACACACACATACACACAGGCACACTTGCCGGAGAGAGTAGGGTGCATGTGTGTGTTTGTGTTTGTGTGGGTGTAGCATGTTGTTGTATAGCTTCCTGTCTGTCCTGAGAGGCCGCTTATTCAATTTAGCACAGGCGTGTGGCGCCATCTAGCGCCCACCAGTTGTAGACTAAACGAAACAAAAATAAGGCTACAGTTTTCAATACCCTGTAAAAAGTAGCACACCAGAATAAGCTTAAGAAGTGAAAGTAGTAGAATTTACTTTACAGTACAAAGAGCTAGCATAGGATAGCACTTCTTGTTACTGCCATTTTATACAGGGTATCTGCTCACGGCACTGGCTTAATGTTTTCTATTTTTGTTGTTATGTTATTTTTTGTTACCGTCGGCAAATAACTACAACATAAGCTATTGGAAAAGCAACTCTCACATCATCATTTCTCGGTTGTCGTCGTTGTTGTTGTTGTTGGCATTTTATTCATACAGCAAACAGCATATCATTTTGCTGTTGTTGTTGTTGTTGTAGCATGCCGCGTGCCTCGTAGCAATCCGCAAGCTGCCACAGAGCCCTCCATATTCATATGCAAATTGCGTTGGAGGCGAACCTTTTGGGCTCAGTTCGGGATGTTGCTGATTTTTGTTTTTGTTTATATTTTGTTTTTGTTTTTGGCTGAGCTTGCTAGTCGTTGTTGTTGTTGTTTTTCTTGTTACTGTTGCGTTGTTGGTGGCGCCCAACGTTTGATTTCAATTTTCAAGTGCTTCCTGTTTTTGCAGTTGTTGCTGTAAGTAAGTATTTGCTGCCCCAACGTTTTGCTGTTTGACATCTCAAGCAGCGTTACTTGGCTGCCACAACAGCAACAGCAACAACATCAACAAACAGTTGAAATAACAAGTTGAGTGCTTGCTTCTCCTTCTCTTCCACCTTCTCCACCTCTTGTTTACCCATCTGCTCCTGCTGGCCCTGCAGCAATAGCAAATCGGCTCTATTCTGGTCACAAATGCGCCTTTGGAGCATTTGAAGCTGCTCTTAACTTGGTTGAAAGTGCCTAACACGACTTTTGACGACCTTATGAGCCAGAGTTTTGGAACTGGAACGTGAACTGGTACTGGCACTGGAACTGAAACTGAAACTGTTGCAGCCACAGGCATCCAAGTGGTTTTTCTTTACGTTTTTTGGGTCTTTATTTTTCCACTTTTTTTCTTTTTTTGCTGTGGGGAATTGTGGCGCCTTTGCGGTTTTTAAGCCTCGCCTGAGGTTGAACGATTTTTGAGAGCGAGCAGAAAAAAAGATGAGGAATAACCGAAGCAAAACACAGTCGTGTTTATAAGTATTTGCTTTGCTTAAAGTCGCCAACAAAGTGTAAGCATTATTTTATATATCTCCCACTGCTTTTTATAGCTCGGCCATTGGGAAATGCCTGACAGCTTTAAACTGATGGCAACGACTGCTGGGTTGCCAGGGCTACCAAATGTCCTGTGCCACATTTTTTTTAAGCCCTGTGTGTGTGTGTGTGTGTGGGGCTATTCCCGGAAATCAGTTAAGTACAGCATGGAACTGCGCCTGCGGCCATTTGGCACCCAGCTAAAAAAGCAGCAATGATTATATTTGGCAGCTTTTCGCCACGCCAAGAAAAATCATAATTTTTAATGCGAATTGTGGAAAGGGAACCCAAAATTAAAAAAAAAAGACAAAAAACTGAGCATTTATAACAGGAATTTATTTTTGTTATTTGTTGGCACGTCCGGATCTTTGCACTACCCTCACTCCTCGTCATAAAAAGTCCCTTTGGCCCCTGCCCCCCAACCGGTCCCAAGTTGAATCCCGTCAGGGCGTGAAGTAAAAAACAAATTCTATTAGTTCAATTAGACAGCTGCGTTTTTGTTTTTAGGGGGACCTTACTGTATGCCGTTATTTAATTTGAATTTAGTGAAAGGTCCTCGTAAGGACAACAGAAATTCGTGTATTTCCATCTTATTGAACTTATTTTAAGATTATACAAGTGACAGTTTCCCAGGCAACTTTGATGTCGCATCTGAGTCTTGAGTGCGAGTTTTTCTTCCAAGAAATCATTGAACTTCCCATATAAAATGTATACCAAAAAAAAAAAAAAAACAGAAGAGAATTTGTGCTATTGCCCTTGTCGTAATTTTTTTAGAAGCGCTGCTTGCTCATCATCAAAAATCATCATTAAAGAGATTTTTCAATTATTTAGAAAGCGCGTCGCGTTTTCATGCTTTTTTGAACTTCAAAAGATTCCGATTCTTTGCTCCATTTCTTGACATTTTGCAACTGTTTGTTGAAGTACAGAACGTTTAGGAATTTTTAGAACAAATTGTATCTATTTCAATCTAAATATATTTCTAAATTAGTCTTAAAACAAACTAATTGTAGTTACTTTTAGTTTTTCTTATTTCTACAGGATATTCTCTAGTCTATCATAACTCTGCTTTGGCTTGTTTACTTTGCAATTTGTGTACTGTCATCAAATGGGACAAGTAGGCTGCTTATAATTCTGTTTTTGGCGGTCATACTTTCGCACTTGGTTGTGGGCTTCTAAGCCCATTAGACGCTCAATGATTCTGGGCCGTCATCTGCAAAACAAAACCGTCGCCAACGACTCAATGGAAACTTTTTACTTGGCCAGTAGGCAAAGTGGCTATAAAAAATAACTAAAAACACACAAAATAGAAGGAATAAAAACCAGTGAAATACAAGAAGAAAACAACAACACACACAAATTTGAGCACATGGAGAATATTCCCCTTAGTCAGCATGATGTTTAGATTTTGTTCCTTTTTTTTTACATTTGTATATATTATTTTTTTATTATATGCTCAGTTCCCGACATGTGCGCCAAGTTCTTGAGAGTATAAAGTCGTAGTTATTTATGAAAAACGAGCTCTGAACTCCATCATTGAGTTTTGCACAAGTGCCGTCGTTTGGCAATTAAAATTATTATTATTATGATTATGATTATGATTATTATTATAAGTTAGTTGGCAGAATTTCAAGTGGACGGAGCGCCACATTAGAAAAGTTTACAAACTTTTTGAGTTATTAGAGCGGCACTTCTAATTAAGTTTCTTTTATGAGGTGCTGCCTTTAAATCGTCTTAAATGTTTTAAACAACTTCCAATTGAATCGATAAGTTTTTTGCGGGGAGTTTTATAATTTAAAATAATTTTGTTCTTTAAGTTGAGCATTTTAAACAAAAGTTTGCTTGTTTTCAACACAAATGAAACCAAGAAGTTGTCTGTAAAAATAAGAAATCAATAGACATTTTTTTAGACACTTGCCAGCTATTGATTGATCTATATATATCCCAAATAATATATGTAGTCAGAGCCACAATTGTTGTCTTTCTCTGCCTCCTGCGAATCAAGAGTAATCTCATAAGTAACAGCATTTTAATACAAAGTATCTTTGGTTTCTTATACGCATAATCAACACGAGACGTGTAGCAAAATGTTGACAAATCACCACAGCACCAAAAAATCCCCACACAAGACCACGCACCCGCCCACTTTCCACTGCCCAACGCCCACCGTCCCCTTTGGTATTACCAACAGTGGCAAGTACAAATAAAATCCATTAAAAGTAGAACCTCATGTAAGCCGACTTCGAGTAGTTTCGTATTGTTTCGTTTTTAGTTTTTCTCTTTACTGTTTTCTTCATTTTTATTTTTATTTCGTCCGGTTTCTTGTTATTGTTCATATTAGAATGACGCACCTTATTGACACTAAGAGAGGGGGAGTATAAGACACAGAGAGGCGGAGAGCGAGTATAGAGTGAGTGAGAGCGGAGGGGTGGTGTGCAGGGTGTCAGCCACAGCAGCAGGCACTTTACTCGCTCTGTGCTGCCAATGGCCAATAATAATGAACTGTTTTCTACGATCTTGTCGAAATATGTTGTTTATTGATACACTTACGTGGGGTATTTTGGTGATACTAAGGCAAGAAATTGATAAAATGTGTTTATTTGGCAAAAAGCTGTTCATTTTTCGACTATTTCTTTAATTAATTAATTTATTTAAATGATATCCATTAGTTCTTTAAACAGTCCTTTAGAAAATAGCAGGAAAGATATATTATCAACAAAATTAATTATTTTTTCTGAATGTTTCTCTAGCTTAGACTTTGTTTGAGTCTTTCTTTTACCAAAATATTATATTAGTTGGTTAAATAAACAACCAAAGCACACAATCCTGTAGGGTGTAAGCTATCCATTCACTACAATCTCTTTATACTCCACGTGTTCCACAGCTTTTGTGTTGTGTCATTGTGTCTTGAGGTCAACAAAACAATTTCGTTGACTGTCTCTGCGGAGGTTTTACTACAAATAGGCGCGATTTTGAAGTATTTTGTTATTGCCATTAGTGCGATAGATGTCTAAGATTAAGATACCTAAAATTGGCATATATGGTGCACATAACATATATATAAATGCCAACTATGCAGGAATTGTTGAGCATTTAGTTTTGAGTGACAACGTTAATCTGGTTCAAGTTCCTTTGGCTGCCATTGGAATGTGCTGTGTGGGGGTGTTTTTCTGCTGTCATTTGAAAACAACATTATTACTACTATTATTATTATTTTTATTGCAAGTGTTATCAGCAGGTTTCGAGTTCATTGAATTCAACTGCGTCCCGCCCGTGACAGAGAAACCTTGGCAGGCAAAGTGGGTCAGCGTAATCAACACAATCAGTGCCTAGGCATGCTCCTACTAAATTCACACCCACCACTCGCCTCTCTACGCGGTACTGGCACCTCCCAGCCACACAACCTCTTCAGCTTCCTGGCTCCTGCCATCCATTTGCGGCGCCACCCACACTTGGAGCTTTTTGCTCGTCTCAGTGGTTCGTTGGCTCGTTCTAACTTTTGTCATGGTGTTTACTCTACTCTCCATGGTTGCCATGTAGCTGCGACAATGGTGATTGCAATAAATGAAATTAATGCGTATTTGAAAGAGCCAGACAGGCGAATCAATTGACAGAAATGGAGTGCCACATTTTCTACGACACCAAGCAAATCACAAACCGTGAAAAATTCAACAAAAATCAAATATAAAGAATACAAAAAAACCAAAACAATTCTACTGAATTTTTTTCTACATTATCTGTGTCTCTTTTTCTATTTGGTGTGAAACTTTCCGTACGCGTTTTAAAATCATTTCGACTTATGATCTAAGTAACCGAAACAGTTGACACAAATCGCGTTACAAGATTGAGTTAGTTTCGAGTGAAGTAACAAAGAGTAAACTAATTTGATATTATATTTTGAAGTAGGAGAAGAAGTAGAATATGGTTTCGTTATTGATTTTCATTTGAGTAAATTTCATTTGGAAAATATGTTTCTGCTTTTCATACGTAATTATCAGAATTGAGTTGATTTGCCAAGAATTTGATTAAGGCGGAAATTGAAAATGTCAAATATAATTAAAAAAGAAATATGAAAAGAAATGCTTTCAAGGTAAGACGAGCTATTCAAAGGAATTTTTTACAAGCAAATACCCTGTGTTCTCATTTCCTTTAGATTTGTATCCACTTGGGTCTCCATGAACACAGACTATTATAAACTTTAGATTGATTTTGGCTGTCTTCTTAACCAACTTTATTTAATTTCCCATTGTCACTAGATAAAACAATGTTAAATGCTAGTTTTTAATGATACGTCTTACAAATTATGAGGAGACTTTAGCTTCACTAATTATTCTTAATAAAAAAGTAAGCGCAACTTTGTAACACGATTTAAACGGAATAATTTATTAATTTATATGCCACGCTGAGCATAGACTTTTTGGGGGAACTACAGGAGGCGATGAATTACTAAATACATAATCAAATGCATTTGGGATCATTAAGTTAATTTCATAAATTTATAATTACATATCCATAATAATATATATACGTTTTTAAGTGCTCTGTCTCAAAACATTGCATGTGCTTTGGTTATTTTTTAGAAACCTAACCAACCGTAGAAGTCAGCCAAAAACGTATGAAGGCCAAAGACAACTCCGACCGCCCCCCTTTTCACCCCTGCTCCCTTCTCCCCCTACTCCCTGTTGAGGTGTGTGCAAAGGGTGTGGCCGCCTGCAATTATACAAAAACCACAAAAAAAGAAGCAAAGAAATTGGTATTAAAAAACCAAAAAAAAACTACGAAAAGTGCATTAAAAAAATGCATTAAATATATGTTGAGCGAAAAGGAGAAAAATTAAAAACATAAATAAGAAAGAAAGAAAAAAACGTCAGCTTGCAAATTGACACGAGATATGAGCACGGACATGGATATGGACATGGCAAAAAGTGTAGTAACTTGGCTTGGTTTTAACACTTCTTGGCTTGAATTGGCGTTCTTGTTGTTATCTTTATTTTTTTTTTGTTTTTGTTTTTTTGGCAGACACTGTGAGAGCACACCCTTCACGTTGACGGGGGAGTAGAGGGGATCAAATGCTGGCGCAAGCTCGTTAAAAAGAATTTGGTTCACTTGTTGTTGTTGGCTAAAAGAAAAAAACCAAAAAAACGAATAATAAAAAATAAACGAAAAAATCAGCTCGTTGTTGTGCTTGAGACACTCACTGTCCATGTCCACAGGCTGTACGACAAAACTGGTTTTCGGACTGCATTCTTTGGGGCTACGTTTATAGCCAACTAAAGGCTACCAGGCAACTCGGCAAACTCGGCTCAAAGCAGGCTCTTCTCGCCAAGTTGTTTGGCTGAAAACAAAATTGAATCATATGCGGCAAAAGGCAGCCTCTAAAACACCAAAAAAAGCACATAAAATGAAAACAAACTTAACCAAAAGAAAGAAAAGGAGCAAAGAAACTACGTTGTTTCTATTAATTTCAGAGCAATGCAGTGTATCGATATATCGGAGCTAAACTGCTACAGTTTCTGGCTAGGTTTTGGTATTTGTCTCTCCTTATTTTTTTTTGTGGCTAAATTTAGTTTTGAGAATTTCGTGCACGTTTCGCGCTTTGCATGATTAATTGTTTATGCAAATTGATGGTTGCTTTATAAGGCACATAAATAAGGTGTGAGTGAGAGAAAAAGCAAGATGGACAGGGAGAGGGAGAGTTAGTGCAGAAGATACACTCGTTAAGGCAACTTAATATTGGCATTTAATCACTTTGGTTGAACATTTATTGCCTGAATTCCAATCGAAATTAGTATTAGATTGATATTGTTATTGGCATGCCAAACAAGTCATATCATAATCCCCCATTATAACACATGCACTGTTTATGCTTATTTAATTAATCCACAATTAGCTCTCAGTTGATGCTCATTTGCATAAATTGCGATATGAATTTAAGTGTAATTCGATTCGTTATTATTCCAATTGAATTCCATTTAAATAACGTGATTAACTTTGTTGCAAATTAGTTGGTAACCTTAAAACACAAAACACCAAAAGCAACAACAACAATTGGAATAACATTCTCCCACACCATATAAGATAATCGACCTAAGATAACCAATAACAGACACAGAGTCAGAGGCAAAGTTTTAATTAACTTTACAGCTTCGTTTTATTTTCTTTTCAGTTTCAGTTTTTTCGCTAGTTGCTTTTATGTGTTTTGTTGACACAGTGATTCTAATGCTATCACAAATTAAACTTTGAACTGTAAAAAATGAGCTTAAATGTTGTATGTAAACTTTGGCGTTTAATGATCTAAAAGACCTTTCAATTATGTAGTTTAATGAAAGAGTTTAACTCTGGGCTATAAAGTCGTGTCTTTTAAGCACCTGAACGCTCTAAAATCACGCTGAGAATTAAACTATTTTGTTATAGCTTTGACAATATGTGCGTAATTAAGTTAATGAAAAATAGTTGGTGTTTAGGTAGGCTTTGAGTTAGCAACTTAAAAATCTTGTAACTAGAAGCTGACATAACTATTTCTAATTAAAACAGTTAAATATAAAACAACTGCTCTTTTACGCTAAAAATTCACTTTAAAGCTTTCCCACTTAATTATCTTAATAATTAATAATCCTAAATACATCAACGCTTCAACTTTATTTTAAAGACGTATACGTAATTTATTTGTTGTACAAGATAAAATCTATTTAAGTCGGTTTAAGCCTTCTAGAAGCCTCAACTGAACATAATAGCACCACAATTAAGATATTCCTGCGTTGTACATGCTTTTCCTTGACGTTGTACCACTGTGACAACCCACTGACATTTAAACTTGATGCGAACGCACGAATTAGCATAATTAAACGATAGTTAGAAGTCGAGGCAAGTGCACGACTTGTTTGAGTGAAGCACATAGAGCACAGATTGCGTGCACTTCATGACTCTCGAACTGGAAATGGCTGACAGGTAATTGTAATAAATAAAGCGACTAATTAGTTTTGAAGTTTTCAATATTTATGCGCATTAGGCAAATTTTAAGCTTCAGCAAACGTCAAATCATTAGTGCCGAACATGTTGCGGCAGTTTCATATTTTTGCCCCTCTACCACCACCCTCACCGCTTTGAAAAACAAATTGGAAATGGAGAAAGAAAAATGAAAATCGGAAAACGGAAAATACAAGCAGAAGGCTGCTATGTAGTCATAATCGAATCGGGTTGTTTTGGCAGTTCGTAAAAACAGTGCAAAATGTAAAAGTAAAATTGATGAATTGGCTGACAGGAATCGTGCTGCTGCAGAGGGCCGAGCACGTACCAAGCGGCGTATACGTATTTTCTAATTAAACGCTAGCTAACGCTGCCTACTACACCGTAACCCCCTGTCTCCGCATCTCTGGGGCCAGCTTGCTGAAAAATCAACTGCACGTGCCATTGTAATATGGGGTTGACAAGCACCTCCTGCTTTTGCTGCTACTCCAGCCTCCACCTACTCCCAGTGCCTCCCTCTCCTGATGCTTGTCGGTTCGTCAATGGCCACAGCCGCCACCTGGCATCACAACATGCTGTCGCCTGTTTAGACCTGATATCAAAATAGCTGCCATGCGGCCATGTTGTGCGGTGTGTGCGCCCCTCGAGAGCCCCATCTCCTCCCTCCTACTTCCTCCTGCCTTTTGTCGCCTTCGCTCTCAATGCTCTGCCATGGAATCTCTCCAGTGTATTTGCTGTCATTTGTAGGTATTTCTGTTGTTGCTTTGGTAACTAATTGTCATATTGCCCCCGGAGAGTGCTGAAAGCGACACAAACACACACACACAGAGTAAAACACATACACATACCCATTCCAGAGTTGAACATTGTCTCCTTCCATTTTGGTAGAACCTCCAGTTTCAGTGGCAGTCGCACTTTGTGTGTACATAATTCAATTTTACTTTGTTTGCACATTGAACTGTTGTCTGCTCTTCGTTTCCCACATTTCCTTCATTTATTTCTGTTTTATTGTTAAACGGAAATACCACCAATAATTGAAACTGGCGAGCAATGAAAAAAAAAGCCACAGTATTTGCCACATATTCGTTACAATTCGATTTGTTCTTTGCAATAATTAATGGCCTTTTGGAGCTGGCGATGCCAGTGATTTATGCAAGCAGTTTAATACGTAAGTGAACTGTACCACCCCCCGTATACGTAACGTGTTTGAATGTGTCTGTGTCTGCATGTAGAAACAAATTGTTAGCCATTATGCAAGATTCGTTGCTTTTTGAGGTTACATTTATGGCCATTGAATTTGTATTTAATTAATTTCTGTCTGCTCTGTTCTCTTCTGTCGACTTGTTGATCCCTTAAACTACAAGTGATGACAAAAAGGTAATTTCTCTTCAAAAACTACATTTACCTACATCCACCTGTCAGCAGAGACACCACAATCTTGTTTAAGGATAGTAGTGTGCCTTGTCTAACAAGATTTTTATATAACATTTACCAGATCATTTTCAGCACACTTAATTTAATTGTCATAGTAACTAGATAGATTGAGGCTGCTCTCACGCATTTAATATGTGTCCTGGCAACAGAAATATATAAATCGCACGGCCATTTGTCTCAAGTAGTCCATGCGACTCCATTGGACATGCTGAGTGGGTGGGCTGCAGATATATACATATATATACATCTTTGGAGCCATTTGAAGGTCATCAACGTAAAATATTTGCACCACTTGTCATCAAATATTGTACGCGAATCTAAAGAAAACAAATAGAACTTGCTTTGATTATGGTTGATAGACTTTTAAATACTCTGTAGCAAGCCAAGTTATAGTACCACCACGATTTACATTCATTAAGTTTGTAGTATATTAAATAAGTTTTGTTTTTGAAAACTTCGCTTCTCATTTATCTTAATTTTCTTCACATTTAAAGGGTATTATGTAAGAAAGACATTCAATCTTCAACCAACTCCATATTTAAAACTTTACATACATTTCAATATCTTTCCAAAACTTGTCTGCAAGCTATTAATTATGGCATTTATTTTCTGGAAATTTTGATAAACGTCAACAGCTTAAAAGTTCTTTTGTGCCCGGCTCGAAATGGGCTTTTAATTATCGGCTATTATGTAGACACAAGCACACGAAAACTGCCTAAGGCAATAATATGTTTACATTTTCGAGAAAATACGTGTAAAAGAGCAGAGCCAAAAAAATGATCAATAATTTCAAAATGATTATGCTGAAAAAATTGTATACAAAAAAAGAGCAACAGAGTGGAGTGGAAAGCAGAAATCTCTTGGTAGGGTATCTGTAATTAATCAATCTCAAGATACGCAACGACAGGTTCTTAAATATGTTTGTCATAAATCAGGTATGAAGCCAGTTTGGCCCGATAGACACATGTTATGTAAGTACCCACATAGGTATAGGCACAATTCTAATTGATGCCGGTTTAATGAAGCGTTTGATTTGGCATTTGTTAATTAAATTTATGCCACGTAACAAATCGAAGCATACGGAGCCAGAGTAAGCCACCGAACTGTTACATATGTGTAACAAATGTGCTCAACTCTCAAAGTCAATGATTTATTGTTGTTTGTCGAACGCCGAACTTTTCTAAAGTAATTTGCGACAAATCATAAAGGTATTTTTTCGCCTTTGTTTTTTTTTCTCTAAGGCTTGTGTGTGTGCCATGCCGCATGTGGCGTTAAATTTATGCGCACACATGCGACTCAGGTGATGGCGTTCTCAAATCCTGTCACAATTTACTTAGCTTTGCGTATTTTTTATAATACACTTACTGGAGTACTCTAATTTGGTCATAGAGTTTGCTTGTGCTATGACCGATCATTTAAGAGTTTTGTAAACCTTTTCCATTAAAAACTAATTCATTGATATACCAGTTTGTTTGCATATCAGTCCTAGTCAAGTAAATGTTCAATCATTACTTCATATTTAATACAAACCACTTACTTAATCCTTTAGTAAACACAGTACTTGGCGAGTGTATTAAATCTTCGAAGTGTCTCTATTAACTCAACTTTTTTCCAACTGACAGCTGCGGCATTAACTCAAAAAGTTTCTCTTGGCCAATGGCTGGAACTGTAGCAGCGAAATGGTATTTTTTTTTAACTTCCTTCGACACTCTCTATAAACATAATTAACACTTTGATATAATTTTGCAGTAGTTGTTGTAAAAGTTTTAAGCTGTGCAGCATCACAGGCATTAAAATAATTATGTTAAAAAAAAAGAGAAAAAAACATAAATTATCGTGTCGTATCCTGTGCGTTTTAGCATTGAGCATTCGTAGGGTCTCTTCCTGGTTGATTTTAATTTGTTATGAACTGAACGTAAGAGCAAAAAGCAACACGTCCTGTGCCAGTATATCATCGTCATCATTAGCGCTTCCTACCAACAGCAACAACAACCGCAACAACAACTACAATTGCAACTACAGCTACAGCTGGGCTGTTGTAGCTGCCACTTTGCATAAGCTTGAGCTGGAAATGTGGGACATGAAATGGTTTGGTCTGTTTGGGTTGGGTTGTGTGTTGTGCGTTGGGTTTGGGTTCGGGTTGGGTTCGGTCGGTTGCCGCTGCTTATGCTTCCTTATGGCAGTACTCAACGCCACTTCCCTTGGCTCATTCATCTCACAGACGGAGCAGACAGCTGGAGGGACAGAGAGGAGACACTGAGTGGCACAGACAGGACGCACATAATTCAAGTTGTGCTCATGGCACGGGTCTCAGCTCAGCTCAGTACAGATCCGCTTCGCTCTGCTCCGCTCCGCTCTACTCTGCTGAGCTCAGCTGAGCTCTCAATATAGCCAGTCGCAAGTCGAAGGGGAAAACGGCGGGCTCAGCTGTCGTTCCTCTCGTTGCTACAAAATTGTTAAGGGTCTATATTCCTTTCCTCTCCCTCCCTCTCTCTCTTGTCACTTTCTCCCTCTGTATATTCTCAAAGACCCTTTGAAATTTTCGTGAACTGCGTTAAGTGTTTACCAAAATTCGTAATTATACTTTTGCGTTTCCAGTTATTTGTCGTAGTTATGCCAGTCGTTATACTCCTTTTCACTTGGCGCAAATTGAAATTGATATGATAAAGTGCGAGCAAGCAGCCAAATGTCAGGCATTATTGCATTTCGGCAGTTGCATTTTAAGCAGCCGAAACTTAAAAAAAGATAAAGGGGTGTGTTTTCCATTTTATTGTCATTTGTGGTATGCTTCCCGAAGGGTTGGTGTGATGTGCACATACAACACGTCGTATGCGTAATGTCTTCTTCAAAAACAACCAGTTTGTCGTTTGTCTCCCTTCGTGTCTGTCTGTTGATCTTTCCGTCTTGAAGTTTGTCTGTGTGTGTTTGGTTTGCTGCTCTAAGTGTCTATCTGTTTGTGGCAAAGTGTTCATTTCGTAAGCTAAAAAAGTTTATAAATCATTTCAATTACATTTCGCTGAGCTGTGACAGGAAACAGAACTTGGGCCACAACTTTTAGCCAACGCCATGGACGAGTTTTGAAAAGTTTCTGGAACAAGGAACAAAAAAAAAAAATCCTGAAGAAACAAAAAAGTTTGGGCTCTTTTCCTTAGATGAGATATAAGCGTTGACAGCTGCTTTTGAGTTGATGCTAAAAGATTGTTGAATTAACTCTGCATTTCTTTCAAAAATTCTCACTCACTCGTAGGTGTTGGGATTTTGCGTCTTTTCTTTCTTATTAGCTGATGGGATCAGTGCTTTCAATGCCGTTTGATTGCTTCTAACGGAAGTTTGGTCTTTATCTGAGCGTTTGACCCGACTCAACACAGAGTGTAAGGAAGAGAGAGATGTTTATTGATGACACTGCCGAGCATCATGAAGGCAAACTTCACAATTCATTGTGTTATCTGTGAAGGGAAACTGCACCGACCATTATTTTATCTATCTACTTCAATGATGTCTTCGCTAATATGCCAAGCAACTCCTCTGGCAGTATCAGACATTACTTCCAGCTAGCTCTGTCCAGTTTGCGATGACTTCCCGCCCCTGCCACGATCCCATTTGGTTCCACCTACTGCACCCACATTTCCTGCCCCTGTTCCGAACCTTTGCCAGCCACGTTGCGTTCGTTCGTTCGTTCGTTCGTTCGTTCGTTTTATGTGCTCTCTATAATCAGATATGGCATTTTATTTTCTCAGAAAAGCAGAGGCAAAAATTAAATGCAGATAAATATCAAATAGAACGTTCATATTGTTTGGCAGGCAGGAGCAGCCCCCTCTATACAGTCACACAAGGATATATATGTATTTGTAAGTATATACTTATATATATACATATATGCGTATGTGTATTATATTATCTTATGATATATTTCGCAACATTTATCACAAGTTAATTTGATTTTAATGAAACGAATTCCGCACACACAAAAACTGGAAATGCCGAAAACAACTTCTAAGATTACAAAGGGTAGATAATGTTAATGAATGAAAAAAAAAAAAAGAAAAAGCAAATGAAAGGGGAAACAGACGGGAATTGAGGGTACGCCTTGAGGGGTTTTTGTCGTTTTTCTGTTATTTTTTCTGTCGTTCTACAACGTAAATTCGACAATATTAGGCCACATTTCCATTGGTCGCATCGTCCCCTGGCTGCAACTGCAATTAACAGCGCAATAACGAGCCAGCAAAAATTAAAAATAAAATACAAAATTTGTTTAGCTTTTAAAACGTTTTTTTTTTTTTTTCACATTTTACATTTTGGGTAATTTTTTGTTTTGGGCTTGCAGCTGCTGCTGTCGGGAAAACGTGACGAGCATTTTGGCGTTTTTATAGAATTTTTTGTGCAGCTCCTTTTTGTTTTTTTGACGTACTTTTTTTTAGCTAAAAAATTAACATAAGCGTCAGCGCCGCATATTTTAACTCGGTCAAATTGCCGGCGTCCGGTTCGCCGTCCTCCCTCAGTCCGCCCCCCCCCCCCCCCCTTGGTTCCGCCCTCTGTGTCGCTCCTTTGCGCGATCTCCTCGTTTTTATTGGGCCGTATTATGGTTAGCATAAACAAATTTGCAGCAACATTTGCCGGCCGGTTTCAGTTTTAGCTTTTTTTCTTGTTTTGGTAGCTTTTTTTGCTGCAATTTTGTTAATGAAAGTTCCCACCATTAGAAACAGGTTCTGTATGTGAAATCTCGCAAACTGATTACGCAAGAAATGCTCTGAATTGTGATTATGCAAATTTAATTGCCATCACCAGGCTTCACACAAATAAATTTAAATTTGTCAGAATTGATAATGCATAAAAAAAAGTTGTTAAATTAAATAATAACAAACAATAGAAGTAAACAAATTAATGCACATAATCTGTATAAATGCGACGAGTTCATTGCACTTTCTGCACTGAAATTTCAGTTTCGTTTTCCTTTTCCAAACGTTTTCCAGCCAAACGAAACGTGCCAAATTTTAAGGGTTGCTTCATTAAGCGTGGCCGAAGCAGAGCGCACTCCTTTGTCCTTCTCTGGGTCCATTCTCCCCGTGCTGCTCTGGGCCCAGGCCAGTTGGCCTTAACAAAAGGCAAATGCCGTTAAGCGACAAAAGGAAACGAAGACCGACAAACAAAATGATGTTATTGCGTTGCCAAAATGTCGAGCGACGAACTCCCCGAATGTTGGCAATAGAGCATTATTTTTTCGTTGTTTTTGTTCCAGTGCTTGTTGTTGTTGCTGTTGTCCCTGCATGCAAATGGCATTTGTTTTGGTGTTGGTCCTGCTTCTGATCCTTATCCTCATTCTCATCGTTGTCCTCGTCCTCGTCCTCGCCCTTTTGGCATGTGCGAGCTGCCACTCTTTGTTCTGTTTGAATTACGCACCAGAATATTCTCGGGCTAAAAGTGTTTTTTAAAAATACATAATTAATTTACTGAATTTTCTACTCTTCGCATTTGTTTGCCAGAATTTACAGCATTTTGTACTCCATTTGTTTGACATTGTCTTTGTGATGGCTAGAATTGTTTATTAGCTTAAGCTGTGTTGAACTCAATTGGCAATCCTTTAAGGACAAGCTCACAAGCTTAAGCTTATGCTACTAAAAAATTAATTATACCCTAGTCTATTTGACTATTTTGCTTACTTTATTTTGCCTTTTCTTTTATAGTTTGCTGTTTTCTGAGAAAATGTTCCCCTTTAGCAAATTAATTTATAAGTGCTTTGAAGTGAATTGTGCCGAAATATAAGTTAATTTACCATTTCAAGTCCAGATCATTGGAGCAGCAGAGTTTTAAAGAACTCGATTCTTTTGCCATTGTCTAGGAACTTTAAGTAGCTTGAAAAGTAAGTGATTGCTTTGTCAATTTCAATGGAAACTACATTAGAAGCTTCGATAAAGCCATAAAATTCGATAAAGCAATAAAAACCCTTGCCTCTTCAACCCACTTCACTAAGTTTTCGAGAGAACGGGGGCTGCGGGAAGGGGAAAACTTAATAAAGAGCTGCCAAAAAGCAGCGCATTCAGAAGACGCCTTGTTAACGTTGGGTGTGCGTGTGTGTGTGCTGTAAGCAAAAGCGAAGCTTCTGGAACTCCCACACACACACTAACACACACAATCTGTTTCTCTTTCTTTCTTGCAGTCTTTGTCTCTTTTACTCCTTAGCTTGTTTATTTGTTAAGCATTTTTGCTGCATGTGTCGGCTACAATTTGACGTCATGCTTCAAAGCAACGTAAATCACCAGGAGTGAAGCATAGCAAAAGGCAGAGCGAAAAAAAAATTAAGTATAAAAGAGGTAGACAAAGCAAGAGAGAGTAAAACAGAGAGAAAGAGAGGAAGACGGGTCGAGAAGCAGCCAAGTTTTATACGGCTGCTTAGGGTTAATGGAGTTGCAACAAAGACGGCAGCAAAGTTGCAGCCGCAGTTGCCTCATTGTTGTTGATGACGTCGCCGCAGCAGATATTCAATTGACAGACGACCACACACACCAGCACACACACACACACACTTTCACACACAAAGGCTTACACACGCTGCCTCAAATGAAACTTACTGAAAATCACGTTGTCGTAGGCCATGGTCGAATGTCATCCTCGTCACATCAACAACGTGTCATTCATTTTGCTTTTGTTTAAAGCTTGCAATTTGTGGCCCATTGTTGTTGTTCTTTTTGTTACAGTGTATTGTTGCTGTTGTTGTTCTTGTCGAAGCCACTTGCAGCAGTTTCTCATCAAGTAAGCGAACTTACATCACAAATTCGATTTGCAACGTAACGCAATATTTTCTTTAACTTTTTACCCAGAGAGAATAGACCCAGACCATCTATCTCCCTCTCTTTCTGTCTCCCCCGCTTGCGCTTTCCATCTATTGTTGTCGTCTGTAGTTTGTGCATTGTATACGGTTCAGTTGACGGCATTATAATAATGAAGTTTGATTGGATTACATTGCAGCGGACACAGAATGCAAAATGTTAACACTGTTGAACAACATCTTGGCAATGGCCAAATGCATTGAGGGAAAAACTTTCATAATTTCAAGCAGTTAGTAAAACTTCTCAGCCAGACAGACCCAAAGGGAGAGAGGGATGTTGAGGGAGTGAGAGGGTAAGGGAGAGCGAGATGCAGTGAGTTGACGCATCCCAGAGCTTGACGCCGGAACCAGTGGAAGTTGTCATGACCAAAAGTTTTTTGCTTCTATGAAACGCTTAAAATTTTATACATTGACTTCCTTTTTTCTTGAGAAATGTTTCCCCTTCGACTTGTGCAACTTGGCGGACAGACGGATGGACATTGCAACGCAGTGAAAGTCAATTTTGTAAAAAATCAGATGCCAGCAGAAGTAGTTGTAGTTTGCCAGTGTCAAGAGTTGAGCAAGATAAATGACCCTTGGAAACATTCACAACATCTACAACATGCCGAACGATTTCCCTCAAGTCCTTCTTCTCCAGCAGCTCGCAGTTCCTGTCATCCTGTTTTTGATACCACAATCAAAAATATTTATTTCCTTTTTGGCCAAATGTCGTTCACAAAACATGACAATCTGTTTATGAATTTTTATAATTGCAATTATTGGAACAAACTTATAAACGCAAAAATAAATTTAAATTAAATTTACAATAGCTTTCTTGTTAATTTATATTTGTAGCTTTTAAGAAGCATTTACTGCAAGTACAACGATTATTTTCATGTTAACAAAACGTCTGTTGTGTCATGTCTTTTTGAGAGTTAAACTTCGTTGCTGTTCGTGACAATCTAAAGAGCTTTCTGTTCTGTTCTTTTCATAGTTTTTTGTATCATTTAGTCATCATGTCACGCTGACTTGACTGATTCATGTTGATGTTGAATGTTGCTTTTGTTTGTTTGTGGTTGCTTGTTGGTATTCTTGTTGGTATTTGCATATTTATTTAACATCAGCAACATCCATAACCGCAGTCAGAATCAGAACAAAAGTCGTTACTCCTATTCCATTCCTTTTAGCTTTTCGACTTTAGCTTTTCATGTTATCAAACAATTTTTTGTTGTTTTTCTTTTGGTTTTGGTTTTTAGTAAGCTATTTTAGCCGTGCGGTTGAGTTTTGCGACTGCTTTTTAGCTGCTGTTGCACTTGTCGAACTTGAAGTGCAATTTTAATGCAAACAATTGAAGTTGAAGCGTGCAGAGCGCATACAAGTGGTAGCAGTAGAGTAAAGTAGAGTAGAGAAGTAGTAGAAGAATTCCAGGGAGGTGGAAGAGTAAAGAAGAAGAAGTGCTCTTAAACTCGATCTTAATACCCAGTCAAACATACAACTTGAAGTTTTGCTATACGCAGTTTTGTTCTCTCGAGTTCGAGTTCTCGATATGAGCCCAGTTTTAAGTGCGAATGTACTTTGAACCTGCTTGGCTTACGTTTTCTACCTTTATTGCTGACTTTATCGCTCTCATTTTCTCTCTTTCTCTCTCTCTCTCTCCCTCTCTTAGCTAACTTGGTCTATGTCTGATAGTCACTTTGTGGTTGTTGTGTTGATTGTTGCCGTTGTTGTTGATGCGGTTCGTGGTTGTCGGTTGCTGGTTGCTGGCGTCAGCGGCTGTCGTTGGCTTATTGAAATGCATTTGTTCAATATGTTGTTCAACATGTTTGTTGGCTGCATGTGTGTGCGAGAGTGTGTGTGTATAGCTAATGTTGTTGTTGCTATTGTTGTTTTACTGTTGTTAGCTTAAGTTGCCACTGAGTGACGTCGTCGGTGGCAGCGTCATCGTTGACTGTTGCAAATATTGACAATGCCAATGTGTTCTCGCATGCGTACGTGTAAGTGTGCATGTGTGTGTGTTTGTGAGTGTGTGCGTTTGTTGCGGGAGTAAGTTTTAGCACTATTAGCCATTGTTTGCATTGAAATGGAGCTGCCAGGCTGGCGTTATTCTGGCCTGCATTCCCATTCTGCACATATCACGTATACGCCGCACTGTCCACCGTCCTCAGGGCCTAAGTGCTTGTGCTTGTGAGTCCCTGTATGTGTGTGTTTGTGTGCAACTAAAGTGACATTAATGCGTTAAAAGTGGTTTGGTTTGCTTTTGGCTTTGGCTTTAGCTCATCCACATTTCTATTTGCATTTTGTATTATTTACGAGTTGAACGTAAATATTCTCAGGTAAAGGCACGTCAATTGAACGTCCGACAATTGCAATCACACAAACGAAAATCAATAAAGGAAAAAGTGGATATATGTATATGTGTTGTATACAAACGCATATTGTAGTAGACAAAAATAAAAAACAAGTACGACTGTATCTATGACAGATGGGCCAGGGATTTGGATTGTTTTATCGTTCCCGTTGGCTCATTCGTTTGTTGTGTCTGCGTTTCTTGTTTATTAAGTTAGGCAACAAACGCACAGCGGGCACAGCACAAAAAAAAATTGTTGGCAGTGCGAGAAAAGGATTCACAAGGATTCCGGATCATACGCACCAATACACAAGCATATGCGTGTGTGTGTATGTCGGTGTGTGTACGCACATGCAACACACATGCATACTTATATATATAGAATGTTATATATTACATAAGGAGCATTGTGTTATTTTCGCCCGCTGTTGCTGCGGGCTTCAAGCCAAATGCAATGCAAGCAGCTTTGCAACCCTACGCTTGCGAGTAACATAACCTAAAAGGGGGCAGCAACGGTAACAGGAAGACAGCCAGGCGGCATAGGGGTGGAGAAGGAAGGTGTGCCGAACGGGGAAGTTGGGTTTAGCAGCAACCGCAGCAGGAATAGCAACAGCAGCCGCAACGTAACAGACTTCAGACTTCAGTCGACGTGTTGAAGCTCAAATGTCGCATTGCAATAAACTTTAGATGGGTTTATGTGTGTGTGTGTGTGTGTGTGTGTGCGGCATTTCACAAGGGTAGCACACCAAGACAGAGAGAGAAACAGAATGAGACGGAGCGTGTCTCGGCCGAGGCAGGTAACATCATGAAAGCGCATCAAGCACAAATTTATTAGGATAGGTTTCGTTGAATGCTTGCATTTTGATGTGCTCATAAGTGTCGTCCCCTTGCCCACAGAGACCAACTGAGAGTGAGTTAAAAAGAGTGAGGGATAGAGAGTTTGGAAGAGTTAGACTGAGACAGTGCTAATGCACTCAATTTTGAATGTATGTGTAGGCCAATGAACCTTTCGCATTAACACTCACAAAATCGAAACGACCCCAATGAACCATTTCATTTCATTTCAAAAAAAAGAAAGAAAAACAAGAAGAAGAAGAAAAACAACACCAAACTCAACCTTTATTGCAGTTCCATTTGCAGTTCACAGTTCGCAGTTCAATTTGATTGTGCATAACCCTTTTCAAATCCAAAAAAAAATGCTCTAGAAATGTAACAGGAGCAAAAACTATGCTTTCCATTACGAACGGTAAATTCATCGTTCATCGGCATTTTCTACAGTGCAAACATACACTGTTAGAAAAGTTGCTCCAAAGTTGGTTTTAAAAAATAAAAATTTATAAGCTTTAATAAAAAACTTTCTATCATTTCCGTAAAAACATAAAAATTCTTGTATTTGAGCTCTTTGGAAAATGCACCAACTGAGTTTGTTTTAATAAGTTTTTTCTAAACTCTAAATGAAAGTAAAAACAATTTTAATTTCATTCAAAAACATGTAGAGCAAACTGTAGCACAAAAAGCGGTTTAAAATTAAAATTTTGTTGCCTGAAGGAACTTTTTAAAGTTAAACTAAAAGTCTTTCAGTGCACAATTTGTCCGTTGTTTGGATTAGAGTAAGACCCGTATTCATTTGACATTGCGAGATAGATGATATTTGACATGTTCTTAATTAAGATGCTGTCGAGATTTATTACCAATAGACATGGCAGAGAGTTATGGACACATATGTAGACACTAAATTAGTCACAATTGAGAGTGTTGTTATCATTGTAATTGCTTCTGCAAACTGAGTGTGTGTGAGCTTGTGTATGTGTGTGTGTGTGTTTAATTATCTCTTTTGCATAAGTTAAAACAGTCTTAAGCGGGCTTAAGGCACTTTAGCAAAGGGATAAGCTCTGGCAAAAGAAAGAAAAGAAGAAGCTTCTTATCAAAACCAAAATGTAAATGAAGTGAGCCCTAAGAAGTTAAGCAAATCTTCTCAACTCTGTTTCATGTTTTTTCTTTTCTTTTTTTTTTATTGTTGCCGCAAATCTGAAGTTTAGCAGCATTTTTCTTGACTCGCTTGACTTTCTAAGCAGCTTTGGATTTATGCAGATGACACGAAATTGACTTAGAGAGAAAAGAATATGCACGCATAAATTTGATAAGAGCCAAATGAGCTTGATTTAACTGTTAACTGTGTTTATGCTGAAGTTAATAATGTTGATGATGATGATGATCCTGCAATATGACTTTGCTGCTTATCACAACTCTGCACTCGACATACTCCATGATGTTTTAATAATGAAATGTCCCCCCCTCTTTTTACCTTACACTCTGACTCTTTGGCTCTTGCAGAACATTCCAAAAAAACACAAAATTCTTGCAAAATGTGTTCTGCAGCATTCTCATCCTTTGCCTTGCTTGCCCCCTGCTTGGGTTGTCCTGCTGCATAAGCAAAAAAAGGACGAGTCGCATATTTTAACATAATGCCTCAAATGATGTGCTTTCTCTACTTTCCTCTACTTGCCATTTGCTCCACTCCTTCGTGCTATGCAAAATTTAATGCCAACAAAATGAGCATAGCTCTAGAAATTGCTATGAAACCCTTTTTTATTTGTTGTTGTCCTTCGCACTACCACGCCCCGTCCTGCCCCCAGTGTCACTCGTTGTTGTACCTCTATCCCTGTCATTGTTGTTGGTGTTGGTTTTGTTGTTGTTGTCAGCACTGCAGTGTTTAGACCGAAGCTTTGGAAATTATTTTAAGCTTTTTTGGTATTTTTTGCGCTCTCTCTTCTTTTTTTTTCTGTGTTTAGCTCACATAGTCCATTTGCTTGCTCAATTTATGCAAATTAAATTGCAATACTTTATTTTCTTTTGTTGCTGCTGCCGTTGCTGATGCTGCCTCTTTTTTGCTTTAGCTTGTCACCAGCGGCAACAACAAGAACAACACAAGTTGTAGCAACCTACATACTCGTTGTTTATAAAATTATTAACGTAACTTTGATAAATTATGCTCATAAAAAATGCTTAAACGGCAATTTAAGTACGCCCAAAAGTTGCACGTAGTTTTTGTATTTTTATTGTTGTTGTTGTTGTTGCTGGTACTTTTGTCGATTTATTGGCCATAGACTCATTTGGCCAAAAACTCATTTAGCCAACGACACGAAACATGAAACATGAGCAGCGGCTACCAAAATACGCGCCACACAGCCAACTTTAAGCAGCAACTGCCACCTGGAACTGTAGGCGTGGGCGTGAGTGTGGGCGTGGGCAGTACCAACAGTGTTTATGTGTGTGCCAGTGTGAGTGTGCGTGTATTGGTGTGTGCAGTGCGTTAAATTAATAACTGCAACAGCGGATGATGCTGCTACTGGGAACTGGCTGCTGTCTCCGGTCCATGCCTCCCAAAATGATGCCGCCGAACGGTGAACGACTCCAGCTGCGTTTCACACATACAAATACACACACTCACACACATCGGGGGCACACACACGAAATCAGAGAGACATGTGTGGGTGTTGCTGCTTGGCACCTTGGCAGCTGAAAGACTGCAGAGACCGACTGCAATGCTGACGGAGAGTATTGCGGCTGTCTGGCGCTCGTAAGCAGTGCTGCCAATTCAGCTATTTTGCCGCCAGAATAATTTAGTGAATTAGAGGAATGGCTGAATTTGTTTACCACTTAAAATTTGTATTTTTAGGCAGCACATAAACGTATCTAAAACAATTTCATAACTTTTAAACCTATTTAAATATGAAGTTTGCATAAAAAGCGTTAGAAATTCGATTTCATTCTTAGACTGTCATTTTGCCAGCTAAATACAAATGTTGCTTTAGCTTTTTTACAGCTATCAAAGCTGCTGCTAGCAATGATTTCATCTTCGTCTCTGAATCTGGCGCTGGCTGTATATTTTGCCTCTGTCTCAGTCCCAGTCTCTTTGCTGATGACGAATGTGAATGACTTGCCTCGAGACATGCAGTCAACTTGACGCGCATTTGTCTGGCAATGCGTCTGCCCAAACCTACACACACACACACACACTCTTGGAGTTAAAACAAATACACATATAGTATGTATGTTATACATATCAAATCCCAGGTAGACAACTTGTATTTTATGTTGTTGTTGTTGTTGGTGTTGCTCTTGATACTGTGGTTGTTGTCTCTGTCAAGATGGCGTCATTTGCAATGCAGAAACAACGAATGCAGCAAATGCTGCCCCTGGTTGCAGTAAATCCTCATCCAAAAGGAGAAACCAGTGAAACAGTGCAAAAGGGAACTCACTAACAAGCTGTTGAGATTGCAATGACGTGGGCATAATTTGTTTTACTTTATCAACTTCTTTTCAATTTTATTTTGTAAATCAAACAACTTTTGACATGTGGTTTTGTAGCTTACCACAAATTTCAGCTCGCAAAATTTATAATTATTTTACTTTACTTTTTATAAAATTTTTCCGTAGAATTTCAACTACTCGTGCTCTCCATTAGCGTGTAGTTTGCAGAGCTGGCATCAACTTTTAAGTCTTGTAAAACTTTCACATCCTTTTTGCAGTCTTTTCATTATCCAAGCACAGATTTTATACAAACGAACATTTTCACTCTGCTGCACATTATTACAAAATTTTAGTTTTTTTTTTTAATTTTGCATTTTTCTACATTTTAATTTTATTTATTTTTTGTTCTTTGTGTGTGTGTGTTTTTTTGGCGCTTGGCTCATCCAGCGCGACGGGTCGCTTAATTCAATTAATTTTTATTTAGTTTTCGTTTAATATTTGCTCGCTTTGCACATTTTTAAGCAAATATCCCAGCCAACTAAATGAAATGTTATTTGCATAAAAATTCAGAGTTTTTTCTTTACATTTCTGCTATTTTTTTTTTTTTTTTTTTTGTTCTTTGTTCTCTTCATATTTTGTGGCCCTTTTGTTATTGCAGCGCACCCGCAATTCAGTTGATTACCAAGCGTTTCTATCTTAGTACTGTTTTTTTTTGCGATTCTGATTTATTTTTTATTTGCCAGGAATTTTAATTATATAAGCAAATGAGTAACATTCGAATTACAATAATTTGTAAATGATCAAATCAAATAATAATTGGTTTAATTTTACTGATAGACAGTTTTATTATTTTTAATACGTGTTTTAAATGCAAATACCATTTATTTATTTTGCAGTGATAGTTGTTTGTTATTTTATTGGATTAAATATGCAAAGGATATTTTTGTAATCAATCTTTATTGTTTTATTTATATTTATTTCCACATTCGACAGAGTATTAATTGTTCGTCATTACGGATATTCAGGTATTTTCCTTGTAAGTTTTTTCGGTGTGCACATTAACACGCAGTTCCCGTTGGTTTTCTTTCATTTTTCTATTTGCAAATTTTTTTACTTTTCGTGGGAAAAGACTAAGCGCATTTTACACACATTTCCATCTTGTAGTCGGGCTGTCGCAATGCCTTTTAGAATTTAGTTTTTTTTTTTGGGACGATGTGCGATGCGGAAACAAAAGAAGGCAAAGTTCTTAGTTTCCAGTCGCCTGCTTCGCCTTTCCATGAAAGTGCAGGGAGAAAGAGTGAGAGAGAGAAAGACTATAGAGCGTCAGAAATTACTTTATTTTAATAGGACTTCATTTAATCCGGCGCGCGCACATTATGAAACATTCTGTTGGGGAAGGCAATTTGGTTGTGGTACACGCTGCGTATACGCAATCTGTGCTTGTATGCTTTCTTGTTGTTGTTGTTTTTAAAATGTGAAAAGAACGACAGATGAAAGACCATCAGGAGTGCAAAAGGAAGCGGGGAAAAGGAAAACAAACAACAAATACGCTTGTATATATACAAACAACAAGGAGGCGTGGCATGGGGGGTGGTGGTAACGGTAGGCAGGGGACTAGAGGGACAGTGGGACGGAGGAGCCACAACAGCGTCTGCTTGTTTAATACAAAAGTTTCATTTCCGCTTTTCATTAGCTCAGCGGCGACACAAACAGGGCGAAAATGCGTAAATATCACATTTACACACACACACACACACACACCGTTACGCACACACACACATTGAGATACGTATACATTTAAGCCCATAATGAGATATATACAAAAGCCGAGGCAGCTCAGTGGCAAATCGGGCGAGTGTCAACCTCAAACCACGTGTTAATTTAACTCCTTTTTTTTAACCCGTGCTGCCAACTTTTAGCTGCTGCTGCTGCTGTTGTTGTTGCCACTGCTACTTATTGCCCATGGAGCTGTTGTTTTTATTGTTGTTGTTGCTGAACTAAAAAGCCTGAAAGGCGCTTACGTTGACTTTTATTTTGTAGGGCTGCGAGAGTTTGTGTTTTTCCTGTGCCCTTTTTCGTTTGTCACCAAAATGGGGCTGCCAACTAGCTGCTATATTAACTGACTTACTGGCACGCCCTCGCATGCCTTTATTGCCTAATGGGCGTTGCAGTGTGTATGCGTTTGTGTGTGTATGTTAACCCAACACGCACCGTAATGAAGTAGCCTCAACCAGACCAGCGTAATGGCAATGCCTGACTGAGTCTCATACTTAATAATCTGCGTACGAGTGTATGAGTGTGTGTGTGATACCCTGAGTGTGTGTGCCTGCATGAATATGTGAGTGTGTGTGTATGTGTGGTTGTGTTTGTTTGTCGGGGGCGTATGTGTGATGGGGTGATCCTAGCGAGGAAACCCAGCCAGAGATACTACAAGCAACGCAGTCATCGAGTCAACCGGAGGTTATTCAACTGCAGCCAGTTTGGTGGGCATAAAGGGCTGTGTGTGGGCGTGTACAAGAGGGGCATAGGGTGTAGGAATGTAGGGTTTATGGTATGTATGGGGGTTAGGGGATGTTCTGGCTGGCGTTTTCTGGTGCGTTTTTGCTCCCATTTGGCCCAAACGCTCGCATCCGTTTCACTGTGCACGCCATTTCCGCCTCGGAACAAGTTGCCAGCTCCGCTCCGTTCTATCGGTATCTATTGCCGCTTCTCTCCCCTAACTCCCCGTTCTTTCGAATTCTAGCATATGTACATTCACTGGGTATCTGGCCCCATCGTTAGTCAGTTTTATTGATTTTTGGTTTTATTTTTTTTAACATGCGCATTTAATAATACCGAGAATTGTGTTCATTCTACAACTCTGTGTGCATTCTTCAGTCGCCACTCTCCCACTACAAAATCTGTATAATTCATATTCCATATTCCATATTTTCGTTTCTGCATTCTCGCATTTCACTATTTCCATTTTCATTTCCCCATCACAAACTTTTCCCGCGCGTTCAATTATGTGTGTGCGCATTAAGCCTTTTGTGTCCGCTGTTGTTGTGGCTCGTCTTCTTTGCCTACTCCTTGTTGCGGGGGCTTTTGGCCTTTCATTATGCTGATGATATTATTATTGAATTATTTGTATTATTGCATTATTTACTTGTGGCTCCACGGCATGGACCTATAATAACATTATAACTGGCATCAACTTATACAAACACACACACACAAACACGCACGCACGCACACACACATACTTGCATAAATGTAATTTTGCAGCTTCTGTTGTTTCATATTATTTAACATTAATTTGTTTATACAACGCTTGGACTTGCTGTATGGTTATTCCAATTACGTACGGTTAATAACTATCGTTAAATGGCAAAAATACTAAAAGGTGTTTTCTGTCAACTCAACTCAACTTAATTCTCTCTCGTATATCGATAATCGCATTACTACTACTAAAAACAACAATAATAAAAACGAACAAAAGCACAAACTGCACAATATGTTGTCTGTCTGCCCGTCTCTCAGTCTGTCTGACTGTTCGTTGTGAGTGTGTTTGTTTGAGTTGCAATTTGCCAGCAGCTGTAGAATAAATTGCATATTACGCATACGCCGTATAGTACATTCCGCTGAACAAATTTCACATATGTTTGACGTTAGTTGTCGCACCCACACACAAACAAAGAACCAACACAGACAAACAAACATTTATTTGTCAGACAGTCTGGGTATGTTTGTCTAAATTTAAAGTACTCAGAAATTGGTATATACTATAGTATAATACGTAGTATGTTATCGTCATTCCAATTCCAAATCCTATTGTCATCGTCATCATCATTGTCTATAAATCCACGCACACGCATTGCGTTCATTGAACTTTACTTAATATTATATTACATTGTTTGTCTATGAAAATCTGTTTGAATATAACAACATTATTGTTTTGTAGTAAACAATAAAATACCTGGAATTGTTTACAAAAAATTTATTAAATGAATCGATTGACTTCTTTGTGTCTTTGTAATTAATATTTAAAAGGCTTAAATTTAACATTCAACTAAACAAATTTGAGAAAATTTATTAAATTGACTCGAACTCTTTTAACTCAACAAACCACAATAAATGCTGTCCATCAAAATTCTCTGGTTTCTCGGTGTTTCTCATAAGACTGGCCACAGAAACCAACAGACATTTATTCACATACACACACTGACTCACTCGTATTACATAATAAAATTAAAATTTGATAAATGAATGCGTTTAACAGCATTTAAACTTTGACCAAAAGCGTTCATTGCTTGCCTTTTGGGCAGAACCAGAGAAAAGGAGAGATAAAGGGAGAGGCAGAGAGAGAGACAGCGAGATGATTGTTGTTTTATTGGTTTGTATACACTCATATTTTTATACCCTGTAAACAATTAAATTTTAAAATGGAATGGTATGTTAACTTGGGACAAAAGTGTGTTAAAATATGAATGCCAATGAAAGGAATTAGGCGAATAATTAACGTAATTAACTGATCAATTAAAGGAAGTATTTTGAATAACGGAACATTAAAGGAATGTGTTTTGTAAGCCAAGCTAACTATAGCTGCTTAAAAGCCTTCTTCAACTATTTGCAAGATATCTACAAGTTCAGCATTGAACTACAACGACATTCCAGCAATCTCACTTAATTTTTCCTGATTTTTATTTTATTTTTAAGTACTTATGTTCTTTTATACACACAAACACATTTGTTGTGATTGTTGTTGTTGGCAAAGCGTGTGGCAAGTGGTTTTCAACGGCTCACAAAATTTCATTTCGTGGAAAATAAAATTTTATTGCCATTTTGCAATTGTAATGGATGGAAAAGAAAAGGAGGAAGGAAATGAAGAATGAGGTGGATATGGAGAGGGGTATTGGTCCGAATACTATGGCTAAGAACCAGTCAGTGGCTGTTGACTGGTTTCATTAGCCAACAGTCTACGTGGTGTAATTTTAAGTGTTACTTTTAATTTGTTTGCTTGCATAGAAGCTCAGTTTCAATTCCTCAGTCCACCGATTTCTGGCTACTTTCTATATATATCTATATGTATATAGATCTGTATGTGTGTGTAAGCTTTTATTGCTTATTAAGCGTTTTTAGTTCAATTAAATCGTATAATCGATTAAATCCCATCGATAGAGACGACAACGACAGCAGCTCACGTGCCACGACTAAGTCCTCCAGTCTCCGTTCAGTCAGACGTGCGACGCAATGTCTGGGTCGACTAATAGCCACCAGCTAACAACCAAGTGCAAATTGTCTGATGGTCTACTCTATTCTCCTCTGATCTGAACATCTTCCCTCCCCACAGCCAGTTGATATACTGCCACACCCTCCTTTGGCTCACGCCCTCGCACGTTGATTACTGCTGATTGCCCCGACAGCAAACAACGCGCCAAATAGCAGGAATCAGACCTCCCGCCGACGCGTCCACAACAGCTTTACTCTCTGTCCTCTGGCCTCTGCTTGCTACCCTCTTTATCTTTGGTCCCTCTTTTAACCTCAGTGCACTGTAAGCCATTAATTGATTTGTTACAATGAAATTTCCACACTCAAGTCTGATGGAAATTTTGTTAATGCCAGCTTGAAGTCGATTGTGTGTTTTTGACCACGATTCGTGATTTCAAAATAAACAATCTATAAATCTTTTAGCTCTGACTTAAATGGTATTCATTTTTAGGCCACATTGGTCACATGCCAAGTGCAAAAGAGATGGCTGGTTGGGAACATGAACTGCTATAAAATAATCATAAATTTGTTGGCGTTTTTTATGCTTTCTTCGTTTTTATTATTTTGCCACAATTAAATTGTACAAATTTGGCAAATGCACAAAAAATATTTGCACATTTCATTTGACAGTTTTATGAGTTGGTCGTTTTGGCTTTAGCTTTGGTCATACCCATTTTATAAAAGCCAAATTTAGAGTTATTCTTATGGCATTTAAGTGCACTGACAAAAATAAAGCTGCTTATATGATTTATAATTTTATTTTAACACATATCTAAAGGAGTTTTGGTGTTGATATGGACAGTAAAATCTCTCAAATTTATTTATATCATTTAAATATTAGCGGAATTTCCGCTTTGCCTTGTGTATAAATGATTTTTTTCAGTGTAAACACTAACTTTGCCATACTTGGAATTGCAAACATGATTTATTAACTTGAATGTTCAACTGAGTGCCTAACTTTGGCTCCAAATTGTAGCACTAAACCTAACAGAACTGTGTCAGTGTCTGTTGATGATTTCTTGCAGTGTATTTGCGTGTGCACGCTTTATCGTTTATTCCACATTACTCAAGTCATAATTAAGATCTTGGCGGGCAGCAGTATAGCTCATAAATTGTGGAAGTGGCTCATTGACAACTTCATTTCCGTGCATGGTGTGCTGCAGCAGCAATAACAGAACAACAACAACCTGATTCTGCCTCTGTGGCATGTGATCCACTTAAGATCTTGAAACTCAAAAGTTGGCGTCATCATCATCAGCTCAGCTGCAACTCGAAGTGCACGCAACGTGCCGCTAAATGACATAATGAACTGCATTATTTATGCGACGCATACACAACCCTATGCCAAAAACCAACAACAACAACTACAGCTGCTTGCCATCTCTGCTGACAATAAAGGCGACAATTTTGTGCGTGTGCCTGATAATGAAACTGCTGACATTTTGCCATATGATGTCATGACAGAACAACAACACCACAACACGACATGCCCTCTTATTTTTTTCTCAGTGTATTGTGCACAATATGATGGTGGTCCGTGGCTTGTCCGTGGTCAGTTCCCTTTTCTGCAACATCCTGCAGCTTTGTTCAAGAAGCCAAAAAGTGTACAATGAGTTTAACTCTTGAGATCCAAGTGAATTCATCATATTGTAGTGTTTACTGTACATGCTTGCATTGAATTGGATTGCAAGTGATATCGGTGACAGTCAGTCGAGTTGAATGAACTTGAAATGCATCAATCAGGCTAAGGTTTCAATGCGGAAATTGTGTTTAACTTGAGGATAAATATTTGTACAGCTACTTAAAATTGAAATTTAAGATGGTAAACAAGTTAAGATTGTGTAAATAAAGTGAAATATATCGAATAGCTAATGGGGTAGTTTCTAGAATAAAGCTAGACTTTGTGTCTTTATATTTGCAGTGTAAACTGTAGGGAGGACTATTTAGTTTTATAACAAATGGGGCTGAAATTTGTATCTGTCTGTCAACCCTTTCACTAACTGTTGTAGAACTGATTTTTAACAAAATGAAGTTAGTTTATGATTATTAATTTAGCTAAGCTTAAAGAGAGTTAATCTTGTCTGCTTGGTTTGCACACAAAAATTGTTCTTTAAATTTGAATTTTACTCTAATTCTTTCTTTCAGCTTGATCTATCTCTCTAACTATATTTCTCATATGACAGACCGTCTCATTTATCCTTAATGACTTTATTACCATTCTGTCAATCATTTTACTCCCGTCTTTCTCTCTCCGTCTCTATGTATCTAATGTATCTTGCAGATACATTTGTTTCTACTAGCTCTACATTCAAGCAACATTCATTTCATAGTTGATTTATTTTGATTTCAAGCTACCAAACACTGTCAACTAATTAGCAACTTTAAACATTCAACAAATACAGTCGAGTTGGCTTTGGCTGTGGCTTACGCGTGTGTATGTATGTGTGTGGTTTTAACTTGTTTATTGGCAATTTGCAGACTTTATGCATTTCGGTATCTAGCTATTTGGCTATAGGATATTTACCGTATCCAGCTATTTACCGCTTTTTGATTACGCCGCATTTGTTTGTTTCCTGTGGCCTTAATTTGCACATTGCACTCGCAAACGTTTAAAATGATAGGCGCTGTAAAAAAAATAAACACACACGCACAGTTGTAGATACAGATACATATATGTATCTTTTTTTTTCATATACATATGTACGCAGGTGGCGTTTCACGTTTCACGCGCTTTTAATTGAGTGCTTCCGCTGCAATTAACAAGTACAACGCGTCCAATGACGCCACTTGACTGGGCCCTGACTGACTGGCCAAGTATCTGGCTCGTTGGCTGACTCTCTGGCTGGCTGTATGGCTAAATGGTTGGTTAGCTGGTTTGTTGCTTGGTCAACTGCTTCGTATGATTCTCCCCTTCTGTTCTAGATTACAGCATACTTACGCACTAATGCCTCTTTAAGTTAATGCAAAACCATTAAACGTGTTGACTGCCACACTTTGTGGCCTCAACAGGGGTCAGACTATCTGTCTCTTCGTCTCTCCCTCTACCTAGATATCGCCCACTCTTTTTCTGCACAAATTAATTATCAATTTCCCACCTGATTGCTGTCCTTGACGTACGAAAAAGGATAATAACAAAATTTTGCAATTCCTGTTGCCATCTAAAATTTGGCACTTCGATAGAATGAACGAGCGAACGACTCGAACGAACGAACGCACTTTGCCAGCTCATTTCCTTCTATTTCCCTGCCATTTTCTCAACAAATTTTCCCCCCAGTCTACCAGACAGGCAGTCAGGCAGTCAGCTAGTCTGCCAGCTTGCAGTTTAGTTTGCAATTTTCCAGCTCAACGATAAATGCAAATAGATTTCACCTGCAGACGTTGTTTGTCCAACATTTTCGAGAATCTTTTAATAAATTATGCGCATGGCATTTTCGTAGCAACGTATTTCCACGTTCCATCGTTGTTCTTGTTGTTTTTGTTGTTGTTGTTGCAATTGCTGTAACTGTTTGGCTTTGGCATGTTGAGTATCGAGAATCATGCATGAGTTTGACATGGATAACATGGCAGTAACTTCGACAGGATTCGCTTACAGCAGCCAGAAATCGTTGTGCACCGTGTGATTACAAGCATGCCATAAAGGCTTCTTGGGTGCATGAGGGAGGGGCAGAGGATGGAGCAGGAGCTAGGAACGTCAAACTGGTTGAAATTGTTGTACATTTTATGTTTATTTACCTTTGTACAGTTAAGCGATAAGGCAGCAGCAAAACTTTTACACTAACAAAAAAAAAAAGGTTTAGCTTTAAAGTCCTTCAATTTAAAGTTCTAAAAATATATACGCCACTTTAAATGAGATTATTATTATTGATAAAGGAGCAGTAGCTGTTACACAGCGAGAAATAAACTTGACAGCGGTTCAGCAATTGATTTGTTGTCAGCTTAACAATGTTGACCTATATCAAAGGATTCTACACTGTCAGTTGGTTAATGCCAAATTATAGCAGACATCAATCAACTGAAATTGGCCACTAGTATTTGTTGCAGTGTATAAACAACAGTGGCTACTCAGCAGCACGGCCATCTAAACAGGGATGGAGCAGCTACAGTAGGTGTGTGAGAAGTAAATGTAGGAGGAGTAGCAACATTTAGTTCTGTCTCTACCACCCTTCCTCTCCCATCTCTCTCTCTCTCTCGTTCTCTCTGTTATGTCCACATCAACTCCATTCAATTAGCAACTCATAATAACAATAATTTTTCTTGCAATTCGCATTCAGCAAAACATTTTGCGGCACGTTCGTTGACGTTGACGACGTTGTCGATGTTCGTGACGTTGCCTCGTCTGCCACAGCCACTGCCACAAACTATAGTCACAGTCACAGTCCCGGTCGCAGTCTCAGTTCCAGTCACTGCTGCAGGCGCAGCAGTTGAATGAAGGTGGTGTGGAGGGAGTAAACAGGCGTATCCCAAAAAAAAAATAGAAAAAAACTGCCTCCCCCGCCTCCTCATGCCATTCTAGCCATTGACTGCAACAATGTTGCCTGTTAAATGATGCATAATAATCGGGAGCGAGAGCGCGCTCGCTGAGCTTTGGCTGTGGCAGAAGCAGAAGCAGTGCTTGTGGCAGTGGCAGCAGCAGAGGCTGTGAATGTGGATGTGGTAACGTGTGTGTGGATGTGGGGATGTGGGACAACATTCCTATGGGGCCAACAGCAATGCCAGGCGATGGTTAAGAAATCATAGCCATAGTCCCCCATGGCTAAAAAAAAAGAACAAACGTCAGCGCACAGTGGATTGGAAATGATTTGTTATAAGTTTTTAAGACCGTAAAACGCTGGAAACTTTAACAATTTTGAGCGCTTCTTAAGACCATAAAGTGTACTGGTACTTTTAGTCTCAAGTTTGAAAACCAAGCATAGACTTAAGTTCTTTTTTTTTCAGCTAAAAAGCTTAGAGAAGAAAAAAAGAAAAAAAAAAACAAATATGCTATGAAATATGGCATATAACCACTTTAATAGAGACTCCCCATATTTCTGGCATTCTTAATTAAACAAGTTAAAGTTACGTATTAAGAAGGAGTTATAGTTAATGTTAAAATAAGTTTTTAATAAGACCTTGTCCTACTGTGCAGGGTGGCAGTTCATGTGATTGTGCTGATGCCATTTGCTGTCGTACGCTGACCAAGCTGAGTCCCTACTCAGCACTCAGTACATTGTGACCCTCATCTACGCCCACGCACACACCTTAGACCAACTCACACACACACACACTGAAATCACCAGAGTAACGCCCACAATTTGCAGAAAATTGTGCTGACTGCAGCTGGACAACTCTTTGGCTGACTGTTGGTCACTTTTGCTGCGTAGCTGATGAAAATTCGCTTGGCTTCCGTTGTTGGCCAAGAGTTGCTGCCCGAATTGCCAAAGTTGGTCATCGTGGCCATAAGCCACCGTCAACCTTTCGTCGTCTGCATGTGTGAGTGAGTGTATGTTTGAGTGTTCACGTGTGTGTGTCTTTCAATATTTACTCAGCTTGAAATGTTTCATTTTTATAATTTCTTTTCGCTTCTGCTGTTTTTTTGTTGTTTTCTTGCTGCTCCTTTTGTGTTTTTTTTTACCAAGGGGTTGGCTGGGTCAATTGTTTTTGTTGCTGTTGTTGTTTGGTTCGTTGGCTATTGGCAACATTGTTATTTTCTGCTATTTGGCCATTGACTATTGACCAACGTGCATCGTGCTGGCCAAAAACCCGTGGACAGTACTCAGCACGTTTCTTTTTTTTATATTTTTCCGTGTCCAGCGGTTTATTTATTTATTTCGGTTTAATGCATGTTGCCTTTGCTTCCCTACTCAGTCGTATTTCGGGGAAGTTGTATTGAGTCATTTGTAAATGGTTTACGTTTAACCCATTTTAAAATGCAAACGACACGGAGCAGTTCGGTAAACGCATTTTCCACATTCCACAGTCCGCAACTCACCAATGCCCATTTAGCATACAATGTGCCCCAAAACAAAAACCAAAAAGAGCGCAAACAGGAATACAGCTAAAGTCTTGCCTGAATTATATACTCTGCTGTTTCTGTTTGTGGTTCTGCTCTCTCTCTTTCTGCCTCTCTCAAACTCCCTCTCTCTTTTTATTCACAGTGTTTCAATTTGTTATTATTGTTTGTTTACGTCGCCAGCGAAAAATATTGAACGGAAATTTTGTGCAATATGATTTATTGTGACAGAGAACTATAGAAAGAGAAAGAGGGATAGAGAAAGTGGTAGAAAGAGAGAGAGAGAGAGAGAGAGAGAGACGGCAAATGTATTTGCTGTACAAGTTTGCTGCCAAAAATTCAACGGAAATGAATTCGTTTATAGCATAGCATATTGTATTCTGGTTATCCGGACTCCGTTATGACAATTCAGAGTGAGAGACTTTGATTTGTCAGCGGAAGGTATTTGTACGGCACTTGTGAAATGGCCAATTACCAGTTTTACCCATTGTTTACAGCCAATAATACTAACTGCAATGTATATATACATTCCATATATATAATCAAAAATAGATTTCTACAAACAAATGCAATTACAATGAATATTAAGTTTACTTTTAGTCTCGTAGAGCTCAAATCATAGAATTAAGTTTAAAAACAAAGTGCCTGAGGGTAGAAAGCAGACTTCAATTGTTCTTTAACTTTATGGCAAACTCTATAAAGTTTTATATAGCTTATATAGTGGTAGTAATGTTATGCCTTTTGGGCTTTTTGCATATTTAGATAACACTTCTTCCATTTGGCTGAAAAGCTTCGGCTTTGGTATGGCCAAATGCAAATTGGCAAAAGACAATTTATTCTAAATTGCGCCAAAAAGTTAAGCAAACATGTCAATTGAATGCTTTGCAGAAGAGAGTGTAAGAATGTAAGAAGCTGTGTGTGAGTGTGTGTGCCAAACAAACAAAGCTCAGGACTTTTGCCAAAGCAACTAAACAATCGGAGCTTGTAGTTTAAAAGGCAATTTATCTTTGACTTTTGCAAAGTAAATTCCCGCCATTGTTTAAAGTGTGGTTCAATCGCCAATTGTGCTTTGGAGCCACCCAACCACAGCCCAGTGGGGGATACTCTGCATATGTGGGCGTAAAACTAAAAGGGGCGTATTGTTAAGTTATGTCTTTATATAGAGATGTGAGTGTGTCTATGTGTGTGTTTATTTTGTGGCAAGCGCTTTTAACTAGTTCGCAGCGCTGCCAGCAAATTTCGAGCATTCTCAACCACTCAATTACACGCAAACCACAAACATACAGGCACTACACATATATCTATATATAGATAGAGATATAGATGCTTATATAGCGCAAGTACACTAATAAAAATGAAAAGCTTCTGCTCAAATTTATAGTCTGAGACTAGAAGCAATTTAAAACTTAATTGTTGGATTTTATATAAGATTTTAAGCACAGACTTTCCGTAAATTTAAATTTAAAAAGAAGTCTTAGTTTTTAAACCTATTTTGATCAGTGTAATGATCGTAATCAATTGAGCTGGCTGGCAAAAGGCAAACAATGTGCTATTATACTCCATACGATGAGCACAGAAAGAGAAAGAGAAAGAGAAAGAGAAAGAGGGAGGAGAGTAGTGTGAGGGACTTAGCTGTAGGGACCTTTCTCATAAATTGTTCGCGGTATTTGGGAATTGCATTTGGTAAAACGCACGTAGAACTATTTGAGCTGCTAACCCAAATAAGCTGCGGCATCGAACCGAAAGATGCTTCCAGCAACAATAAAACACTGTAAACAGCCGCAAAATGACTGCAATTGCTGTAGGTTATTTCTTCCTCTCCGCATTCGCCCGCACTCTCCGTTCTTTCTCCACTTGGAACTTCTGTTAGGACTGCCAGCAACTGTAAAATGTAAACGCACCAATGAACTGTGGCAAGGCAATCAATAGATGAGACTGCATACAACTTGAGATACAAGATACTTTCATGCTTGCAACCGTAGAACTTCCCGCATGGAATGCAATGGAATGTGCAAACGCATCTCTTTCTCCTCTCCTTCCACTCTCCTTTTTTCTTACGCTAAGCTAGCCACAGCATTGCGGTGGGTGTGCAGACACTACAGCAAGAAGCTGCAGCAAATTCAAGCGGGGAATTGGGCAGAGGAAGGCAGTAGCTTACATTTATGCGCGAAATTGTCGTATACATTTGCACATTCATAAATTCTCGTTGAGCGCCCCCAAAGCGACAGTCGCAGCGCCAAAGAATGCTACATTCTTTCTAGCTCAAGCCGGAGCTAGAGAGAGAGGGAGAGAAAGCGGGTAGAAAGGGATCAGGAGTCGGTAAGGAGAATGTGGGGCAGAGCGTAAAATAGTTGCCGCAGTCGTTACACAGAAAACAAAGAAATGTTACAATACTCAAATTTCTGTGTTAAATTTAAATTTCTAGAAATCTTTAAGCAATAGAATATGTGTGTTTTGAGGACTACCTTCGACAAAGTAATAATTTAATATTCAAGTCAGATAGGCACTCGATCTAAAACCTTTTCTTCATCACAAGTCATACTTTAGTCCACACAGCTCAACCTACTCGTTTTTATAACATTTCTCCTAGTGTAACTGCTATTGTTAGATGCTGTTACTGTGCTCCTATGCTACTTAAATTTCAGTTAAATTTTATTTTTATATTCCATTATTTTTTGTTGCTTTTGTATTTTCAACATTTTATTACAAACGCGAGCAACCTTAGAACAGCACGTCATTAGGCGATAAATTATATCTCTCATGCGCGCTGCAGTTTGCATAAAATGTTGCCGCCTGCCGCAAAACTGTGCCAACAGCTGTGGCACCGGCCATGGAATTGAGACCAAGCTCTGGATGCGGCACAGAAGGCTCAACGGGATTGGTTGCAGCTGGGGCACAGACTGCAATCGAGACTGGGTCTGAGGTCTGGGTAGAGGTAGAGGTAGAAACTAAAGGCTGGACCTGAATCAGCAACTGAATCTGGTGCGCGCGGGCAGCATTAAGAAAAAATAAAAGGATGCCAGGCAATTTGAATTTGTGAAATTCCATTAAAGGTGCAGACTGAAGAGTGGACGGTGAAGTGGAAGAGTAGAAAAGTGCAGCGAATGTTGCCCCATTGAAAGCTGGCTTATCTATGCACAAGATGTTGCCGTTTGATAAGCGCAACGCTGCGCAGCAAGTTGGCAATTTATGTGCCGCTGCTGCTGCTCCCGCTGCCTCAGCCGCTGCTAGCAGCAATTGCAGTTGCAGTTGCATTCATCATCGACTGCAGCAGCAACAGTTGCTGCATGTGGAATGCGCTTGCTGCCGTCAACGTGCATTCAACTATGCAAATTTGTGCAAGTTCCCCAACCCCAAATCATTGACTTGCAACTTGCTACAACTTAGTAACTGCCTATATATATATATATAAGTATTTGTGTATATATAAATGTGAGTGTGTGTGTGTGTGTGTGTGTGTGCTTGTTGTCAAACAGCATTCAAGCACGATTCTGGGAAACATTCTTCTCCAGTGAGTAGCCAGTTGACTTGCGCAAGAGTTTTGCATTGCTTTGGCTTTGCTTTGCTTCTAGCCCTGGGCTCTTAGCTCTTTGCTCTTGGCTTTGACTTTGCCCCGATGCAGAGCAGAGATTATAAAATAAATGAGCAAAAATTATATTGAAGTGGTGCCACATAACGGTAGGGTCATCGATTGTGCATTTTAGCTAGAGAAATGAGCCAGAGAATGGAAGACAAGTTCAATCATCTGAGATTTAATCATTGTCGAACCTGTTGAGAAGCCAGAGCATTTTAATCACGAGCTTTCTGTCAATAAGATGATAAGCAGCTTACATAAAACTACTTTTCATTGCAGTATTCTAGTAAATTTTCTATTAAATGTTGATGGATTTTATGCTCGTTGATTTGACTTATTTTAAAGGCTTGGTTTGATGAATGACTTTATGGTCTGCTTTCTGTATAATCCTGCGCAATATTTAGTTTACGAATTAATTAAGAATCACAATCTCAGCCAATTACGTTAATAAGGAAAGTGCCTGAAACAATCTGAATGTAAAGAATTGAATTTAACATAAAAAGGTTAATTAAAATCTATCCGAAGACCTTAACTGTGAAGTATCAATGCACACATTTCAGTCATAACTCATCAGTTAAACAGTTGTAATTATAATTCAATACGCTATAGTCTTTTTGAAGCTTGAGTTTCACTGCGGCTGGGCTAATGGATCTCGGGCAGTGCAGTTGACACCCGCCCTCTTTACGTACATGATAAATGGCCCAAAGGTGTGTCGACAAATGGGAAATAGTCAAAAACAGAAATGGAAAACGGCACAGGCAAAAAAAGGGCTATAAGGAAAAACAAACCAAAAATCGCTGAACTTTGACTATTGGCTGGACTAGTTGGTCTGCAATTGTAGTTGTAGTTGTTGTTTCTAAAGCGCAATTAAACGCCCCGCCATTGAAACAATTATGCCATAACAATTACGCTTTTGGCTGCACATGCAAGCCACCTTGCCCCATAGTTGCCCCCTTCCCTTGAGTGTGTGTGTCATTGGTAGTAAATTTGCCGCATTTAGCGCTGTTGTTGCAACTTGCAACTGCTGACATGACATTTGGTTATTTAGCTGCTGAGTTGAACTGAACCGAACGGCAAGTCAAAGGAATTTTCATGCGTCAAATTGTGGCATGTGCATGTGCGTGTAATTACAGCAATAAAAATTGCAACACATTGCGTACTAACATGCAACAACAAGTAGACACTGCCTGCGCTTTTTTTGAATCCAACTTCAACTTCAACTTGCTCTTCAAACCCATTTCAACTCCATTTCAGTTGTGTTCAGCAATTATCTTATTTATTTCAGTTCATTTATCAAAAACTGAACAAATTCACAGTTTCCTTGAGACTCGTCGAGTGCAAGACAGAGATAGAGCGATAAAGTGTGTTGAGGAAGATGTGAAGAGGTAGATAGTTGCCTTTGCAATTGGCTAACGAGCCAACAGACATTGCCACAAATGAGTGCACTCAACGTGGCTGCCACTTGGGTGGCCATAGCTGGAGCGTAACGTTAGTTGATTGCATTTTTAGCATAAATTTCAACGCATTTGACTAATGTTTGGCTATTTGTTATTTGCTGCTTTGCTTGCTGCAATTTTTCACATTTTCCACCACTAAAAGTCTGCTCTTTTTCATTTTATTCCGAGAATCCCTGAGAAAGGCCCCAATACATAGAACTTTGTTACATCTAATAGATATTTCAGCGATTTCAATACAAGTTTTCGCATGCAGATTGCATTACAACTATAAAATCAAGAATTATATATGTATATAGTGAAATACTTGGAACGTTCGAACGTTGTTTTCATTCGATATTGAGTATACGCACTGTTTGTTCGCACTTGACTTGAATTAATGGGCCGCAAATGAGTCGCATCAGACGTAAGTCTGCTGGCAGCGTCAGCAATATCTAAACAATTAATAATGTGTTAGGGGCGACACGTACCACAAAACCACAGCCAAAGCCGCTGACAACACTATGCCCATTGACATAATAAAGAATTTAACCCACGACGGCGTGTCTTTACTACAGCAAAATACACACATAAGGAAAAGAAAGATCCCAGAGAGAAAAAGAGGAATATAACTTGAAATTTTCAACAGTCAATCAATTATGTTGAAGTCTGAACAATATTTTTATATATTGTATGCGTGCTTTGTTTATTCTTTTCTAGTTTATGAATAAGAAATCACAATTCTGCAGCTCGAAACAAGTAGAGCGCAACGTCTGCACTATTTCTGTGAAGAACTAAGACTGCAAATCGACACAAACGCAGTCTCATTTTGTTGACAGATAATCAATTTCTAGGAATATTTTCCTAACCATGTTAAAAGGCAATAAACGCACAAATAACTAGACTTTTGTTTCCTTTATCTCGCTTCCGCTTATTTAATTGTACATTTATTGTAATTAAAGTTTCACAATAATAATTTATTTGTATTCTCTTGATTTAATTGCAGTTGCTGCCGCCACACAACCGAAAAACTCAACACAACAGAAGCCATATCTACAGATTAGAAAGCACGCTGTTACAAGACTGACCATAACCAATCCACATTCAATCAATTATCTGCACTGCATACCCGACATTAACTCCTATGATTACTATCAAGGTGTGTAAACAACAAAAAGCAACTAAATTCGATATTAACTATCATGAAAATGACACTTCGTTTTATTGCAGAAGAAGTTCCCATCTATTGTAGTTGGTTTCGGAACAATGAGGCCATTGAGCACTTGTCAATACGAAAGAATGATTTCTTCATTTACAAGAATGGAACACTTCGATTGCCGCCCACAGAGCGTGCCAGCGGTGTTTATCATTGCCAAATTGAGGCTGATTACACAAAAGTCATATCCGATAGCATAACCGTTGAGTATCCAAGTAAGTTTGTCTGTCACCTTTTGTCCTTGAACAGCCCCTTAATGGCCTTTTTTGATTGCAGTACTAAAACGTGTTATAACTGGTCAACAACTGAATAGCAACATTAGTGCTGCTGAGCATCTGCCTCTGGTGATCAATTGTCCTTTTGTGAGTGTTCCCACGGCTCGATTCAATTGGTATTTTGGCAACGAATCCTTGGCCAATGACAGCAGGCGAGTAAAGATCTGTGTTGTTTCCATCAAGTTGTGAGCTACGATCTCTATATTTGTAGTAATGAGCCCCATTAACTTGTTGGTTTCAATAACGCTTCGACATTTAACTGATTCCTTTTGTTCATTACTCTGATTAGGCTCTAACTTAAACATTTTCTATCTTTATAGCGCTCTCCTATTGTCCAACGGAACGCTCGTTTTGCGCAAACTGCGCTCGGAACAGGCTGGCAAATACAAGTAAGTTGAAATGGCAACAGGAATACCTCTAACGTACAGACAAAACAAAGTTTTGCTTTGTTGATCAAAGTTTTCCGAATTGAAAACTTAAAATTCTTTTCTTTGCTTGTTGTTCCTCAAATTGCTTACATTTTTTTGGCATCTCAATTTAAATTTAATTTTATATAATTGCATTAATATTCTCGTTATTCTTTCACTCAGTCATAGTAAAAAGTATTTGGGACGTTAATTAAATTATAAACTTTGAGCAACTCAAATAAATTGAAGCTTGAACGTTTAGTTTTGTATTAAATTTCTCTATTACTTTAATTTCGTAAAATTTTCCTTAGTTTAATTAAATTGTAAACTGAGCAAACATTTTTATTTCTTCTTTTCCTATCTCAGTTTTAAATCATTTTGTATTAATTAACTTAAAATATAACTCTATTAAGCATTAAGCTGCATTTCATTAAAGTTTACTACAATATTTTATATAACTTTATTTATAAAATTCAATTTTTATTCTGTTTTACGCCATTTTCATGTTTCTTTTTGTACTGTCTACGCTTTGAATCTGTTTTAATTGTAGAACATTATGCAGCGTTCCCTGTAGCTTCCACCTCTAAGGTACTTTAGAGTTGCCCTCGGGCAGGTACTTCATTTGGTCAGTGATGTTGCATATCAACACCTTTGGTTGTAATTCATCAACCCTCAGTCCGCACATTGGATCATGTCTTGTAGTCCAAGATATGTGTGCATTAATTAACACCATGCATCGGCCAAGTGGTTGGCATAATTGTGGCAACTGTTTTGAAGCCAATTAATGTGCGAAATGTTTATACGTATTTACATATATTAATCGTGTATATATTCCCGTTTCAGATGTGTAGCCCAGAACCCGTACGCCATCAGGAGTCATCGGCAGTTCGTGTGGACGGTGCGCGTCGAACCGAATGCGGCTAACAATGGTTTAATGCTGGCCGAAAGCGAGACGCAGCTGTTGCCAGCATTCCAAAATGCCACACTTTACGTGCCCACGGGTGGCAGGCTTATGTTGCAGTGCCGGGCTGTAGCCGATTACGTGCCCATCGATTGGTGCCTGCAGCATCCCAACAACAGTGTCACGCAGCTGAGAAACAACAGTGTAGCATTGGAAATCACAAATGCGAGCAGAGCCTTGCATGAGGGCTCTTATATCTGCACTACGCCTACAGATAAACAGACGTTTCATGTGATTGTCACAAGTCCGCCAAGAATAATTAGCTCACTGCCTGTGGAAGTGGGGTATATAAGTCTCTCAACAACGCTAACCTGCAATGCTGAGGGCAATCCGTCGCCGCGTCTTAGTTGGTATCATAATGGAGCACTGCTCAACAGTTCCTATACACGCTACATTAGCGGCAATGAGCTGCAAATTCATTCCTTTGATCCGGAGGAGGAGGGCATATATCAGTGTTTTGCCCGCAATGTTGCTGGTGAGGATTCAATAACGGGTGAGGTGCGTTTCAAGCGTCAACCGGAGCAACCGAATCCATTGCAGAATATACGCTGTTATCCGCACAGCTTTCATACAATCAATGTGACTTTCGATAGTCGCACAATGGAGGTAATTTATCAATCATACGCAGCGTGTTGCCAAACCCATTGATATAATTACGAATTTCTGTGCATTTTGCAGTCCATGTTCGTGGTGCACATTGTACGCAGCAATCCACATCAATGGAGCTCGTTTGGTCCCATGAAACTCAATCATACCTCGTTCGTGGTCATCTCAACTGGACTGCCCGTGTATCGTCCCTTTGCGTTAATCACACGCTTCCTCACGCCGACATCAGAGGTGAGATCCGGTAGCATTGTGCCCCAGCAGATGATACAGAGTTCACTGCGTAGTCCGGCCGTAGTCTGTTGCACCCAAGGATGTAAGTCAAATATTTATTTTACGAAAATATTTTATTTATCATAATTTATTTATAAAATGTTACTCTTCAATCATTAAATTAATCTAATCTTATGTTCTTCGTCTAGTGCTGCTACGTCTTGTGCATCTGGGCAACGACACGTTTGTGAAATGGTCTCAGGCAGAGTTGGATAACAAAAAGTATTTCATACTGCAGTTTTCCATCAATCATACGCACCCACATCCCGCTCAGCTACTAGACGGTCCACTGCATGGCACTGTCACCCCCGTGGATGAGAAGGCAGATGAAGTGCGTCGCCATTTGAGCATTATCAGACCACTCAATCAGTCAGCCGCTGCCACAGTGATGAAGAATGCCGAGTACGAGGTGCTGGACAATGAGGTGGATGATATTACGCTCGAAATGGAGGAGGACATCTTTAGTTTGGTGGTAGATGCGAGTGTCACTGGATTGTTGTTGCAGCATTTCAGTAGAATTAAAATGCGTGTTCTGATCATTACGAGTGAGAACGAGTTTCTTTCCCAGGACTTTCGCTATGTACAGTGGAAGATTGTGAGTAGACTGTACTGTAGTGACAAAATTTGTCAATTTACCTATGCAGGTGCATTTCCCAAATTCATTTACTAAAGTCCTTTTATTCGTTCTCTTCCCTACAGATCGAGAATGGCACCTCGGATCAATCGAACATGTCGTTTCGTCTGATCACTGTTGAGTCGCGTATGCTGGCCTTTCAGTTCCTGGACAGCCTAAACGATACCTGCGTCTATGAGTGTCATCTTCACATGCAGTTGCCGCTGCGAAAACAGGAACCCAAATGCAAGGAACGCACCATTGTCAACTCGGTGTTGTTGGTCAGCGGTCTCAGCGCCAATGAGAGCTACAATTTTCATTTCTACAACTGCAAACCTCAGATTTTCTATGGTGAAATGGATGTAAAAACGCTGCCAGATCGTAAGCATGGCCTTAAAGTTGCTTAAGCCTTTTGTAATTTGTACATTTTGTTTTAATTAGCACCTGGAACTATAAGCAACTCACGTGTGGTTAAGGACAATGGCATAAAGCTGTTGTGGGATCCTCCAGTTCATCCCAACGGACGTGTGCATCATTACAACATCGAGTGGACACTGGGCAATGCCACACACGAGGCTGTGGTTTACGAGTGCCGCACCTGCTCATATAAGGTACGACAAACAAAACTTCGGGGAACTTTTCTTATAGTTTCATTTTCTCTTGCAGTTCCCCAATGTTACGGAGACGGACAAAATGCACGTGACGGTGCGAGTTGTTGGTGAAACGGGTGTAGGAGCGCCACTTTTCTTTGATCTGATGAATCACCGCATTCCACCGACCAACGATAACCCGAATCACGAGGTATACAGTGGGATTGCCATTGGCTCGCTTCTGTCGACCGTCTGCGTGTTTGGCTTCGCGTTATTCATCGTCTTTCAACGGCGTCGGTTTAAGGCACGCGCCCAGGGGCCAACACACTTGACCACGCCCACTGACATCAATTTCGGCAACCTCAGCAATGTGTCAGGCATGCCCGGAGACAGTGCGGGGGGTTTAAGTGGCAGCACCTTGCAGCAGGACTGTCACGAAATGCAGACGTTAATACCACGCTCACGTTATCACATCGAACTGCTGCCGGAGCACGCACTGGAGTATCAGACGAGTTCAGCGGCAGCTGCTCCACTGCCCAATGGCCATTGCAATGGTCCGATTGCACGGCGAGCAGATCAGGAGTTAAGCATTGCCGGTGTGCACAATTTGTCGCAATTGCCGTTGTGCGGTGGCTCGCCGGAGAGCAAGTGTGTCCAGGACACAATGCTGCAGGAGGCGAAGGCTTTCTACATACCCTATCGCCATACGCCGCCGAATGCTGTTGCCCTGCAGGCACCTGGAGGCGGAGGCAATGCCAGCTCACATTCCCACGCTCATTCGCAGGCCAATGCTAATGCCAACCACAAGCAAAGTTCCTCTATGAATGGTGTTGGCGATGGCAGTATGGAAATGGCCATGCCACCCAATTCTTTGCCTCTGGTGACCACTGTGCCCGGTTTGGGCAATGTGAGTGCTCGTCGCAGCGGCAGTTTGAGCAGCAGCAGTGCCAGCAGCAGCAGCAATGGCAGTAAAAAACAATTTCATACAAATTTCGCACGACACTCGAATTCCAATGATGGCATTTGTCTGCTTGCTGAGGAGGAATCAGCGGCCACATTGACGCCGACATCGGAACACGAATACGCGTGTGTGAGTTTAACCAACGGTTTCAAGTTGCCCGCCGATATTTCAAGACAAATGCCGGTCAATAATCATTACACCAACAGCAATAACAGCAAGAGCAACAGCAACTGCAGTAGCAGCAGCAATAACAACAACAGCAATCAGAAGAAACCTGTTAAGGATCGACAGCAACATCAACAGCATCCACATGCATCCATAGTTCCTGCCAACGGATCACAGCCAACACATGCTGTGACCGTTAACAATGTTAAAGCGACCAAGTCAATGGCCAAACAAAGTTGGCCAACAGCGCCGACAGCTCTGCAACGTCGTGCTCAAGTCGATCCCAATGGTTGAGTCCAAATCAAAGTTTTGGCCATTTCGTTAGTCGCCTCGCCAAGAAAAAGTATTCTATGAGAAGCTACTATTAAACATATAAATACACACACATAGACTCCAGTAAACACACACACACACACATACATTCGCAGCTTGAAACATTCCAAACATTATTTATGATTGATTGATTGATCATTTTGCAAATGCATTTTATAAATGCATTTCACTTCAATCAGTGAAGTTGAACTATAAAAATAAGCAGCATATTTATATTATATTATACATATACCAACATACTATATATAGTTATACTAAGTTAAGCATTTTTACAGTTTTATACACTATATTTATATTTAATTTTAATATATAATTTCTTTTTTTTTTTCTTTTGTTTATGGAGGCTAATCACAATTAACGATTTCTTTAAATGTAATTATAATTAATTTTCCGCATTTCCACAGACATTAAATCAAACTGCCGTAAATAGTCTTAAACTTATAGCCAAAAACAACAGAATAACAATTGCAATAGCCCAACTCACCCACACACACAATACACACACCCACGCTTACAAACAATAGTCACAAGTGTTCATACATATATACATAATTATACATAAATATTTAAGAGACATATTTAATTTCAATTTATTTTAATTGCTGCATTTTGTTTGTTTTTTTTTTATATATTTGTTTAAACCGATATATCAAATGTACCTGATTATATTCATTTTGCATATTTCGTTAGCTTATTTTCAAGCACAAACAACACACACATACACGAACACCAATACACACAATTATTGCATTCCCTTTTAAACAGATGCTATTTGTTTATGCCTAAAATGTACCACTGCCGTCTTGTACGTTTCTATCCCTTTTACCCACTGTACATAGTTTGTAAAAACCACAACACACACAACTTACACCCACACACACACACCTGCTCGGTAACAAATAGTCAAACGCAGATATTATTTTACTAAAGCTACGAAATGTGTTTTAAAAATTGTTAAAAACTGCGATAACTGTTATGAGACTAACTCATACAAACACAACCAGACACACTAACACATACACACACACTCACACACATTCCATTTCCATAGAGTAACATAATAAAGTTTAGACACAAATTTGAATGCAAACAAAAATGATGAAAATTGAATCCGTTTAAGAACTTTAAATGTATACGTATTTAGACCTAAGTGCAATAACAGAACTTATAAGCCTATATACCCTAAAAATCAACCAAAATAAAGCTTATAAACAGTATATAAACAGATAAACAACAACAATTACAAACAATAGTACCTTTCCATATTAAAGAAAAAAGAGAAATATAATACAAATACACAGAATTAAAAATATTAAATAGATATATCAAACTGAATGTGTGTGTCCTATAAAATTGTGTACTCTTGCGAAAGGGTATAACTTTGCTATCCAAAATATAAAGAAAACTTGAAGGAAATTAATTCCAAATTCATTTACCTTCTTTACAAAAATTTGTACAACAAATTAAAGCAGATTTGGCAACCTATATCGAATACCTGCTAAAAAAAGAAAAAATCTTCCCTAGGACATACACCATACCATTCAGTCATCATTTTAGCTGCCAATCTACTTTGTGTTCATATCAAAATAAGTCTCAATTATCCAATCCAACTGCATTTAAAGTAACAACTGCTTAAACTACAGTTTTAGGTCTTAAAAAACTTTCAAGGTGTTCCAGAGCAAAAAAATAAATAAACTTGTTTAAAAGATATATAAAAACGAAAAAAAATAAGCTCAAACTTAATGTTTTCAATGTATAGAAATCAAATAAACTTTTGATGAGCGCATAAAACTTTGCATACAAGAAAGAAATATTCCGCAAATGAACTCAAAATTCCTAAAAGAAAAGAAAGAAAAACAAAAAAAAAAAAACAGAACAAATTTAAGCGTTACAAAGTTAAGAAAAAAAAATATGCAGCAAAAAGGCAGAGAATTACGTATTACAAAAATTTATATTAAAAAGAAAAATAATTAGCAATAAGAAATTAATGTTTGAAAATGGAAAACAAAAAAAAAAAAAGAAAAGAAAATAAAACTGCGATTGTGATCGCTGTGTAAGTGGATGTGATAAATGTTTAAATTATTTAAGCGCAAAAACAATAAAAAGATAAAATAAAATTAATTATTTGATAGCATGGATAATGCGTAATGCGATTTTTGCATAGGATTTTGGCTAAGATAAAAGAAAAGGATGAAAACAAGAAACCAATTGACAACTAAGAGTCCACTAAAATTTAAAGCAAATTATGTTCTTAACTGACTTTTGGTAACATTTCGATCCTAATTTGTTTAAACTTATGTAATTTTAGTTTGAGTTATTAAGTCCTCATTCTGTATACCTCATTAGTAGAGTGGCAACTATGTATGTAACTAAAATTAAACATAAAAATATATATTTTAGTTGACTTATCCCTAAACGAAATTGCTTTAAAGCTGAACAGAAAAACGTAATGAGAAAATACCAAGAAATAAAAGGCGAATGTATTTTTTATGTAATTTATATGCAAATGAAATTCGAAAATATTATTATGATTATTATGTACTATTATTACTGTATGTAGTGACTAGGCTGGCATATACATACGTACATAAAAACAGACATACAGATATATTATATATACACACATATATGTATATTTGTAGGTACGTGTTAAAGTTTTCGGTGCAAATAATTTGGCATAAAAACCAGCAATTAGCGCGGCTACAGAGTCTAATAAAATGTAATCTATTAATGAAAATGGGTGAAAAGCAACCTTAACTATTGGAAAACTCTATGATAATTGGAAAAACAAAAAGAAAAACATATTAAAATTAAGTTATGACAACAAAACATATTTTAATTGCATTTTTTATTTCTAAAATCGACGAAACCTTTAATTATAATATATACAAATAATTGTAAGTATTTTAATACAATTATACAAATTATATATGTATATGTATGTATATATTTTGTAACTTATTGTTTATTGTGTAATCTTTAATTATTTTCAGTACTTAACAAGTTGGTATCAAATATCAGATGGGTAAGTGTTTATATCTTGTAATATATTGTAAATTTGCTATTAAATTTGCACTTTACACTGGTGGACATTCAAATAGGTTCACTTTGTTTGCTTAATATACTTATACGCTGTGTGTATTACATATGATCACATTACAATTAACTGAACAAATGATCACAATTGAAAATCGCAAAAGAATTAATTATTAATATCAATATCTTAATGTTAAATTGTTAAATTACATACTAAATGGCATGCTTAAACGCATCTTCTTTAGTGTGAGTGTGGGTGTGTGTGTGTGAGTCTGCATGAGTGTGTCTTAAAATGAACAATTTTGAATTCTTCTGTAACATTTTTATAAACATTTATCAACATAGTTATGCTATGCACCTTAACAAAAAAATAATGAAAAAACAAACTGATTAAACCGATGAACAAATTGAAATTATTTCACATATTTAGGTACGCATAATTATCGTTGCAACTTTCAGTTGCTGGCTTATTCACATATCGATTCCATTTAATGAGGTCCCGTAATTGACGTGGCATGCAAAGTGCTCCATTTAGCACACCTTCTTAATCATTTTCACCAGCTCCTTGTACAGAATGCAATCTCGACTGCGAGGCTTGCAAATCTCTCTATGATCCAATCGTATACCGCAGACATCGCCAAAACCTGGGTCTGTTAAGGGAATTATTAGAATAAGTTATAAATGTTGTATTCCTGAACAGCTTGTGGTCACTCACCTGCAGAGTCCACGCCTACAATGCGCAAATAGAGCACAGACATTAAGGTCAGCGCCGTTTCCACAAAACTAAAGACCTCAATCTTCAAATGCCCCAAATGATAAAGCGCCGCGAAACGTCGATGCAAGTCCAACAAGTATTTGTTGTCTAAAAAATACGCATAATTATATAAAGTCTAACTAATTTCCTACAAAATTCTTACTCTTCTCAATTTCCAGCAGCTCCACTGAACGTGTCAGCAGCGGCGCTTTGATGGAAGCCAAGTGGGAGCCACGATGTGGCACCGAGTAGAAGAAACAGCCGCGTGCGGAGCGCCAGAGTGGTCTCATGGTTGGACGACCACACTCCCAGGCATCGACCATTATCTGCTTGATAAAGAGTCCGCCCTTGGAATGGCCCACATAGACAATGGGATGACCATGGCCAACCTTTTGCTGTATCAGCAGCTCGGCCATTTCGCGTGAACGCTGTATGAGACTGGAACGGGATTCCTTGCTCTTCCACAGCGGACGCCAGAGATACTGATCTGTAGTGTAGTTTACGGCAATCACACGCACACCGGGACAATCGAGTGGCAACCAATCACCAGGCCAGCACTTGGAGTAGTTGGGATCATTTGGTGATGGTTTTCTCTGTTTGCCAGGCTTCTTTCTGGGTGTCTCGGGATTTTCATCCGCCTCCAACATGGACTCCAGATCAACCTGCAGTTGCCTGTTGTTATCGTGCATGCGCAGCCGGAATGTAGGAAAACTGTACTCGACTCCCTCGCATATTTGAATATCCTCTGGTTCACCGCACACGTACGCAAAACTGGAAAAGAAAATAGACAGTTTTTTTATATAAAATGTTACACCTTTGTGTACTCTATACAGTCTGAATTGTCGATCGTATTCAAAATTTAATAGAATTGAACACTTTAAAAATTTGGCGATTTTTTAAAAATTTTATGATGTTACCCCTTTACATTTTTGAAATAAATCGACAAAATTTTTATACTCTCTGCAAGAGTATATTGGGTTTGTGCAAATGTATGTAACAGGCAGAAGGAGGCGTGGCAGACCCCATAAAGTATATATATTCTTGATCAGCATCACAAGCCGAGTCGATATAGCCATGTCCGTCTGTCCGTCTGTCTGTCCGTCTGTCCGTCTGTCTGTCTGTTTGTCTGTCCGTCCGTATGAACAAACAGATTTCAGAGATGGTAAGAGCTACAAGTTCGAGTTTGGTCTCAATCGACTCGATATTTAGTCAGTCAATACAAGAATCTTTTTTTTTTTGATGCCACGCCCCATTCGCCCACAATGACCAAAAAACTAGACATACCTCGAAAAAAATCTATGTTTTCGGCTAATATCTCAGTAACTATGGCACTTAGGAATACCAATTTTGGTACACATGTTCCTAGAAACCGCATAAATGAAATGGCATCAAAAGTTTTGGGCTGCCACGCCCCTTTTTTCCGCAAGGAATAAAAGAAAATTTCAAACTTGCATGCCGTTTTTAAAGCATTTATTCTTATTGTACAGTGTTGTTATGATTCGTTTAAAGACGTATCATGTCAAACTCTTCTGAAAGTTTCATAAGAATCCGACCATAAACAAGAAAGAAATGAAGCAACAAAGATTTTATTCGAGAGCAATGAGTGCGAGAGAGACAGCGCTAGTCATGCCGACCAATAGTATTCATACACACATATGTATGTGCATACATTAACATCAAACGAATTTGTATGTACATACAGACAAACACATGTATGCTCGATTATGCTTAGCTTTTTTTTTTGTTTTAACGTGTTCTAATACAAGAACTATCTATTGTAATATCTGGATACCGATTTAAACATTATAATTGGGAATAAAAGCAGAGAGTATTATACGGTCGGGCTCGTTCGACTGTACTTTTCTTACTTGTTTTTCTTAAAATTCACAAATATAAGAATGCCTATCGAATGTTATTATCGTAACGAGTCTAAAAAGGTATGTCAATCGATGATTGGATGGCAGAGGCTCAAAATATGCCAGTCAAAAGATATTCTTTCTGTTGTACGCATACTCTCAATATCCCAGTGATCTGTTCTATACATGGTCTAGGGTACTCTACTTACTCTTCGGCTGCGTCATCATCGGAAGCACTAGGGCAATACGGCTGTGGATCAATCATCGATGGCAGCTGAGCCTCCTGCCAGGCAGCTCCCGTGTCCTCGGCCTTTACCTCCTTAGCCCGTTTGGAGCTAGTGAACTTTGCGCGTTTCTCCCGCGGCGCTGGATGAATTGCAGCACTGCGTGAGTGACGTGGTCGCTTGGGCGGACGCACAGGTGGACGTGGTGGACGATCGAATTCAACGGGATGTCGTTCATTTTGCCAGAGGCCCTGCTTCCAGGTGTTCACAAGCGAACCGTGGAGACCATGGATTAGCACAATGTCAGCTCGGATGGGCGTTCCCGGCGGTGGTTCGGCAAGGATATTGAGCGTGCAGCAACTCGAGGTGGATTGACTGCAGATGGTGGTGTAGACGGGCTGACCCTGTAACAGTGGTGCTGTGCCTGGTGTTGTGGGCGTAATGGGTGTGGTCGGTGGAGTGGTCAGCGTATCGGGCAGACTTTCCAAGCCATCTTGGGATTTGCGCAATTTCAGCAAATTGAGCAAAGGCCCCAGACGATTGGAAACTGTCAATAGAAATATTTGAGATGGATTTGTTGAGTATTTCACATAAAACGCTGTGGGGATTTGAACATGAGCATGACGATGTCCATGACGAAGATGTTCACAATGATGATAATGACCAATTTGATTTGTTCACCAATTGGCAAATGTTCTACGCTCTCATTAAGTTCAAAAACTTACCCTGCACAGAGGATAAATTCAGCGATATGGTATTGGCGGCAAAAGCCACCAAATTGGTCAACGCCTGGCGGCTCGAGGCCAGATTCTGTAGCACACGCAGCACACGCACATCTCGTATCCCCTTGATGCCACGTGCCACGCCATTGGCCAAGGGAAGCACCAGACGCACCAGAATCCCAAACACAACACGCATGCTGCGGCTGTTGCTGCCCCTGGGGAAAGTCGAGAGAAAAGTGTTTTTAATTACCAACAATCAGTGGTTAAATAAGTTCGGCTTAAGCCCTGTGCTTAAAAGCAGGAGTGGACAACACCACAAGGCAGTTAAATTATTAAATTTGTATGCTTTTGAATAAGCACAGGGTACTTTACAGTCGACTCACTGAAGTGTAGCTTTTACCGCTTGTTAATACTGTACTTACGGTTCAATCAATGCATTTGCGCTGGAAGAGCGCACCAGTTCCCTGATGGCCTGCTCCTCCTCGTGTCGATCCAATTCCAGCTCATTTTCATTCTGATTCACAAGCGAATCATCAATCGAATTCTGATCCGTATTCGGCAGCGCTTTGTTCGCCATGTGGTTAACTTCCTCGGCAATGCTCATCATCGCGATATCGCAGACGTAGTGTTCATCGATTGTTTGCAGCAATAAGCCTTCTTTGTCTTCCTGCTTGTCGTCTCTCTTGGCTTCTTTGTGCTTAAGCTCAGTCGTGTTACTGTCGCCAAGCTCACTGCAGTTATCGACTGGTTTCAGCATTGCAGAATGACAATATTTCCGATATTTTTTCTCTGCTTGTAGATAACAAAATGATTCTTCCTTTTGTTGTTGTTCTTCCCACTGGCTGGTTGCCAATTAGTACAGATTCAACATGTTGTCGGCTAAAAAAACTGCAAGACAACCGAAAATGTAAATTTACTCTTTTAGTATTTCTTGCTCTCTTAAATTCTGTTGGGGAGAACTGCAGCGAATTGGCTGGGAATGCACTTGCCACGTGTCAATGTCAGTGTCGTTTCTTTTGCGTCTAAATTGTTTGGTTTATGCAGATATTTGGTTAAATTTAACGTTTGTGAGGCCTAAATAAAGTCACGCATACGACTTGTGGGCCAGTTAGCATGCAAACCAAATTGATATTGTTAAGACGAAAGCAAACCAGTTGATTACGTTGAATTACAAATGAAATGCCATAACAATTTTATTTATTTTTATACTCTAAATCATTCTAAACATACTACGATTGTAATTTCAGCTAACAACAGATAGAGAATTGGTTAATTGATATATTAGAAATTATGAGCTAAGTCGTTATTAGAGTGCTTAAAGCACAACAGACTGGAATCCGATTACAACAGACATTCGCATATTACTCATACGACCCGTAAGCCGCAAGTCATTCATATTTTTTGCCTCGCACAAATCCTCTTAAAGACGTCACAAGCTGCTGCATAATAACAGCAGTTACGTTCATTGTTATGCTATGTGGTTGCAGCTAACCACCCAACCACTAACCGCTAAAGGTTCAAGTTGAGGGTCGCAGCTAGCAGCTCGCGACACGAAAAGGCCACAGCTTGTTGCATGCCCCACTTGCCACTGTGGCAATGAGAGCTTTGTTTATGCACCCGATGTGGCCAGGCTATTTATAGCTTTAAGCATCGTTTCGCAACAGTGTCCACTAACTGAGCAGTGTGCACCAGCCAACACAACACAGAGAACCACCCAACCACCCAAACACATTACATGACTGACAATAGCATGCAAAGTGTAATTACCAGAGAAATCATTGGTCAGTTGAAATGCCAAGTATGTGATGGGTCTGAATGATTGCTTTGAGTTCTGCGTAGTGCAGTGACAGTTAGTGGTGGCACACCCAACCACACACATTTTAGCAAACACTGACCAAAAGCAGCTCGTTTTACATACAATGCAAATCTAATCAAAGTTGAGTTAAATGTTAAGTAAAACTATGCCTGGCACGAGGCCCAGTTGTGGCTACAATTACGAGTATGCCTTACAGCACACGTATGCACAAACAAGTGTGGTTCAATGGTTGAGTGGCTCAGTTGTGCAGTTGTTCAGTGTGCTCGAGTGGTTGTATCGACAAACAAACTTATGCATCGCACTTATTCATGCCATTCAATTGCTGTCGCAGTACTCAATCAATTGCAGCGAATGTACTACAAGTGTTTGTTGCAATGCGTCAAACGCAGTTAACTGCAAGCGTGGCAAGCTGTAAAGAGGGTATGATAGTTTTGTTTAAAGTATGTAACACACAAATGAAACTGGGATTCGTATAAGAATCGAAGCTGAGAGATGAGAGAAGTGATCATACGATTTGATATCACACCACTTTTCGTTACAAACCAATATAAAGCTGGATGTATTAAGCATATGATACTGATATCACACATCCTTTCTTTACAAGTCATCATTAAAATGCCTGCAAATCTATTATTTCTGCACATAAGCTCTTTAATTTTACCATGTGTCTAGACTCTTGAGCACATTATAATGAAACGACACTGTATATTTTATAAAATCAGCAAATTTGCTAGCAATATATACTAAGCCATAAAAGTAAACGTCTAGACTCTAGACGCTTCTTACACTTGTGTTGTGTACACATAAATATGCACAAATTTACAACAAGCAATAAATTCGCACAGGGTACTTTACAGTCAAGTCGGCTCGTAGCTACCTTTCTTTTTTCTCTGCCTTTATTTTGTTGCTCTGCCAACTGATAACACACACAAAAAGTTTCATCGGCTCTTATCGAAAGCTTTCAATCGAAATCTTTGCGTCTTTCTAATTGGATAACCCCTTGGGCCAACTTTTGCATTAATTGCTTTTAATCTTAACTCAACTTATTTAAATTAAATATTTTAAATCGTAAGTCTGCTTGACGCGTTAATCAGTTGCAGATTGTTTAACAGTTTGCTTAATTAACTTCACAGGCAGCTGCAAATTTGATTATTAAAGCAGATAAATTATTTTCTCAATTTTCAATTATTTGTTTATCTTTTCTTCAACAAATGAAATGTTTATCGATGAGTACATAATTATTAATGCTGATCTGTTTATTTACATGCGTACATTCATTCCCTTGTCATAATTTGCTTTGTTTTTTTTATTATTTGCTGATGAAATGCATAAAATGAATAAAGAATTAAATATGTCTACAGCGTGTTTAATTATCTACATTATTTCTTTATTAATCCTATCTAATGTCAGCGTCTGATAAGCTTTCAAAGACTCAACCAATTGACGACAGTAAATTCAGGCAGATTCCATTGGAAGTAAATGGATATGGCGGTGATTCAAAAACAATAGAAAGCAGTTGTTGTTGTGATTATATTTGGAAAGATTACGTAGTACGCGTTTATACAAATACATTCTTATCAGAGCTGGGAAAGCTCTGAAATTTGGAGATTAAAACTACTTTAAACTGTTTTTCAAGTGCATCTATTTCCTGGCTGAGAATTGACAAGAAAAGTTATTGATAAAGCGTTTGTGAGTCTAATGTATGATCACATTGTTATGCAGATATCGTTTAAATTAGTAAATTTTGCATAAATGCATATCTAAAGGGGATCAATAGGAATTGACTATTTCATTGTGCAATCAACAATTGTGTGAATTCAACAAGTGAATACCAATACAACACTTTTAATACACTGCACATTACAGACTGAATTTCTAAATGTATAGGGTCAATGACCTCAATTACCCTACAATTTGTTGTTTCAATTATTTCGGCAAACAGAGTGTAGACTGGCATTGTAACTTATCAGTTGTGGGTGGCAGGTGAGCTGGACAGTCGGTTTTTATTGCGCATACGTCCATTCATTTGGTGTTGCCAACGGGGCGTATACGTGCATTGGCACTTTGCATCTTTGTATATTACTCATGCGCCATATGGACTTTGTACTCTGCGACTTTGCCTCTTTATCGTCGTAGTTGCATTCGCTGCACTCGCTTACGTTAAATTTTTCTTGTTTTTTACTTTTTTTTGTTATTGTTTTTGTCTTTTATCAGAAAATACTGCGTAATAAGGCCACTGGGCAACTGAACTAGCAGACTGTTTAACAAATGAATTTAGTACTACTTATATATTTTATGATATTCACTGATTGTATTCAATGTAAAGTATTTTAATTTTTGCATAATTGTTGGCCAACACGCTGTTTGTTGTTATTTTTTTACTGTGAATTAGCAGAGACACGAAAGGCAATGCCGTCTAACAACACGATAATTGAAATGTCGCATGTGGCAGCCACGTGAGCGCCAAATAATGAATGCATGTAAATTTATAAATATATATAGTATGTAGATGTACAATATGGGGTTGTTTATGATAGATTGCATTCTACAATGGCCAACAAATTCACCTGTTTGCCTCGCATTTTAACGCCCACCGCAAAGAGGCGTGAATTGTGCAATAAACTGGAACACTCATCACATCACAACACCTCACACCGCAAATCTAGGCGCCGTGACAAATTGATGTATGTATTCATGCTTGTATTTATGGAAGAGCGACAAATTATTTGGTACACAATAAATTGCTTCTATTTAAATTTTTATATACAAAGCAGTTTGTGAAATGTATATTATATTCCATGCTCTTTTACTCAATTGAAATCTATGCAGCCGTCAGAGCGAAATATTAATAACAATTGACATTCAATTGGTTTCATTCAAGCGCTGTCCTGATAACTAAAGTCACAGTCAATAGCTAAATTCCGTTAAATAAATGAAACAAATAAATGTTTCATTCAACAGATGTTTTCAGTGCTGTTTTTGCGCTCTTTCAAGAGGTCGAACTCAAGGCTTAAATATATAGGCCAAGTAAGGGCAATTGACTGTGTGCAAAAAGGGAAAAAAATCAATTTTTTGCAAGAGAATTAAATTCTTCAATGCAAATATTTTAGTATATTAAAATAACTAAGGTTGGGAGATGTCAAATAAATTCCCTTCAAGTATTTTGTATAAACATTCAACTAAATTTATTGTTGAGAGGTGAAAAAAGTGACCATGGAAATACTGTGGCGCATACCAAATACTATAATCATATAAATAGCATGGAGATGTGATCCGACATGCGATCAAAGTGACCATAGAGGGCATTTTGTAGTTTGTTATTTGTTTGAATTTATTGCACATTAAAATGCCGGCAAAAAATCTAACAATTTGTTTAATTAGTTGCCATTTGAATAAATAGTTTTTTAAAAGAAAATTCCCTAAATAAAAGAACTGTAGCATTCCCAACTAGGAATAAATTTATTATATATCGTTTAAAAGAAATTGACATCTATAAAAAACATTGTCACTTTTATTTAATGTAGAAGTTGCCTAGCAACAAATCTCAAACGAGTTGTACAAAAACCAGACACCAATCAAATAGAACTGCTACAAAACACAGAACACACACACACACACACGTACACCACCGCTGATATCTACACAAATACATATATTTCTATATCTATGGGCCTATTTCTACATGATTATGTATAACATCTGCGCAACATCCGATCTTAGACATAATTTATTTATTTTTTTCTCTCTTATGCTTTTTTCTTGTGCTGCCATGAGGAACAGAATCAGAACTTGCCGGGCCATGGTCAGCACAGATAAAAAAAACCATATGAATTTTAATGAAGTTGTGCTAGTCACCTGATGTTCAAATTAGTTAAATGCCAAGTTTAATTGGTTTTCGGACATTAAGTCACACTGATTATTTCCCTAAACGCTTTGTCCCACAACTGTTTTGCTGCTTCACTGTGTGTACAGCTGTGGCGTCTAACTAACCACCCCCAAAAAAACCGGCAAGTGTGCAGAGTGTTAGTAAGAGTCACAGTATGTGTTGTAAAATTCCATAATAAGCAAAGGCCAAGGCAGCAAGTGGTTGCGGCTTGTTCAACATGGGAATTGTTTGGGGCTTGGTGTAGGTAGGGTGTAGGAAAAGTTTTATGTCATTAAGGGTAGAGTTTGAGTGGAAGTTGTTTTGCAGACCACGCTTTTAACCTTCAGAGCGCGTGATGAGCGTTAACAAAGAACCATAGCAGTGACAATGGCATTAGCTAGAGCATAACCGTCAGAGAAATGAAATAATCATCGGCCTGGGACTCTGTTATTATGTAGTTTTCGTTTTCTGTTTGGCAAAAACGTGTTTTGTGTACACGATATTTGTTTGAGCCCCCCTTCAACCCCCTCTAACAGCTGAACGTTAACTTCGCTGAGCGACTGTTTGTGGTCACAATGCAGGCTAGTTAAATAGATTCAGCAGCTTCACACAATAAGACCCGATAACATCTACAATTGTTGTTCTATTAAATTGTACACTGTCGTTGTTGTAGTACTCTTCTTATAATCACACACACTTACAAACTCTTACACGCACTCTCACACACAGGCACACACGCACACTCGCACACATATCTATATATATAGTAGAACACACATTATAAATTGCTTTTTCTTTTCTTTTTACGATTGCGGCTTTTGAGCTCATCGCAAATTCTCAAATTTTACACAAAACTGTTGTATTTAAATTGAATTAACTTTAATTTTGTGGTTTCTTGACTTTTAAAGGGTTGAATTGGGTCTTTGAACACCTGTTTGATTATTATTTGAATTTTATCAGTGCTTGAGCTGACAATTGTCATAACAACAAATGGTATTATTTGCTTGGCCGTGCTTTTGTTTTTTGTTTTTGCTTTTACTCGATAGCAACAACTTGGAAATATACCAAATGTAGGCCGTAGCTGTATTTGTTGCCTTTGTTGTGGGGGAGGAAACGAAAAAGAGAGTTTCCTTATATGTTTTTAAGAAGATTTAAAAGTCAGTGGACTTTATAAACTTACAAACATTAGCGCGTATTCATGTGTTTATTTATATGTATACTATGCAGTGGGAACAACAAAAGCGCACACTCACATTTACACTCTCGCTAAACTTAAATTCGACGAGCAACAAGAAGAAAATAAGCTTTTCGCGCAAACAGCGTAGCCGACCACAGCGCGTCCAAAGCGCTCGAACGCTCAGCAGCAACTATTTATTATTACAAACAGCGCACACATATCTCTAGTTCGCACACTCACACACACACACACACACGCTTACACTAGAAGAACCACACACCCATGAATGCCATTATCTGTGAGTGTCAACAAAAGTTTTACGCTGTAGTAACTAGCAGCTAACAGCTGCCGCCGTTGCTATGCTCAAGTTTGTGTAAAAAGCTCAGAGCGCAATAGAAGAGAGCGAGAGAGCGAAAGCTAAGAGAGCAGCCATTGTTAAGAGCGTGATGGCGTTGCCAGTTCGTTTAAAAATCAAGGCGCCAATTTATTAAATTTAAATTTCGTTTACTTAACATACACACGCAAACATATGAAAATATATGTTTATGTTTACAAATTTTTGAACCGCTCAGTGGGTTACACAAAGAACGACAACTGTCCAATTAGTAAGGAGTTTAGTCCCTTGACCAGCGTCTTAGCCAAAATGTGCTTGACTGTCACAAAAATGTTTGCTAACCAAACGTTGCATGCCGCGGAGTCCGCCACAAAATGTCGTTGGTTCCAATTAAAAAAAAAATAAGTCAATTCTTCGCTCAAGAGGATGACGATGAGGAGTCCGAGCTGCTGTCACTGGAACTGGAGTCGCTGCTGTGACCGTGTTTGCGGCGACGCGACTTCTTCTCATCGATTACCTCGTAGCTGGGCAGCGTAGAATTGCTTGAGTCGGAGCTGCTGCTGCTTGAGGTGGTTGACTCTTCAATTACAGCATCGATTTTACGTGATTTCCTATGGGAAATTGTGTGTGCAATTAGCAAATTGGAATTGAACTATCACTATTGTTAACTACTACTTTCGGTCAGACTTTTCAGCGTTTTTGCTGCGCTTTTGTTTCTTGGCATTCGCTTGCTCGCAATCACTGGGAGAACTGCTGCAGTTGCGCTTTGATTTCTTGCCCTTTTTGTCCTTGCCACCTGCCTTGGTCGAGTACAGATTCTGTGAGCTGGCAGTGGAGTACCCCGTGTCCTTGCGCTTTCGCTTTTTTCTAGAAAAGTCTTAAATCAAATAGCCAACACTATTATGTGTACTTGTGCTCTACTAACTTGTCCTTTTTGTCCTTCTTCTTCTTGCTGTAGCTGGCTTCGGGCTCAACGAAATCTCGGTCTCTATCCTTGGCTCTAAGAGGAGATTTCTCTTATTTAAATTAAATTTATTTAATAAATTTTGTTACTCACTTTTTGATCTTCTTTTTGACATCACCGCCACGTTCGTTGGATATCATATAAATGCTGTTTTGATCTGCATCGTGTACACGACGACGCGACTGGTATTGTCGAGCCTTGGCCATGCGGCTCTCTCGACGATTCTTCCAGAATTCTGCATTGACCACATACAGACGATACAGCTGCAATATGATGACCAAGGAGTTCTTACCTAAGTAGGAAATAAACATAATTTAAATGTTTTTGGCCAACTTTAGGTTACACTTACAGGTAAAGAAGACATTCATGTAGTTGATGATTTTGTATTGGAATATAATCAGCAAACGAAAGGTGAGAAATGGTGCATCCTGCAGTATGACATTAAGCACAATACCTGTGCGAAAAAATTGTTTAAAAAGATTGTTAAAGAAATTAATTTTAAAGTGTTTGTGGACAGTACCCCAGACGTCAATGCCGCAGCAGCAGTTCTGGCAGCAATCTGTATGTCTAAAGAAAGAAAAAAACTTAATAATTCGTTACAATTTGTAGATTAAATCCTTGACTTACTCCTCCTTATGATGCGATCCACTGCCCCTTGGTCGCCTGCCTCTCGTGGCTGAGAGCACAATGGTAAACTGCATGAGGCTCCAGGACCAAATGCCGAGTGTGAGAAACACCAAAAAGCCAATGCGTGCAATGGAATCATCTTTGTAGGAGTCAAAGAACTCAATGATGTCCGCAGCGGTGCCAATATAAACCAACAACAACTGACTTAGTTGATCCCTGGTCAGGTCTCCTTTGGGCAACAGCCAACGACCGACGATTAGAATAAGCATCAGAAACTGTTCGATGAGAGTGGTCCATGTATCGGGACTTATTACGGGCAGAGTAATGCCAGCATCATCAAGCAGATCAGCCACCGGAACCATGGCACTGTTATTGTTGGAAGTGATGGAGGTGACGCTGACGGTGGCGGCGGTGATGGTTGGAAGGGCATTGGTGTCGTTGACGGCATTGCTGGCATTGATGGTGACCATAGAATTGTTCATGGACTGCAGACGTCGCTCAATCTTGTCCAGCTCGAGCAGCCAAATGGCCGGCACAATGCTGCTCAGGTAAAGAAAGACCGAGGGGCAAAACCTGCAAGGTACCAAGGAGCAAGAAAGCGATAGTATATATTGTGTAGATGGGGCATAAAAGCGAATGGCCAAAACAAACAACAAGTCAAAGTGATGCGCCCCGCGACAAAAGGTAAACAACTAGTGAAAGACACAGACTAGCAAACGCGAAATTCCATTAAAGTTTTTACAACTACCGAGGTGTGTGTGGGTGTTTCTGTCTGTGTATGTGTGGAGGAGTGGTCTTTAACGGTGGGTTGGTATTTGGGGTGGTTATGGACTGAACACACACACATTAAACACATGATTTCACTTTTAATTGAAAATCAAAACTTGAACATGACGTCAGCATCAGCCGACTTTTGTTTACATTGGCTTAAACAATTGGGCCAGGATATGCGAATTGCAGCCTGCCAACTTCAGACTTACCAGCGCCACTCCTGAGTCTTCTTGATCATAATGGTGAAGATGCCCTCGAGCAGCAGCAGCAATAGTGGTCCACATAGTGTCCAGTAGATGATGTCCTTTTTGAATGTGGTCACCTGCCAGATGGCCAGCAAACTGTGAGCGCTGAATATGATGCGCGTGAGAATGGCCTTAATAGTTGATATTATCTTAGCCATGATCAGCACATCCTCATTATGTTGTTTCTAAACTGAACACCTTCAAGCCTAACTACTCCAACAAGGTGTCTTAAGACGGTTTCGCTGCAACCGCTCAAGTTCTAATCGAACCGCACGCAGCAAAGTGCCAAACGCAACTAAATGTTCTGACAGCAAAAATCGTGGGCCAAATGCTTTCATTAAACGTTTTAAACGCTTTCTAAGAAATTAAGGACAACGCAGCGAACGGCGCGATACATAAAAGAGGGTAAATGCTGAATGAACTTATGGCGAAGCCCCTTGTCATGCTGATATCAAAGCAAAACAACTAGGCGTATACGTTATGTAGTGTATGAATTAATCACATTAGAGCATATGAAAGTGATTTTTGTTTTTTAATTTTTTATAACCATTATTTATATCAGATTTTTAAGTCACTGATGTTTGATGAATAATATATGTTTTTAGTATCCGCCAACGATCCCTTCGGTTGCGCTCCTGACTAAGGTACGGTCCTGTCAGTGACTCTTCACATCAAATTGAACTCACGCGTGCCAGCACACTCACACACATATAGTATAGAAAAAATCACACGACCGTTAAATACCTTTGTATTTGAGCTTTGACTGTCTTTAAACTGCCCGATGACTGAGACAAGCCGCCAACAACAACAACTGGCCACAAATGCAATGCAAACAAAAGGCGAAAATGAGAGCCACAGTCGGCGACCGTCAATAGCGCGACCTATGAGGGTAAAATTGGTAAGTTATAGTTTTCATTAACCACCACCCGCCTGGGATGAAAGTAATGTTTACGTTCACATGTCGCGAGTTAGGTCAATGTTTTCGTTCACTTGAAGTTATTGAGGTGGCTAATGAGCGGTCAACATGCGACCAACTGTTGAAAGTAACTTTTTTCATTTCATATTTCTTAACAACTTTAGAGTTTTTTAAACATTTGTTCAAAATTCAAAATGCGCGCCAATTATTTCTTATTTAACAGTGTGGTGCTGCCAGACTGTCAAATTAAAATAGAAACAACACCAACCGTGTTGCCACCTAATGTAAATGGTTTTATCGATATTTGCGATGTTCTAAGTTATCGATTAAGATAAGCAAGCCAAATCAAAACAAACACGTGAAAAGTTAACAAAACTGTAATTTGTCTGAATTACTGTGTTTATAATGTCTTCATCAAGCGAATCCTCAGCTGCATCGGACCATGAGGCTAGCAGTGATGACGAAACAAAGGTAGCATAAATCCAAAAACCCTTTAAGCCAAATTAATTCGAATGTTTAAATTGCAGAACGCAATTCGCAATGATCTGAAGAGCATGTCCTTTGAGGAGATAATGCAGCTAAAGGAACAGCTGGGCGCAAAGGTCTACAAAGAGGCTGTACTAGGCAGTAAGAGTGCTAAGGTAAAGCAATCAAAAAAGAAAGAGGATCTCAAGCGACTGAACAAGAATCGACCCCGCGAAGTAACTGCAAAAAGGCAAGTGCCTTTTCTAGGCGTGGAATTGCGTACGGAGCGTAAGAAAGACAATGAGCTACGAGATCCGCGATTTGATGAAAGAGCAGGCGACTACAACATTGATACTTTCAAGTCCAATTACAAGTTTATCACACAAATCCGCGACAAGGAGGTAAGACAGCTTAAGAAGCAATTGGACACTGTTGAAGGCGAGGAAAAACAGAAAGTCAAGCACACGATGCAGAGACTCATCAACAAAAATGTGGAGGACAAGAAGTGGAGCCTAAAGCAAAAAATATTAAAGAATGAACGCAAAGCGATTCAAAAGGCACATAATGAGGGACGCCAGCCTCACTACGTGACTAAGAGTAAGTTTTAAAACATCCATTATTTACTATCGCTAAATTTTAACTTGTTTACAGAGGAACGTCGTGCTAAGGAACTGGTGGCTCAATTCGAGCAGCTGAAAAGCTCTGGGAAGCTCAACAAACATTTGGAGAAACGTCGCAAGAAGAACGCTGCCAAGGATCGCAAACGAATTAGCATAGAATAAACATTAAAATTTGTAGTTATAAATGTATATTAACAATTAAAATAGAGCACATAGAATTTTTAGCCAGTTCGCAACATCTTTGCCTCGCGCTTCTCCAACAGCTCGCGTCGTTGGTCCTCAACAATAACTTTGCGTTCCTCCAGAAATTGTGCGTACTCCGTGGGATCCAAGTCTCGCACTATTTTAATGCCACACGTCCGTGCTATACCAACAAGCATTTCACACATTTGCTAAAAAAAGTAGAGAGTTTATTGGTCAAGGTATATTCACAAATGCTGATTAGCAGTAACTTACCTGCATGGTAAGCATTGCGTTTGGAGGATCCTGGATTTTAATTGCTGCTATTTCGTACAAATGCTTCAGTGTTATCTTGCCAGCCACCTCATGACCTGGTGTCATTGTTCCGCGCTGGATGCCAGCTGCCTGCTTTAGAAAGAATGTAGCCGGTGGATGATGTATGGCCAGATCGTAACTGCGATCGCTGTTCATTGAGATGCGGCAGGGCAGTGGCACGCCCTCCTTCATTTCTGCGGTTTTGGTATTGAAGTCCTTGCAGAACGCAGCAATATTAATTGCACGCTGAAATAAAAACAGTTTCGTTAGAGGCCTTAACACGTTGTGAATTTGGTACCTACCTGACCCAGCATGGGACCCAATGGCGGACCTGCAGCCGCCATGCCGGCGGGTATATTTGTCTTTAGTTTGGTTGTGTGGGTTATCCGCTCAACATTCTTTTTTAATGATTTTAGTTTACCGGCCGCTTTCGACATTTTTATTGATATAAGTCGCAAAGAAGTTGAGCGCTTCGATGTTATGCAAAGAGTTTGAAGACGATGAGGAAGAAGAACAAACAGCTGTTACGGAAAACAGAGCCCGAGAGTATATCGATATTGTAAATATATCGAAATGGTATTGGCCTTCGCGTGAACTTGTTTACTAAAATGATTTAGGTAAACTAAATCGGAATCCAAGAAAATTCAGTTAAAAACTTAATATTTTCACGGTCGACAACATTTATTTTAAATATGACACCAAAGAAACGGGGCTTGTTATTTTAACATGAATTCAGATTGCAAATAACAGCTGCCTAATTAAGTTCATTTCAACATTACTAAGAACGACTTTGACTTTAATCGATTCTTTGTATTGGAATCGATATATCGCATTAATGATAAACATCGAAGTATCGATTCTAGAATCGTTCTCTGTACCTGCTCTAAAAAAGACGCATTTTGATAAAAACAAGAATAATTTATTAAAACAATAACCGAGTCTGAAAAGCGCCTAAACATTCGCCATGTCTATTGAAATCGAATCAGCAGAGTAAGTTACTTCACCAAGCAGTCCTTGCAATGTTATTGGACTTGTAATAACATGTGTTTATGCGGGTCTGGTGAATGCACTCCCTTTTCTATTTTTATATTTTTAGCGTTATCCGTCTAATTCAACAATATCTAAAAGAGTCCAACCTACTAAAGACGCTACAAACTTTGCAAGTACGATTTAAGTTATTAGCAAAGGCTTTTATAACAAGTTGTTTATTTGTAGGAAGAAACCGGTGTCTCACTCAATACAGTGGACAGTGTTGATGGGTTCGTGCAGGACATTTCGAATGGACATTGGGACACGGTGCTTAAAGTAACCCAATCGCTGAAACTACCGGATAAGAAGCTACTCAACCTTTATGAACAAATCGTCTTGGAATTGATAGAGTTGCGAGAATTGGGAGCTGCGCGTTCATTACTGCGTCAAACAGATCCGATGAGCATGTTAAAGCAACACGAACCAGAGCGGTATATACATTTAGGTGAGAATTGAAAAACCGCTACTAAGAACTCGAATAAAATTTGTATGTTTTACAGAAAACATGCTGCAACGTGCGTATTTCGATCCCCGTGAAGCGTATGCGGAAGGCAGCAGCAAGGAAAAACGCCGTACAGCAATTGCCCAGGAGCTGAGTGGCGAGGTACATGTGGTGCCCTCGTCTAGGCTTCTGGCATTGCTTGGTCAGGCTCTCAAATGGCAGCAGCATCAAGGTCTTCTTCCACCCGGCACCACCATCGATTTGTTCCGTGGCAAAGCAGCAATGAAGGATCAAGAGGAAGAAATGTATCCAACACAGCTATTCCGGCAGATTAAATTCGGTGAAAAGTCTCATGTGGAGTGTGCACAGTTCTCCCCCGATGGACAGTATCTGATAACAGGCAGTGTAGATGGCTTTCTTGAAGTTTGGAACTTTACCACTGGCAAAGTGCGTAAGGATTTGAAATACCAGGCTCAGGATCAATTCATGATGATGGAACAAGCGGTTTTGGCATTGAATTTCTCTCGTGACTCTGAGATGGTGGCATCTGGCGCTCAAGATGGTCAGATTAAGGTTTGGCGCATCATCACCGGTCAATGTCTGCGCAAGTTCGAGAAGGCACACACCAAAGGCATCACCTGCCTGCAGTTCTCCCGCGACAACAGTCAAGTGCTCAGTGCATCTTTTGATTACACTGTGCGATTGCATGGTCTCAAGTCGGGTAAAATGCTTAAGGAGTTCAAGGGACACACATCATTCGTCAACGAAACAACGTTCACGCCAGACGGCCATAGTGTTCTCAGTGCATCCTCTGATGGTACAGTGAAAGTCTGGTCGCTTAAAACTACAGAATGTGTCGCAACCTACAAGCCCTTGGGCAATGAACTCGCCGTTAATACGGTATTGATACTGCCAAAGAACCCAGAGCACTTCATCGTCTGTAACAGATCCAACACGGTGGTTATCATGAACATGCAAGGACAAATTGTTAGATCTTTCTCGTCTGGTAAGCGTGAGGGAGGAGCATTTATCTCAGCAACACTTTCGCCACGAGGAGAATTTATTTACTGCGCTGGTGAGGATCAGGTACTCTATTGCTTTTCCGTTTCGTCAGGCAAGCTGGAGCGTACTCTTAATGTGAGTATCTGATTGAAATCTCCTTTCTACAAAATTTCATTACTTGATTTGTATTTTAGGTCCATGAAAAGGACGTCATTGGGTTAACTCACCACCCGCATCAGAATCTTCTGGCCAGTTATAGTGAAGATGGCTTGCTAAAACTTTGGAAGCCTTAGATTATGTTAGCGTTTATCAACTACCTGCATACTAAGTTATATTTAGTAGCTATAGCTTTTACCTATCAAATTATATTTAACACGAATCGGGGTTGTCCGAAGTTTTTTAGTTATTAAATCAGAACAGACCTAATAAATCCCAAAAAGCGCAAAACTATCAAAAAATGTTCAAAAATATATAGGTAAAGATTTCAGACTGTGTGTTATTCTACTGCAAAGGTTGCTATAACTTTTCTCATGCCCTGCATCAATATGGTCAATCATGTATCTATCAAAACAAATTGAGTTTAATTAAGAATTATGCAAAGCCATTTTGAGAGTGCCTGCTCTAATCCGCAGTCGACGTTTCAATTTGCTTTCCACATCTAAATTAGTCAAGTAAATGAACTCGAGTGCTGCAGTTGTGTCTCAAAATGAAGAGCGACGAAATAATTGAGAAAATACGCAATAAGCTAAAGGAATCGGATCCCGGCAAGCGAACTGTAGTAAATAAATTTCAGTTCAATTTTACGGACTCCGATGGACATCTTATTAAGAGCATGGGTGAGTTTATGCCATTGGATGTGCTTACGTGTTTCCCGCTGACCTTTTGACGATAGTCTTCGATTTCAAAGCTCTGGACATTTATGAGGGGAATGCCAGTGATGCGGACGGTAAGATTACTATAGCCGATGAGGACTTTTATTTGGTTGGTACCAAGCAAACAACTTTCGAGCAAGTATTGCAACAGGAAAAGGCCAAACTGGAGGGTGATGCGGAGGCCATTAACAAGATGTTGGAAAAGTTTCGAATGAATTCGTAAATTTGGGAATCTCTACATGACGATCGTGAAATAAATTTGCTTTAAGTTAACTAAAAATGAATTGAAAGTGTCGTAACTCTTGCATTTTGGTTTAGTATTCATTTATTTAATTACCTTTATTTATATTTAATGTTAACATGGAATTGTTTTTGTAGGTGTTTTTCATCAATTTTAAAATTTTCGCCTTTTAGTCAACTATCTTTTTCCTAAAGCGCCGCGCTCTATGCCAATGCGCATGCGCCCGTGATTGGTTTTTTGGTATCATATTTTATTTGATTTAGGCTTTACATATTGTTTTTTAGCATTATTTTTGTTTGTTTTGTTGGCTTTGCTTATTTATTTGTTTAGATTTAATTGTAAATTTAACACTTGCTTGTTTAATTTAACTTTGTGTTTTTGTTTCGTAAACGCTTAGAACATTTTATGGGGATTTTTTTCGTGTGTTTCTTTCTTGAACATTGTTTTTATTTGATTTAATTTTTGTTTGTTTAGTAAATAGTATTTGTTTTTTATTTATTTATTTTTTTTTTTTGGTATTTAGTTTACTTTTTTCATTTTTATTGCTAGAACACAAATTCAATTTTCATTTTAATTAACTAATTTAATTGGGTTCACTTTAATGTCATACAACAACAAAATTTTTACACTTAAACTAAATATGCATTTTATTTGTATTTTTGCAAATATTTAAAAATAATGTTTTTTTTTATTTCTTATGAATTTCTTATGATTTTTATGCATCTTGCAACAATTTAACAACGTTTTACTTGTTCAATGTATTTGATTTTATTTATAATATATTTATTATATTTTATTAAACACCTACATACTTTTCTTTTTTATTATTAATGATTTTCTTTACGTTAAAGTTTTTTTAATTTTCCTCATTTATTTAAGCATTTTTTATTAATATTTTTATGCAAAACGTACGAGTGCTATGAAACCAATAATTATTTATTTTTGTCAAATTTCTTTGCATGTATTATTGTTATAAAAAATAACTATATAAATCAAAAAGAAAAGAAAACTATTTAAAATATACATTAATTAAATTATAATATTAAAATTAAACTTTAAACTTAATTGTTCTTAAAAGTAAAAGAATACAACTTAAATTTCCTTAAAACCTGGCACAAATGTAGTATTAGTTTGTATTAATTTTTGGATTTTAATTTACTGTAAAAGTTTTTATTATCGTTCTCGTTAGCGTGTACATTTTTATAAATAGTTTTTAGTTTTTGTTTTGCTTTTGGTTTCTTAATGTTGCTGCAACATTCGCCCATTAAATGTCTATAAAAATGTGCTTAAATAGACAAAAATCTTTTGAATTTATCAATTTTGGAAATTAGCAGCAGCCGATGAATGGCGCTGCTAAATTTAGTTATTTGTATTAATTAATTAATTTATTTATTCATTTTATTTTTATACAAATCTCTCAATTTAAGAATTTTGCGTTTAACTTTTGCTGGAAGATACAGGTTTGATAGTCACTAATTCTTCATTTTATTTATGCATTATTTTCTTGTAATGTATTTGTTGATTTTACCTCATTTCTTGTTTTGTTTTTATGTTTTTTTTTGTTTTTTTTTATTTAAAAACTTTAATTTATAAACTTGCTTAAACTTCAGTTATTGCTGTGTGTGTGTCGGAGTGTTTATGTACGTGTTTGTGTGTGTTTTGCTTATTGTAAAAAAATGTGTAAATAAAATTTATTTGCGTCTGTTTTAGGTTTTTAGTTTAGGTATTAGTTATAGGTATTTATTTATGTTATTGTTTTATGCCCATTATTAGCAAAATTGTTCATATTTTTTTTTATTTTTATTTGTGGAATTGTTTGGTATTGTTGTATAATTAATTCAATTTATGCTTCACCTAAATATTACTCGTATCAAATATAAAAATCAACAACTTTTTGCGGTCACCTGTGGCTAAGAAAATGCTGACACATAATCGCCGCTTGGTTTATCATCCACATCCATATACTCCTCATCATTCGTCTATTCCTCTATTCTTGTGGTTCATCATGCTTCCATTTGACTTCACTTCATTATATTTTATTTTTACCTTTATCTGTCATACGTAGTCGCTATGTGTATAATATAGTTATGTATGCAATGTATGTATATTTAAATGTAATTATTATTTGTTGCCTGTCGTCATTGTTCATCGTCTCAACGTTTTATCGTTTATCGTTTAATCGTTAATCGATTCATTGTTTTGATCGTTAATCGCTACTACAATGTTTATCGCCCTACTGTACTTGGTTTTTACGTTTACGTTTACGTTTACGTTACGTTTTTTGCGCTTTGTCTATTAGCTTATTAAATTTATATCTTAATCAATTCGCACTTTTGCATAATTTTTTTCGTCTTTTAGGTATTGTTAACTTTTGAATTTATCTTCTTGTTCTTCTTCTTCTCTCTTACACTGCTTATGCTTATTCATTTTGTTGCTGTTCTTCTTGCTTGCTCTCTAGCTGTGTTGTTGTAGTTTTTAAACATGAAACTACTTCAACCATTTCGCATTTATGCATTTAAGTGTCCTTTAGCAAGGACACGGCTTAAACCTAAAGCGCTCTACAACCGAAACTAACGTTAGAAATGCTTAAAAACCGAAAATAAAAATAAAAAGACGTTACATAGCTTAAACATTTGCCATTTGGTTTACATGATCGATATTATCTTCGTCGAAATGCACATCGTTTATAAATATGTCAGCAGCCAGTTGATCCTCGTCCAGTTCTAGATCGTCATCATCATCATCATCGTCCTCATCGTTGGACATCAGACCGTGAACCATATCCACACCGGCTATGCATATATGTGGAGGCGGTGGCACACTTGTGGGCGGCAGAGGGGCGGGCGGTATGATCAAGGTGCCACTATTAATGCCATGCAGACTACCCGCAATGCTCGCACCGCCACTCTGCAAATGCCGACGACTTGAGCTTAGACCAGCTGTAATCAAATGTAAACCATTTTATTGAAAACTCTTTTTCACATCAAACTTAATTATAACATTACCTTCAAACTAAAATGAGACAACTAAAATATAATTAAAGAAATCCTAGAAAGCAAAATTGATAATAAAACAAAAAAAACCCATAACTTTTTTTCCCGTTTGACCCCTCTTGCTTACCCGTCGCACTCGTCTGCGAGTCGTAATGCGCATTCCGATGTAAACCCAATTGACGTACATGATTCCTACGTTTTCTTCTGGAGTGACAGAGTGTGCATAGGAGACAGATTAGGGACAAGGCGACGACTAGTGTTATTATAATTAGGACGTCGTGATCCTCCTCTGCCGCTTCCGTGATACCTGTTTTTATAGAAATTCAGATATAAATACTATATATATGTATCTAGTTTATAATGGTTAATGCATAGTTCTATAAATAATGCGAATAACAATGTTATATCACTAAGGTTTCTAAATATATGCGCTGCTCTGACAAATGTTATTGGGTGTTAATGAATTCTAATTAGTGTGTGCGACATACTTCAAAATCCACTTTAGAATCACGGGAATATTTTAAAATTATTCAATTAATGTAAATTTTATTACTATCAATTCTTCTAGTTGTAAGGATAACTTTCAAGATGTAGCCACATTTGGCTGAGCTATAATTGTTTGAAGTTCATATGGAAACAAATGATTAATAATTCTGTTTTCTATTATCTGTTATCTTTCTATAACAACGTTTCTTTTTAGGATACAGCTACAGTCGGCGTAAGCTCAACATGCTTGAATGACAGGCCTGATTTTGTGAATCTGCCTAAAAGTAGGCAATATTTTTATTTTATTTCTTTCCTTGTCATAAATCGATAATAAAATGGATTTTAAACAATCACACAATATATGCATGTTAATCTTGTTATGTTGTTTTCTTGTTGCTGCGGAAAGTATTGAAATTTTCAAATTGTTCTTTCTTTATAACATCATGTTAATTACAATGTTAATTTTTCGAGTTCAATATGCAGCTCAGTTTAGCGAGAAATTAGTTGGGTGCAAAACAGAAAAAAGCCAGAATAAGTACATACAAATAAAAAATTGTTCCAACAACATGCTTCCAAATCAGTTTCGAATGCTACAAAAACATGAAACTTAAATCTTGCAACAAAAGTTAAAATAACTAAAATTCTATTTGATAGCATCGGCAATTTTTGTTTGCTTTGTTGGTTTAATAACGATGCTTAGTTTAAACTGGTCGAGTTATAGGTGGTGGGGGTGGTTCTATAAGTGGAGTGCTGTATTGTGCATGTCATGATTGTGGTCTGTGGGAGTGGCTGTGGGCGTGTGCAGCGATTTGAGACAAGTTTAATGCAGGACTCACGTGTTATATGTGACCAAAAAGTATTTATTATGTATTTCTTATTCTTAATAGTTTAGCATTAACTTGGCGTGTAATTTTATGTTTAGAAAAATTATTAAAAATCTTTGCTATGACCATGTTTTCATCTTCCTTAATTTTTAGTTTTCTTAATATTTTATTGTAATTGTTTTCATCACTTTTGATTCTCGTGGCAATTCCTTATGATTTAGCAATCCAAATTTAATTCTTTTAATTTTGTGTTTTCGTTTTTCATTAATTAATTTATATTTTTTTTTACTTTTTGTTGTTTAGTTGTACGTATTCAAGACTAATGACATAATTGCTAAAACAAATATTTGCAGGAATGTGGGCAAATGCGTTGAGTTTGCGTCACCTGAGTGGTTTTTTTTTTTGGTATTTAGGTATTTAATATATGATTTTAATGGAGTTTTGTTTTCAGTTTATAGGTTGTTTTTTTTAGAGGGAAAATCACATCGAGAATGTAGTAAAGAAACATAAGTAACACAGGACACAGAGAGAGAGAGAGAGAGAAAGAGAGCATATAGAAAGAGAAAGAGAGAGAGGAATAGAAGAAGACAAGTGAGAAAGAGAGATATTGTTGTATTTAGTGTGGGCTGTGGCTGTAGATAAGTACGGGTATTACTGAGATCGCTTTGGTTTTAAGTCTGGAATTGTACGATATGCCATTCTGATACTGCGACTAGGAACAACAAAGTGTGTAGATAATTTTTATACTTAGAATAGTAATAATAATAATAATAACAGTAATTATGCATAGCTTCGGTTGGGTTTTCTGAGTGTGGGTGAGAGCAAAGTTAAAGAGATCTTTTCTAAAAGTATTAACAAAATTCTGGCTATTAAAATAAAACAAAAATAAAAACGTTGAAAAATATAAAGACAACAGAGAGCTGTTTTAATTTTGGTGCTTGGTTTGAGTATTGAATTAATTTAATTGGTATTTAGAGATTATTATTAGTATTAAGTATTAGTATTAGTTATAATGGTTAGTTAGCACATTTAATTTATACATAGTTTTTAGCAAGTGTTTCGTCGGGTTCAAGTTATCGTGATTTCTTTATATATAACAAAATGAAAAGTGTAATAAATGAAAATGTTTAAAAGATTGCATAGACACAGTAGTGGAAGAAAGTCGATATGCAATCAGCTTCAAGTCGAAATCAAAATAAATTAAAATTTAGAATTGAAAATAGAAAATTCATGGTCACTCAGTGGGCACTGAAAAAACCCAAAATTATCAATGATCAAAATCATAATGTTTGCATAGTAATCATAATAATAATTAAAATAAGTAAAGTAGATAAAAAATCGAAATAAAAAATTGAACTGAACCGTTCGACTCACTCACGACTCACAATGCAATTCGTCACTATCATCGCCGGGTCCACAATTTTTGACACCATCGCATCGCAATTTGTCCGATATGCAATAACCTGCCGCACACTGAAAGTGATACGTGGACTCGCAGAGCAGTCCAATGGATGGTGGACCCGGCCCCGAATCCTGTATTTCAGTCCAAACAATGCGGAAGCCCTTTAAATTTCATAAAGTGTTATTGAAAACATTTTAATCCTTCGGGTATTTGATAGTTGCTCACCTGTGCACCAACAGTTTTGTCGCTGGTGGTGAAACTGATGCGTGCCGTTTGGCCTGTGGATATATAATGCCATTGCTCGATCGCTGGCTTTTCACCGCACAGCTCTACGGGTGGCTGATCGGAGTCGACATTCACCCACAGGCGTAGCACAGCAGCAGGACAACCTCGACCTTAAAATGGACCATTTAAATTCATATTAAATTGCTCCAGTGTTAGGTAGTTAACTTCAGACTAACCTGCCGGATCACCCTCTAGTCCGAACTGCTCAAAGTTAATGGACAACTTGTAGCCGGCACGTGCTGTCATCACCCAGTTACAGGCATTGGATGCCATGCCACGTCCTGGCGCCTTATAGCCAGCTGGATAGTTGGGTGAGGTGATAATGCCAGAATCCTCATTGCTGAAATTGCCACCGCAGTCGCCTGCATCGGATTTGGCCGATTCGAAGAAATAGCGTGCCTTGAAACCACTGGCCACGCTCTCCTGATCCGTGTGCAACGTGATGCGCAGACCAACCGCACCCCGGGGGCTCTCAACGGGTCCGGGTGCTGTCAAACCACAGTAGCGGCCGAGCAGGCGATCGTTATTATCCCGATACACGACATACATTTCCAGCCAATCCTCGAAACAGGCGCCGGAACTGGAATGTTATATAGTATACTTACTGTTCGGTAAATCTAAATCTGTTATAAAATTACCCATAAGCACCGGCCGTGGCATTTGCATTGTTGTCCGCTTTGATCTTGAAGTGATCGAACACAATGGTCACCTGTTCGTTGTGCTCGGCCAGGAACAGATAGGAACAGTTCGTGTCCGACGGATAGTTGGAGGGATAACGTGGACTGTTTAGTTCGCCGCGTTTCTTTGAGCTGCTTACATAAGTGAAACTGCAGGTGCCATCGGGTGCCGCAGTGCCGGGTATTTTATACTCCGTTTCAAATGTATACTTGCCCTTGAAGCCACGCCCCTGCAGCTCACCAGAACTGAATACCATTGCCAGACGTGGACCATCGCTGATCACACGTTGTGTTTCATTGCCGCAGAGCTCATAGTCAAACTTGTCATAAGCATCGGCGGTTTCCTGTCCCTTCAGATAGATTTTTAAATAGCCATCAGTGCAGTTGGATCTGAAAGGAAATGGGAGTTATAATAGTATATCTTGTGTATGTTAAATGCTGTTAACGCACTCGCTCTTGTCTGTTTTGTGCTCCATTTTGGGTATATTGAAAGAATTAAACTCGAGCCGTACACGCTCCAGATGCTGTGCATCCTGCATGCCATAGATGAAATATCTAGGAAAATATATACGATTAATACACAGAGCTTCCAAGCTAAGATAGATGTTTTAAGTTAGTTAGACTTACCTACACACAGTTTTGGGTATATATGGATAGGGATAGTTCGGTGAGAGCACAAAGCCAGTTGATTCCTTCTTCGATAAAATCTTTTGATCACATTCTGAGCCACGTATGTGAATGCCATCATTTTCACCTGATGGATTTGATATTTATTGTTGCATTTTTTTTTTTCGATTTTTTTGAAGGAGAAATTTAGAGTTCAGAACAGTTTCCAGTAGATAGAATTTTGCGCAGAATTTTAAGATAGATTCAGAGTGAGCGATAGAACGAGACAGAGATAAAGAGATGGACAGCGTTTGAAAGGAGAGGAGAAAGAGTTTAGTTATAGATTGATTCAATTAGTCAGGTTGTCAATCAGTTCCAATTCAATGGAAAATGCGACAAAAATTAACCAAAAAGCCGCAAAATTCGGGCAACGGAAATGCAACAAGCACATACACTGGAACTCTTAAATGTGTGTGTTTGGGTTGGAGTGTGCGTGTGTGTGTGTGTGTTTCTGAGTATTTGTGTGTACGAGTGACAGCCATTTTGTGGCGCGCTTTGAATTTTAATATGGGCGCCACAAAATGGCTGACAAACGTTAAAACGACAAACTGAAAGTAAACGGTAGATAATTGAGAAATTGATTAAATGTCAATACTTACGTATAAAATCTAATTTAACAAAACTTTCGCTAAATTCATAAATTCCTTTAAAGCCACGATTTTGCGTATTTGCGGTGCGCGGTAAGGTATAAAAATGAACAAAAAGACTCGATTCGCTCGAATACAATACTAAGTTTCTTTGCTGTCCGCAATATGTACCGATTAATGCTGACGAATTGTCTGGACCATCGTACACTTTCACATAGTCAAATGGGCAGCTGATTGTTGTAGTTGTAGTAGTAGTAATTATTGTTGTTGTTGTTGTTGTTGTTGTTATGGTTGTAATTGTTGATAGATTGTAATTTAGTTATAGTCGAATAGTTTGGCAGAATAGATAGACGATTGGAATAAAGCATAGAGAATAGAATTTACATAGAATTTAAATGAGCATAGTCAGAAGTTATGATTGTGTGGGTGTGTGTATATATGTATGTGTGTGTGTGTGTGTGTGTCAGCTGCGTGTTCAAAGCAAATTGCTCACAAATGCTCACAATTTGCTTTGTTATTGACATATTGTGTGCGTGTGTGTGCTGTGTGTTGTGGTTTAAGCAAGTGTGTGTCTTTGTGTCTGTTGTGTAATTGTGCAGCATTAGGGGTACTCACTGTGGTCCACCAAAAAACAGATCAAAATCACGAAACTCTAATCTAACTCTTTGATTCGATTCACCAAGAAATTGATATGTGCATGACATATCCTTCGGATAGGCACCTGGATAGGTTGGCGATATGAGTGCGCCAGTTTTATTGATACTCATGCTAGGCGTTATCGTGTAGGAACATGGTGACCCAGCAATGGGTATACCAATTTCATATTCCGCTGCAAATTATCAGTCACATTTAAGATCGAGATCACATTTTGTTTATGTTTAAAGCTTCAGTCAAGCTTCGGTTTTCCTCAAACTAAAAAAAACTAAACTAACAAACTTATAAAAACATCTAACAGAATAATTTATACGATTTTAGAAGCAATAATAAGTCTTTAAAATGTAATAACATTAACTATTTTGGAAAACCGTAGCTTGACTAAGCCATATTTGTATCGCTTGCCGTTCTTACATGCATTTATAAACCTAAACGTGCCCTCGAACAGATCGGTCGACACATTTTTGTTGCTAAAAAATGAAATTGCAACGGCGCGGTACATGGAAATGCGACGACGCGGCGGAATGGCGCCACAATAGCGACCGCCGAATGGGGAATTGATCAGCTCCGCTGGTTCGGACGATTGCACCTCCGAGTAGATATCCATGTACTCATGAACACAGCTAAGCCAAAGCAGAAAAAAATACAGATATATTTTAATAAACATTTTAATTAATTTTGCAGTAATTTACCTTGGTAATTCACCGACGGCCGAACCGCTAAACCGTAAAAAGGGGGGAAAAAGTAGAAAGGTGTTTAATTGAAAATTGAAGGCAATTAATTAATTGACCAAATGAAATTGAATTGATTACTCACTCTGGCGGACTTCCTCTTAAATTAAAAGATTTAAAAACTACTTCCACACGCTGTCCAGGTCCTGCTAGGAATGTGTAGAGGCATTGGCGTGAATGATTGCGATGGTTGTGCAACAAAGGCGCCGTGAAGCTGCCGTTTTGTGGCCCGCCAATGCGCGACACAAACGTCTGATCACATTCTGTATGGTGGCAAAGAAAAAGAGAAAGAGACAAAGAGAGAGAGAGAGAGAGAGAGGGAGAATTGCCACACACACACAATGGGTTAAGGCATTGATAAGTCGAGTTTTGTTACAAGTCATTTGCAATTGGTTAAATATAATAGACACACACAACAATACAAACACATACACAGAACGTAGCAGTAAAACAAGAGTTTAACTGTTTGCATGGCAGCCATTGCTGTTGCTAGTGGGTGTGCGTGTGCGTATTCGTATGCGTATGCGTATGTGTGTTTGAGTATATATGTTTGTGTGTATATGTGTGTTCTTTGTGTACAACTAGAAAGCGTATTTCATTTTCAACTAAGTCAACTTTCAACTACTTTTAGACACTTAAATTTATATTTTTAACGATTTAAACTACGGGCTGCGGGACACAAAAAAGAAAACAGACACGCACATCGAGAATTCACGAGAGATTTAGTGAGTGAGAGAAATTGAGAGAAAGAGTTATGGTGGCGCCACCTACTTGGCGATTTAGTGGGCCGCACTGGTGCCTCCAAATATGCCAAAACCGGCTGCATCCAAGGCTCGCCATCGCCCTCAACTCCCTCAACGCCAGGCGACTTCAAGTACCCCGGGGACGAGACTGGAGATCAGGTTCAGAGAATGTTTTTGAGGAGGGGGTGGCCGGGGATTTTTTTTTTTTTTTTTGTATTTTTTGGGTATAGACGAAAGACAAATACATGATGTTAATGATTTAGATTTTGATTTGCATGAATTTCTCAACATTGTCATTGTGTGTACATATAAATCAAGCTGACGTTAAACATGGAAAATCGCTTGTTGGTTTATGACAGATGCCTTTCTCTCTATGTATCTGTCGCTCTGTATTTTCCTTCATTTTCATCACCATCAACATTAACTGTTAAGTAGATGAGTGTGCGTGTGAGTGAAAAACATGACTTTTCCATAATGAAATTTTGAACAACTCAAGAGGAAATCGTTGTAACTAAGCTGCACCCAAAAGCAAACACAAACAAATTCACACACACCCAAACACACACACATACTCGCGTAAATTTATAGCAATTGCATTGATTATGCGGTGCTTCGGTGTCGTATGCGTAACGTTTTGTGTGTGTTTTCAGCGCTGGAATCGTAAGCAGCTTTCCGTTCAGTTGCGTCTCGGCTAACTTAAATAAAACACACACACACGCACACGCACACACACTCATTGTACACTTTCAAGGTGCCTGTAGTTAAAACTTGCTTAACTTTTGAATATACTATCTAATCGGCTTTTCCATTTCAGTATGCTTAATGCCTTAGTAAGGAAATCTTTTGATGCTTTCTGATGAAAATTTCACTTTATGTTACCAGTGCAACTTTAGTACAAAATTTGCATGCAGGATTTCAGTGGCATCTACAGCATTTAGGATCAAAGCAAACCACCGGTAGTCTGTGGTTGTGGCATCTAATTAAATTCTTATTTTAAACGCATATTTAGCTCATTAAAATTGCGACACAAAGAGGTATTTAAGCTCCAAACTCACGTGTATAACTAACGTGTTAAATTATTTTTATAACAGTCGAGCTGGGTTAGTCAGATCAATTCGTTGAATATTTCGATGCGGTTATCCGCAATAAAAGCAGCAAATTTCATATGCAGATCGAATTTGGATCATAAAACTGAACACCGGAAGCTATAGACTGGATCTAACTTCAAAGTTGCTGCCCAATCGGCTTACCGGCACACGAATTATTCAAACACAATTTATATTAAGCCACATGCTGGCAGAAGAGCATAAAAGTCTAATCCATATGTGCTCCATTGGGTATTTCGAAGTCATGCCCTCTCACTTTTGATGTTCTTGAGGTTTCTGTTTCTGTTTGTGTTTGTGTTGGGGATTTATGCCTTGCGGGTAGCAGCTGCTGTTGCGGCTCAATTTGGCAACAGCAAAAGTTGTGTGAAGTCTAAATGTGGCCCAAATATCTGATATCTAACCAAACATTTAAAAGGCATCCAGTGCTGCATGAGTTATCATACCAAAATAGCATTTTCGTGGTTAAACAATTTTAACACTTGGAGGATTCCTATATTATTTTTAAATGTTTTTATGTTAGTGTATGTATTTAATTCGTAATTCCTAAACTTTAAGCTTTGAAACATAAACTTTAAATGAGCATAACTTAGCCAAATCTTGCTCTAATTGGTCAAGATACATCTTATTAGACTCAAGACGGTTAGAATAGTCGATCGTCGTCAAATTTGGATAAAATTGAAAATTTTCAAAATCGACCAAATTTTTTGCAAATTTTATGATGTTACCCCTTTACATTTTTGTCAAAAATTGATCAAATTTTATAATTCAATATTTTGATGGCAATTGATAGTCCTGAGCCTTACAAACTTAAAAAGGCATAGCATTCCAAAATCTGGTGACAGAGTCCATAAATATTTCAATTTAAAGTTGGAGTGTTATGCCAAATTTGATAAAAATGGCATTGAAAAATGTAACCTAATCTGAACTTGCCTAACTTGTCTTAAACGACTTTTCCGTCGAATAATTCAACTTGATTTCGGAATTTGTAAGCTCATTTGCTGTAAAGTGCTGTGCAGTTGTGTCAATTTGAGCATAGTTTTTGTCTCTGTATGTCTCTTCTTATTTATTTCATTATGCTTTATTCTAAACACTAGTTTCGCTTTCATTTAATTATGCTCGCATTTTGTGTAATTAATTTAAAGTTAGCACATTTTATCTGAATTTGTTGCTGATTTGCTAAACTACAAATAAATGACGTGCACACGGACCAAAAACTTTGCTCATTAAAACGAAAATGACACAGAGAGAGTGGGAGAAAGAGAGACGGAGAGAGGAGAAAGAGGATGTGAGAAAATCCTGGCCAGGACACGCATGTAAGGCTACACCTTCTATGATAAATACAGCTTGCACTGTGTTCGACTAGGCGTGGCCATGGGCGTCACAATGTCAACCGCAACGAAATCTGACTAAACGGAAGAGGGCGTACCCGCCTCCTCTACCCCTCATCCTGCCAACCAAAACCAGCACCCTCTCCCACGAGGCTCACGTACATTTTCAGTGCCATTTCCATTTCCATTCTGTTCTCCACTTTTGCTGCTAAAGAGCCCACTAGACACCTAACCATGACAATGACAATGACAATACACAGCGATTCGCAAAAGTGTCAATAAATTTTATGCAGACGCCATTTGCATTGGCATAAATATGTTTGTGTTGAGCACCGCTATTGTTGTTATTTTTACCGTTGTTGTTTTTATTATATGTAGTATATGCACATATATATTCCCCTTCGTTTGTCTGCCACGCCTGGCATTATGTTAATTTACAGCTCTTTTGTATGAGTTTTTTTTTAAAACTGTTTTGAGAGCGTACGTGTGTGTGATTGTGTGTGTGCCTGTTTGTGTGTGCTGACAATAATGCGCATAAAATTGCAGCATTTAATTACATCGTATTGTGCAACTAAAACAATCAACAAAACCGCAAAATGGCAGCAATAATCCGCGCTACTGCCATGTAAACAAGCTGTCTGTGGCAATATATTCAAAGTTAACAGCTTCAAAACAACACGAACAGGTGTAATCGACCACTTAGTAAAGCCAGCTGGCAAAGACAGACAGGGCAGATGTTGGGAGAGACAGGAGCAAAGGCAAAACGGGCGAGTGGCAACCACAACTTTGGTGTTTTGCAAATTACACTCGAAGGATGCGTGAGTCTAAATGCGACAAGATCAAGAAGTTTGACGAACACGATGATGACGTTGTCGAAAGTCCTTCAGTTCAGGAGGAGCCACAGAACCAGACAGGCTTCCCAAGGCGACACGTAACATTACGCTAATAACCATAAGTACAAACGCACACTCACACACACATACCACATGCACACCCCACACAGCTGGGGAATCTTTCTCTTAATACTTTTGCCAAATAATTATTTTACTTTGGCAATAAAAATTGGCCATTAGAGCATAAAATATTATGTTTTCGCTTGTAAATTGTGGAAATATGCGGCTTAATCGCTGTTATTGTAACTGTACATGTATGTTAAAAGAACCGTCTAGTGACGAAACTTCAAATTTATCGATATCAAATATGTGACACTAACAAAAACCGACAAATATTAAGCAAAAGTTTCATTTGATATAAGCTTTCTTTGACTACGATTTGTCGATATGCTTTTGACAGTTTTGTCGGCAGTTATAATCTCCAGCTGTGTGCGCTTTCCGTAACTTGCAAAGCAAGCAAGGGAGGGACGGAGTGAGTATGAGTGAAAGCGAGAGTTCTTGAAAATTTAATGGCTGCCACTGCTGTTGGCACTTACAAAGCCGCCTGTGGAGTTCCCCCCTTCTGCTATTCCACACACTCCCATGGCAGTCGTGGCACCTCAACTCGAACTGAGCTCATGTTACAGACAATTTGCGTTAAATTCGCAAGTAACGCCAGAAATACCAGATGCAAAGCAAACCCAATTCAGACCGCAAACACGACGCTGCTATCAGCTGCCTTCTGCTGTTTTATTGCCCCTTGCTGTTGTTGTTGCCGTGTTTGGCAAGAGCAATTAAAGTGGATTCTCATGAAAATGAGTTTTCCTAATAGTTTATTTAGCCCAAAAATAAAATTTGTGACGATAAAATGCGTTGATTAAGCACGACGAGACGAAACGACGGTAAAGCTCTTGACTACATTGAAGATAGATAAGACCTGGCTGAATCCTGGCCAAGGACTTATAATAAGCCAAGAGTATTTCTCTAGTTAGTTGGCTATATCTAGCTTGTTTGCTAACATTATTATCCATATTATATTGCAAGGTTTAAGAGCAATATTTTCAGGTGACTTTGATTTATTGCCAATTAGCTAGATAATCACATTGAAGTGCCTCTACATTATGGCCCGGTATTAATTGGCATTTAAGCTGCCAATTGTAATTAGCCTAAACAGCTTAATCAGCTGAAGCTTAGTGCATATTAAGATAGGTATTCCAAATACTACGTATACGTAATGAGTGTATTCAGTTTCTGATTTAATGTAGTTTTGATGTGACGATTTAAATTGCGTTGTAAATATTACGCATACGACATGAATTCAATATGGAGTGCCAGACAAATCATGGAACCGCTTTAATGTGGCTTAAATGCTGACATGCTAATTAAGTTTCCACTCACGCAGTGCTTGCTCGACTTCAGGAAAGGTAAACGGTTTGAGGAAAAGAGGGAAAGTGTGGAAAGGGGGGAGAAGAAATGTTTGCCAAAGCAGAAGACGCCAACTTTGACCAGTCGTCGCTCGAGTGACTTGCGCAAAAGGTATTTTCCATTTCCATTTATATTTACATTTTCATTTTGATGCTGATTTTGGTTTTGCTTTATATTTAAATGTATCTCAAAGGCACTCAACAACTTTTTTCATAGGGCCAAAAATTTGAATTTATTTGCAGCATTTTTTGCCTTTTTTACTTTCTTTTTGCAACAGCTAAAAACTTTTGAGTACATTCAAAAGTATATTTGATCAATAAGTGGGTAATAATAGTAAAAGCGTTTCGATTGAAATTTACTTACGCTTTTGGCTGGCTGGTTGAAACGTACCTGCAAAGAGAAAGCAAAAATATATATGTATATAAATTTTCTACGAATTGTTAATTAATCTTCGATAAAGTAGTTCAATTGAGTGGGTTTTAAGAACGGCAATGACAAAGGTACAAGGGAACAAGGGCACAAGGGCATTTAAGTATGCAATATATACACACAGTGTACTGAAGAGCGAATTCAAAGATATTATTATGTGTGAGTGTAATTTATCATTGTCGGTAAACGCGAAACAAAAGGGGACTCAATCAGGCGTCTTGGTGAAGACACAAGGCAGCAACGAACCACGGACCACGACACATGAGACACAATCCATGAGCCATGAGCCACAAGCCTGTTGTTGGCCATGACATCAAAAAGAATATAACTGCAATAATAACAACAACTCAATAGGCAACCATTATGCATTCTGGCGCTGTGCATGTGGGTGTGTGTGTGTTAGTGTGCCTTCGTGTGTACTGAAGCACCTCATGTTGCATGCTACACATGCCGCATGCTGCTGCTAATCAATCATGGCTTAGCTGCAGTTTAGAGCGACTGCTCTTCCAGCTGCTGCACTCAATGGGCAATTATTGATTGATGCCAAGTGCACACAGCGTTCTTTAGAAGCAACATGGAATGAGGGTGTTACTCAAGTGGCAAATGCCACCCGCCATGTAACCCTGATCTAGTGCCCCGGCTTTCGTCTTTTTATTTTTTTTTATTATTTTCTATAGCATCTTGTTGCCTGTTGTCGCTGCAGTCAATTGCAGCTGACAGGCAACCAACAACCAGTCAGCCAGTCATCTTGTCAGTCTGTCAATGTTAAGATTTTAGACATTGAAATTGCTCGCCTTTCGCTCTTTCGTCCTTTATGGCATGATGACTTAAAGTTATAAATGTGCTTTGATGACTAGAATTATTAAATTATGTAATTTATGCATGTAATTTGGTAAACAATCTGAGTAAAGTAAACTAAAAGGACCAAGAAATTAGTTGGGAAACTCTCATATAAAATGGTTTTCTGTTGTGACTCTGAAAATTCATTTGTACAGAGGAGACACATGAGGCTTTAGGCGTTAAGCAATATATGACGTATACACAATGCAGAGATCATATCATATTAGAAAGATTAATAAACATATCTACTTATAGCCCAAAAATACATAATTATAAAATGTAACCCAAATACACAATCCTACTAGTCAGCTCATGTCCTAGTAGCCTCTGGCTTTAAGCTTAATTTGCGTAACATTAAACATTTATTTGTTCAACTCAAAATTAACTTAAGGCTTTACCGTTAAGCTTGCCATAGTTTGTCTCCAGACTTTATTGTTATTTGTTTTGTACTTTTGCGGAACAAATAAAATCAAATCAAATAAAATAAATATTCTAAGAACTTAAGCGTTCCATTGTTCGTGTTTCCAGCACTTTATTTGTATTGTCAACCTGTGCAGATTGACTGCATATATTTTTGGTTTTTGTGTTCTAGGAATAACTTTGACTTTTGTTTATTTGTCAACCAAAAACAACACACACACAGAACGAAAATAATTTCTTGGTAAGCGACAACAAATTTATGTTAAGGTCTCTCGGTACGTTGATTGTCGGCTTGTATTAGCATATTATTTAATTTAAATTGTAAGTGAATTTGCAAATGAATTTTAGGTGAAGCTGAACACAAAGAATTTATTCAAATGAGTCATGAAAATTAAGTGAGAGTGCTTGAAAATAGACGGAATGTCAGTCTGCTCTTTTGTATCTCTCCAACTACGAATCTGTTTTCAGTCACGTCTTTAGGTGTAGTTTTTGGCTTCTGTAATTCACGAGATGAAGATAACACAAATAAAACTATAAATAAAGGCGTGTCCTTTGGCCCCCCGCTCAATAGGGGGAAGAACCTATTTACATAAGTGTTGGCGCACGTGTTTTATATATCTTTAGTTTTATGCCAGACGCTGTCGCGCTAACAAATACATACAAAATCGTATACACACATAAACTCTCACACACACACACACACAGATATGCGGTTAACAGGCATTTCATATGCCTTCGTTGATAATTCAATAAACTAAACAAGATTCTGCACAAGATTTATGGATTTGCAGTCCCAAAACATCACTGTGGGGTTTATAAATCTTCATTTCAACACACACACACCCACACACACCAAGACACACTCAAGCGTTTTGTAAGGACTTCAGTGACATCAGCAGTGGCTTTAGGATAACATGACAATGGGCGTTCTTATTAAAATGCCATCGCCAAAGATTTAAAATTGTCTTCTCATAATGAAGAACACACGCAGCTGCCAACATGAATTTCCACAGCACACGAGGCACTTATGCTCAATAAATGGCCATAAAATCGTGCCACACGGTCGTGGCATTAAAATGCAGAACGCACCTCTCACACTCAAAGTAGGCAAAACAGACAAATGCCAAAAATGAATTATGTTCTTGTCAGTGTTGCCATTTTAAGCAAATTTAAAGCCAGATTTAGCTAGGGTTTTAGAGGTAGTGGCTAGCCTTAGAAGTTTGCAAATTTTAATCAAAAATATGACATTTACAGTAAGTTTATTTAAAGTAAAACTTTTGCTTAAAGTAGTTATTGAATAGCTACTTTATTTTAAAGAGTTTGATATCAAGCGAAATTTGGAAACTCTAGTAAAATATTTGTTTAATCTGTAAAGTATTTGTGTTAACAGTATATAAAGTAATATTAAACATGACGATTTAAATTACAAATATTTTATCAGTTTATTTTTTGTATTTTCTTTCTTTTGTTGTTCAACTTATAAACTTTTTCTTAGACTTTTTTGTTCGATTTAGCTCCTTTTAAGGCAAGAACTTTTGGCAACACTGCTTTGTGTGCTTTTGTGTGTGTCAGCTTTTGTATTTGTGCCACAAATCTGTGTATTATTTTCGCGGCATAACGCAGTTTCAGTTTAAAAGCCCAACCATTTGTTACAACAGTCCTCCAGGTTACCCAGCTCATCCCCCGTCCCCAGGGCAGCTTTACACTCCCCACCCATCGCTACCCCACCACTGCCGCCTTAACGTTCGCACATTAAATTGATGGCCTAGACAACAACAACAATCTAAACATTTTGGCAAAAACAGCAGCAACAGCAGCAATAGAATTGATTAATTGACAGTTGACTCAGCGGCAATTTTGAGAGGGCGCGCATACAAGCACACAGTGAACTCTCCCTCTTACGTCCAACATTTTTATGTGTCAATAATGTCAAAATGCCAAAATACGTGAAAGACTGCTTATTTTGATTCATAAAACTGCATTAAATTTCGCTCCATTAGACAACAAAACAAAGCACGAAAAAAAAGAGCATTCACTTCCGCTTTAAACGCGAAACCGAAACCGCGTTATTGGCAACATTTTCTTGGACATTTTCTATCTGCAGTTTCCACATCGTTTGACTGCAATTTCTGACGCTATCTTTTTGCATGCAAATGAGCTAAAAATGCTGCATAAATTACTGTTGAATTTTCGCAGTTGAAAGTGACTAAAGCGATAGTTATAACTTGAACTCTGCACCCGCTATCTTACTCTGTCTCTCTCTGCCTATCTCTCTCCCACTTCCTCTCAGACTCTCCCTGTTTCGTCTCGTTATTGGTTTTGTTTTTTGCGATTTGCTGGCATTCTAATTGAGTAATTTCCTTGAGTTAATTGCTTTTTGGCCATCGGCAACAACATTTACAAATTTACAGCATGAAACTATATGAAGTTTAGCGCACATTTCGCTTCTAATTGACTGACTGTGACTGTACGTTTTCTTGTTACTTATTTTTGTTGTTCTTTGCTTGCTAATTACAGTCAGATTTGTAGAATGATTTTCGTGCTTTAGCTGTCATTCGCAGATTGTTGCAAATTGAAAATTGGAAAAATCACAATATTTGCATAATGCCCGAGGATATTACGAGTGGGCGGTGGGGAAAGATCGGGTAAGAATATTGAGTACGCTGCACAAATTGTTGATATGTAAACGCGCAGTCATAAAACGTGACATTTGGCGTGAGGTCGAAGTTTGAGTCAAGGCATCGCATCGACTGCCCATAAATGCGTGTGTGTGTGTGTGTGTGTGTGTGTGTGTGGGCGTGTGTAAATGTGTGCACTGGTGTGTTAATGCACACACAAGCGGCTAAACTACTGAAAAAGGTAGCAAAAATTCAAAATGAAACGCAATTTACATATATCTTACATGTAAGCATACTTATGAAAGCCACTCAAAGTTTAAGAGTGTGTGTGTGTGTGTGGATTTTTATGGACAAGTTAGATGTAAAGGTAAATCCAACGACTTGGCCTAATCTGCATAATAATAAACCACACTCCACAAACACTAACACACAGATATAAAGCCATACAAAGTGTGCCAAATTGCCAGCCTCAACATGAATCCATCTCACCTTTCATTTTGCATTATTTTCCCTCTTCTTTTTTGCTGCTCTTTCCCCCCTTTTTACTCCTGTTCCTTCTACCTGCCATATTTAATATTGTGTAAATTGAATTTCCATCACTTTATGATTACTTGACGCTCTCAGACGGAAATACTACTAGCATAACGGACAAACCGGCTAACAGAGGGTCTCAGTTCCAGTCCCAGTCGACCTCAAAATGTGACACGGCCCAAAACTCAAATTAAATCATTTGCAGTTGGTCAGTAAAAGAAGTTTCTGTTAGGAAACAATATATATGCTTAAATTGTTTATTGGAGTGAAACAAATTTTAATATAAAAACGAATTTTTGTAGAGTATAAATTTCATATCAAGTTTCATGTCAAGCGTCAAATTTTGTAGCTCAAAAGAGTTTGAGATCCAATTATTTTTAAATAAAATATTTTTTTGTAGTTTCTGTGCCATAAAAATTGAATAGAAAATGTAATTTTAAAGCCAATCGCTTAACTTAATTGAACTAAAAATTAGGTTAGAATTTCGGTTCATTTGATATTTTAACAAAATGCCTATTTATGTTAAATTTAGTGTGCTACTGACTTTTCTTTTAGGTCAGCTTCTGATAGTAAATTAATAGCGGTAAGTCTGAGTCAAGGCCAACAAGCTATCATAAGGCGGCAGAACTAAGCCAGCTGCTTAGCTGTTTCTACTAAAAGTCGAGCACATTTTCAGCCTTATCCCTGCTAGGCCAGCTGCACTTTAATTTGGTCAGAAGTGAGAGACAGGCTGTCTGGCAGGCAATGTTTCCATTTTAATCAACTCGCTGGCAGAGGGAATCATTGACAGAAGCTGAACTAATAAAACTTTATTGCCAAACACCTCCCGCTGCTGCTAAAGATTTTTATGGTGTTGAAAATTTATAGTGTGCATCTAAACTGGGAACAGGAAAGTCGAGCAAACGTGTTGTCGGGCTCTTACCTTCTCTATCTTCCCCTCTTCTTCTGGCTTTCATTCTCCCCTTCTCTGTGTATATGATTGCTATTCTTGCAACATTTTGCAGCAACTAGAGTTAAGCTACATGTACTGACCGCACGATGCAAATGAAAGTGAAGCATTTTTCTCCCTATTTTTGCAACGTTTTGTCGCAAAACTCCCCAAACACCTGTGCTGTGGAAAGCCGCTTGAGTAAGGAAATTCAATTTGATTTTCATTTCGATTTTCATTCTCAACTTGTCGGAAAGAAATTGCCAACTGGCATCACCACAAAGCGGTACTTGTGGCAAATTATTCTACACACTTTAGTTTATTTATGCAAATTTCAGTTTTTACTGCTACTTAAACAGTTTTTCTTTTAAGCTTACCTTTTTGCTAATTTTCCACATTCTTAGCATTTGTTGCCCACAAAAAGTTGTCGATTTTTAAGTTGTTATTATTATGTTTATTTTTATTGAAACAATAAATGATGATTCTTTGATATTATAGCACGCGCACTTTTTGCATTTGTTTTGATTAAATTCATTTCGATTATAAGGATTATTTCGAAATTTACGGTCTAATAGAAGTGTTAGTATTTAAGGTATTTGACATCAAATATTTAGTTGACTAATTACGTACAGGTAACCACATACACACATAAAACTTATCCAAAAAGTTGATTTATTTATGGTTTATTTTGATATATAAAATGCTTATCATTTTTCCTAGAACTATGCCTCAAACTGTTCCTTTCTGTGTCTGTGTCTGCTGCATTTTAACAAGTGCAGTTTCCTTTCCTTCATACTATATTTAAGTACGTTAACTTAGTTTGTTGAGCTCTCTGTTTACGTTTTTTATTTGCTATTGTCCTCTTTCCTTTTTGACTCTTTTGTTTTTTTTTTTAAACTATTACAATACATTATGGTTAATTTGTTAGTTAATTTTGGCTTAGTTGTTGTTGTTGTTTTTGTTAGTTATAAGTTGTATGCAACATCAATAAAACATCAATAAAAATTGATTAACAAACACTTGTATAAAAACGCGACTTTATGACGGTTGGGTTACACATTAGTATACACATACTATACAGTATACTATCAAGTATATATACACAAATATATTTATTTATTATTATTATTTTAACACTTTACAGACACACATATATAATGACTATATAGGGTTTGCTACATTGAGATGTTTTCCGTGTGCGAAATGATTATAATTTGTAATATTTATTTTTGTTTTAAGTTATGCTAATAATTTCACATCACAGCCAATGGGTACTGACGATGGGATGCCTTCTCTTTCTTTCGCTTGATATATGCTGACGCTGCTCCATTTCCTCTCTGGGTCTCTTTCGCTCTCCCTTTCTTGTTCTCTTGAGCGTCTTGCTGTCTTGGCATTTGGGTTACAAGTTAAGTTTTATTTGGTTTTGTCTACAGTTGTTACTATGTTGATATCTAAAGGATTTTTGTCTTGGTTGTTTGCTTTGGCATTCTTGTTAGTCGCAACTAACAATTTGGAGGCCTCTGTTATCCATCTGGGAAGTTGCCAGGTCCCAGCTGGAGCATATCTCACTTGGGCTCCTCAAACTGCTGGCCAACAACTATGATGATCACAATGAATACCGCCAGCAGCACCAAAATGCAGCAAATTGCCACAGCAACCATTGCGCTATTACTCATCCTGAGAAGTGGCTTTTAACTTTTGTTGATCTGATCGCTTTTAGCCGCTGCTGAGTTGTTAATAAGCTGTATGGATATACAATATATATTTTTTGCACATTTTTTTCCTCTTTTCTCTCCTGTGCACAGTTGAGATGATCTATGGGGATTAACCGGCAGACAGAAACCACCCCGAGAAAAAAAAAGAAATGACCCAGCAATCAGTTGTCAAAACTGGTTTAACCGCCCAACTCTGTCCTTGATATATTTGTGTACATATATGTATGTCCCAGTCTGTGCTGCGGGCATCTCAAAACAAATTACCAGTCATAAATTCCAAGAACTGCCTATCAGTCGCTCGACTGTGCGTAAAATGCTACCCCTACGGCTTCCGGTTTTTGGTTCAGGTTTGGTCGGGTTCGGTTTGAATTCGGTATGGTTATCAACCTACATTTTAGCCCTCTCTTGCTCTGGCGATGTGACAGCCTGTAGACAGCCCAAAACTTGTCATATGTCGACGTTCGCATTGTTCGGAAACAAATTGCACAGTCTCTCTGGGTGCGCTAGTATGTGTGTGTGTCTGCACACTTCATCGAGAGGCGCACAAGTGGAAATTTACCAAAAATCACAACCAATAATGTGGGAGTGGATTTTGTTGCCATGTGTGTATGTGTTTGAGACTGACAAATGATTAATGCAGTTCGACTACGACAACATTTGCTCAATGCATCAACAGAATGCAATTTAAAGTGTCCATTATCCTGTCTAATCGCTGCTGAGTCGACAATAATGCTAAGTGCATCCTACTAACTTGACAATAATTGAGCTTAAGGTCATAAATGTCAAGAAAATTCAATTAAATGTTACATAGCTCGACAGTCACAATTAAGAACAAATAAATAAAAATGCTGATCAACTAAGAGATATTTATTACAGGTCTGACATAAACTTTTTCGGCTAAAAGCCCAGCTACTCAGTAAAAAACGCCGTTTCTTCTGTAGAAAATACCTCTGGTTACCACAACTCCTCGAAGAATATTTATCAAGCTCAACGCTTTCTTATACAGTTCTGAGAGAAGTGTATAACCGACTGTCAACCTTTTGATACAGGGTATAATTTATAAAATGTATCGAGCAAATGAAAACAGTGCTGACATTTTGCCAACGGGCCACAGGTAACAGCAAAAAGAGAACAAAACTGCCAACAACAATAACAGCTAAAATAACAAAAACAGCGAGAAAAAAAAGTAAAACACTTTTGATAAGTTTTTTTTTTTTGCAGGCACATTCTGTCAAATGGAAGGTGAGCGGAATTGAACATAAAAACTAATATTGCCCAAACCAGAAATGGCACCAGCTGCTGGCAGTCAGCAGCGAAAGGAATACTAACAACAACAATGAAAACAACAACAAAAACTATAAGAAAAGTAAAAAATTTCAATTGAAATGTTGTCAGGGAGCATACACTCGAATGATTGTGTGAATCAGATGGGGGATGAGAGGGTCAAAAAGTGGTGGTCGGAGGGCAGAACCTTTTGAGTGGCAGCTCGGTTAACATTTGAATTTTGCTTGCTTTCAATTTTCAGCAACATTTAACAAAGGATTTGCGAATCTTTGAGCAATACAATTTTCTGAAGTTGCTCAACTATCTGTAGATATGTTGCTATTGCTACTTATAGCCGAAATAGGAAGTTAAGTAGAGCTCAGACATGGATTAATTAGGGATTTTGGCTCGTCGTTTGCAGCCGTGACATCGCTCGGTAATTTGCACAGGCTCGGCTATTTACATACACATACATATGTACATATAGAGCCGTTATTTTATTTTATTTTGGGTCCTGGCGTTTGCTTTAATGCCTGTCGTTATTTATGTTGCTTGTTTTTGGCAACGCCTCGTATTTTCCTGCTTTTTTTTGTCACCCTCTACCTCTCTCTCGCTCTCTCTTTTATGAAATGTTATAAATAAACCTGCACCGACTAGTTTAAACTTGTTGGCTTTTGTTTTCCTTTGCTTCCGTGTACCTTTTTTGGCTGTCCTTTTGAATTGGTCAATTAATATTAATGAAATGGCGGCCACATTTCCCTGCCTCTCACTTTTGGCCTGATAAATGATGGAAGTGCATAATTTATGCGCTTTTGTCTGGCCTCAAGTTAAAAATTCAAACGAAAACATTTAAAGCGAATTGCTGTCATAACATTGTCAGATTGTTGATTCAAATCGATTATGCTGCTGTAAAGTTAATTTATCAGTTGTATTTTCAGCTGACACATCACAAGCTGCAGGTTAAACGAAATTGAAAGCAATAACATTGCGTATACGCAATGTAATGCCCCTACGGCTGTTTATGGCATATGCATTGTTTGTGCTTTATGACAGAAACAGTAATAAGCCTCAAAAGTCTTTATACTTATGCCACATGTGACAGAGAAGAGTAGATAGTGAGAGGGAGGGACAGGGAGAGAGTGAAAGAGAGACTTCAAAAAACCTACAGCACATATTTTAGTGACACATATCGGCTGTCGGTTTGTCTATGCCTCTTAATTAAATTAGCGCAACCCACATACAACAACAAGGACAAAATAGCAAAGGAACAACATCAGCTGGAGCCACAAAACACAAGGGGGATGAAGGCAGACATGGAGAGGGGAAACAGACAGTTGGGGGATAGCTAGGATGACAGCATGTTACACTGGTTGTTGTCCCTAAAATACAAGAAATACTGCCATATTCCGTCGTGTTGCTCGGAATTCTGTGTGAAATAAAATACAATTTGCAATTTCGTAAGTTTTATGCGCACATTCGCAAAAATTTGTTTATGCTGACTGAATGTACAAACATATATAAACATCTATATGTATATTCACTGAAATACATATAAATATATATAGGCCAGGATGGAGCTGAAAGTAAAAGTTGAACTGCGAACTGTGAACGGCGAAAATGCTTAGGCATCTTAGACATCATCGACGGCGCGTGACGTTGCCAAAAAAGAGTGTTTTACTTTTGAGACCCTGCACAGGAAATATACAAAGAGGATTTTTCTTTGGCTTTGAAAATATACACATGAAAAATAATACGGGAGTATGTTTATTTCAAAATTGTAAGTAAAATATATAATAAAAATACACCACATCCGCACCAGAATTTATTCAACATACTTAGTTACTTTAGTCTGTTACTAAGAGCTCAGTCTAAAATAAATTAAATAAAATTTGTAGCTATCTTAGGGCATCAAGTTTAATAGAAGCATTTCTTAGGTAGCTACAGGGTCTTTAAGAAATAGGAAACTCTATTGTAGCCATTCCTACTAGTTGAGAATTTAATTTGTTGCTTTGAGCCGTTTAAATTGCGCTAAAGGCCTACCAACAAATTATAGTAAATAGAGCAGGATATGAGCCGTAATGGCAGCAAAATTTAAACGCTTCTCAGCCTTACGGGTCCAAGTTCAACTGCTTAAAAGTGTGTGTGTGGGTTTGTGTTCGACCTTGAGGCAGTGTTGCCTCCAAGTGTCGCCATGGGTCGGCTTAGCTCTGTGTAGACAAAAAACAATGCCAAGCATAAATGCTTCACAAGTGCTTTAAGATTGCAGTTGTTGTTGTCTTGGCATGTCAAAAGTCAAAAGTGCATTAAAATAATTGCACTTGTTTAGTCTGCACTTGGAATATTTTCTAAAAAACAAAAAAATATTATGCTGTCAGGTGTGTACGGCAGTGTGTGTGTGTGGTTTTGTCTGTGTGTGCAACATTTCCGCCTGTGACTACACTTAAACTTGATTTCTGTAGTTCTTTTGTCTTTGGCTTTAGACAAGACGTCTGCCGTTTTCTGTTGCACACACTAAAGACAGAGATTTATATGCGCTATCGCTGACACTGTGTGTGCGGGTGTGTGTGAGTAACTTAACCTCGACTTGGTGGAAATGCTCGCCCTTCATAAGGTATTGTCTTGTACCCGCTGCTTCGCCCACCGCTGCTGTCCTGTCCTGTCCTGTTGCTTGACTCGCTTTCACTTTTCGCTTTATGCGAACGCTTTAAAGATTACGCAAAATGCGACACAAAGGCATATTTCTTTCATTTTACATACCCAGTACTAGGGGTACACTCGGTTTGTTTAAACTATGCATGAGGAAACATGTGCGTACCCCGTCTTAAAGTTGATCAGAGTTAGGAGCACCCTATTTGGTATATAGACTTTTTAAAATGTAAGTGCAAATCAGATTTATTAAACTTCTGATTAATTTTCAAAACTAAAGATACTGTAAAGACGAAAAGTAATCAATTGGCAGAAGGGGAGAAAACATAGCAGCCGACTCTATCTCTGTAATAGCACAGAGTATTTTTCGGTCGGTTGAACTTGCCCATGTTTTTCATTGTTGTTTGTTTTTTATTATATTTATATGCGCTACAAAATGATAACGTAATATGCCAGGAAGACGCACAGTCAAAAGGACAACAAGTCCTGCCTGTTTTTTGTAGCATTTTGTTGGGCCTGCGACCTCAACGAAGATTGATGAAATTCTTGAGTAAATCACATTGCCATTTATGCACAATATAATAACTGACTGAATGTCTCACTCAAAGCCACACTGAAAGCATTTTTTCTCCCTCTAACTCACAATTGAAGAATTGAAAAAAAAACATCCAACAATCGATGTATTTATGCATAAAGTAAGATTTCAATTCGTCAATACGAATTCGAATTCAGATCTTTTATTTATGTGTGGAACAAATTAAATTTTGCGCATAATATTGAAATTCAAATGAGCAATAAGTTAGATGTTTATTATATTTGCTGCTTGTAATACCCTAGATTCATTACAAATTGATGCCCGTTGGTTGTACTCGAATTGTGTAGGCTGAATATTGGTATAAATGTATGTAGAATAAGTGTTTATTTGTAGAAAATCAAGGGCAAGCTAAAGAATTCTAAATAATACGTTTAAAACTGGAGTATCTTTTAGTCGAGCAACTTATTTAGGGCGTTTTAGTTGAATGCTTTAAACTTTTTGGGTTCTTCATGCGAATTTGTATTTGTTTCAACCTTTGGGCTAAATGAGTTTCGTTGAAATGTTAAATGTTGGCAGTTTCTTTTTATACTCTCTGCAAGAGTATATTGGGTTTGTGCAAATGTATGTAACAGGCAGAAGGAGGCGTGGCAGACCCCATAAAGTATATATATTCTTGATCAGCGTCACAAGCCGAGTCGATATAACCATGTCCGTCTGTCCGTCTGTCTGTCCGTCTGTCCGTCTGTCCGTCTGTCTGTCTGTCTGTCCGTATGAACAAACAGATTTCAGAGATGGTAAGAGCTACAAGTTTGAATTTGGTCTCTATCGACTCGATATTTAGTCAGTCAATACAAGAATCTTTTTTTTTTTCGATGCCACGCCCCATTCGCCCACAATGAGCAAAAAACTAGACATACCTCGGAAAAAATAGATGTTTTCGGTTAATATCTCAGTAACTATGGCACTTAGGAATACCAATTTTGGTACACGTGTTCCTAAAGGACGCATAAATCCAATGACATCAAAAGTTTTGGGCTGCCACGCCCCCTTTTTCCGCAAGAAATAAAAGTAAATTTCAAACTTGCATGCCGTTTTTAAAGCATTTATTCTTATCGTACAGTGTTGTTATTTATGATTCGTTTGAAGACGTATCATGTCAAACTCTCCAGAAAGTTTCATAAGAATCCGACCATAAACAAGAAAGCAATGCAGCAACAAAGATTTTATTCTAAAGCAATGAGCGCGAGAGAGACAGCGCTAGTCGTGCCGACCAATAGTATTCATACACACATATGTATGTGCATACATTTAACGTCAAACGAATTTGTATGTACATACAGACAAACACATGTATGCTTGATTATGCTTATCTTTTTTTTGTTTTAACGTATTCTAATACAAGAACTATCTATTGTAATGTCTGAATACCGATTTAAGTATTATAATTGGGAATAAACGCAGAGAGTATTATACGGTCGGGCGTGTTCGACTGTACTTTTCTTTCTTGTTGTAATACTGATTATGAATAAATATGCACATAATTTGATTAGATTCTCAGTAATTCATGCCCAACCAGTCAGTCCATTATCAGCTCATCCGGCTGATAATTATGTGCAATTAATATTTTATTTAGGCAAAAGTCTCGAGAAACAAACATTAGTGATTTTTATTGAAATCGTCGTCGTAGTTTGTGCGTAATCATATAACTATTTACTTATTTTTATGCTTATCGGCAGTTATGTTTTTGTTTCTCTTCTCTGTCTTTATTTTTGGTTCTTTCTGTTAGCCATAAATTCATAATGCAAACAAATAAAACTTTTTGCATTACATACTTGGACAACTTTTCGCACTGTAATGCTGTCAAGTTTGTCCATTTGCTGAGATTGATTGAATCTTGGCAGTTGAGTGAAAATGACTTTGGTACCACAGGCAAGCTAATTGATTAGATTGCTCGAATAATAGACCAGCAACTGACAGTCTAATGTCAAGTTATAAATATGAAAAGACCTCTGCGAAAATTCTGCTGTTTAAAATTATATAGAGTGCGCGGAAATGTGATTAAATGTGTCTGTTATACGCTGCATTGTCGTCGCAGGTTTAATTATCGGTAAAAGCTCAAATTTCCGGGAGACAAATTGACTGATCATAGCGAGACACAAAATGAATGTAAAATAGATTTAAAATCCTTAAACAACATGAATCCTTTTATTTTATTTTTTCCAAATTCCTGGTAACGAAGCGAAAATTCCGAGTGCACAACGAAATAAATTTCTTGTTAATCATAAATAAATTAAGTGCAATGAAATACAAATTAATTGCTTTAATGTCAATTCTCACTAAGTAACACAATGCGTATACTCGACAATGGGCCTCATCAGATTTCAATAACATGAAGCTGATGTCAAAGCTGCTAACAGTTAATAGAGTGCCAAGACTCCAATTAAGAGGCAATGCCAAGGAGCTGGGAACATCAAAAGCCGTCGCAAGTCATTTGAATCAACTAACTCATTAGCGACAGCGTTGACAGACAGACAGACAGACAGACTGAAAGACCAACCGACAGGCAGAAATATAATTTTAAGAAGTGGGCGCCTTAACCCACTTGCCACGCCTCCATTTGGACAACTGCCACTAACACGCTCTCACTCTTGGCCAGTTGAAGTTGTTTGCCAACAACAAGAAGAAAAGTTTTTCTGCCGCTTGTCAGGCATCAAGTTAATATACTCCTGCAATAAACTATACTGTATACAGAATGAAAAAGTTGCAACAATTTTCTGTTTTTTTGTTTTTCTGCATACATAGTTTTATATATTTTTCATCTTACTTGACAGCGGCAGGAAAACTGTTGCAGCACAAGGAAACTGGCCGGAAAGCACAGCGGAAAAACGAACGGGGTGAAAAATAACAACAAAAACAACAACAGAAACAATGTGAACGAATTCACTCATGTGCATGAGCCGCTAATTAATTTCGAGATTTCTTTTTTTTTTTGGGCTTTAAAAGTTACGCATACGCAACGTGCAACGAATTCCAATTCTCAGAAATTATAATAATTTTTTCCCGTTTGCAGTCAAATTAGAAATGAAAAAGCGCAGCATTCCGGAAATAATCAAAAAACAAAACGGAAACGTTGCCCTCCGTTGCTCCCCCTAGTGAACGCGCACCTTTTGCCGTTTAGGTTTTTTCTTTGCGGTAGGAAAAGTTACTACTATATATAAATTGGCGGTCATATGAGCAAAAGAGAGGAGGACGCTTTGTGTGCATGGCATTGGTGGGCGTGGCATTGGCATTTTCATGAGGACGCATTAAAAGTTGAGCAAGTGCAGCTCATTATGAAATACTTAGTTCGTCAAACGTAGTTGGGATTAGATTTTTACCCGAAAGGGACTAATAGACATTTTTATGTTAAGCCACAAAAATGGAAAAGAGTCGAGAATAAAGAAGAAAACCTAAAACTCAGCGACAGCAAATGAATAAATAATTTATGCGTTAAACGTTAAACCCTCCGACTGAGTCGAGGCCATAACATTTATAGTCGTCACTCAACCTTTTTTTTGTAGCTTCTACTCCTTGTTTTTTAACATTTGCCACACGTAGGAACTTTTATCTCTTCATTAGCTGCAAAGCACAGGTAAAAGGGTAAGAAGGTGATACAGGTGAAGCAGTTGAGGCTGGAGAAACAGGCTCTTAAGTGCGCCATGCAAAAGGGGTTGCCTTTTTTCTGCCTCTTTTTTTGCTTATCACTTTCTTCTGATGTTTGCTTATCACCTGAGCACAAGAGAGCCGATTGCCTATTGATTGACTATTTGCACAGTTGGCACGTTCACAATCATGCTTGCAATGCTGGCCAAATTGTTTTAAGCCCCAAGAAGACTCGTTAGTAAAGAGCAACACTAAAATGCGACATCTGAGAGAAATCTCTAACAAAGCCAAACAATGATGAGTTCTTCACAAACCAATGCGATGATTGAACGGGATTTAACGCCTACACTAACCGTTTTCAAAGTATCAGCTTCACTCGCTGTCAGCATCAAGCAAAAACCGTCTAATTGGATGAGAGTCGATGGCAAGTTTTTTGCATTAAGCTGATAGTCGTACTCCAGTCCATTTCAACTCACATTCCCAATCACAGTCCTAATTCCCAAGTACTTTTATTGTCCGCATCTCATGTGAGCTTTGTGCCTTTGTTAACTAGAAACTAATAGGAATCTGAGATACAACAATGCAACAATTGTTGGACATACTAAAGGCAGTAACAATATAAGTACTTATCTCTAACAATCACTAACTATCGAATCGAGTATTGAGCACAAAAGCTACTAAGGATTAGCTTTCTCAATTGTCTTCAGCACCTGAATGAAAGCTGATATTTAATCAGCAAGCAAGTGGAATAAAACTCTAAGCCGATTACAGAAGTTTTAATTTAAAATCAAACCTCTGTTAGTTTAGTAGTTTTCCCCATTTCATTACTCAACTGTGCACAGCTAATTTAGACAGTTTAAAATTAATTCTTTACATTTTTATATATTTACTCGGTGAAACCGTTTGATTGAATCCTCTGTTGTTTCAACGATTTAAGCTCTTCTCGTTTAAAGTCGTTTGACAAAACTCGCGATTCTGATTTTTTTTTATTTGCGGAATTATAAGTTAATTAAAGAAATGTGAAAATGTTGCAAAAGAAAAACGCGAAAGCGGCACGTAAATTTTTTTTAAAACAATTTTTAAACGGAAATTCTGAAAAATTCGGTTTTGGTGACAAGTCAAAAGTAACGGTTAAGCTAAAGCTTGTCACACAATACGTTAGACGTTGTAACTGTAAATTATTGTTGCTGCTGCTGCTGAAGCGTTCTTTAAAAGCGTTTGCTGAAGCGACTTGCGTGCTTGGCCGACTGTTATCGACTGAGTTGGCTCGTGTCTCGCAGCCAGCATATAAACCCAAAGAGAGCGAGTCACCAACTGAAAGAGAGAGACTGTGTGTGTGTGTGCGTGGGACAAGGACTGTGAAAGCTTTTCGCAGTAACTGTGACTGCCATGGACGCCACTCACATTCAATAAATCTTAAATCAAATTGAATTTATGATTCTTTTATTTTGTTTTTTTTTTTTGTGATTCATATTATTTTTTCTTTTTTTTTTTTTTGGGTCTCACTCTCACTTAGGGTATTTGGAATTGGACTTTAGCTTTAGCTTTCGTTTCAGCCTTGTTGTCGGCTTGGGCTTCTTACTCATAATGTTGTTTATTCAGTGATTTCATTCCAATTGCAGTCGGTTTCAGCTCAATGAGTCGCACACTTGTGTTTCCACTTGTTCTCTCATTTTCCTTTCGAGTACCAAAACCGCAATTTTCATTGACGTCTTAATCGTTCGTCAAGTTGCCACTTGAGGCAACACCTGGTGGCAGGCAGGCAGGCAGGCAGTCGGCAACTGGCAGCTGGAATTCATCCAAAACTCAGTCAGCCAAAAATCATTATACCTCATTTATTCTTCAAGATTGACTTTAATACGCCATTTTAATTTAAACGATATATAAAATGGTTTTACGATAAATGAGTGTAATATACGATATTGTTTTTATACTCAAATTTAGGGCGCCAAACAAAGAATGACAACAATGACAACCCAATAAACAATTTCAATGGCCAACTGATAAGATAACTGACCCGGCACAATGCGCAGAAGTGAGCTTTCAAAGAGAGCAGACACAGCATCATCGGTTCAAGCTGTTGTCTCAACTGATAAGAAAGTTTCGGCACTGGACTAGGATGGCAGTACCTAGGGACTATGGGAGTGAGGTGGGTAGAAGGGGGAAAGACGCTTGAATTTACTTTAATCGCTGCTCAGATATGGCTAACGATAATAATGAGGGACATTTAACGAATTGTCATTGATTTCGTTTTCCTTTTGAACTGTCGTCTCCTTTGTTTGCTTCTGCTTTTGATACATTAAACACACCCTCAACGATGACGCTGCTGTATTTGTTGTGGATTCCTGTTTCAACTATATACACACGCGCACACTCACTTATACTGGTAGAGCTATCAAACGAGGATCGTAAATTGAATTTGCTTAAGCAGCTGCACAAATTTTCTTAAATAATTATGTTGAAAATTTAATTAATAAGTTTTAGGCGGCAGCAAGAACAGCGCCAACAACCAACAACCGAAAAGGTCTTGGCCCTATTGTCTCTGTGAGGCCGCAGTGCCCAATATTTGACCCAAACTTTCTAATGATGCCGTTTTTTTGTTTCTTGTATTTCCCTTTTTCCATTTTCTTTTCTTTTTTTTAACAAATTGAGTAAGAAAGTCGCTCTAAAATGATGTTATAAAGTTGGTGCAAAGGATTCTCTTTCTTCCTGCGGCTAAATATGTCCAGTTGTTGTGGGTCATTAAAATTTTTTCTGCCTTTTTTTTATTTTGTGTGGGCCATGTCAATATAAATAATGAGCTACTGCTATTGTTGTTGCGGTTGCTGGTGTTAGTGTGGTTCAATTTGCCAAATGTTGTGAAAGTTATTTAAGCAACCGCAAAAAGTATGCTACAAATTGATTGAATTTTAAATACTTAATCGAGTAATCAGCATTTAAGGAATGGAACATGCTGCTATATCGTATAACAAACACAGTTAAATATGTTTACTTTGGTGAAATTAAATAGGTTATTAAAAGGCTACGTCACGTTGTAGAGTTTTTATCGCCACTCCAAAATGGTTTTAAAAATAACTATTTTTAAGTTTAACGCTATCTTTTATCTACTTCGAAGAATTTTTTAGCGCTTAACATTCTGAGAATACGAACCGAACGGTTTTATTCGTATACTTATTTTTTTTACAGCAGCTAAAAGTATGCTACACTTTTTTCAACTTGGGGCAGCGACTGAAAGTTGTTCAAATTTTCTTAAGAAAAGATTAGCCAAGAATAAACAATGGTACACAACATTATTCACTCAAGCGTCAACGTTAATTGTTTAACATTTTTGCATTTTATTACGCTACAACAATTGATTTGCTCAAGCGGCAAAACAACACACAGCTGTGATTTAATAAGAAGGACAATAGGGCAAGAAGAGAGCACTTGGCCATAATAAGAATGATATTTAAAGATTTTACAGACCTTTATGAACTTAATCTAGTGTGTTGCCTGTTGATAAATTGGTAGTAGTTGCAATTTTGCCACTTACCTGCATAGAACAAAGGTAGCAGATTGAAGACAATGACAAGCGGAAATACAGTGCGTGCAAATTTTTGCATATCCATAAAGAATTTAGCAGTCCGTGGTCCGAGGACATTGGCAGCGACATCGTTTGTGCAGTGTTGATAGACTTTTCGTTGTTTGTTTCTTGTTGTTGTTGTTGCAGTTGTTGCTGTTTTAGTTGTACGTGTTGCTGTTGCAGTGTCCTGACCTTGATCGTGTTTGGTTTTGGAAGATAAGCGTGATTGTATTGCTGGTTTACATGTTCTGATTGCTGTTTTAGTTGTTGTTGTTGCTGTTGGTGTTGGGCTCCCCTGGGCAGCTTGCTTAGAATGCCCAATAGCAACAGTGGCAGCCACAGTAACAACAGCAATGTGTTGCCATCCCGCAAGGCAAGCGTCAATAATGTTGTTGCTGTCATTGCAATTAGCACGATGTGAGCTGTCGACAGGATATTGCTGTTGCTGTGCTTGTTGTTTCTGTTGTTGTTTCTCACCAACATTGGAGAGCATTCTGGCGCTGCTGCTGCTGTTTTTGCTGTAGTTATTGTTGTTGTTGTTGCTGGCAGCGATCTCATGTATTGTCCATTGCCAATTTGACGCACCTTTTTCACAACGACTCGTTTGAACATCAGCTGTTGATACTGTCGCTGTTGCTGTTGTTGGCTCGAGTGTTGTTGGCGTAAGTGGATGCCATGTTGCTGTTGTTTCTGTTGTTGTTGTTGCTGCTGTCGCTGCGTTACTGGCTGTTGCTTCCAATTTACTTTGTGTTGCTGTTGTTGTTGTGTGGCACAGAAACGTTTCACTTTCAAATTGCTTCCGTTTGGCCGTGTGTTGTTGTGGCTGTTGTTGTTGCTGTAGCTGTTGCTGCTGTTGTTGTAAGAGTTGGCGTGTTGTGAAAGAAGTAGACTTGTTTGTTGTTGTTGTTGTTGGTGTGTTATAGAAATGTCGCATCTGTGCTGAGGCCATGTTGTGCCCTGAAAATGAAACGAAACATAATATGTTAAAAAGATGTCAAGCACAAAATGAGAAAAGGAAAAATACAAATAAAATGGGAAAAAAGGAATCCCATCAGCTACAAAACACATCCCATGGAAGCAAACAATGTACACACATGACTTGACCAATGCCCAAATTCATTGAATATATACGACTTTGATGGACTCCGGTAAATTCTCTTTAGATAATCGATTCGTCTGATTTGTTCCACTTTTGCTATTTAGTGCGAAATTCCTGCCTTTGTGCTGGAATTCTCAGCGGCGAGAAAAACAGGATTACGCGCCACAGTAAAATAAAAAAAAAGGAGCCGAAAAAAAAACATTTTGGTTTTTTGGATTTTGTGTATTTAGGTTATCTACTGCTGCTATCTGCGATACTTTTTAATCAATTTCCACTGGCGATTGCCAACGGGGACAATCCTTTGACATTTTCTCGTTTCGTTAGACCACTTCTTGTCTCAAATGAGGGTTCATTTTACTCGGCGTTTTTTTCTTTTTTATTTGCAAATGCCAACGGCTTATTTCCTTTTTTTATTTTGAAAAAAAGAAAATGTTTATACACTCATTTAAAGCTCAACTTGTTAAACCAATCACATACTTTACATGTTTTTTCAGTTGACTGAAACTGTATGTTTCCGTTTTAAAACAGAAGAAATTCGGTAAGTTTTTAGTAGTTTAAAAAGTAGAAAAAAGAGTAGCATAAATTGTTCTTAATAATTTTAAAATTTAGTTAGTAAATGAATCATATTTTTGTCTAAATCAATTAAGAATTAATTTTTGTATTATTAACAATTTTGTTATATATACAAAATATAGGCCACCTGTTATTAAACATAATTTCAAAGTTTACATTGCTGCTGAAAGTTTACAGTTAGCCACAGTTAATTAACAGCTATTGCTTACTTACAGTCAAGCTCTGTTAACCTCTATTACTAGTTAACACTGCGCTGCTGTTAAGCTTTGCACAGTCAACATTCTCAGGAGCAAAAGCTTTTGCTTACTGTCAGAAGTTAACAAGCACAGGCAGAGCTTTCACTGTCTTAAAGCTTAACTAGCTAAGTTTTACACATGTTGTAATATTACACACAAAAGCTGCCACATTTGTAACTGCAAACAAAGTCAGTTAGACAGAGAGAGAACTGGTAGTAAGCTTTAGGGCCTGCTTCAAAAATTTGAGTTATTAGCATGAAAAGCTTTGAGCACATGTTGAGGCTGTAACTAATATCGGTGGCCGTATCATAACGCTTCAGCTGTGAATAATAATAAATTATCTTCAAGTGCAATGGATTAGCCTAGCCACGCCCACAATCTCAGGCGTTGAACATTTATCATGAAAATTTGTTACGCATACAAATCGAGAAGGAGTCAGGGAGTCAATAGAAAGTGAGAAAGAGGGACATGAAAAGAAAAAGACTTTGTCTGCTTGGTTATCTAACAAAATGAAGTGTGCGCTGGTTTTGCTGCTGCTGATTACAGGACACACATTGATAATAAAACAAAAATTGCAGGAATAAACGCATAGTTGTCATTGTCATGTTCAGCTGATGACAAGCAGACGCAGCGACAAAGAAACACAGACACATAGATACAAAGATACAAATAGTACAGTGACAGCAGCAGCAAAACGCCTACACGTAACACGGAAGCATAAAGTGCTCGTAATCAACGTAAAATTCCATAGCACACACACCAAACACACACATGTCACTAGCTGTTAACGTACTCGAATGTCCTTTGGCCCAAAATTGGCCAAACCCCATTTCGCCTTTCCACCACAGCCCTTTTTTCCTGCCCTTTTCCAACACTCAATCATTCGAGCCAGCATTTCTGCCCATTTTTTTTTTTTTTGGTTCGTTCTGTAATGTTTCGTTTTGCTCGTAGGAAATGTCTGCAATGCTGCACTAATGTCATCAGGACATATGCGTAACTAGGTGAATGCGAGCAGCATATACATGTGTACGAGAGAGGTATGAAGAAATAGGGGTGAAGTAGGGAAGGGGTGAAAAAGAGGGTGAAAGGCAGGCAAGTTGCGACAGAGTTGCCATTTCTGTTGCTGGCTTTTGCGGTTACTTTCCATAGCATTTCCACATTTCTACACTGTCCATTAACGTCAGTACATGGGTGAGTGTGTGTGTGTGTGTGCCTGCGTGCTGTGTGTGTGTTTGCGTGTGTGGGTTACCTGTAAAAAATGTGTGTGTGCTGTTAAATAATTGAGGCAACAGCAAAAGTCGCAAGTTCTCGGCTTTTGATGAAAATGTGCTGCAAATACATTTGCAGTTACCACATAATTGTTTATTTTTTGTATGCAGCTAACACATACGCAGACACATCACACACACACACACACACACATAGGCGCACATAAATATAAAGTTGTTGATTTTAATTGCAACGCGAGCAAAAAGTGTGTGAAAAAACAACAATTTGTTTTGTCATTTTTGCAATGTGTGTCGTCATACAAAGGTGTTGCTATTGTTGTTGTTGTAACACACACAAACAGACACACACACACATACCCAGTTACTTATTTATGTGTGTTGCTGTTGTTGTTTGTTGTTTAACGACTGTCGCAATGTTTATATTTGATGTGCTGACTGTAACTGCCACTCGCAGTTTTTTTCCTTTTCGGAATTACATTTCAGGCAATGCAAGAAGACAGCGACAGAGATAGAGACAGAGATTGTGAAAGTGGAAAAGAGATGGAACAAGATACACATTTCGAGTGTAATTATAACCCTGACCAAGTTGGTACCATTTATCTGTGTGGCTTTCGTTTAAATTTAAAGCCACAAAACTGAAAACTGCAGCTGCAAACTGCAGCACTACAAGGAATAAACAACAATGCGTGGGCGGAAAATAGGGAGAAGAGGGTTGTGAAAAAAATAGAGGAAAGCTGAGAAAAATTAAAAAGCAGCCACAGCCAATTAGAGGGAACTAAAGCGCAGAAACCACTTCAAAGTAAGCGTAGAAAACAGAGTGCAAAAAATGAAAAAGAGACTGCAAAGTAAGCATCACAAATGGTCAGCATGGAAACGAGTGAAAAGCGTTAAACGAACTCAAACCGAAGCACCAAATACTCTTACCAAACCAAAACAATGGCTAAATACGAGTATCTTTCATTGGCATGCAAGTAAATTCTTGGCTAACTGAGCGTATGAATATTCAAACAGCTGTGGAAGCTCATGAAATTGGCTCAAATAAATTGGTTTATCTAGTAGCAGAAAACATTGAATTGGAAATGGGAGCTCTGAACAGTTTTATATAATAACTGGTGACTAAACTCCACTGACAATGTTTACGTAATTTTAAGCTCTCAGCTCAGTCAGATTTTGTCGCGCAATGATCAGTGAATCAGTAATTTAACATACCCAATTCAAAATACTCTTTACAAATGAAGACCCAGATGGCAGAACCAAATGGTAAATAGATGCCTGCAACAAATTGCAGTGCAAAAACTTCACTAAACAACAAAAAGCAGTAACTACAACAACAACAACAACTTAAATCTTGCTGCAATATTGTTGTGTACACACATACACACACTCACACACTCAACACCCCCGACGGCAAACAAAAAGTAAACAGAAAGCGACAGGAAACGGAAGCAGCAACTCTGACTCTCTGGGATACTAGTTGATGGACGAAGTAATGGACTGAGTGATTGAGGGCATGATTGACTGACTGAACGGTTTACTAAAGTTCTACAAATTGAGTGACTGAAAGGTTGACTAAAAACAGGCAAACTAAAGTAATTGATTACAACAATTACTGATTGATTCTCTTCTAACTGAAGACTGATTGACTTAAAAGCTTACTGGAAAGTTTACTAATTGAACAGGTAATTATTGACTCGTTGCGACAATCACTTTTCACACTTACTAAGGACAAAATTAAATCGTATCTTAAACTTGCAGACTAATAAATTTACTAGTTTTCGAACTGAAGGACACAATTATCTATTGCCAAACTGTTAGCTTCACAAACTAACTAAACTGAAAGACTCATTGACTAACAGAAACTCAACCTAATTACTTATCAAACTGAGCGATGCAATAGCTGGTAAACTGCAGGCTAGCTTGACTATCAAACTGATTGTTTCACCGACCGACTGATAAGCCAAATGATTGAAAGACTGATTGACTGCCAAGCTGGCAGACCGACAAGATTAAACATGTTGTTTGCGTTTGCTGCTGTGACAATCCAAATAAAGCCTCTACTTAATGTTGCACAATACTGTATGCATGTGAGCTGCAGGCATCATTGGGGGTGTGTCATGTTGTTAAACTTGCAACAACAAATAAACAGCAACAAGAGACTGTATAAATATATAAATTCTGTTGGTTGTCACACCGACTACATTTTGTGCCTTTTTTTCGCCCATTTTTTGTTGGGACTGAGAGAAAGAGTTATTGCAGCGTGGCAAATACAGAAACAAATATACGTTGCAGGAAAGGAAGAGAGTGTAAGGCGGCTAAGTGGGCGTGGCAGAGCAGTCATGCATGCGAGACTGACTGCAATATGCATGGCAAGGCAGCAAAGGAGGACACAAAAAAAGCCAAAGCACAACTTCAACGCAATCATCATTCCAAGCAGTAGCATCATCATCATCATTATCATTATTATCATCTGCTGTTGCAACTGCAGCTGTCTCTGAATATTAGCAAGTTTGTGTGTCTATGTGTAGTTGCTTTATGACAAATGGTAATTTAAATTTGGCTTTTGTTGTCGCACAGAGCTTAAATTGCCAACTGTCTGCATTGTATGTGTGTGCGTGTGTGTGCTGTGTGTGCTGTATGTGTGTGCACAAAGCAACACTGTGCACTCATAATCCTTAAAAATAATTTGTACTTTTTAATTAGAAAACGTAACTCAGCTTTTTATCAGCTGGAAAACTATATTGCTATGGGAGTGTGTGTAGACTGCGAATAGTGTGTGTCGGTGTGTGTGTGTATGTGTGTTGTGTGTGTGCTGCGTGTGTGCGCTCGTTGTGCAATGCACATGTCAAAAATTCCAAATGCTTTACTGCATAAATATGCAATGCTTTTGCTAATAGTTCGGGGCATATGCGGCGTATGCGTAATGTATGAGCACTGTGTTGCGGCAGTGCTGCCGGTTTAGCTACTTTACAGCTAAAAGTGGCTAGTTGTACTGTTAGGATATGTTGTAAAATATATTTAAGATAGCAGTAGCTATTTTAGCGTTAAAACTTTCTGCCCAACACTGCAGTGCTGCGCGTTGTGTGTTTTTTCACTCACTCCCTGCTGGTCCTGGGGCAACAAATGGATTTTGAGCTGCATATCAACAAGAGTCTAGTTTATATGCAGTACTCACATGCACAAACTTACAGTTAAGCCCACACATTCACTATGCTTTCACTCCGCTCTCTCGAGAGAGCTCTCCACAAATGACCCCAAGAAGTAGGCAATAGTTTCTCACACTGTCTAGAGACTTTGCATCAAATTGCGCAACATTCGCAACGTCAAAGTTTTACAGTACTACCTCGCATATTAGCACCGTAGAAATTAGCATACCAAAAGTTTTCATGCTCTTGAATTAAAACTAACTTAAAATAGGAAAGTATTTTCCGTGCCTTTCCTAACGTACATAACAAAAAATGCAAAAACTATGAAATTTAAATGAAGAATCCTTGAAAATTTGAAATTATATGCTTAAAAATATAAAAATAAACGGATAAAGGATCCTAAAAAGGATATTTAACTTATTAAATGAATTAATAAAATATATTTAAATGATTTTGACTTCATAAACTACCGAAACCCTAAAATAGTTCATCTTAAAGGCTTACTACTGTACTCATCTGTGCCCTTGCTAATGGTAAACTTGCTTGATGGTTTGAGATGACAAACTGTTTGCAGATTGAGGAATTCAATTTCATGGATTGAGTTGATTTTCCAATTATACGTGTGTATCTACTCACCATATCGTCTGCATTTAGAGCGCTTGGGTACACCACGTCCTAATCACGGAATATGCCAAGTTTCTGCAATAAAGAGATAAAAGATGTGTAGATGTTGAAAGTAGAAAGTTAAACATGAGTAAACTGCATATATTTTACGCAAAGAAAACGGCGAAAACTTGTGGAAAAGCAGGAAGAAAGTTTTCAGTTTGCATATGAACTAATAGATGACAGGACTTGAGCAAGCACGAACATGTGCAACTTTAATGATACACTTTTTTGGTATAGCAAGTTAGAGTTTAAGTTAATATCAAACTTGTGTTTTAGGGGGCGTGTCAGATGAAGAAGGAGTCCAGAAGAGAGTGGGGAAAAAGTAGCAACTTCAAATCAATTTCAAAGCGAGCAGAGAATTAAGCAACGACAGCAAAGTATGCGTTCAAATAGATAAAAATACACAGAATTGGGTGTGTGTGTATATGTGTGTGTGGGGCATGAAGGCTGAGACAAGTGAAGCCGCAAACAAATTGTAAAAATGTTGAGCCGGACGCCACAGAGAGCTAGAAAGACAGCAAAGTGAGTGAGCCAGAGAGACAGAGAGGAATCAAAAGGGAGGGAGAGAAAAAGACGCTTGCAGCATTGGCAGCACTTTAAGCCAACTCCCAGAGCAATTTATCATCTCTATGTTTAAAATTTATTACATTTATTTTATGTTGTTTTTCCTCTTTTTCTTTTTCTCAGCCATGTCGCTCTCTCTACCCTCTTCGCCCCGTAGCTCTTCCCGCTTCTGCTCTCCTGTCGCTGCTTGTTTGCTTTTTAACTGTTTTTCCTGTGCCATTTCATTGTGCGTGTCTGCGGCTCTCTAACAATTCCCAGACAACACTTTAAAAAAGCCAAAGTCAAGTAAAGTGTGGAAGGTAAAGAGTGAAATTCTCTCGACTCTCGACGCTAGCTTCCCTTTCTCCACCTCCATCATTTCCTCTCTTTCGCTCTTTCGCCTGCTTCTGCTCCTTTATCATGTGTCAAGCTGGAAGCTTGAGTTATAGCCGTTCCATGGCTGGGTTGCTTGTAATTGAATTTATCTTTCAAGCTTTCTAACTGTATTCATCAACGTCGAGCTCGAATGACTTACAAATGTTGTCCGATCAAATTGAAGTGTCATAGATTATGCAATTGCGCATACGCAGCGTATGACAGTAGAGTCCCTGCCTATCTAACACTGCCCTCCCTTTCCCTGTCTGTATTTTACATACATTTTTTTTCCTTTTGGTAGCCAAATTCCTTTTGATATCAATTTGCTGGCAAGCGCTTTTGTTACGCTGCCAGCTTTGGCCACAGCTGCAACAAAATCCGATTAGAATGCCATTCTAACCCGCATCGTTTGAACCGCTGCCTCACCCCTAACCACCAACTGTCCACCCTCCCCACTCTCGTGTTGTCCTTTTTGCCGTGTACGCCAAATGAAATTGTTTCGAATTTGTTGCTCTGGTTGTTTTACGTTCCACAAAAAGACTAAAAACCAAATCCAATACAGTGCCTGCCAAAATTGTGTCGACCACAAATGCAATGCCAATTGAATGACCCGCTAGTACGAGTATTTCCATTTGATACTGTATAATTATAATTATAATGAATGCTAAACCTGCGATTTGCTGGCTGCTTGTTTTTGACCAGCATTTCGTAGCTCAATTGCCAGCATATATCCATTTTAGCCTGGCCCACAGCATCAACATCATCATGGCCCGATAATGAAATCAACGCCAAGTCAGCAAATTTAATGCAATTTGAGCGTCAAAATTAAATCAATTTTTCAGCACAAGAACATTGTGGGGTGGAATGTGGGCGTGCCGGTGGGCGTTATGTCACTTTGCATTTGCCAGCATTTAGTCACATTATACAAATCGCATTTAAGCCAAAACCCGTCGAAATTTTAGACAAATTCTCACATTGTTAAATCGCTCGATTTAAAAATAAAATAAAATTTAAACAATGTGTTTTGTGTAATACTTGGTTGCTTTGTTGTCTGTCTTTCATTTATTATTTAACAACATGTGTAATTGACTTTATTTGCAAACAGAATGATCTAATAGCAGGGAATAAAACTGTCCCAAAGAAGTGTGATAGACTCTTGAATGCTGTAACAAAAATTAACTATCAACTCTAAATTATAATAGAAAATGGATTGTGTTTAATCGAAAAGCATAAAAATATTAATTTAATTTATTTTTATTGGAAAATATAACTTTCATTTAAAACGGCAGAGAAACCAATAACAGTTTATGTGGAAGCATTTATTGTTTATGAGATAAATATAAGAAATAAATGTTTAACAATTAAATACAGTTTCAAAAAACAGTTGAAAGCATTCGTTTAAAGAGTATTCATATGAGTAAATTTATGTGTGAATAAACATGGACATTTATTCCAATTAGAATTCAGTGTTTCAATTCTGAATTTATTGCTTTCTGCTCTGCATGACAAGCGGTCGAAGAGACGAAAGTGAAGGCAATTTGTGAATTGTGTAATTGACAATCAGCAATGCGAGCGAATCAATTTATGTTGATGTTGCAAATTGCAAGTTGCATGTTGCAAGCTGTCGGTGAGCAGTTTGGCAATGACAGCAATTCGATGAATGCAGCTTTAATGAGAGTCATTAGCCAACTTAAGGGCCGTCAAATTTAAATGAGTGAATGAAATGTGATTGCTAAACCATGCACAGCATGTAGCGCCGTAGGAATTTAATAGCTACGCTTGTTACAAAATTATAGAAATAGCTGAAGAAATTTATTAAGAGCCGTAAACAATGCTAATAATAGGAAAATGCAGTTTAAAGTATTGAAAAATTGAATAAAACAAGTTTTTGAGCATCTGTTATGTAAAGTATCTCTTAATAGAAGTATGTATGTTATAAAATGATTAAATATGGCTGAAAATGAGCTAAGAGAGCAGCTCTGCTGTCATGTTGTGATAACCAAACTAGGCGTTAGCCTTGACAGGCGGCATGCAACATAATCCATTATCATGGAGTGCCACATGAGGATATAAATTGAAAAACTCATGTGACAATGCACCGCACACACACAAAAAGACACACAAACGTGTGTGGTATGATATATGATATGGCGCCTCGATGTATGCTACATAAATTATCAAAGTGCAAGTTGCAAATTGCTTGGCCTTCGGCAAACGACAACAACAAAAAGCGCACCAACAACAACCACTACAAAGAGATGAAGAAGAGCAGCAACAACAAGTGAAGCATAGGCAAAGGCACGTTATGTGCACATAATTCCAAATTTATTACGAATTTACGTGCCGTGTCGCATGATGCATGGGTTACAACACGGTTACAGGAAGCAGAGTCAAGTGAATACCTGGAAATACTAAAAACTGAAAACTCAAACTGAAAACCAACGAATGCAGCACGCGAACCGACGGCAAATCGAGGCTGCTTCTTGTTCAGGTATCCATGGCACGTTGTGGGCGTGCGGCACATGCAAATAAGGTCAGACACACACACAAACACACACGCATCACGCTGCACGCTGCTTGTTAGCCGAGTTTAAGATACAAGCCAATGCCTTTAGCTGTGCAGCTGCCTTTGTGCCAGCTTCAGCCTACTATGAAGACTGCAATGTCCATTCTTCCAAACTATCAGAAACAGCGGCCTCCTGTCACCCACTAAAAGTGCCGCACTCTTTGTAACTCTGTCACTCCCTCTATCCCACTCTCTCTGTGCTTAGCTTAGTTTGCTTAGCTCACAAGCAAATGCTCTATAACGAAGTTGTTGCACTAAATATCAACTGCAAGTAATGTAGAGAAAGAACTTTTTTAAATTTAGCTGAGCAGATCGTGCGCAAGAAACTCCCTCCTCAATGAACGCAGCCAAGCGACTGATCGTTTTCGCTTCCCACTCTCTTACTGAAGCAACAGCCGAACGCATACGCTTGCTTCGTGCAATGCACGAAGTGCGTGCGTAGCGACAGAAACGTCAGCAGAGACAGCAGCAAAGACGTCGACAGTGACGTTGGCAGAATTAGCGCTCAGCTTATCTAATGCATACACTTTGCTGCCATTCTCAGTCAGCTGCGCAACAAAACAACAACTAAAAGCAGCACCACCCGCAGCACCACCCGCAGCAGCACTCGAAGCACCGCCAGCAGCAACAGCAGCGGACATCTCCATAAGAATGTTATGCATTTCAGGTTTGCCTTTTGTGCGCTGCTGCTGCTCCTGCTGTGTTAACAATCTTGTACTTGGCATCCAGTTTAACTATTAAAGTTCTTCTTGCTGTTGTTGTCGCCATCATTTTCCTTTTCCCATTTGCCATTTTCCACTCTTTTTCATTTGGCCCGTTGTCCTTGTTGCGGCTCTTTAGCTGGTTGCAGCAAACCAGGTAAAGGATGCGCATAAAACTTCCCAAATTGATTGGGACAGGACAAAAGCTTCAATGTGCAACAGTACGTAATATAAATAACAGAAAAAAAACTCATTCAATTTAAATATAACACAATAAGGTAGCAGAGAGCCATGGCTAAAACATTTCTAACTACAATTTGGCTACTTTGAGTTTTGAAGAGGTTTTGAGACAGATTGTTTAAGGGAAAGAAGTATATTTATTTAATTTGCTTTTGAAACTTTGCCTGAAATTTAATTTAATTTATTTTCAAATTTTATTCAATCTTAAATGATTTCTAAAAAGTGTTTTTAGCAGTATGTTTAAACTGTTAGCCTATTGGAATGCCAAGTGAATAAAATCTCAGTGGGTATTCAATAAGCATGCAGCCTGGAGGCATGTCCTTTTTATATAAGATATCCTAGAGGCTGACAGGCGTGAGCTGCATGCACATTCAGTTGATTAGTGCAGAGCACAAAAGCATCTCACATAAGTATAGGAATTCCGTATCGGATTTGAGTATGGGGAATTGGGAATGAGTATAAGAATGAGAATAGCAAATGCCCGCAGCGCTAGGCCAAGCAGAGTGAAAGTAAACACCCACACACAGACAGAGCAGGAATAGAAAAAGATTTTTAATAACGTCAGACAGATAGACAGAAAGACGGAAAGTTGCAGCGAGGGAGTCTAAAGAAGACGCGAAATTAGCGCGAACTAGCAGAAAATTGAAAGCAAATGAAACTGAATTGCATTTTGCAACAGTTTTCTTTGTCTGTCTGTCTGTATGTGTGTATGTGTGTGTGCTATTGTGTCTGTGTGTGTACTTTCCCTCGCTCGATGTGTTTCTATTGACTCTTGTTGCTGCGCATAGCCAATGCAATTAGCCAGAAGACACGCCCAGCAACCCATTCATCCACTTGTACGCCCATCGCTCATAGTTATAGTCATACTTACAGTTATGCTCGTTTCATGGCATCGCATTTGCTGTTCCACTTTGGCCATGTCCTTTAGCCAACGCTACATTTTCAGTTAATTGCTTCAGTCGTTCCAAAACACAAAAAAAAAAATACGAAAAAAAATCAAAAAGTGGAGAAAAAACAACGGAAAATCCAACAAAAAAAAAAATGTAACAATGAAAAGTCTTTTGTTCCGATGGTCAAATTCGCTGGCTGCAACGAAAGCAAAGAAAGGGAGCGTGATAAATAGAAATCGTAAAAGAAATGGAACAAACTAAAGTGCCTGCAAAAATTGCGAATTTGCCTCGCATAAAAAGCAATTTCTGCGAATGATCCTTGCTGTCTGCATGACGATGAGCACATTTACACCCATGGTCGTCATAGTAATTACACCAACAGCAAGTGATTATCGCAGGCAATTACAATTCAACCTATTTAAGTTGGCTATAATTTAAACCTGGATTAATTAAAATCGAGCATTCAGAACGAAAGCATAAAGGTTTGAAGTGTGGGTTAATAATCCAACTTAATTTCGAACTATGTTCATTAAACATTTAATATTTTTGCCAATAAACTATTGTAAATAAAATGTGTTTTAAATATTAGCGCAAACTGTAAAGTACTATCTACTTTTTTGCATAGTTCAATTTTAAACCAATTTAGTTGTAACTGAATTTAGAAGTGTACATAATATATTATCCACCACTGTAAAAAAGATCTTGGACTGTGACCTCCAGTTCTCAACGAGCGTTTCAAAGCGACTGATCTCATTGGCCTTACACTCTTCGCACTTAAGCATCAGCCGAAGCCACACTGTGCTCTACTCTCCCTGCTTGTGTCGGCAGAGCCTTCAGCAGAGACGTTCCCAGATTGTATTTGTTCTTGAATTTATTGCATTTGTAAATATGTTAGACATGAGTCAAGATTCAGTCAATATTTGGGCCTGGCTAACAGTTATCAGCTAACTAGCTGGTCAATTATGCGGCTCACGTAACAAAGCTCCATAATTGCCAAAAAGGATATGCAAATTACGGCCAGCCGCAAAGTATGCAATACAAATACAATAGCAAACAAAACGAAACGAAGTCGAAGTCAAAGTCAAACGTAAATGAAAATGAAAACGAAAGAATAAAACACGCATATCAAGGGAATTAATTGGTAAGCCATAGACAAGCAGAGACAAGAACAACAACAAAAACAATAACAATGACTACAACAAAGCGCAGCGCGTATCAATCTCAACGATAACAACAAAATCCAAGCACACACACACACTAACACTCACATACGCACACATATGCGCACGTTTAGAGTGTGAGGTTGAAGTCGACTAAATTACAACCAATTTTTATTGCTGCGAAAACAAAGGCGCAGCATATTATCACAGCGGCAACAACAACTAAAGTTACAACTACAGCAATCACAGGCATGGCAACAAAATGGCGACACGGGGCGTGGCTGGGCTGACGTCTGCACGTTCCACTAACAATAAATGATAAAACATAAATTCGCGCGCAAGACATACACACAGACACCCACACACACTTAGAGAGATAGAGCGAGAGAGAGAGAGAGAGCAGAAGAGAGGGACACACACATGTGTATCATATCGTTAAAAGTCAATTGTAAACTTATGCGCCTGAAGGCACATCTACAACTACTCACACGCACACACCCACACAAACACAAACACACGCACACATAAACATTCACACACACGCCTGTACACACACAGACAAAAGCTGAACGTGTTATGCGACGACTGTAGCTGAACTGTTCGAATCATAATGCCGCCTTATCAGCAGCATTTAAATCAGCGCCTAAAACGGCTGAGACGCACACTTGGGCAGAGACGGTAGCTGAGGCAGCAGCTGAAGCTGATGCTGAAGCTGTAACTGATGCTGCTGCTGCTGCAGTAAAAGAAACCACTGAAGCGGCAGTTGGATAAAAGTTACATTGACATTGCCAAATAACTAGCAACCGCACACAGACACACACATACACACAGACAAAATAACAAACGAGGCAGAAGAGTCAAAGTAAAATTCGCAGAGAGCGCAAAAAATCAAAGAGCGACAACGCGCCTGCGCCGCTCTGCGTACACCAACAATTGAAGAGCGCGTGAGCCAAAGAGCGAAATAGGCGAATTGGTTAAGCAGCGAATTTGTTTGCGCTGTCGTTGACGCTGCCGAGGATGCTGCTGCTGCGGCCGTGGCTGCGGCTGCTACTGCTGACAGCGTCGCCCTTTTTTATATACATTTTGAAGCTAAAAACGCATACCACAAAACTGTTTGTTGTTGGTTTTGTTTTTACTTTTACCTTTTGCCGTTCGCCGTTTTGTCGTTTGCCATTTTGCTTGGCTTGTTTACGCTTTGCCGCATATGTCGCTACAAATTTGTATTTAATTATAAAGCACACAAAAGTAGGCAACACATTTTGTTTGCCTTCGTTCGTTGGCTTTTTTTTTATATAGTGTCTAATCTTCATTCGACGCGTTATTTAATTATTTGTTTTGTACAATTCTATGTTGCCCTTTTCTACTCTCTTCAGTTCTCTCTGGACTCTGAAACGAACTGTTTTTATGTGTTGTTTGTCTTGTGATTTCTTGTGCTTTTAATTTTTCTGTTTTTCTGTTTGTTTTGTTTTTTTTCTGCTTTCTTCTTATTTTTTGCAGACGCCGCGCCGTTTAATGACGTAACAATTATCTAGGCTCATCGGAGTACGCCCTTTATGGCACTCTCGGGTGCGCTTCTGTGGCACACACACACGCACACGTGCAGAAAATACATAGAAAGACAAATAAAGATGCTCGTTTATTGCGTTTGTCGTCATTTTTTGACATTTAATTAAAAAAACGAAAGACAAAAGTATCTTAGCCTTAAACTACTCGCTACACGTGTATGGCAGTGTGTGTTTGGGTGTGTGTGAAATTGTAATATCGCCGCTAGTCTTTAGTGTTTTTGTTGTTGTTGCTGTTGTGCCCCTGCTGCTGCTAAACGTTTTGCAAATAACTATTTTTTATTCATAAACAAGCGACAACACAAAACGTGGCACACACTAAGCGACCACTTAAGTGTTGTTCTTGCTTCAACAACAACAACAACAACACTGCAAACCCTTCGCATCTCCTTCTTCTTCTTCTTCCCATTTCCCCCTCTTCGTTCCCCTTCTTTTCTTTCTATTCTTCTTCTCGCTCCGTTCACGTCCAGTTCAGCACAAGTGGAGCGCATGAATGAATGGATGAATGAATGAATGACAGACTCGCCGCTGGCATCTAGAGTGGGCGTGGCCAACTGCTTAGCCAGTGCCCCCATTGTTAAATGCGGCTGCGGCTGCTGCTGCTGTCATTACTTGGCAAACAGTGCTGGCAATTTCAGCCAATTAATAGCTAGCAATTTAGCTTTGAAAAAAATCAACTGTTTTAGTTTTAGGATTAATAACATAAATAATGTCCTAGTCCCAAAAATTATTTAAAACAGCTTAAAATCAAAATAAATTCCATATTTTTAGGTAAAGTACAAAATATTGAAAAACTTTTACGAATCTATAACAAAGCTTTGAATGTAAAATAAGTGAAAATTTGTTTTTCCAGCACTTTATTGGTTTTCTTAATGTCTTGCTGTATATAAATCTATAGATAAATCTGCAGCTGATCTACATACGTGCTTAGTAGCTAGATTTTAGCTAAGAAAGTTAAATTTTTTGCCTAAACACATCTAATTAATAATAATTTTTTGCGAATTAATCATTTTAATGAGTCAAATATTTGATGAACGTTTCTTGTACTTCTTTAGCTATTTCTAGCTTTTAACACTCATAATCTAGATTTTTTAGCCCCTCAGTTGCTGCCAACACTGCTCAGCATGTCTGTTGTTACTGTTACTGTTGCTGTTGTTATTGTTGTTGCTGTCATTTTCATCTAAGTGCACACCAAGTGTGCTCCAAAAGCAACCAGGTTGTGTGTTTGTGTGTGTGTGACGTATTTGTTTGAGTGCAATGCTTGTTGCTTTTGTTAGAGCGCGCCATGTGCTTATTGTTGTTGTCATTCTCTCGTTTTTTTTCTGTTGGTTTGTTTCTTTTGTCTTCAGTGTGGTGATTATTTTTGCATGGCACTGTTGTCCGCGTTGAACAAAACTGCAAAGCCACCAAGCCGTTTTGAAGCCGTTGGCCAATGAGGCCAAAATCAACATGGTTAAAAATGTGGACAGTCTTCATGCTGTCATTTGCATTGTTTAGTTGTGACTTATAAATGTTTTGGGTTTTTTCCTGTCTGGTTTTTGCTAGGCAATTGTTATGTAATATTTTAGAGCATGATTTTAGGCGGGCAGAATAAATACGCTTTGCATGATGCTTCAGAATGTTCGTAGCATACTTTTGTGCGCAACGTAAATCATATTAACGTGTCTATAGAATGACAACTCCTTTAAAACAACAGCAACACCAACAACAACAGCAATACATTTGTAATTAAGAAAGTTTTGTTGGGAAAAGCACTTGAATGAAATTTTAATTTATTTCTAAACTGTGCTGCCATTGTCATTATTGCCACAACAACAACAACAACAATAGTCACAAAAGTTTTCTAAAGCGTTGACAGAAACGAACGAAACAAACCGACCAACAGAGAGACATTGACTGACTGAATGAGAAAGAGACAGAGAGTGCTCAAGGGAGAATGGAAGCAAGAAATGCTATTAAATATTTAACCTTATCACGAGTCATTTTAAGACATAGAAGGTGGTTTGAAGCTGACAAGGAGGTGGTATGAAGCACATTTTAAAAAGAGCCTAAAGAACACGTTGCGAAGCTCATGAAACGCTTAAAAGCTATCAACACAATATTCGGTAATTAACCCAGCTAAATACGATACTATAGCCAAATTATGCTGCCAAGCAGACGACAAAGCCATTTCCACTTGCCACTTACCACTCTTGGCCAATGAGACTACGTGAGCCATTTTAATGGCCTGTTTCGCATAGACAACAAGAAGATAGAGACTAAATTTATACACACACTGCCACACAAACACACGCTCGTCAACTTATATGTAGCTGGGTGTATGTGTGTGCCAGTGTGTGCCAGTGTGTGTGTTGCCTTTTTTTTTATATGTTTCGCGCATTATCGTGATTAAAATTTTTGCAATTTTTAGACCAGTTTTAAGCGTTACCACCACGTTGCCATTAAACAACTGTGCAGCACATTCTTATCAGTGTCAACCCCAAAACCTCAAACCCCACGCAACTTTAACGCTATCAACAAAGAGCACAATACATGAAGACAGAAAAAAGAGCGAGCAAATGAGCGAGCGAGAGCTAAATACACAAGTAAAGAGAGCCACAAAACATGGCTGCTGCTGCTGCTGGTGGACCGACGCTGGCAGAATAAAGAGCGCACGCTGTGTTTACTCTGCGCCGCCCTTTCGTGTTCTCGTCGTCACCAACACAAGTTTAACTCGCAGTCGCAGCTGTCGTCGCCGCAGAGCCGCAGCCGAAAATCGCCCATTATCCATTTTTATTTTATCATCAATTTTATTACGCACAAAGTAAAGAGGCGCAACCGAAGCCGACAACGACAGCAGCGACAGCGACAGCGACGACGTCGATGCTAGCAGCAGCAGCAAGTTGATGATAAAGCAGCGAGCTCATCACTGAAAATAACAACAACAGAGCGCACTCACGCACACATACCGACACACACACATACACAAAGTTTATGCTGCTCTCAGCAGCTGAAGACACAACACGCCCTTTTCGCATTTTCTTTTATATATTTTGTATTTTGTCACTTTTGAGTACTTTTCTCAACGCTCTTCGCTTAAGTATTGTTATGTTTGTTTTTTCCCCAATTTATTTTATACACTTTTCTTGTTGATAATTAATCATGGTTATTGTTATTAATCAAATTACCTGCAGTCAGTGCCAGTCTGTGGAAATATCCTTTGGTTTAGAGGCTGAGCATGAGCTTAAGGTTGAGAATGTTGTTGTTGTTGTTTTTGTTGATTTGATGTTGAACACTTTTATTGTTGCTGTTGTTGCACTTTGTTTGCCTGCACTTGATGCAAATATTTGCAAAAATCCTTATTTAGTTAGAACAGGGAATAAAGCCGTTATAAAAAAGGATTAACACAGCACTACACACACACACACACACACACACACACACACACACACTTGTATTTGTTAAGAGCACAATTTATGCTCATTTATGTATAGTTAAAGTATTATAGCTGTTGTTTTTGTTGTTGTTGTTGCTTTGTTATTGTGTCGTTTGTGGCAAGTTGATCTTCACGGCAGCCGCGAGAATTTGCAACTGATTCCGTGTGGAATTCGCAGCGAGTCGTAGATAAGAAATCGCATAAAGAAACGAAGATTTTTTTCTTCTTACTCAATTGGTCGCACAATAAGACCCAATTTATAATAATATCTATAATTCTATATGTGTGTTGATTGAATCAAGTGCCCGCTAATAAACCGATTTAAATTTAGTTTCTTGAACACCTTAACTAGACCTAATGGCTCACAACTAACAAACAAACTTGCATAGATACAAGCGTAATCAGCCAAACTAGTAATACAGTACACTCTCAGCATCATGAACTTATTTGTGGAACGTGGAGGGAATAGGTCTTTAAGAAACAACTGTTTGAGAGGGCTAAGTTCACTAAAAAAGTGCTGCAGAACAAAATATTTCTAGCTGAAAACATTTAAAATAAATAAAGCATAAAAAATAAAATTTATAAACAAATAACGAAATTGTTTTTATACTAACAAGAACAAAAATTTGCTCAACTAATAAAAACGCCTTTAAATTTTCAAGGGATTTCGGTTAGAATACAGTAAAAGCTCTAGTCGCAGACAGCCGGACAAATTTTACAGTCCCCAGAGCATGATTTTTATACAAAATTCGTTTCCGTCAGCGGACAGCTACCACTGGCGGACAAAACTACTGAAACCGTGGCTGTCCGCCCACGGGAGCTTTCACTGTTTTTGTTTACCTTAGAGAAATTTTGCATAAATTCCATATATTTTAAAAATTTTTAGGCTAACGCAAATAAATACTTTTTTTTTAAACTAAGCCATAAATTTGCTCACTATAACTACAGTACGTTTCTTTAAAATCTGTTGTTAATAGTAGATATTTTAGCTTTAAGCTTCGACAACTATTTGTAGCTGTGCACTTTAACGAGTGCTTACTGTAAACACTAATCGAGTCGACAACTATTTGTCGCACCACAAATTGCCCATTTAAGAAATCAAGTTGATTTCTTCTTTAGATTTTCGAAGTGTCCTCGTTTTCTGTTTATTTTTTGTGAGATGATTTGCGTTTATTCAATTTAGTTGAAAACAGTTCTGTGATCATTCGAGTTAATTTGCATAGCTAATTAAATGTAGTGCAAAGTCAAAACAAAAAGACCTTCAGTCTAAAGTTTAAGTAGGTCGCGCCCAGTGTATTTACAGTGGGACGTGGGAACTGCTACGTGTGTGGGACGTAGGATGTAGGATGTATGAAGTGGGATGTGGGATGCGGGATGTGGGCAGTGGTACGTGCGTTGTTGCTGTTGTTGTACAATCAAACTACAATTTGTGCAAATATGCAAAATTTTGATTGAAATTCACACAGTATTCTTCTATTTTATTTTATTTCATTTTATTTATTTCTCTTGTCTCATTTATTTGTTCTCTCGGGCTGCTTGTTGTTGATAAAAATTTGGCATCTTTTTTCGCTTTTTTTTTGGGAGCGGCCTTAGGAAAAGTCAAAAGCAAAAAGCGAAGCAAAGCAGAGAAAGCCAAAAAGCTTTTCTCTTTTCTTTTCTGGTTTCATTTTTTTTTTTTTTTTTTTTTTTTGTGTTCTCACTGCTCTGTGTGCGCGTCTTTTGTGGTAAATCTTGAGCCAATTATTTACTTCAGTTTACGTTTTTCTTTTTTTGTCGTTTTCTTTCTTTCGTATTTTCATGTTGTGTTTTGTACACTTCTCTTTTGTCGATTTCAAAGAAATTCCATAAAACGAAAATTGACTGCCACTTATATGTGTGTAAGTGAGAGAGAGCGCGGGGGGAGCGGGTATGTGGGGGGATTGATTTTTTTCTCCTTTCGCCTTGTTTTCTTTTATTTTATTTTACGTTATGTTTTTTTTGTTGTATTTGTGGCACAGCATACTTTTGGGGGTTGCGGTGCGGAACCCGAATCAAAAGCGACAACGACAACAAGAACAACAACAACACGACGACGACGACAACAACAATAACGGTAAAGGCAACGGAAACGGCAACTCGCGCATATGTAACCAGCAGTAAATTTTTCAATTACAAAAATGTTGTCTTTGTTGTCTGATTCACTTCATTTTTTTTTCTTTTGGTAGATCACAAAATGGCACACTGACCCACACACACACACGTACGCGGGCACTCACGTATATAAATGTACACACTCACACACATATAAACAAAGTCAGGCACGAGGCAAAGATTGTGAATAGCAGCAGAAACAGAAACCGAAACCGTAACAGAAACAGCGGCAAGCATCAAAATTTTCTGCTTTTGACCATCCCCCACACACACGCACGCACGCACAAACACACACTCGCAAACTTCCAATTTCCACTTCGCTATGCCTATTCACTTGTTTTTCTTGCTACAGTTGTTGTTGCTTATGTATTTATTTGCCTGGACCATTTTACCGAGCCTTTTTTAGCCGCAATCGTTCCGTCGCTCTCGAGTTACAAATTCACACTGAGTTCGTGTCTGAAGCGAAAAACTGTCGCCCAAATAGCTTCGCTCTCCAATCACATCTGGATGCTGGCGTTACCGCCGCCGCCGCTGCTTCTGACGCTGTAAAGCCAAGGACTAACCGGCGCCCACTCTCTTAAGCGCCTAAGAGCGCACAACATAAGCACATAATGTGCCAGAAGAGCGGATGGAAGGTGTGATTATGCTCTCGAAAGCTGCAATGTTAATAAGGTGCATAACAAATGCAAATTACAACTAATGTTAATTGGCCTGCATTATAACACGTGCAAATTGCATTTCATTAACACTATTCCAATGACATGACAATTAAAAACGAGTGCTTAAAAATTAAAATAGTTTTAATATGGATATAATTTGTATGATATATTTTAAATATTGTTATATTTTATGTATATCGTATGAACCAATGCTTAAATACTACTAAAAAGTTGTATATTAATTAAATAACAAAAAATATAGTAAATTACTTAAGAAAATAAACAAAGTCGTTTGACGCTTTCAAACTGATAACCGTCACCTAACAGCAAGCTGTTACCCTGCAGAACAAATCACTGTTAATGTTATTTACAGCGCTCTGTTATGCATACTAAAATTTCTCTGGATTTACAGCGAACTTAAACGCACGACATTTCAGTTGTAACTGAAACTGGTCACACTGCAGCCGAGAGACAATAAAACTAAAATATATTGGTAAAATATTAAACATTTCAGCTGTGCAATTTTCAAGTGCTAGTCCACAAACTTGAAGTGTAAGAATATATAAAGAAACACAACGTGTGGTTGTTGTTGCAGGCGACAAACAAGTGAATCACCGCAGCGCAGAACAGCTACCAAAGCGGAAATACAACGCAGCACTTTCTTTTTTATCATCGCCTGCCACAGCGATGAAAAATCAATAAATCGGTGTAGAGATTAAATTATTTTGCATAGAGTATATAAATAATAATTTAGTCACAAAGAAGAAAGGGGCGTCTGTGAAAAGGGGGCGGTATGTGCGCAATTTATGTTCGCCGCGATCGTAAATATTAATCACTTTGGTTGTAATGGACCCTGTATGTAAAACAAAGTGCGAGGTGTAATTAGTTTGTAAATTACAAATAAAAGACGACAAAACGTAGTTTATGTAGTGTCAGCAGCGACACTTTAAGTGCATAATAACTAAATTAAAAATTTAAAAAAAAATCCCTACTGAGAAATTATATAAATAAATCAATTTACTCATATAGCTGCCTTGGAAACTAGTGCATAACCTGTATTTAAATGTACAGGGTCTTTTAGCATAGACTCACTTGTTTTAGGGTCCACCTACCAGCATAACGGTTACTAAATTTAATTTTAAATATTTTTTTAGCAATTAAACGATAAGTGAAGCTACCAAAATGGGTTCACTTTTCCGCAGCGAGGAGATGGCGCTCTGCCAGCTCTTCCTACAGAGCGAGGCAGCCTACGCCTGTGTCTCCGAACTGGGAGAGCTCGGTTTAGTGCAGTTTCGAGATGTAAGTAACAAACAAACTTCAAAATATATATATAAACTAATTACTCTTTTATTTCAATCTTAGCTCAATCCGGATGTGAACGCCTTTCAACGTAAATTTGTAAATGAAGTGCGACGTTGCGATGAAATGGAGCGAAAGCTGCGTTACCTGGAGAAGGAGATCAAGAAGGACGGCATTCCCATGCTGGACACCGGGGAGAGTCCCGAGGCACCGCAACCGCGAGAAATGATTGACTTGGAGGTAAGCAAATTGAACTCTTGCCGGCTTTTATGACTTCATTAACGTTTTCTTTGTCTTCTCTTTCGTTTAGGCCACGTTCGAGAAACTTGAGAACGAGTTGAGGGAAGTCAACCAGAATGCAGAGGCTTTGAAACGCAATTTCCTGGAGTTGACGGAGCTTAAGCATATTCTACGAAAGACTCAAGTTTTCTTCGACGAGGTATGTATGCAGAATTGGCTAAAACCCATACATATAAACCATTTTTATAGGGATTTTTCATACCAAACTAACTAAGAAATGCAAAGCAAAAGAGTTATACACGTTTCAGAACGATTTTGCGATGAAGGCCGGCAAAAATATCGATAGCTTAGATAGTTTTTAGAAAGGAGCAGCGATCAACGAAACCGATTTTTCGATTATTTGACCGATAAATCGATTCTTCTTTTGATAGTTGCTTTTATCTTTAAACTTGGATATTTTTGCCAGCTCTACTCTGTGCTTACCGTCACAAATTATAAACTATATTATAATAACAATAATATTTCTGATTAACATATGGCACAAACTTGCTAACCAAATACCCGAGTACGAACCAAACTAACCCGTTATAACAACAAAAAAAACACCTGCTCTATTTTGGTTTTTATTACACAAAGTTTTTTAAAGCACTTGTACTATATTAATTCACAGTAACAACCGTTTTTAAATCCTTATGCTAACTAAAGTTGTACAAATTAGCTTATACTTTCTTTCTTTCTTTTACTATTTGTTTGGCTATTTACTATTATTTGTATATATTGTAGTTTAAGTACGTATATTTAATACCTTTGGTTATATTATTATTATTATTTTTTATGTTTTTACGTTTTATTTTCCAACATATCAAAAAACTCCCGAAAAAAAAACAAATAAAATTCGAAACTGAAATCGAATGCATACTGAACCCCGCCCCAACCACACCACCACCTCCACCGCCCATTTAAACGCACACACGACACAACACAATTATTGCCCCCACTCCGACCCTGTGTTTCCCCCGCCCCCGTGCGCGCTGTGGGTTGTGTTTGCCAGTCGGTGCCAATGGTTTACAAATCGTCCACGTCTCATTCAACAAACAAATATCGACGCTATCTACAGATGGCCGACAACCAGAACGAGGACGAGCAAGCGCAGCTTCTGGGCGAGGAGGGCGTACGTGCCAGTCAGCCGGGCCAAAATTTGAAGCTTGGGTAAATATTGTAAAACCTCATGAACAAAAAATTCAAACAAACTGAATCAAGCAAATGGAAAACTAAACTCAAACTCAGCGCAAACAACAAAAGAAAAAAAAAAGTAGAAAGAAACAAACAAAACGTTCTACAAAATGATCAAATCCAAAAAGTAAACCAAAAAACAAAACAAAACCCGACTCGCTCGCTCGCTCTCTTCACACTCTCCTACTTGCTCTCTGTGTCTATTGCTCTCTCATCCTTCATAGCTCAATCTGTGTACAGTTATGTGTCTCTAGTTATCTATTATATCAAAGCATATGTATTATAAAAATGTATATAGATGCACACAAAGAGAATGATCTGCTGCTTGAATTGCGCTCTCTTATTAAAGCTTGGATCAATAGCATAAGAGTGGCAAAGTACTTAAGCTTGTTCTCTTTGTTTGTAAGAGAAGCATTTTTACTAATACTGTCTTTGATTATCTGCTACTCCTAATTCTCTGTCACTTGCTGCGTCTGCTGTGTTTGTGTGCGTGTGTCTTTAGCTTAAGCCTAAGGTCAAAGGTTAGCTCTGGTTAATGGTTCAGGTGTTGGTTAAGTCACTTCTCTACTGTACACCCATATAGTACTATAAATCATATAAAACGTGCCGGTCTCAAGCTTTACTAACTTACTAAGCCTAATCATAAAAACAAAATAGTTGTTATGCTGAACAAGAAGATAACGAAAGCAAACTCGAAAAAAAAAAAACAATTTTACCAAAAATTTTTAGCAGGAAGGCGGATTGAACCACACGACCGAGTCGATGACACGGGCCCTCATCACGGATGAGGCGCGCACTGCGGGCGCTTCCATGGGTCCCGTACAGCTCGGGTATGTATCGAACAGTGTACATACATGAACATTTAACTACTACCACTACTTTAACTACGTAAATTACGTTATCTTTTAAATGCAACATTAAATTATTGCTTAACGCCGCCAAAAGAAAAAGAACACTAACCAAAATATGAAGCTATGCTGAGCGCCTGGGAGATCAAGACAAATTTCATCGCAACTACTAAATATATATAGCATATATATACTATAAACCACATCGCTTATCTCAATCAAGAGGATGTCATCAAATTGTGTCGTTAATTTTTTTGAATACCGTTTTTGAAGCAATAATTTTCTGTGCAAAAATTCTACTTCAAAAAAGTAATTCTCCTAAAAAAACATATTTCTTCTGCTCCTCTCTTCCCCAAAAAAATAAATTTAAAAAAAATTGTTTAGTTTTATGGAAAAATCGAATGAACGTGAGGATTATCTGCCATGGTTGGTATCCCACAACAAAATTCCAATTCAAAAATTCTATAAAAATTAGTTTAGGACCAAAAATAACTCATGCAACACGATGTGCGCCCTCATTAAATTGTACTATACTATATATATTGTGTGTAGTGACGTCATCAGCCATCAGCTTCGCTCTCGCCGCATATATAATAATAATAATAACAAAGCCCACCGTTCCCCATTACCCCCGCCCCACCACGTCCCCCTTAAAAAAAAGTTAAATGTCCAATTGTCGTCGTTGTCACAATCCATTCTCACCATTGGTATTTTGTGCTTGAGAGTTTAGTTTTCCTTTTTGCGTAAATTAACAAAAATGTACCGATAAACCTAACAACTGCCACGCCCACTAATCTCGCTTCTCCTTAGCTTTGTCGCTGGCGTCATTTCGCGGGAGAAACTGCCGGCTTTTGAGCGCATGCTCTGGCGTGCCTGTCGTGGCAATGTCTTCCTGCGCCAAGCCATGATCGAGTCGCCGCTGGAGGATCCTACCAATGTAAGAATATATATCTGTTTAGTCCTTTGCCCTACTTAGACCAGTTTGCAAAGGTGATCTGGCAACTGGGCACACAACAGTTGAGCAACTCTAAACTCTGCTTCTTTTACAGGGTGATCAGGTGTACAAATCAGTGTTCATTATCTTCTTCCAAGGCGATCAGCTGAAGACGCGCGTCAAGAAGATCTGCGAAGGATTCCGTGCTACGCTCTATCCTTGCCCAGAAGCACCCGCTGATCGTCGTGAGATGGCTATGGGTGTGATGACCCGCATTGAGGATCTAAACACGGTGCTGGGCCAGACGCAGGATCATCGTCATCGTGTGCTTGTGGCTGCTGCCAAGAATCTGAAGAACTGGTTCGTCAAGGTGCGCAAAATCAAGGCGATCTATCATACGCTGAATCTGTTCAATCTGGATGTGACCCAGAAGTGTTTGATTGCCGAGTGTTGGGTGCCTCTGCTGGACTTTGAGACCATTCAGTTGGCACTGCGACGTGGCACGGAGAGATCGGGTTCATCGGTGCCACCGATTCTCAATCGGATGCAAACATTTGAGAATCCACCGACTTATAATCGGACAAACAAGTTTACCAAAGCCTTTCAGGCTCTAATCGATGCTTATGGCGTCGCTAGCTATCGGGAAATGAATCCGGCTCCATACACCATCATCACATTCCCCTTTCTTTTTGCCGTCATGTTCGGAGACGTCGGTCATGGTGCCATTATGGCACTCTTTGGCCTCTGGATGATACGCAAGGAGAAGGGTTTGGCTGCCCAGAAGACGGACAATGAGATTTGGAACATTTTCTTTGGCGGACGTTACATTATCTTCCTCATGGGCGTCTTTTCGATGTACACCGGTTTAATCTACAATGACATATTCTCCAAGTCACTGAACATCTTTGGCTCCCATTGGCATTTGTCGTACAACAGGTCAACGGTGCTGAACAACAAGGCCCTACAGTTGAGCCCCGCTACGAGTGACTATGAGGGCACACCGTATCCCTTTGGCATGGATCCCATCTGGCAGGTGGCCACCTCCAATAAGATTGTCTTTCAGAATGCCTACAAGATGAAGATCTCCATTATTTTCGGTGTTCTGCACATGATCTTTGGCGTCATCATGAGTTGGCATAATCACACCTATTTCCGCAACCGTTTGTCCTTGATCTACGAATTCATTCCCCAGTTGGTCTTTCTGCTGTTGCTCTTCTTCTACATGGTCCTGTTGATGTTCATCAAGTGGAATCGCTATGCCGCTACTAATGCAAGTAAGTAGTCGCTGGTCTTTTTGACCCTGTACCAGTTATATATATAATTCAATACTTTATTCCTATCTGTTCTTTCAGTGCCCCTTACTGAGTCTTGTGCCCCATCTATTCTGATCACCTTTATCGACATGGTTCTGTTCAACACTCCGAAGACTCCGCCAGAGGGATGCGAGGTCTACATGTTCCCTGGTCAGCACTTCATACAGGTCGTCTTTGTTTTGGCCGCACTCTGCTGCATTCCCGTTATGCTGCTCGGCAAACCGATCAAGATTATGCAGGCACGCAAATTGGCAAACGTAAGTAGTTTATGTTGGATTAAGATTGGATTAATCCGTTGTTTCCTCACGCCTCATGCATTTTGTCACCAATCATTAACAAGAAATAACATCCACCGTGAACATTAACATTAACAGATAACGAACTTATGTTTGCACTTTTGTTTGTTTGTACCTTTGCCCTTTGACCCTTTGAACCACAATTAACCAACCACAAAACCAAATTAACCAATAAAAAACTCAAAACACCAATCCAAATGCTAAAGGAAGAGGTTAGTCGTGTCATTTGTGTTGTCACCTAGTTGCGACCGCATAAACTTGACCAACTTACTAATCCTTGTTCTAATCCTTCACTAGGTGCAGCCCATAACTGGCGCTGATGCTGAAGTCGGTGGTATGTCGAATGGCGGTGCTGGAGGCGGCGGCGGTGGACACCACGATGAGGAGGAGATGTCCGAGATATTCATACACCAGGGCATTCACACCATTGAGTACGTGCTCGGCTCCGTTTCCCACACAGCATCCTACTTGCGACTCTGGGCGTTGTCTCTTGCCCATGCCCGTAAGTTACCCCATTTTACTGGACTTTTTTAAAGTTGCTAATCCATTTACTGCTTTCAGAACTTGCCGAAGTCTTGTGGACAATGGTCTTGTCGATTGGCCTAAAGCAGGGAGGCTGGGAGGGCGGTGTCTTCTTGACCATCGTCTTTGCCTTCTGGGCCGTTTTGACCGTTGGAATCTTGGTGTTAATGGAGGGTCTTTCGGCCTTCCTGCACACGCTGCGATTGCACTGGTTAGTCAAGTTAATTAGCAACTATTTAAAATCTTTGGTAACAAATTTGATCTTTTTCCAGGGTGGAATTCCAGAGCAAGTTCTACTTGGGACAGGGCTACGCCTTCCAGCCCTTCAGTTTTGATAGCATCATTGAGAATGGAAGCGCCTCCTCCGGAGATGCTGAGTAAGACAACAGTGGAAAGGGGAATTAAGAGAAGCAACCAAAGCATGTCAAGAGTCTCATCGCTTATATGCAAATTATATAAACATATATAAATAAATATACCAATTCAAATGGAATTTAAATAACGCTTAGTAATCGTTCTATTTAATGTTTAATAATCGTGAATTTATTGTATATGTAATCGTGTAGCCCAATTCATATTCTTGTCTTAAATTAATCGCTTAACGTGTTTACTCAGAAATATTAATAAAAATTATATATATCTATATGTATTTAGCTTAGGCACCTGCTTCAGGTGTCTTAGCCCAAAAAATGCTCGATTTTTGGAATGTTTAGTGGGTCATCAGTTCATTTAGCGCCATCACAAACTTCTGCATATTTTCAGTGGCCTTGACGAAGGGCTTGAGTGCTCCAAAGTCCAAGTTGGCAAGACTCTGGGCTACTTCGTGTACCTTGCAGTAGTACAGAAATTGTTCTTTAGCCAACTGTTGTGCCAATTCCAACTGATGATTGTCCATCAGCTCATCGTTGACCACGATTAGCCCCGGTTTGCCGTTATTCAGTATATCCATGCAAGTGCCTGCGCCAGCGTGTCCAATAATCACGTTCGCTGCTCGAATGTCCTCCACATTTGGACGGAATTTGTATTGCTCCACCTCAATTCGGTACTCTTGGTAGATTCGTTGCAGTTCGCTCTCTTCAACCGGCGTCGAGTTGCCATGCTGCAGAACAAGTTTACGGCAATTACGCTCTCTTAATGCACTTAGCACGGCAGGTGACGTCATCACTTTGATCAGTGCATCGAATTTTGTGGTGCCAACAGTCACATAAACCACTTTTAAATTCATTTTACGGGCAATAACAGATGATTTGCAAAACAATAACAAAGTTGATTGGCGATGGCACCATTTTAATCGATAGCAACTATCGCAAGCCACACAAATCGTTAGGCAACTTATACATTAATAATCGATTTGCAGCCGATAACAAAAGCAAATCCGTTACGTTTCAAAACGTCTATGTTGAAAATAAATAACAAAAGTTCATATTTTATTTTTATAAGCATTGATTAATATCATGATTGATAAGCTAATTAATGTGTTTTCATTAAATTAAGCAGTGCCATATTTCATTTATTATAACACGTTGTTTACGTTAGCCGAATGTTTAAAATTAAATATTTAATTGCTTCGCTTAAATTTGCACTCTTGCTGTTTTCGCCGCCAGCACACATGCACACAAGCAAGCATACGTTGAACTCTCACGCCGACTTTGCTCTCTTTGTTTTAGATTTCGATCTGTACGTTGACAGCGATTATGTTGGCTCTCTTGCCGTCATGCTTTTAGTCTGTTCTCGACCGTTAGGCGCAGCGGTTGTGTTTTGTGATTCAATTAGCTGCTGCCGGCGCTAACCACACACACTTGAAATTGCATTTACTGCAGTATTTTAATATGAGCTCATAGCGTGCAAGTGCAAGTGAATAAAGAAAATTAATTTTCCGTAGCGTAATTTGTTTACTTTGATTTAATCATCGACGCGCGACAGTGACAGTGAAAGTGTTGCCTTGACCGTCAGACATACTTACATATAAATTTATTTATGCAAATATTCGTGTGTAGTTGTAGTGGTGACTACTGAGTGCCGCTTGTTGGGGGCTGCCTGTGTGTGTTTATCTGCTTGCTTGCGTAAGTGTGTGTGTTCAGTTCCATATGCGAATGCAAATGCGATTGCGACATTAAAGCATAACACAAACATAACGGTGAAGGTGCAGCAAAGAAGAGCAGAGAAGAGACGAGCTGAAAGAGCTAACGCCACAGGTTAAAGAGGTAAGCCAAAGAGTAAATTCACTTAGTGTCCCTTTAATTCAATTTTAAGTGGATTTGATTCCCATGCTTCAGCGTAAATCCAGATGTGCTCCAGATTTCTGTTTGCGTTGCTGGAGAACACACACACATACTAACACAAATATCAAACTTTGTACGTGTGTATGCTAATATGTACATATACTCGTACTAGAGGGTATTTTAAGCCGTGAACTTATCAACACTCAATTTAATTTCGTTTTTATTTCTGCACAATTAAAATGTTGTTTATTTTGTATACAATTTTCTCCCCTTCATTTTGATGTTGTGTGTTTCTGACGCTTTGCGCACATTTTTAACATGTTTAACATTCAGAATCGTTTTCTTTTTGTTCTTTGTGCTTTTTTGCATCTGTTAAAGATAAACACAAATTATTTTCTGTATACCCGGCTTGTCAATTTTTCCAGACACTTGATATGACCCCATCACACCTCACCCAACGCCCATGACCCTACCTTACCCTGGCATCTTGGGAATGAACGTACAGTGAAAGCTCGTTAAGCCAAACTGTCTGTCGAGTTGATCGTTTCAAGTAAACAAGTGTCAAAATTCCAATAATCAAAGATTTTAAATCAATAAATATTCAAATTTTATTTTACACACATTTCCGACTAATTTAGAGATAAATTTGATTAATTTATTGGCTTGAATAAAGGAAAATGTTTTCAAATTTTTTTAAATTTATATACACTGCACACAAAGACCGACAAAATTTACGTACTCATAATTAATGACAAACTCACGCAGGATTCATAAATTCATTTGACACAAAATGTTTCCTTAATTAAATGTAGACTTTTTTATTATTATTTATTATTCATAGAATCTGCTCATAAATTATGTTAACAAAAAAGTCGAAAAAAGCCGTTAATAATGAAAGAAAGAAAAGTGTATTTAACTTTGGTCTGAAATTAAATTAGAGTACATGTGTAAATTGGTAAGATCAAACCGAGATCACTTCTTCATCACTGGCCTGCCAAACAGCAGGGAGTGCATGGGGTTGGTCAAGAGGGCAGGGGTAACGGGGCAAAGGTGTGAGGTGGAAGTGAGTAGAAGCACATGGCACATAAACACCAACATCATTATTATCATAATCTGTCATCGTGTAATAAATTTAATTTTTATGGCCAAAGATTCAAAGCAAAAGCCGCGGGATAGAAAACCGATTTAAGTTTTTTTCATTCGTTTCAAATGGACTAACAAACAAATACTTATACACACATACATATAATTGTTTATACACTGGAAAAAAGACTATGTTTTAAAGTCAAAAATTAAAAACAAAATTTTTAAATTAAAGAAAAAATTGGGACTTAAAAATCTAATTAATTAGGGACTCACAATTCTTTATGGAAAATAAATATACATAAAAAAATGTTTGTTAAAATATTTTCAATACTCGAAAATTGGTAAATCCCAAAAGATTTTTTTAAAAAGATTTTTTATATAATTTTAATCTACTTGCTTGTATTCAATTATTTTTGTCAGTGTATGTACACACTTCTAGTCCACACAACTCATGTCCTTGTATTAATTATTCTGCCCACAAAGCCAAAGACGCGTCATCTCATCGTAATCATCTTAATCATCATCGTGTTGTGTTCTTGCCTACGCATGTGATCAATAAAATAAAATTATTCTACAAATTGGTCCCTCGCCATGGGACCACTGCCCGCTGACCCCACCTCACTACACCCCTAGTCACCGCCCCTTGCCAGCCCCTACTGGCCAAGACACACTGAACAGCTTAAAATGGGCGTCATCTCATATCACTCGAGTGTTGCTATTTTTTGTTTTTATTTTCTTTTTTAATGAAGGTCACGGGGTCAAGTTAGCTGCCTGCCACAGTCGCCGGCATTTAATTGTTGCAATTTGCAACAGCCAGCAGATCAAATTAATGTCATAACTCAACTCAATTAGCCGGGACATTTGGGAGCAGTCATACATATGCAGATATGTATATATACATATATATGTCAGTTTTACATATTTTGTCGATTTTTACATATCATAGGGAATCACAAGGAAGATGTGCTAGGTGTCAGCGACTCCCCCTTGCCAAGTGTTCAACATTTTGCGAATATTTTATACCCAAAAAAGAGTTCAAAACTTTTTTGAGTGCTCAAATATTTTTAGACTATTCGATTAAAGACTCTGCAATCTATTAAAATTAGAATTTCCAGAGAAAATTGATTGTTAATTGATTTGAACGCTTTTGTTATGGAGCTTTCACTGTATTCAGTTTCATTTATGATCGTTATTGTTGCTAATTGCATAATCAGCTTAATAATTAAAAATTCTATAATTGAATTAGGCACTTATAATCCGAAAGGTTACCTTGACTTAATAAGTTAATGATTAATTTCTTTTTTAAGTACATGATTAATTGTTCTCCCCGCTGATCGTTTGACGCACACTGATCATGGCACAGACTAAATAGCAAGAGCTAGAACATTGAAAACTAAACAGAATTTTTGAGTTTTAAGAATCGATTGCTTCTTGTTTAATTTTGATAGAATCAAAGTGAGTTGGGAGTTCAAAAAGCATATTTTGTTTACCAAAACATCTTGGGTCACAAAGTCTCTACGCTTGCAGATTAAATGCTTAGAAGTAAACCCCCGCTTGATAACGATAATCACAGAACTGAGTATATATTAAGTAAGGTTTAAAAACCGTAAGACAGCAAAACCAACAGCTAATTATTCAGTTGTCTAATGGGAATTATTTGAATTAACAATAATATCGTTTTCGTGGGGTAAAACCCTCTTCAAGATAATTTCCATTTGCTTAAATGTAATTCTAGTCTTAGCTAATGCAAAATACTCCCCAGATTACCTGTTTTTACATCGGATCTTTAAGTTTGTTTTTGTTTTTTACAGTTAACGGAGATCGTAGCTAAAAACTTGTCTTTTAGTAATCAATTTCCATTACAAGTCAGGCATAACTCAGTCAAAGCTGTAATAAAAGATTTAAAAAAAAACCTTGCAGTAGCTGTGTAATAATTCGTGGATCTTATTAGTACACTGAGCGAAAAAGTTGAGGCTTTGAGGTCAAGGAAAAAGCTTAACTCAGTGTGGAAAAAGAAATTGAAGTTTTTCTTAGAAAGGTTTACTATATTCAATAACATATGTAACAGATTCTTAATATAAAATGTTTTATACATTTGTATGTATTTATGATAGTAATATCGACCGCCAAAAACGGTCTAAATATTATATATTATGTAATATAAAAATGTACAGTTTTACTTAAACCACAACTGAAACTTGAACTTAAACAAGTTTAAGTATTGCCAAAGTTCTTAAAAGGGGAAGTTGTCTATTCAGTAAAGGAAACTTAAGGAATCCTTTGTGCTGCTTTTCGTCAAGGGGTTAATCACATAAATGTGCATACAAAATGTCTGATTAAGTGTGGCACATGCAACCCTTTTGCCTGCCACACTTGCAACAATGTGGCAGGATTTTAGTTTGAGGCAAAGAAACCACTTAAGTGGCATAAACTGAGATTGCAACCTGCATTCGTGTATCGCATTACAAGTAATTCATCACCAAATAATGGCACACATTGTAACGGAAGTGGAATGGAAATAGAAGTGGAAGAGGATGTGGAAAGGATGTAGTAGCGGATGTGGTGCTGCTTGTTTAATTAATAGCTTGTTTTCGTTTAATCGCTAGCAGAGATCAATGGTAAGGGTTTGTTAAGGGCTTTAATAAGTAATGAAATTTATGAAATAAATAATTTTTTAAAAATAAAAATTACGTATACGTATTTAGGGCTCAAAGTTACGTTTCTAAATACTTATAAATTAAAACAAAGCTTTTCTAATAAAACTGAAAGAAAACTTTAATTTTATGGAAATGTTTTCACACTTATAGCAAGCTTAACCACTTTTGGCTTCCACACTGAGAATGGTGGTCAAGGAAATGCCAGTGCACGAGAATCTGAACATGGAGAACCGTAACAGCAATGCCGCCTCCCATCCTGCCAGCAGTAACTCATCCAATCTGCCCACAACCACATTCTCCAGGATGGGCAAACGTTTCTCCATCTCTCTGACCACAGCAGTGCTCCTAGGATCCTTTTTCATATGCACACTACTCGCTGTGGGTTTCATAGTTTATAATTTCGCAACTTGTGCTCAATTGGAGCCCGAATCGGGTGAGGAGATTGTGTGTACCAGTGTGAGACTACACCACTCCAAGGCCTTTCATGGCCACGATGATGGACCCAAATATGATCAGGATGTGCGTCTGCCTCGGTCCATACAACCTTTGAAATACAACATCTCCTTGGTGCCACAAATGCAGGGTAACTTTAGCTTTGCGGGCACTGTTCAGATCAGAATTCGCATCCTGGAGGATTGCTACAATATCACCATGCATGCTGAGGACCTCAACATAACGCGCAACGATGTCGCCGTCTATCGAGTGACATCAAAGGACGACAGAGAGGAGTGGGAGGCCAATAGTTTAAGGATCCACAAGCAGTATCTCGTGTCTGCCAAACAGTTCTTTGTCATCCAATTGTATGACAAACTACAGCGAGGATCGGAGTATGTTGTGCACATTCATTTCACGGGCATCATCAAGGACTATCTGCAGGGCTTCTATCGCAGCTCCTACGAGGTGCTCAATGAAACCAGGTACAGTGTCATCTAATTCTTCTAGTTATCCTTAAAATAAAACTCTTCTCCTTCTTTTAGATGGGTGGCTTCTACCCAGTTCCAGGCCACGGACGCCAGACGCGCCTTTCCCTGCTTCGATGAGCCGGCTCTGAAGGCAAACTTCACACTACACATTGCGCGACCTCGTCATCTGACCACCATCTCTAACATGCCCATCGTCTCCAGTCATAATCAGTAAGTAGAGCCATTCCTGGGAAGTAACATTTTAAAATAAAACTCTCATAAGCGGACACCTACCATGGAGCATAGTTTGTCAGATTAAATGAGATGTTTGCATATGAGAAAGACAAATTGTTCGGTCTCATCAGCAAGATCAGAGATAACTGTCCGCTTAAGAGGGTATTTCACTGTATTAATAATATTTTAAACTCCTCGTATCTTCTTCTTTCCTGCAGCGAATCCATACCCAACTATGTCTGGGATCACTTTGCCGAATCGCTGCCCATGTCCACATACCTCGTGGCCTATGCCATTTCGGACTTCACTCACATCTCCTCCGGAAACTTCTCAGTTTGGGCCCGAGCCGATGCCATACGATCGGCGGAGTACGCGCTGAGTGTGGGACCTAAGATACTTGATTTCCTTCAAAACTTCTTTGGTATAGCCTTTCCACTGCCCAAGATTGACATGATAGCGCTACCAGAGTTCCAAGCGGGCGCCATGGAGAACTGGGGACTGATCACCTTCAGGGAAACGGCGATGCTCTACGAGAAGGGCGTGGCCACGGCCAGCAATAAGCAGCGTGTGGCCTCTGTAGTAGGACACGAGTTGGCCCATCAGTGGTTTGGTAATCTGGTTACTCCCAGCTGGTGGTCGGATATCTGGTTAAACGAGGGATTCGCCAGTTATATGGAATACCTCACAGCGAATGCGGTGGCACCCGAGTGGAAGCTACTGGATGAGTTTGTGGTCAACGAACTGCAGACGGTGTTCCAACTAGACGCACTTACCACATCCCACAAGATCTCCCAGGAGGTGGGCAATCCCCAGGAAATATTCGAACTCTTTGATCGCATCTCGTACGCCAAGGGATCCACTGTGATCCGCATGATGAGCCATTTCCTGACCGATACTGTCTTTAGGGGTGGCCTCAGCAACTATTTGCGAGAGATGTAAGTACAGGGACTTTTGCTGTCGGTTCCTTCACTTTTACTTCAGTTCTAACCAATCTCCTTCTTATCAGGGCTTATAAATCCGCCACGCAGGACGATCTCTGGCGTTTCCTCACCGACCAGGCCAAGGCTTCGGGTTTGCTGGACAGCAGCACCAGCGTGAAGGCCATCATGGACACCTGGACACTGCAGACGGGCTATCCGGTGGTCAAGATCTCACGTCATCCCAATTCCGATGCAGTGCGTCTGGAGCAGGTGCGTTTCGTGTATGGCAACAGCAGCAAGGCCGATGACAGTCTGCTCTGGTGGATTCCAATTACTTACACCACAGCGAGTGAGCTAAACTTTGAGAATACTCGACCCACCACCTGGATACCACGTACCAAAACCTACGAACTGGAGAATCGTAATCTTTCGTTGGCCAAATGGTTCATCTTTAATATTCAGGAGACGGGCTACTATCGCGTGAACTACGATCTGGATAATTGGCGTGCCATTACTGCACACTTGATGGATGCTTCACAGTTTGCTCAAATTGCACCTGCCAATCGTGCCCAGTTGATTGATGATGTCATGAATTTGGCACGTGGCTCGTATCTGTCCTACGACACGGGCATGAATCTAACACGTTATCTGGCCCACGAGACGAATCATGTGCCCTGGAAGGCTGCCATTACGAACTTTAACTTCATTGACTCCATGTTTGTCAAGTCGGGTGACTACGATCTGCTCAAGGTATAGTGGGAAGGCTATAAAACGATTTATACTCCTTCTAATCGACTTTCCTTCTTGTAGAACTATTTGCTGAAGCTGCTGCGACGTGTCTACGATGAGGTGGTTGCCAAGGAGGCTCCTGGTGATAATGAAAACATTCCGTTGCTATTGAAACGCTCTGAAATACTGGGCATGGCCTGTCATCTGGGACATCAGCAGTGCATCTCGGAAAGCACCAAACAGTTCCAGAACTGGGTGCAAACTCCCAATCCCGATGCCTACAATCCGTAAGACAGAAATCTTTAGATATTACCTGTTTAATACTAAACTGTCTAATCCTGTCCAGCATCAATCCCAATATGCGTGGCATCGTCTACTGCTCGGCTATACAATACGGCACGGAGTACGAGTGGGACTTTGCCTTCGAGCGTTATCTGAAAACTAATGTTCCTGCCGAGAAAGAGCTGCTGCTGACTGCTCTGGGCTGTTCCAAGGAACCCTGGCTGCTCTATCGCTATCTGCGTCGCTCTGTTGCCGGTCAGCATATCAGAAAACAAGATGTGTTCCGTGTCTTTGCTGCCGTCTCCAACACAGTGGTGGGCCAAGAGATTAGCTTTGATTATCTGCGCAGCAATTGGAAGGACATTAATGTCTAGTAAGTTTACAGGTTTTAGTAGCATATATTAAATATTAACTAAAAATGCTTACTTGTATTTTACAGCTTGGGCTCGCATTTATCCAACATACACACGATGTTGAAGTTTGCCACGAAGCGCATGAATTCCAAGTACCAATTGGCGGAGCTGGAGGAGTTTGTACGGGATGCGCATTGGGTGTATGATAGGCCCATACTACAGATCATGGAGCAGGTGGAGATACGAGTGGATTGGATGAATCGCAACTACAAATCGATTGTCAAGTGGCTTCAGCGAGAGGCGGGCATCAATGCGTAGAGGGAAAGAAAGAGGAAGAAAGGATTCATCCGCCGTGTGGCCTGAACCGGCTTCAGGCGGCAGCAGTATTACATTTTGAGCATTGATTAATGTGTATTTAAGTGTATGTTTTTATTAGTTTAGATGTGTGTATGCAACACGCTAAGTCAAATTGCCAAAGAGAACAAAACAAAAGCAGAAACAGAGGAAAAATCAGTTAGTAACGGAAAAACCCTTTTGAAATTTATACATTTAACAATTTGTACTTTTATTTCGATATGTATAAATGTATGTGTATGTATTGTACTTTGTACTTAAATGTAAATGGAATAATCATTCTTTGTTCATAATCTAACCCACTATGTACTTAATACTACCACAACCAAGGGGATGTTTAATCCGCTTTAAGCGACCTTCTTGGCCAACGAAATACGTTAGCAAACATAAGAGTGCCCACAAAGACCAGCACTGTGCCCAGCCAGTGATTGGCCGTAAAGGGATTACGGAAGTACACTATGGAGAACACCAGGGAGACGAACTTGCGCAGGGTCAGTATCAGTGTCACCGTCAGGGAACTGCACTCGGTGGTCAGGTAGTAGACGGAACTGATGCACAAGTGTTGCATCAACACATTGCCCAGCAAGTAGACTAGCAGTATGGGCACTGCCACGCCCCCTATCACATAGGGAGTGCTCTGCACAGCCACCGACCAGTGTGTTCTAATGTTCTCCTGCATAAATAGAAACGCGGGCAGGGGCAGCAGGTGTGTGTAGAAGAGAGCCTCCCGTGCGCACTTGCCGTGTCGGCGGTAGAGCAGCTCCTGGGTGATGCCCATGTAGGAGGAGATGAACAGGGCCAGCACCAGCAGCAGCACGCCCACTAGCCACCAGAACCAAGCGCTGTCAGCTGTGACTGAGTTTCCCTCCACACTACCACTGGAAAAGTAGGTGCAGATGAATATGCCCAGGGTGATCATCATAACGGCTATGTACTGCCGTATCCCATACTGTCGCTTCAATATAAGCGTGCCTAGGCACATGTTGGAGATCAGACTGCCTCCCCTGATGATCATATGCAGTGTCATCGGCACGTTGAAGTAGAACACGTAGTTGTTGATCAAACTGGTCAGAAAGAACATGGCTACAAGCAGCCCATAATCCCTTAGACCAATAATCCGCTTGGCAAATCCAAATTTAGCCGTGAAAATCAGTCCCTCCAGTGCAATAAAAACGAACTGTGCAGCCGTTATGAGATTACCTGCACCGGGATCCAATTTGACCAGCGACTCCAGAAAGACGACGCCGCTGCAGCAGCCCACGAAGACGCTGGCGATGGCCAAATATGCTTTGGCTTTCATGGTTTCGGCCAAGCATCGAACTGCATTTAAAAGTAGTTCATTAAATTGCTTTAAGGTCAGAATTTAAACCAACCTTTGGCCTTTTAACTTGGCTTTTCGGCATTCGGCCAAAACTTTCTATTTGACCATGTCAACAAAAGCAACAGTTGGTTATCGATAACGATAGTAGTCCAGGCTAGTATGCTGCTCGCGTATCTTAAATAAAATCGAGTTAATAACCAAGCACTTAACTAAAAGATACTACATAAATCTGCTATGTTGGCAACAATTTGAGATAGTATTAAATGACGAACAAAATAATATCGCTTAGCTATGCAAATATCGGTTGGCTATGATTTATCGATAGCTGCGTTACTGCTCTCAATATGAAACTCACCACAGCTGCGCGAAGTCTGCGTTGTAGAACACTGCAAGGCGCGTAATTTGAATTCATATTTGAAACGTAATACAAAATTGTTTAAACGAAAATTTTAAATACTAACGCTACAATTAAAAATTTAATTATTTGAAATAAGATTTAACTGCATTTAATAAAACTGTGTTACAGGGCTTTATACAACGTTATTAAAAATAAAGCCAGCGCTTAACTTTAATGAAACAAACTTCATACACCAAAACGATAAGTCCAACGACCAAGCCCACCGCGTAGGCGAAAATAACATACCGCAGATCCCACATCTTCAATGAACGAAACTTAATGGGTTCACTTAGTTTGGGTATTTTCAAAATTCCCGCTTCATTCATGTAGTCGAAACTCTTGGACGTCCAATGCTCAAAGAGACCCGATTGTGTCAGCTGCAACATGAAGTAATCAAGTGCATCACGATGTGGCGAGTTCTCGGGAATAACCAGAGCGAAGGGCATAAACTGATAGTAGCACAGATCCAGCGAGAAGTAAAATAACGGTATAGCCAAACGCGACTGCATCTCCTTATAAAGCAACCACTTAGTGTAGGTGACAGTATAGCCATACGAGGTATTCAGCGAATTCCGCTGTTTAAGAAACTCATCCAAATTATCGACTAGTTTAAATAAAGTGGAATATTTCAGTCGTATATCGAAGTCATACCCGGCGTATTCTTTGCTTGATCCATAAATGCGTAATTTGGTCCTGGAGAGGGCAGCAAAGCTGTCGATATGCGGCATGGAAGGAGGCGCTATGAACATGGAGAACAGACGTCCTCGGAAATTGGATGCCAGCAGAACTACGAGTACAAGCCAACCTATGCCCAAAAGACGTCGATGCCGTTGCCAATGTCCTTGCAGAAAATTGTAGATTATCCAGAGCAACACTAAGAATCCAGTGGTCAATGCTGGCAACAACCAGAAATAAAAATTCTCGATTTCGATCAGATTCTCCTTGGGCAACATTGTGCACCAGCTGGCAATGTGAACAGGATAAGCATACTCATGATATCTCTCGACAAATCGCATCGTTATGGGCTGAACACTCGCTGCAATGTCCACATGACCATCTCGTGCCAAGTCCAACACTTCGATGTGTGAAAATCGTTGGCTGAGTCTTGGCACAAAGGACAATTTCAACCGTGCATTGTGTTTTCGTGCGAATTCCACGACCATATTCCAAACGTAGCCCAAAACCTGGGGATTGTTCTGCTCATCAAGGTACATCATCGTATTGGGATCGGAGAGGTCGGGTTGTGTGCGCAGTGTACAGTTCTTAAGATCCATGCGTTGATCCGGATATATTTCCAAGTCAACTCCGAATGTCTGACTGTTTAGTTTGTAGACGGGATAAGCATCAAAGCTGTACAAAGTGTGAGTATCTCCAAAGTCTCCGAGAATCAAAATCACATTCAGCATATGATTTTGATGGCAAAACTGGAGTATTTCATTGACCAGTTCAAAATCCTCATTACTAGGCAATTCGATTACCAATTTCGAGAGTCGCATGTATTGTAACAAACTCGAAACGGTTCTTAGCAAATCCAAGCGGTAAACTCCGGGCAGACAGGCGAGGAGAATCAGTTCCGCATCCACAAAGCGATTCAGTCTCGTGGAAGCTATGGAACTCCATAACAGCAGGGGTATAGTAGACTTCGTCCATCTTAGCCAGTTTTCTAGTTGACAATGCCCTTTTAGTTCATCTGGGCCAAAATACACAATTGTGCTAAAGTTGTTAACACCAAAAACAGCCGAAAAGAGCTCAGAGTAAATGCTATCGCTTTTGTTCATAACTGAGTACTAAAAGCACATCTGGAAAACCTATGAGTTAATGTCGAGCACTTTAGCTATACCCTGTAATATTTGTGCCACAAAATTTTGAGGGCATGTCAAACATTTCATGGTTTCAGCGGGGGTTAAACGAATATTCTATTTTATATATATTACATATTGATTTCTGATAGCTGCTCAAAATCCAGTTGAAATAGCTTTTTAAATTGTATCTGAACATATTTTAATTGTTTAGTTGAAATAACTATGATGTTGTAACTTGGTATCTACAAGTCAGTCACTTTATTTTAGAGTACTTCTTCTTAATTACAAAACTTTCACAAAGTTATCCAACTCAATATTGACTTAGTCACAAATAGTTAAACCAAAGTATAATAGAAGGTTCAGTCAGAAGTTCTCCAAACCAGCAACCAGAATGATAATGAGCTCGGTGGTAAAATAAAAAGATATTTCTTGATACATATCCTGTATAATAAAATATATATAATATTTAATAGTATTCCCATCTCTAAAAATCATAACTCAGCCAAATTTCGCAAAAATCGATTGAATTCAGCATTAAAATAAATTGAACATTTTTAAATGCGACCAAAAATTTACAACAATTTTATTATTCAATATTTTGAAGCCAATAAAAGGTATAACAATTGAAGATCTGACCACAGAGTCATAAAATATTCCGAATCAAAATTAAGACTTGACATTTTTTATCTGCTATTTTATTAAACTCTACCTTTCTTCATTATAAATACATCCAGCGTCTAAATAAAAAGTTAACTATTTCACAAACCAAAACGGTAAAGCTGATGACCATGCCCACTGCGTAGGCGTAGAGTAGGCTCTTCAAATCCCGCAACATCAAAGAGCGATACTTAACAGGTTCACTAGTTTTGGGTATTTCCAAAATCCCTGCTTGGCTCTTGTAGTCAAAACTCTTGGAAGTCCAATGGTCAAAGAGACCCGATTGTGTCAACTGCAACAGATAATGATCAAGGGTCTCCCGATGCGGCGAGTTCTCGGGAATAACCAGCGAAAAGGGCATATATTGATAAAAGCACAGATCACGAGAGAAGTAAAATAACGGTCTAGCCAGGCGAGACTGCATCTCCTTATAGAGCAGCCATTTTGTATGGGTAACTGTGTAGCCATAAGTGGTATTTAGGGAGTTACGTAGAGTTAATAACTCTCTAAAGTCATCGCTCAGTTTGAAGGAACTGGAATACTGTGATCTCATGTTGAATTCGTATCCATTATACTCACTTCGCAGTCCGAAAATACGTAATTTGGTCCTGGAGAGGGCAGCAAAACTGTCAATACGCGGCATGGAAGGAGGCGCTATGAACATGGAGAACAGACGTCCACGGAAATTGGTTGCCAATAGAACTGCTAGTATTAGCCAACCAATGCTCGAAAGGCGCAGATGTCGTTGCCAGCGTCCTCTTAGGAGATCGTAGATTATCCATAGAACAACTAGGAATCCTGTGGTCAAGGCTGGCACTAGCCAGATATAGGAATCCCCGATTTCGATGGCACTTTCCTTGGGCAACATTGTGCACCAGCTGGCAATGTGAACAGGATAAGCATACTCATGATATCTTTCGAGAAACCGCATTGTAATGGGCTGAATACTCGCTGCGATGTCCACATGACCATCTCGTGCCAAGTCCAACACTGCAATGTGTGAAAATGGCTGTGTGATTCTTGCCCCAAAGGACAATTTCAATCTGGCATTATGTTTGCGTGCAAATTCCACGACCATATTCCAAACGTAGCCCAAAACCTGGGGATTGTTTTGCTCATCAAGGTACATCATTGTATTGGGTTCGGAGAGATCGGGTTGTGTGCGTAGTGTACAGTTCCTAAGATCCATGCGTTGATCCGGATATAACTCCAAAAAGTCAACTCCGAACCTTTGAGCCTTCAGTTCATAAACGGGATAAGCATCAAAGCTGTACAAAGTGTGAGTATTTCCAAAATCCTCGAGAATCAAAATTACATTCAGCATATGATTTTGATGGCAAAACTCGAGTATACGATTGACCACTTCAAAATGCTCATTTCGAGGCAATTCAATTACCAATTTCGAGAGTCGCATGTATTGCAACAAACCCGAGACGGTTTTCAGTAAATCCAGGCGATAAACTCCAGGCAGACAGGCAAGGAGAATGAGATCGGCATTCACAAAGCGATTCAGTCTCGTTAAGGCTATGGAGCTCCATAACAACAGGGGTATAGAAGACTCCGTCCATCTCAGCCAATTCTCTATGTGGCAATACTCTTTGTGCTCATCTGGGTGAAAGTACACAATTGTGCTAAAGTTGTTAACACCAAAAACAGCCGAAACGAGCTCAGCGTAGATGTTTTTGGTATAGTTCATAGCTGAGTACTGAAGGCACATCTGGAAAACTCATGTTTTAATGTCGAACACTTTAGCTATACCCTTGTTATATTTGTGCCTTGAAATGTCGTAGGCATATCAGACATTTCATGGCTTTAACGGAGGTAAGGAGGGTACACTGATATTTTTTTGATAGCTGATATTTATACATTAAATTTGTTAAAATTTTGGTGAAAATCAGTCTTTCTAAACACTTTAAGAATTCTTTATAGTATCATAAACATTTGCTAAAGTTTATGCATAAAAAACTTTTTGTTGTCACGCGGTATCTACAAGTCGAGCCCTTTGCTGAAGGGTACTACTACTTTTGTGTTAATTACCAAACTTGCACAAAGTTATCCAACTCAATATTGACTTAATCACAAATACTTCAATCTATTATGAAAGATTAAAGTATGAGTTAAACGTAAGAGCTACCAAAATATTTAAGAACTTAATGGTCAAAAAAAAAACTAATGGTCGAAACACACCCTATGTGCAATATAATATTTAACAGTATTGACAACTTTACGTTTTTGCCAAATTTTATGATCCTACACCTGTCGAGTAGCAATCTTAGATCTAAAGGCAGAAACCCCAAATAATTCCAATTAAAATTCCATACTCTTTTAACATTTTTTATCTGATAATTTATTAGGTTCAAGTTTAATTTATAAATACATCCAGCGTCTAAATAAAAAGTTAACTATTTCACAAACCAAAACGATAAAGCTGGTGACCATGCCCACTGCGTAGGCGTAGAGTAGGCTCTTCAGATCCCGCAACATCAACGAACGGAACTTAATGGGTTCGCTTAACTTTGGTAACTTTAGAATCCCTGCCTGATTCATGTAGTCAAAACTCTTAGACGTCCAGTGGTCAAAGAGACCCGATTGTGTCAACTGCAACAGATAATGATGAAGGATCTCACGAAGTGGAGAGTTCTCAGGAATAATCAGAGAAAAAGGCAAATATTGATAAAAGCACAGATCTCGAGAGAAGTAAAATAACGGTCTAGCCAGGCGAGACTGCATCTCCTTATAGAGCAGCCATTTTGTATGGGTAACCGTATAGCCATAGGTGGTATTTAGGGAGTTACGTAGAGTTAATAACTCGTTCAACTCATCGGTTAGTTTAAAGGAACTCGAGTACTTTGATCTTATATCGAATTCGTATCCAATATATTCTATGCGTAGTCCAAAAATGCGTAATTTGGTCCTGGAGAGTGCAGCAAAGCTATCGATATGGGGCGTGGAAGGAGGCGCTATGAACATGGAGAACAGACGTCCTCGGAAATTGGATGCCAGTAGAACTACGAGTATTAACCAACCTATGCTCAAAAGACGTCGATGCCGTTGCCAACGTCCTCTCTTCAGATTGTAGATTATCCAGAGCAGTACCAGAAATCCTATAGTCAAACTTGGCACTAACCAGATATAGAAATCATCGATTTCGATAAGACTTTCCTTGGGCAACATTGTGCACCAGCTGGCCATGGTGACGGGATAGGCAAGGTCCTTGATTCTAAGCACAGGTTGTATAGTCGCTGCAATGTCCAGATGACCACGCATGAGTAAATCCAACGTGTCATGTCTTGTCAAGGGTCTCAGCATAGGCACAGAGTACACCTCCAATCGGGCATTATGTTTACGCGCGAATTCTGCAACCATATTCCAAACGTAACCCACAAATTGGCGATTTCCCTTTTGATCATAGTAGAGTATTGTATTCGGTGCGGAGAGATCAGGTTGTGTGCGCAGTACTCCACCCTTTAAGTCTGCAAGTTGATCAGGATATAATTTCAAGTGCGTTCTGAATGCCTGACTGTTTAGTTTGTAGACGGGATAAGCATCAAAACTGTACAAAGTGTGAGTATCACCAAAATCTCCGGGTATTAAAATAGCATTCAGCATATGATTTTGATGGCAAAACTGGAGTGTTTGATTAACCAGCTCAGCATTAGGATTTCCAACCAATTCAATTACCAATTTGGACCATCGAATGTTTTGCAGTAAACCCGAAATGGTTCTCAGTAAATCCTGGCGATAAACTCCAGGCAGACAGGCGAGAAGAATCAGTTCCGCATTCACAAAGCGATTCAATCTCATGGAAGCTATGGAGCTCCACCATATTAGGGGTAGCGTATTCCCCGTCCATCTCAGCCAATTCTCTATTTGGCAATACCCTTTAAGCTCATCTGGTTTAAAATACACAATTGTGCTAAAGTTGCTAACTCCAAAAACAGCCGAAAAGAGCTGAGCGTAGATGTTACTGCTTTTGTTCATAACTGAAGACTAACTTGTGGGAGAATCAACTACAGGGTGTCTGCTAATTAGAAGTATGTTTGGTAGGCTTTGTTTATAGTTGTCAGTTATCAAATACTTTAATTGAAATAACTCATTAGAGTGGCCGTGTATTTTCTAAGGTAAGTGAACCCAGTCGAGTATTTATATTTATGTGTTTATTGGAAAGTTCTCACGTCGCAGTTTATCAATGGATCCAATTCAATATTGACATAGTCACACCTGCTTAAACCAATTAATTAATGCTCAGTTACGGTATGCACCATATAACTATAAGCCATTAAACAGTCTTAACCTTTCTAATAGCAATGAATCACGTTTAATTTAATTTAAAGAATAGCCATCAAATATATCTTAATACAAAAACCAGAATATGTGGTAAATAAACCAAAAAATAGCTATTTTTGTCAGTCAATTTAATTTTTGCTTAATAAAAAACTAAGAAAATACAATAAGACAATGTTGGACATTTTTAAAATAAATTGTGATACCTTAGGTAATATTTTTTTTTAAAAGATTTTATATTTGTCTTCTTTTTTCTAAAAAACTTGGCTTTTTGCCTATGAAATGCTGGCAACACTGGTTAAGGCATATAAGGCATCTCAAGACATCTCAATTTCGCTCTTCCAACTAGATCTTGTATGCTTGAGATTATAATTAGCTTGCTCTAATCAAAGACCTGCTTATAAATACGTTATCTAGAAATACAATACAACTTTTTTTTTTAGAAATTTTCGTTTAATTTCATACCCATAAAAGACCAGTTCTAAAACAAAGCGATAAAAATGCACCTGCATGGGGAAGGCAACATAGAAATTCCCAGCCAATAAAATCGATAAAATAAAAATAATTTGGAGCCATCGACTCGTTTAACTTCTATCAGGCGCACATAAACCGTTAGCAATGCTTCAAATCAATAGCAAATATACCGATTGCTGCCAATCGCCCCACAATTTCCAATTGGAGCCAAAGCGACAGCAGCAAACGCAACGCTTACAGCATTACACACTCGCACAAACACAGTGTGTATACACCAAAGTATGTATGTGTGTGTGCGTATGCCAAGGTACGCAGTGGTTCGACCCCTCAAATACAAACAACGAGCATAGAATGAACTGTAAATGGGGAAAGCACTCACACTTTCGTACAATACATGTATACGGTGTACCACTGCGCAAAGTGCGGCTGACAATGTTAATGTTAACAGAGAAATGTTAAGCAACAGTTAACTATTTACCAATAAGAATTTATAAATGTTATTCTAGATAAGTCATTTGATGTTTTGAAATGTGTTAACACAAGTGGTACCACATAATAAATACCCTTTGCATAATGTTTTAGTTTTGGGACTTAGTTTAATTAAAATAAGCTTAGCTAAAATTTAGATTTGTACGAATAATACAAATTTGTACAACCACAGGGTATACCTTAGTTGACCAGTGCCTATTAAATACATTCTGCTCTTGATGCTGATAACATTAGACGCAGGGTATTCAAGTCTTTCATGCTCGCGTTTGCGCTTGCTGACTTCTGGCTCTCCCTCTTCTTTGCACTCTCTCTCTCTGTCTAGGTCTGTCTCGCTCCCTCTAACACGTACGTCGCTTCACCTTCCAAGCACACATTTCTATGTACCTTTGTATCTGTATGGCTGCGTATGTGTATTTGTGTATGCTTGAAACATGCGCGAGTGTGTGTGTGTGTGAATGTGTGATTGTTACGCTCTCGCTGCTCATCTAACCTTCTTGTGTTCTAGAAGAGCTTTTGCTTGCTATTCTCTCTGCTTGCCTGGTAGCATATTCACATGTTTTCTAATCGCGCTTAGTTGACGTTAGATTCCATTTGAAGACGCAACGCGCTACGGGAGCAGAACGATTGCTTAGAATAACAACAATAACAACAAAAGTGTTTGTACACGTGATGCCCTTTAAGAGCGTATGTGGGGTATGATACATTGGACGAATGTATGGAGTAATATGACGAATGAAGTAGTCACATGGCTAAAACGACGTTTGCTTTAAGATCCTAAGCAGCTTTAATCTACCACAAATTTAGAAAAGCTTCTACGCAAGCCACTTTCTAATCAGCCAGTAACCTTAAGAACAAACAATACTTTAAATTTATAGTATAAACATTTATTTTTGTATATTGTTTTGAAACGGAATAAATAATGTTTTAGAGATTCTGAAGAACATTTTATAAAATTTGCATGTAACTTACACAAAACATTTATACAAAATTATCTTATATTAATACAGAATGCTTAAAATGCAATAGTTTTCAAATCGTTTATAATAATTGGATTGGAATTACAGTTGTAATCAACTTTGGAGACTCGATTATGGATAGACAAATGACACTAATAAGCTATTTCGATGAAGGCTTCGGTGGAGTGATTTTTAAGCGCTAAAAACGAATCAAAATAAGTGTTATTAGTGACTATTTATATACTTAATTACTTGGATTAGCATACCAGTTTTTATTTGTTCCTTAGAGTGTTTTTCAAATTGTCAATAGAGCTCTTGAGGCCATCCTGAATATCCACGCTGAGATCATTATCTGCCTTGTGGTAGTAAGTAAAGTAAACCACCAAGCCAATAATCACGAAGATTATAAAGAAGGCGCTGATTATGGAGATGAGCATGCTAAGTGCGCAGTTGAAGCAGCTAAAAAAAAGAGTTTAAAAAATTATTTTAGCCGCTTGTCCATTTAAAACTCTTTCAAGTACTCCCTTAGGTACACCCTCTATTGCTTAAAAATATTTATGCAAATTACTTAAACAATTAATTCATGCATATTAGCTGATTAAGGGCCTAACCCTGCATAATCATGTCCCTATGTAAATGGTTTAGTTTCACTTTCCACCCTTGTTTAGTTACTGCATTTACTGCTTATGGTAATAAAAAAAAAATGACAAAATGACGATTGGCGCCCAACTGGCGGTTAAGTGTAAGTTGTTGCTACTCCTCTCTGTCCAACCCTTGTATTGTGACAGGGGTGGCATAAAGAAGGTTGTGTCGTCTCGCCCGAGTGGAGCCGGGACTCGTTGGAGACATTGATATACGCACTTGAATTCAAATAAAAAGAAATATGTGGAGTGCTAGGTTACAACATACCCTATAGGAAGTATGCTTTGCGAAAGTAATGCGCTAAAAAAGTTTTTGGTTATTTATTTCCAAAGTTTAGTTTCTTAATGAGGTTTGTCAAAGTTGAGATAAATATTTTCTATGCTTTAGTTCGGTATCTAAAGCCCTACATACCATGTTTACTTGAAGTAATATGAATAAGATAGACAAAACTAAAGTTGAATACACTAACTATGAGTGCGTGCACTTTAGTCTCTATATTTAATTTGTCTATGAACAAATAGGGGTTGTCTCCTTGACGCTTTTGGGTGTTTCGTAAAAATATGTCATTATCTGCTTGGCATAATATGGTTTTGTCATGCACAGGAATATATAAGTATATACTTTAAAAATTTCTTTGTCTATTAGAATATATAGTTGTGGCGAATAGCCACAGAAACTGCAGATATAGTAAAATAGTATATAAATAAGTGATCTTAGTAAGCTTAACCGCAACGGACTTATCTTGTACAGTACCATTATAAAAATGTTTTATTTCTAAGCTAACACACGGCTTCCGGTTAAAACAATGAACAATACAGGCTTCACTACCTGACGCGTTTTTGTGTACACATGAATATTCTACACATATATTATTCTATACCTCACAAAATAATAACTAAGTTAATTAAGTTAAACTTACCAGCACGCTACGTTACCGGCCAGACATTTGCACATTTTGGGTTTGTTTGTGATTAGAACGCTTTTGGAAATTTAATTAAATAAGCTGTCGTCGCCTTTGGTTTTGTGTTCAACTGTTGAGTAGTAAAATTATTTAAATTATATTATTATTATTATGCTTGACTTCGGTTCACTCGTTTCGCATTTAAATGAGCTGTAGTAAAAACAGGCAAACGATATACAACTTGATCATTTGCGCAATGTGTGTGTAATGTTCTTTTCTATTTACATTTGCTTTTATACTTTACATATACATATATTTTTACAAATCTTTAAATAATAAAAAAATTTGTAGCAACATGTAAAAGCGGATTAGCGTACAAAAATACAACCTACCACGCCTGAAGATGTGGAGAAACTGAAATCGAAACGAAAACGAAAACTCAGTGGCAGCTGCTGCTGCTGTTTGGCGGCAAAACTGTGCTCTGTGAGACAGCAGAGCAGCAACGGCGGTCAGTAAACAAAATTGAACAGAGCATGTACAGTGGTGCAAAGAGCAATGTTAAGTTGCGAAATTTTCGATTGAAAGTTCTTTACTACTTGTGCATAAAAAAATTGTAATATAACTTTGTGAAACATTGCATTTGCTAATATTATACAAAATTATATAGCATGTTATAAATTAATATAACTTACAAACAGATTAAAAACTAAACCACTTGTTGTCTTGCGCCTTGAGTCACTGTGATAATGCATTTGTCGGGTGTGAGTTTATGTGAAATGAACTACGCGAATGATACCAAACAAGTAATTGAGAGAGGAAGTGAGAGAGAGCATGAATTAAATATGGCGTTTAAAGAGAGAACTAGTGGGTGAGAGACAAGTGGAGAGCAAAGAGCGTAAGCAAGAATGGCAAACTCACCTCAATGCTCAAGGTGAGAAACACGCATGATAGCTGGATCACCTGCATCTTTATTGCAATTCCTATTACTAATAGTCTTATCACTCTGCAGCAGATAACATCAAAAAGAGTAGCACAAAGCAATTAAACATGTGTTTTCATTAATATATATCAAATTGATGATCTCATCTATGAAGTATTTAGATTTTATAGCATAATTACAATGTTGTGCATATGGAGCACACATTCATACATACTTATTGTTTATATGTGTGTGTGTTCAAATTAAAATAGTATTTGAAAACTTGAAGAGCACTGAAGGCGAGGGTGTTCAACACATTATGCGTCCACCCGCTTTGTTTTACATGCACACACATACACACACGCGTATGCTCTCGTCACTTGAATGAGTCAATGCTCTTTATCACAGAGGACATAAGCACCCGTTAGTGAGGAAAGCAGACGCTAATGTCACGCATGCAGTACAATGTAAATATAAGAATATGTAAATTTTTAATCAGTTTCGTACGACTTGATAAATAATACGCACTTTCTTAATAATTTTTAATAAGTTTTTATTTGTATACTCAATAATCAGATATAAAAACGTTACACAGGATATTTGCATTAACTCTTAGATATTGGTTTTCTTTATATACTGTCTTAAATTTATAATTATTTGAACTGATTCACCCAAAACATATAATTTGCTTTTATAAATCAGGTGCTTCATTTATCTAATGATTAAGTATTTACATTAACATAAGGGGCAAGAGTATTGTTCCAATAACTAATACTTAGAATCTATTGTTTATATACAATTACATCAACTGTTTGTTTATATTTTGTAGATGATTTTATGGCAGTTATTGTTAAACTTGTTTGTATATATATTTGAGAGACGAGAAGAGTATTATAGACTTGTAAACAATAAACATAAGAATTGTAATAGGAATAGCACATATGAATGACTTTTTTACTTTTAATCATAACTGGTGACTTAACTACGGAATATAATCCCATAACTCCCTTTGAAACTTCAGTTGTTTGCACCAGTATCTTGTGTATATATACAAATTGGACATATGTATATTTCAAACTATAAAAAAACTTATGAAGAATTAAACTAACAAAGAATTTTGGCTAGGTTAGGTCCTGGACTTAGATCATAACTATAAGTACATATATAGGAATCAGGAAAAAGACCTCGGAATCAAAGAAATATTTCGTTATGTAATATTTTTGGTTGAGTGATGAAAAGCAAAGAAAAATCGAGTTACAGTAAAGTTAAAATTATAGAATGAAATATTTACAGTGAAAAATAATACTCAGCATACACCAAATCTAATTAAAACTATAGATTAAAAAAACTCATTATTGATCCTAGAACCCTTGACATATGATAACGGATGAATAACGGATCTGATATGTGTGAAGACATCGAGAGATGTGTGCGGTGCATGAAAACTAATTGCAAAGATCTCAACAGGATCGGTGTCGGTATCTGATGTCATACTTTCTCTATATAATTATTTAATTGGCAAATCAAATCGTATGACGATTCGTTTGCTTGAAGATTAACGAGCCTTAGAGGCTATCACATATATATTGTTTAATTCAAAATGCTCGAGAATTCAAAATGATTAGCAAACTATGAATACTGGGGGGACTCTCCGCCCGAGGTGATCTTCTTGACACGACTCACATCGTCGTAGGCAATTGAGAAGACGCTCTTCTTCTCGGCAATTGGATTCCGACGTCCCATGCTGTTCATTAATGAATTCATCGCAATTCCCGAGTCATGATCATCCTCCAGGGTGGATGCATTCAATTGCTTTTGCTTATGGGCTCCATTGTAATCCTCACTATTTAAATTGATTTTGGATTTTGTGATTTTCACTTCATTCTCCTTGATGGGTGAGGGCTTCGCCTTCGGCTTTTGTCGCTGCGATGAGTGATCCTTATCTTTATCCTTATCCGCATAGGTTGGTGTCTCCGGATACATGTAGTGTGGCAATTTGGTCGGTGGTGCTGGCACTTCCGGTGCGTTTTCCCGCTCAAATCGATGCTCCGAGTGCTGCACGAGCGGATGATTGGTGTCAGTCTCGATTTTGGGCTTGTGCTGTTTATTCAGTGCTCGATCCTCTTTGAGCAGTCGACTTCCTTTGGGTGGGGATCTTCGAGGCGCTGGTTCCGGTTTAAATTTACCGCCCTCATCGTATGCCAAGTGATCGTCGGACTTTGCATGCACTCGGGGCTTGGACACGCGTTTCTCTGTAGGAGCCGTCTTCTTCTTGCTCGACAACTGCGACTTGGATGACTCGGTTGAGGTGCGACCGCTTACAGAGGGCTTCTTTTTGCCATAATACCATTCCATGTATTTGGGCACTTTGCCTGCGGACGGTTCTTCAGCACCGGGGTCGGCTCCGTGTCCGTGACCGGGTAGTTCGGTTTCGCTTTGATAGTAACGCTCGTGGGAAGAACGCCTCGAACCGGACTGCTCTGTTGGATGAAGACCGTTTCGTGCACTGCCTTCCATGTTGCTATCGTATTTCGATATGGACATGCGACTGCGCGGTGGCTCCGAGGAAGTTTGCTTGCGGGACTCTTGGCTACGCCGTGAACTGTCTCTACGGGAAAGTCTTGGATTTAATTCCTGTTCGATCTCCCTGCGCGTCTCCGATGGGGACCGTCGGCTTGGACCTTTGCTATGCTGTGGAATATGTGGAATATGTTCCAGGTCTCTTGACTTTTTGCCGTATACATCGGATCTCTCATGAGCATAAACCGTCGAGTTGCCATTTGTTCTTATGACTATCTCGTCGTCATCTGAGTCCAGCGAGTATTCCGTCTCGTTTTCATCGACTTCCCCATCGGAATTGTTGTAGTACTGCCGGGAGGGTACATGACGAGACCTCTGTCTCTGTGGACTGCCAGCATCGTCAAGGGAATCTGATATTTCCATTAAGACCTCACGGCTTAGAGCTTCCGATTTGTGTCTGTGACTACCATTGGAATCCTTGTGCGAGGTAACTTCGTTCTTGCGACTTTCGTCACTCAACTGCTTGCGTAGGATACTAGTTTTGGTTTCCCTTAGCGGCTTTTTAGGTGGCACACGTTTCTTCTCGTAAACCTCTTCCTCCTCCTTGATGGGTGTTCTGATTTTCCGCTTGACATCCTCCACCATGACGATCCTCTTGCCGCCCCGAGTGCCATCACGTAGTCTGGAGCGTTTCTTAGGGCGACGTCGCTTGATCCAGTAGACACCCTCGGGACTATTGGGTGGACTGAACCGCACATATCTGTACTCATCCTCGGACATGGAATCATCGTTTTCACTGCGTGCCCGGCGGCGGCTTGTGCCCACCTGAGCCTGGGAGCTGACTGAAGTCCGTTCCGCATAGCTCTCGGCAGGCTCCGTTTGGGTGCCCGCATCGCAATCCGTTTGCGTTCCGATGGCCATCGATTGACCTGGAAGACTTTGCGTTTCTAAAACTAGTTCATGTTGCGTGTATCTCGTCTCCAGCAACTCCTTCTCCATCAGGATTTGACGCAGTAGAGCATTCTGTTGCTTCAGGGAATTCTCCAGTTCCTGGGTAAGTGATTGATTTGATATCGCTGGTTGGATTTGGGCTGATTCTTCTGCCCCTTGCACTGACTGTGTGTGTATGACTTTCACTTCCGGCTCCGTTTGTGAGTAGACAATGCTATTTGGTCCCGATTTACCAAAGGGAAACGTATCACCCTTAAGTGTGGAGCCCTGTTGTATTTCATTTGGCATCGATTGAATGTATGTGGCCCCTGGCACAATATGATAATGCTCTCGTATTATCTGCTTGCCATCTGGTTGTTCCTCAATGAATCTTCGCATGAGTATCTCCTTGCCCGTATTGTCGACCATCAAGAGCTGTGGATGTGTTAGATCCGTTGTTGATTTCATTGGCACATTCACATAGATATTATCCTCATCCATTCCAGCACCGCCGTCTCGGGTTTTATCCCTGGTCATTAACTGTAGTATCTCGACATTCCCATCCTTGATAAACAGTTCCCGTTTGTTCTTGAGACTGTTTTGTGCCGTATTTAAATCGATATCACTTCCCCTTTCGATCTCATGTCTGCGCATCGAGTCCGTGTCGTAGTTTTTCAGTCGACCATGATCCAAATTTCTGTTGCCTTTGCCGCGGGTAAAGTTCTCCTTGATCTCAACCAGATGCTGATCATCCAATACGTCTTCAATGTATACGTCACGATCGTTAATTAAATTAGTTCTAGAGTTATGGAAACTATGATGAGGCTCTTCTTTGGCTGTGCGATGATTTCTAGACAGAGAATGTACTTTACTCATTAGTTTTTTGAAAAGATGATTGATCAAAAGTGGTCTTACTTGATGCGAACGCGTCTTTGTTGATACTCGGCTGATTGGGTGCGTGTGTTATCGTTATCGATACCAGCATGCTGCATCTCTAGGTTTTCGTCAGACTGTTCACGACCATCCCGGAACTCCCAGCGTGTGGGCTTCGTTCGTGTATCTGATGGTTTCTCCGCTGACCACGCCTCTCGTCTTCCCATCCACTCTGCGACCTAAAAATATTTATCAAAAAATTCATTAAAATCAACAATTAAATGAGGGACTAGAAAAAGACTTTTTCAGACTCGGAAATAGAAGATACTTCCAGAACCAGTGTAAGTTGTGGATAAAAAGTGAAAGTTATTAAATGAAAACGATTAAATTAAACTAACGAAATTGCCATTTAGTGAGTGAGTGAATTAGAGAGTGTTGTGGGAGTGTGTGTGTATGTGTGTGAAGCTCTCAAATAAAAAATTTGCAATAAACTAAGTTTGTAGTGTAGATCGAAATTGTTCAAAATCTACCTGAACAGATTTTGTATGTTTTCCATTTGCCATTTCCCTATGCACTAGATGTACATCGTCTTCAGTTTTACTGATATTAACTATTCTTTTGCTACAAGAGAAGAATAAACAATTAAAGATGATATAAAAATGGATGTTTTTTTTTAAAATGATTTTTATTAATTTGATCCTCACTCCGTTGAGCTCTGTACTTAGTCTTTGGTACAAGTCTTAAAAACAACATACATACGTACAGAAGTAAAGGATTAGAGTTAAAATAGTTAGAAGCGTTAGAAAAATCGTTATTAAATTGGTCTAGACTCTCTTTCTTTGAAAATTTTGTATCGTGTCTAATTAATTGGTTTTTGGATTATTTTTTGGCATTTCTGGTTTGGAATTATATCCCAAGACTAAGTTACCGAGTCAATAAGCAAAGGGTTGAAAGTATAGGATAGCTGAGAAACACATTAGGTAACTACTTTAGTCACTTACGTGGTGGCACCATACAGCGGACACCAGGAGCAAATGCAGCAGAGCAGCAGGATCAAAATGGTCAAGGCCACCAATGTGGCCAAGAGTATCAGCAGCCAAAAAAGCACCTTGTTCTCGGCTTTGTACTGCGTCTGCAAGGGAGTGAGACTCTGTTAAAGCAAATACTCTCATTAGTCTCTGATTAGTCTCTCCGAGGTGTTAATTTTGTTAGTATTTTGGGTGACTACTTACATCTGTTTCCGATGTGTCCTGTGGCATGATCGCATACGAGTTGTTGTGTTGGGAGAGCCTTTGTTGGATCTGTGAGATGTCCACCACCGAGGAGCTGTCGTAGAGCACGGTTGCGGTGACTACGCTACGTTCCTTGACATTGGGATTGCCATTGGGTATGTCCTTGGCACCGGGTTCTTCAGGTTTCAGTGGACGTATCTCGTGTATGTAAACTTTTCCTCCCGTAATGGCCGATAGGGTCTCCTCCGTTTTGCGCTTATCTGGGTTGAGACCAGGTACTACAAAGGTAACGGTACGTTTACGGCTCTCCGGCGGATAAATGCGTATTACTGTTGTTGAGAAGCGCACCGGAACTCCCAGATCATAGGCACGGGCAGTTAGTATGAAGAGATCTCCCTCATCGTCGGCAGGCACAGCTGCCCGTCGTCTGCGTTCGGTGACTTGTTTCTTGGAACGCAGTTTGACCTTGTCGCGCACTGTCAGCTCACCGCTGATCTTGTCCAAGACAAAATTGTTCTCATAGTTGCCGTTGATGATCTCGTAGCGTACCACATTGTTTGGCGCTGTAGCATCCTTGTCGGTGGCATGTATAATGGCATTGGTGGTGAAACTCTGCAGATCGCTGGCCAGTATGAATTCGTAGAGATCCTTATCGAACATGGGCACCTCATCGTTTACATCGATTAGCTTGATAATGAGCGGCACCTGTGCCCGATTACCATTACCATCCATATCCCTGGCCTCCACATACAGATGGTATTCGGGCATTAGTTCTCGATCAAAGCCATGGGCATTGGTGGACACGGTGATCATGCCGTCCTCCGCATTTAGATTTAACGAGGTGTTCAGGTAACCCAAAATGGCGGTGTAACGAACCTTACCACCCAAACCCGAGTCCAAGTCACTGGCATGCACCTGCACCACCTTCGTGCCCACTGTCATGTTCTCCGGCAACTCCACTGTATACTCTGGCTGATCAAATACTGGAGTATTGTCGTTGACATCGTTGATGTACACAGTGACATTAACGGTCGTCGACAGATTTGTAGCTGGTCCCAATTCTTGGGCAAGTACAGTGAACTCCACCGAATGACGTTGCTCATAATCGAGCCAAGAGTTATCCCTCACTCGAATGAGAAATGATGCACTGCGCTCGGCCACATTGGGAGTTATCTCAAAGGTGCCATTATTGTTGAGCAGTGTTAGCGAGAAGACGCCATTCTTGCCAGTATCATCATCATACACACGCGGCACATATGGATCGACGAACGTCAGAGCCGTTCCCTGAGGCGCATTCTCATCCACCCTCGAGACGTAGCTACAATACCAAAAAAAGAACCCAAAAAAAAGGGAATGAAAAGAGGGAAACAAATCGTGAGCGAGTTATTAGCATTCAGCTAAGAAAGAACTATGTAAATGCTGCAATACACGACGAACAGATTCGGTCCAGACTGTAGACAGGAGACGGAGAAATGAAGACGGGAGACTGAAGACTGTAGTCTTGAGTTGGAGTCTTGAGCTTGAGCTGAAACTGAGCTATTCAACTGTAAAGATATTTTCAAGTTTAGGTGGAATTTTTGCCTAGACGAACTTGGCATAAATTGATATGGTCTTGAGTCTACACTGTGATAAAAGCTTAAGTCTTTTGCTTCTATAACAAACATGTTTTATTACCAGACTTGGAATCAAAGTTTTTCAATTTTTACCTCTCCACAAACTGAAGTTTTGAGCTACTTTTTGCGCTCAGTGTAGCTCGGATGTTGTGTAATGTAATCTTATCATCCGCATTGTTGAACGGCTTCAAGTTTATGTTAATGGATGTGGTTGCAAATGCGGTTTATTTTTTGTATTAGTGATTTTTTTTGTGCTTTTTTGTAAGCCAACCAAATTGCAATTGAGATGCAAAGTTAAAGAAGTTTAAGTGGATATTGTCAAAGCTATAAAGTGTTTATAGACAAGCCCGAATGCATATATCATAAACCGTCTAGACGCTAGACGATCTTGACATGTCTCTGCCTCTCTTCCCCCTGTTTCTATCACTCTTTATCTGGCTATTTATTTATTATTTTACGAGTCTTTTTTATGGATTTATTAAAGCAGGGACAGCGTATCTGCTAGTCGTATAGTGTTTGATTTTTCGTTGATCAGTAGTTGGGCGTACTTACTGATCATTCTCGAAGTATGGCGGCGAATTGGTGCGATCGGGCAGAAAGAACGCCAATTGCACTGTGGATGCCATGGCTGGAGGTTCGTCACGACCAACTTTAACTTCTTCCGCAATTACTGTGAGCAGCACGGGATCGCCCACATGGGTTATGGCAGCAATATCTTCCAGAGGTCGCATCAAAAAGATTTCCCCTGATTCGTGAAAGTAATTAGAAAATAAATACAAAAATCATTAGCATATTTCAAGCACAGCTAAAAACAAACAACAAATTATATTAATCTTTTTAAATATAAAGTATTTTTGATTTTTTTTTGGTTTCATTCTTTCAGGACAGTCCCTCGATAATAACCATTATTAAAGGCGAAAAGAAAATGCAAAAAAAACTCATGGGAACAGTGGAAAACCAGCAGCAAAAAGAGATTGCTCTCATGGCAATAGACCAGGTCGTTTGCAGCTTTGACTGCTTGTCGAGTTTTGCCAACTTGCCAGCTTCGCTGGCTTTCTGCTTTTAGCCAAGTTATGTACGAGATAATGCTACCATTTCACTTTTTTTTGCACTGCTCTGCAGTCGGATCACTTGGCCCACAACAGTGCTGAGAAACAAAGGAAACAGAAAGTAATCAGACAATGTCTTGAGAACTTTTTAGTGCAGCGCTTTTTTATCTGTATTTTTTTTTCAACTTTATGCAGAATTGTTGTAATTTGCATTGAAATATTTGTGATATGTGTAATTAGCTAAGAGACTGTGTAGATCATAATCGATCGTCAGTAATTCCAAACATACGTTAACACATACAGACACACACACTGTGAGTACAAGAGATTCTTGTGTTTTGGCCACAGAGAAAGAAGTGGGAGAGGAAGGAACAGCAGCAGAAGACGGCCTCAAAAGTTGTCTCAAACACACAGCACGAAATTCTGCGGTTACTGTTGTTGTTGTTGCTGCTGGCTCGTCTTCAACGAGCTAAACAAAAGGCAGACAGACATGCTATACAGCCTCCAGACAGACAGGCCGACAGACCGACAGACACTTCAACTCCATCTCCAACTCTAACTCTGAGTACGACTTGGACTCTGAGAGTCATTGCCATCAAACTGGCAGTGAACCAGACGAGCACGAAAACAAGGAAGCTGAAAGCGCAATCATTGAAGAGTTAGACGGCAGTAAGAAGGAAGAGCTTGGGACAGGAACGCAACAGGAATTGAGGGTAGAAGGGATCAAGCCTAGAGCCAAATTGCACTACCAGAACTTGGTCACAGTCAACGTACGAACTACACTGTAGAAAAAGAATTTACTAACAGTATTGTTTAAAGCATAGATAGATTTTTAACTACGTATTTGGGATAACTAACTCAATCATTTAAATATTTTTACAGAACTTTAACTTAACTATTCCCTTTTAGTCTAAATTATTATTGAAGTCTCATCATTCTCTCAGTGCATGTACATATCGTTGAGGAAGATGAGCTTTTGCTATCTAACGAGTCTAACGACAGACCGGATTGCAGTTAAAGTTGGAGCGGGTCCCAGAAGTCTGTCCACTCGACAGCCGTTAAGGTTGTTCTTTTTGCAGCTAGTATATCTTTCTCTCGGTAGTGTGCACACGCTACCCTGTAGTCATAAAAAGAGCCACGACTTGGGTATACTAAAGTTAAAGTTAAAAATCAAAGGCTTCTTTTTATTTGCACCGCCAATTTAAAAGATTTTAATTGCAAACTGAAATCTGAAGTCGTAAGATATACCAGGATATAAAGTGATCAAACCACTTACCGCTCGTATCGTTGATGTCGAAGAAGGATGTGAAGGGATTGTTTTCCGATACCAAGCCATAGCGCACTTCCCGCGGATTGCCCTTGTCGCCATCCTCTGCATGAACTTGAAGTATCTTTGAGATACATTTTAGAAGAAAAAAAAATATATATATCTTAATGAGTTTTGTAATTACAGAATCTTATTATCTTTTATACCTTATCGCCTGGCAGTATGCCTGGTGGCAGTTTGGTTACCGGTGGTGCGAGTGTGAACACTGGCGGTTGATCTTGCACATCTTGAACAATGACAACGATCTCCATGCCAGCAATATTCCGACTATCTTGTCCAGGTTCGGCATATGCATCCTATATGGAAGTTGAAGTTGTAGTTGGGAGTACAAGAAATTAAACATAACACATCACGATTTATTCAAATTAAGCAACTACTATAAACTGTACGTACATTAGCCAGAATTGTCAAGTGGTACATGGCTTGTTTCTCGAAATCCAAAGGACCCAGCAGGAAAACTGTACCCTCTGTTGTCTCTGCTGATATGATCTTTTGTCTTATGGCAAACAACGGAGAGCCCTGTAAAATTCCACAGAATTATTATTAAAAAATAACTTAAAATATATACAGGGAGTGTTTAAAAGTATAACTCACCCATAACTCGAGGTAGACTGGTTTCTGGTAGAGCGGATTCTTGCGTGCGATGACGTAATCAAGTTCTGTGCCTCGTTTGGCGTCCTTGAATAAAATTAGTGAGACGTTATCGAGGATTGTTTTAATATATATTAAAAAATATATCCTCCATGGTTCAAGTACTGATAAAGCGCAACAGAAACTAAAACAACTATGACTAAAACTGAATTTAAGCTTACCCTACTCTAAGTAAATTGTCCAAAATTCTATCTTATTATAATAATAATTTTCAATTCAATGGGATTCTTAAATCACTGCGGTCTTAAGCATGTCAGTTCCCTTGATGAATTCGCTTGAATGTGCAAACTTAACGAAGTCCGATCAAGATAATGCCTCATGAATCAATGTATCTAATGTTAACCGGCATGGCCCGGGTCAGCTCATTATTTAACAAATTCTATCTTATTATGATTACGTTCGGTTCGATTAGATCTTAAGCTGAGAATGCATCAAGTACACTTTGGCATTTGATCGGGGTCAAATCTTTATCTACATGAGTCTATCATATTAGAAGTAGCATGATTATATTGATTTCGATCGGTATTTAAGTATTTAAGTGCATACCAAACGATGACGTGAGCGTGCCTAAATAATTCTTTTTATCCCGTTTGAAGTCAACTGCACATATGATGGGATATCTATTCTGTCTGGGACTGGGATTGGAATCGGTACTCACCTCGGGTATCATAATGATGCCCGGCTTGTGTGGAAAGATGAGGTCGTGGGGTGTACTGAAATTGGTTGCCGTAATTGAGCACAATTGCATGGCGATGCCACCATTTGTGTCCTTCACCGAAACCTGAAAGTCATAGTAACGTCCGGGCTCCAAGCGACGCTGTAGTATTATATTCGCCTGACATACCGAATTGTACTTGGTGCATGGAAGCGTTTCCACCTTGACGGTGGACGAGGATGCATCGCCCATAAACTCAAAGGTCAGTGGATAGTCGAACTCCTCGTCAGTTGCACGCAATCTATAGATTACCGAACCGACCTGTGCGTCTGATGGCACAAGTACCAGTCTCATCCGCGTGGATGGATCGAATTTGGGATCCACACCGTGAACGTGATGTAGACACAGAATTCCAATTAGGAGGCTGATTGTCAGCAATCGATAGGCGGTCATTGCGCTTAGCCAGCGGCCAAATTGCAAACTTGGCCAACACTGTTGCCGCTGTTGCCGCTTTTGCTGCTGCTGCTGCTGCTGTTCTGGCTGTTGTTCTTGCTGTCGTTGTCTTTGTTGTTGTCGTTGTCGTTGGTTCTCAACTGACTGCAGTTGGAGTTTCTGTTGGGAGGTAGGTGGTTGATAATAGTAGCATTCCTTCTGGCTTCGCTCGCAACTTCCATCTGAAGTCGTCGTCGTCTCCGTCTCCATCTCCATCTCCGTCGTCGCTTCTTTCAGGCGGCATTGCGGCACATGTGTTAGGTTGTGACTTTTGCTGCTGTGGCTGTTGCTGTTGCTATTGCTGTGGCTGTGGCTGCGGAAATTGTTGCTACTGCTGGAAGCCATTGCTGTAATTAAAGACCGAGATCAAGTGGTTAGAGAAGAGCAAGTTATTTATTATGTTAAAAACGTCACGTAACTCAGTTTCAACTCATGATGATGACTCAAATTGTACTTATTATTGACCTTGCCAGCTAAACTTAAACATAATTTAACAAAGATCTCAAACTAATTGGTACGCATATAATAAGTGTTGATAACCGCATATCATCTAATTTGACTCAAAATTAGTTTCGATCCAAGTGTGTGAGTCTTTATGACCGTGCCTTAAAATTAAACTTAATTAAATTGTGTTGAGCAATTGCTTTGCAGCCATGTAGGCAAAAGTCTTTAAACTTTGGCTAAAAACCGAAACATAATTGTGTTACCTAAGACAAATAGTAGTATATGAAAAAAAAGAGAAAAAAACTTGTTGTTGCTCGACTCTAGATTGTTGCAGCTGACGGCTAAAGTTGTTGCACTTAAAGTTAGACTTTAAAGTTGGGTTGGTCAACACTCTTTTAACCACAAAACCCACAATGAACAGCCGCGTCTCGGTTTTCTCAGCTGCCGCTTCCCTCTGGCAGCGAAAAAACACACAGAGCATTTTCCATTTTTCATTTTTCATTTTCTATTTCATTTTCATTTTCTATGTTATTTCATGCTGTGCTCAGCTCTGTTCCGCTTTTGGAAATCGAGTCTGCTGTCCCCATATTTAATAATCGTACTCCTCACATTGCACTTTCATTTTCACACAAAAAATATGAAAAACTGTAGCTCAAACTCAGACTCAAACTCAATTTGAAACGTAGCAAAAGATGCAACGAAACCGCATTTAGACGGCCGTCTAAATTAAGTATAACATTTTAATACCTACTTAAGTCCGCTTGTCGAACTACTTAAGTTTAGTCTAAGCATTAGTGGCTACATGCATATATTGGCAATTAAGAGATCTCGGATATTTTCAATTTGTTCCCACCGAAAAACGCTTGGACTGTGACGTCAGCTGCGCACAGTGGTAAGGATAGGGTAAAACTTGTTTGCAAAAAAAACTATGAAAATCTATTGTAAAATAAATTAAAAGCTATATTTAATAATTATGTCTGGACTCAAAAATTAATTGGTAATACAAAAAACGATTGAGATTAAGATAAATATGTTTATTAAATTTTAAAAGTATTTTTTAATTTATAAAATTTATTTTTCTTTTAAATTTTTAACTTTGATCATTTCCTTGTTGAAACTAAAAACATGTCTTTGGTGCCACTGTGCCAAGTTGTCGGCGAAACCATGAACAAATCGACATGGTCACTAAGACAAATCGATTTGAACAAAGTTCAACATAAATTTGTTGAATTTCGTAAGCTGGATCTACCACAAAAATACATAGTTATGCATGAATGTGCTCTAGTAAAACACCCAAACATACATATATATACAGAGATATCTGCTCACATGTGAACACTTTTTAATGTTAATGGGATACCACAAAACTTTTTCAATGTGCAACTCATTTGGTGTAGCTCAATACAATAATTTAATGAAGTTCATTTGCAACTCACACGTTGAGCGCACTACTTTCTTTTCTTTCCATTTTAACTAGGCTGAAAAAATACTTAATTGGGCTTATAAAAAATAATTGAATACTTTTATTTGTGCCCTAAAAAAAAGGTGATTTATTTTTAATGATTGCCCTAGGTGTGAAGTTAGATTTGAATGAGTTTTTCTTTGTCAGGATTCAAACTTTATTTTTATTGAAAATGTGCTTTATATAAGTACTGAGAGCATTCGAAAATCGATATTCGTATAATCGATTGACCTTGTTACTACGTGAGAAATCTTGCGATCAGATCGTTTGATAAGTAATGTAATGGCTGAATGGTCGAGTTGATTGGACAGGCATTAATTCTGAAAGAGTACGCATCACACACACACACACACACTCTTTTTGTTGTGAGACATTTACGCAACTGGTACAGAACATTAAGTGGTCACGTACATACTTATTTGTTGTCTGCCTAAACGCGAAATAATTTTTTCTTTATTCTGTTCGGTTTTTTTTTTAAACGTTGAATCATGTGCGACAATTACGAGCGGTACTTTAGACGCATTTCAGAGAGAAAATTGTCTTCTTTTAGTTCGTATTCGTTTACTGAGCTGTATTTGTATGCGTTGTCTACTTATTGTGGCTACTGTTGATCTAGTTTTTGCAGCGGTGAATTCTCCAGGGGGAAAGCGGCTCAAAAGGGGAGGGGAGTTGTAGTGAGAGATGGCCATGAAGTTGGCAAGCGTGGAGCAAGTGGAATTAAATTTAAAAAAAATGCTTAAAACATATAAACGTTTCCGAGATTAAGAAGTGGAAATGAGTATATTATGATTAAGATTTATTTCAGATTTATTTTAGAGTTTATTTTATAGTCATACTTATATTTTTATATATTTTTAATGTTTCTGAGTAGCAAATGTAAATTGAATATTATATTTAATTATTTTTTAATATTTTTATATCTTTGTTATATGCACTTTATGTATAAATGTTAATTTTTTGTGTAGTATTTTAATTTTATTATTATAACAGTTAAGTTTATATTTATTTTTGCTGTTTTTATGTTTATTTGATTGTACGTTTATGACTTTTGTGATTTTATCAGTTATGAGCTCTAATTTTTAATAGTTTTATGTTAGTTTATTAATTGACTATGAATTTTGAACTAATTAATTATTCAAACAATCGAAACTGTTTGAATGGGCGTTAATATACAAATAAATTAATTAATATTTATATATATTTTTTTAATTTATATATTTTTATAAGTATTTTAAAACCTATATGTATTTTATTTATTTAAATTTATTCTTTTTTGTTTGTAGGATATCTTCTAGTCCACTTTTAAAGACTGACTAATTTAGTTGCCGTAACATATCGTTACTAAGTTCATAGTTAGTACCCCGTTCGCGGTGACATACTTGTTCACATGACAAATGACATGAAACGGTATTAGCAATGGTAATGAAATGCCTTTTGGCCCGTTAGAGGGAAGGTCTACAGTTGGCTATTTGACCATTTGGCCATAAAGAACAACGGTCAGGGACAACCGCAATATATTCTACGGTAATACACTTTTTATGTTAATTGTTGTGTAAATTGTTCTCTTCGATCGTTGCGTAACTGGAATTAGTTCAGGGCCCAAAGGCAAATAAATAGAAGAAAAAGAAACAAAATAAAATGGGATGAGATACATTCATTATTTATATCTGTTATCAATATACGATATCTACGGTAGTCGTAGTCGTAGTCGAAGTCAAAGTCACTGCGATTCAATTTTTGTGTGTGTTTGACTAGATTTTAGGCTTAGGCAATTGGCCCTCAAAGCGAACAACGCGTTACCAATTGAAAATATGGCCAAGTCAAACGGCTGCGTCTGAATTTGTGTGTTCTCTGTGTGAGTGTGTGTGCTGGTGTGTGTTTTTGTGTGTGTGTGTGCAAGCAACGAACTCGAACTTATTGCCAATCCGGTTTGGACCGTCTGTCTGGCTCATAGAGTATGCTAGTTGCATTTACGAATATTTCCAGTTTGCGCAGCTGCATCGTGTCCTTAGCTGCAACTCCGTCTCCGGTTCCGTCTCTAGCTTCAGTCTCAGCTTCAGCTCCACAGCGAATGACCAGTTATGTCAGTAGATTCGAGCTGCGCTTAGAGGCTAGGCAAGGCGAGGCGGGTCGACTCAACTCCACTCTACACTGAGCCAACTTTAACCACCCTCACACCCTCGCATTTGGCGCAGCGTAGCGTCGTTTGAATTTACGGCCAAGTATGTTGCAATATTATGTTTTGCCCGCATTTGGCTTAGACAGGCTCCACTATTAGATACATGCCTATTGACTGTGTACGTTTGTAAAGCGCCAGCCTCAGCCGCAGCCTCAGCTTCAGTTTCAGTTCCAGGCCTCAGCCTGAGTCTCAGTCACAGACTCAGTCTCAATCCCAGTTGCAGTCTCATTCCCAGTTTTACAGTCCCTGTCTGTTTGGCGTTCGTTTTTCAGTTTTCGCGTTCACTGGTCTTAAGACCGCACCATTATTGCGCAACAATTGTAGCACACAATATTTGTGCCATTTGGTTAAATTTCTCTTAACACACATACGACCAGACTGCTGACTGCTGACTGCGGCCTGCCTGCCTTACAGCTGCCTCTGCTCTCAGCCAACTCGGTCTTGGCCAACAACCAAGCTTTGGCCATCTGATGCGGTCTATTTTGTGGTCTACTTGCTGTTTGCTGATATTGATGCGATGCCTTTAACCAGAGCCCGATTTTGGCGTCTTGAGATTGCCTTTTGCTTTGAGATTTCGTTCAGTCCTTAAATTGTTATTTTTCCCAAACTCTTGATTGACATCATGAATTCATTAGCATTTGCTAGAGCAAACCCAAATGATGTTTATATGACTGGTTTTTTGTGTTTTCTCGTTTAGTTCATAATTATTCCCATCGTACTCTTAAGTAATTGGCACTTTTAACATTTGAATTTGTGTGGCTTTGTGAGCTGCTGATTGAGTTCTGGTCTACAGTTTTAAATTAAAATTTAGTCGACTAAATTTTGTGTTTTTATAGAAGTTGATTTCGATTTATATAAAGCTTAAAAGGGGCAGTTATGTATAGAAAAAAAAATTGTCTTTTATACTGAGCTTAACAAAAAATCTGTAGATATTTATGTACTTAAATATTTCTTACAGTATTTACAAGAATATAGAGTACTATTACTATATACTTTTACTTTATACTACTACTAATTACTATTTCTACTAAATAAAAGTAAATATGATTGATTAGTTGCATTAAAATATGTGCAATCAAGACTCTTTCGCCATTTGGCATGTTATTGTTCAATTACTGCATTCACACATTCACTTTTAATTAAACAAGTTATACAAAAGTGTATATATGTACTCATTCCTTCTGTAAATCTGCTAAGGCTTTTTAAATTGAGTAATTATTTAGCTTAATCACAAATATAATAAAATACTCATCAATGAAATTGTAGCATGACACAAATCAATTAAATTTGAGCTTAAACAAGCTATTTCCCCTTTAAAGCTAGTAACTAAATATTTCTATAATAACAACATCTTAAATGCAAATGAAGATCTTTAAAAGATATGAAAATCGTTCATGTATCTAGTGTTAAGTAATTTTGAGAGCAGATTTGATCGCATGTGCATTGCAATTGCAAATAGTGAAGGGTATTAAGAGGTCGACCCAATTGCATTTGCCCCTTTTGCACAGATACGATTAATGTCCTTCCTTGTTGCTCATAGTTTCAGTCTGGTCTGGTTGGGACTGGCCAGAGTTGCGACCGCGCCAAAATACAAAAATACAAAAAATAGAAAAAACAGAAATGAAAAGAAGCAAAGTCGTGAGTTCAGAGCGAAGCAAAACAAGATTTTGGGCGTTGTTCAATTTTTGGGCTGACTTCGCGGTCGCAGCCGTTGCATGCGGAAAATGCAGCAGCAGCAGCAGCAGCAGCCGAGGCAGCATTCGTGAGACGTGCAACTTTTGTCTCTTTTTGGACTGTGTATATATATTTTGTTGTTTTCTTAGCTGGCAACTGGCAACTAGCTGGCTATTGCCTGCATTTCAACTAGAATGAAAATTTGTGTTGCAAATAAAGTTGAACCCGATGGCAAACTAATCTGCTTCACGACAATGGACCAGCCCGATTCGACCAGACCAGACCAGACCAGACTCAAGCAGGCCTGAGTTGGCTAGCCAAATACCCAGCGTTGCCTTGCAGGCAAACCAGAGCCACAGTTTTAGCCAGAGAGTCAAGAGTTAGAGCCAGGCATAAGCCAAGCCGTCAGCCAGTCAGCCAGTCAGCTTTGCAGACTCGTAATCAACTTTTATTTGGAGCCGCACTCGTAGTTGCCCCCTTCTGGCCTGCCACCCCCTGAATCTGCGCCTGAATCCCTGCCTGAATTCCCGCCTTCGCTGACCCGTGATATGACCGTCCTTCAGCACACTAGATGCCTGTATCTGTATCTCAGTCGCAGTCTCTGTCTGTGTCTGTGCTTTCCTGCCTTCACTATTACTACAGGGGATTGTTGGGCGCTGTCCGTCTTTGGATACTGATATATATATATATATAGTTATTTTTTTCTGTGACTATCCGACTTTCAGTGCGTCTGGGCAACTCTCCTGTATCGGTATCTGTATCTGTCTACTACGTATGCATATTTTATTTGTATACTATATATATATAAGTACATGTATAGGTATAAACATTTTATTGCTGCAGCTGCGGGTGTGTTTTGGGTGCGCCTTTTGCGCTCTAAATGGGCGCATAAACAAGTTAGAATGCTCTGGCCAAGAGTTACCCTGTACCCAGTACCCAGTACCCTGTAGCGTTCGATTTGTAGTTACCCCAATTCCATTATAAATCTAAAATGTGTTTATGCATTTGATCACAGTGTGCTACCCATATAAATGACATTATTTATACAATTTGTTTAGTGACTTTATGCTAGCCAATCTCTGGCCATATAAACGGTATAAACACTTTTATAAGGCATCATTTGGGTTTGAAGCAAAACTATGTTTCTTTTATTGCATAACATTTACATAGTTTACAGGGTATGCGCTGTGTAAAATTTATGTAAATTGACATAACTCACGCACATAAATTTAATTCTAGTTTTGAGTGGAATTTGTTAAAATTTATGCCCTATGTGGTAGGGTATCTACTAGTCAAACACTCCTATACGTTGTCTTCTTCCTACGCATTAAACATTTTTATTCAGTAGCTCTGATTTAATAAAAATGAAATATAGTCGTATAAAAAAGCGTAAAATGATTAAGAAACTTACGTAAAACACGTGCCACCGTCTCAAATGAAAGAGATTTAGGCCCCTTTGCTATGAACTTGATACCAATAAAAATAAAAAAAAAGAGCCACATTAAAAACTGGCTTATAGCCCTATTTTTGTTGTTGTTATTGGCTGGGAAGTGGCTGTAATGTTGGCAGCTCCCACAGATTGGTAACTCCAATCGAAGATGATAAAAAATAATTTTCATTTCTTCTTCTTCTTCTTCTTTTTTGTTTTGTGTTACAAAAATAAGGTTGAAGTCCGGCTCGGTATTTATAATTAACAATGTACAAAGCATAAGACAAGCTGCAAGCTGGCCTGCAATTTACAGTCGATTGTAAATGAAGAGCACAAACAATACTACAGTTGAGGCAGAGCTGGACTTCCAAAACCAAAACCAAAACCAAAACCTAATCCCAAACTCAAACCCAAACCCGAATCCGAACCCAAAGCTGAGCCACGGGGGCTGGACCAGGGCCAGAAAGTCACTCGATTAGTTGCGGTGCCAAGCATCGAAGTCGGCTTCATCATCATCGTCATGATAAGCATTAACAGACTTCAACATCTATGCCGTCATCGCCTGTAGACTGCACCCTACCCCCTTCCACTATGCCACTGCTTCCCATTCCCCTTGTCCCTCTGTTGGCCATTCTGTCGCTTGTTGTTGCCAGCTTTTGAGTTGTCTGTCTTTTTAGTCTATCATGCTGTTGCTGTTGTTGTTACAGAGGTTCTTTCATATTGAGGCCCTGTACTTTGAAGATGCAGAGAGTGTTTAAGGTTAGTCAGAAGACTGTGGTAGACCTTTTAAACAAATTATGTACCTTTAAAGTCAAGTTTAGTAAGGAAACAAGTTACTAAATTCAAACTGTATGCTCCTTTATACTGCACGCAGATCAGTAATGTTTTCTACACGTTTTATTACATCTATAACTTAAAAAAAACACTTAGTACAGTATACCTTGAAGCCTTTTCTAGTCTTAAAACTAATATTTTGTTTACAGGGTCTTTCCGTGTCGACTACCTCGAGTTTACCAACTGCTACTAGTTGTTTTGTTAAATTCTACCATTCGTTTCTTGGCATCGGAGGTGGCATACGTAATGGGCTGCAGACCGCCGAGTTTTAATGAAATGCAGCAAAAATAAAAATGTAAATAAAAGACTCACAAATGAACGCAATAACAACAACTACAACAACAGTCAGAACAACAACAGCAACGACGAGCGTTGAAAAAATGTGCGTGGGACTGACTATGACTATGACGATGACGATGCGTCCCGGGCCAGCTGGATACTAGTCTTATAGCCGCAGCAAGAGCCACAGGCATTGGCCATGTTAACAGACACGAGACAAGAGACGGTAGTGGCCCAGAGAGTGGTTGAGTACTCAAATTGAATCTCGACTTTATTGGTATCAGGTCTTGGCATGGTTATTGCAAGCATGAAAATAATTGGCTTAATTTATGTGTGCTTTTATCTTTAAGGAAACGCACTAAAACGCATAGACTAAGACTAAGACTAAGCCTTGGACTAAGCCATAGACTAAGCTTAACTCCAGGACTTAGACTCCAGCCATGGGTTAAGGCGTCTAATTTATGTGTTTAATTAAAAAATGACATCTGCCAACATGTTGAAGTTAAGGCCAAATTACATTATGAATCGCATTCTATCGCTCAAGCTCAAGACTCAGAACATCAACCGAGAGTTGCTAATGTGATGTCTTATAGATAAACGAGGAATTCAATTTGGTTATACCAACTCACAACCCGATTCTCCAAAGTGATTGACAGCCAACTCAAAGCTTAAACTGTAAAAAAACTTAACGTAATTTAATCCTTTGCCGCTTATTAAGTGTAAAACTCATTGCTTAAAATTTTACACTTAACTGACTTCTTGCACGTAACAAAATAATGGCCTTTGGGCATCTAGTGTCCAAGTTTCTGGTATTACAAAAGTTTGTTTTATAAATCATCCTTTTCCAATTAATTTTAAATGCTTAACAGTTTATTTGATAGTTTTTGATGCACACGAAAATAATTGCTCTGCTAGTGCTTAACAAAACCGCCTACAGGGAAATTTCTTAAAAAACAACAACAACAACAACAATAATATGCAATGGGCTTATTTAGCAATACTAAGGCTTGTGGGCGGAAGTTCATTTGTATGCATATAAGAAGAAGAAAAAACATGGATAATGCCGGCTTATATATGTATAGGTACGTAGTGCTATATAGAAAGGAAGGTCTATAACAATAACATGAAAAGCGCGTTTTCTGTTTCGTAAATTGCCAATTGCGGGGGATGCAGGGAATCCAAAGTGTTGGACGGAAGGACAGGCAGACAGACAGACAGACGGGTAGGGAGACAGACGGCGAACAAAGAGTGTGACTGATGAATGCATAGGCGGCAAAGTCGACCCGGACGAGAGTTGGACGTGAGTCCCGGGACGACTGCTTTGCAAATCTATTTACAGCCATGGTTAAGGGTTCGCCGCTGCGTTCGTTGTCTGTCGCAATTACTCTCCTCAATAACGTAATAATTTATTTCCACTTCAGCCAAAGTCGCCGTCGTCGTCGTCGTCGTCGTCGTCGCCTTCGTCGATGCTGAAGTTAATGTTAAATTTGTAGCCACAACAAATGCGACGAATGCTGTGAAGTTTTGTTTTGGTTTTTTTTTTTTACCATGTCTAAAATGCTGCCTGGACTGCCTTTTAGCCATACTATTGCCAAAGTGGCGACGATGATGACGATCTCGACCACGACGACAGCGACGACGTCAACAGCATTGTGGGCGTCTGGCATTAATGATTGTCTTTATGCGCGTTTCGCGCTGTTATTGTTCTTCATTTAGCGTCTTGCTTTTGCTGTACTCGAAATTTTAATTTTCAACTTCAGTTGAACGACACTTTTACGACCCAAAATAACGAAAAACGAAAACAAAAAGCTCAACTGTTGGCCATTTGTTGTTGGCTACCCAAAAACTAAAATAAAATAAAATGGAAGCAAGAAAAAAACAAAAGACTTAGGCAACGAACGTGCCCGTTGCTTCTTTATGCTCGTATTTTCTAATTAAGTTCAAGTTGTTGTTAATCTTAACGTGTCGATCGAAATATATACTTCATTCTAGACGAGTGCAGTAGCATAATTAGCTCTAATAGAGCCAAAGCCATTTGGCCAGGCTCTGAGCTAAAGTTAAAGCCAAAGCCAATAACCATTAGCTTGGCTAACTGCTCCTCATACAGTAGTTTACATCGATTAATAAATAAGTTATCGCTTCTGAAGCTACCATGCTTTAGTTGTAGTGTGTCTGTGCGGGAAGGGTGTGTGCTTTTGTGCTGGACAGATAAATGAGTAAACACCTTTGGGGCTTATCTCTATTCTGCTTATGACAACAAATTTGTTTCTTAGATCGATTTTGATTTGAGTGTTGCATAAATCATTATAGAGTCGGTTCGACACCAGTCTAGAGAGTGTATGCGATGGACTGACTGCACCCCTCTGCGGCGTTTCAAATTTTATAAATGAGGCGCTCTCAACAAGAAAGACAGCCGCACTAGTGGCATGCTTGTTACTATACTCTGTACGAGGAGCATATCATAAATTTGTTGTACTTATAAGACATAAATGTTGAAAGGAAGCATTTCTGGTGCCATAAAGTGCATAAATATATGTTTTTAATCAACTTTTACAGCCAAGTTGCTATGAATTGATTTGCTTTCTAGTTCATACGATAGATTTTTAGTGCTGGTGTATACTGAAATTGCTTAGTAGACTCCACAGATGTGCAAGCACTAAAAGTTGGCATTTATTTTTTAATGGCTCTCTACTTTCGTTTACAAAAAAAGTATATTTAGGTTAATTTTAGATGAAATCAAACAGTGAAGTAAATCCTTTATTTATTTAAAGCATGCTGTAACTGCACTGAGTATCTAACTGTCTTATATGCTCGACTGTACATTCTTGTTATTATTTTGTTTAATTTTTGTTTTTTGCCGGTGCGTTGCCAACAGTTGCCAACGGTTGTTGACTATGCTGACGACTTGGACATCGAGCTGCCAGAGCTGGTCTTGGACTTGGACTTACTTGGCGCTGTGAATCGCTGTTGGCGTTGCCAAAGCAAAGCAAAGAAAAAGTAAAAACCGCTGGCAAAAATAACAAAATATTTTTGCAATGCTCGCAACACGCATGCGGTGTGAGTGCAAAAACAACGACAAGCATTAAAAAAAAAGCGAAATACTCAACAATTGGATAAATACTACTTGCAACTTCGTTAGTTTCGCATAGATATAGATATATATATATATACATAAAGTTGTGTATAAATTGTAAAATGCCGCACAGCTGTCAGTTTTGGCACTGCGCCGTCTAAAGTGGGTCAGACAAGGTCGATTTCGAGTTGTTTTTGTTTACTCTAACGCTGCACAAACACACACATACTGTTGCACACTCACACACACAACTGCATGCAGTAGTTAGCTTCGTTATTTTTACAATTTTGTTTTTGTCCAGCCGCCTATCTGGTTTTAGTCAATCTATCTAACGTCTAAGCGCCGTTGCATAACCTACATACTAACTAAGCACATTCATCTATGTTAGATCAACTCGGTAATTTTAACTTTCAACTGCCATATGGCGTTATCGTTAGTTATTTGTGTGGGCTTCAGATTCAATAAATATAAATAAAACTACATAAACATTAAATCTCAAGCAGCCACTTATGTCAATGCTTTCTTCAATAAAATTGCCAAAAAATGTTGTAAAAACATTTCGCTTATTTAAATAAACAATTAGTGAACAACAAGATTTCTTACATAAGACAATCGTTGTAATTTAAATGCATTTTTGAAAGCTTAAAAAAATACTTTAAAAAGTTTTTTGGTAAAAAATTTAAAATTCATTAAGATTTTGAAATAATTTCAATAAGGTACACTATTTGTAAGTTAAAGTTTTAAAAACTGAATTCTAAACTTTGTAATATTAATATTAAAATAGAAACAGAATTACACTCCAGTCAGCGATCTAAAATCTAGAAATATCTGACTGAGCACTTTAAGTACCATACTTGAACTGATTTAATCAGTTCTCTTTGGTTATTAATCAAATTTTGTATAAAAGCATAACGATATCCTTTACACCCTTAGGTAGCTGCCCTAATGAACGGGTCATTAAGGAAATTGAACAATCTGTTCTCGGATTTGAATCACAGGCGGTCCAGGCCAGAGGCCTAATGGTTTGCAAGAACATAATATGTAGGGTAACAAAAAGGACGGGGAAAAAAAAGGGAACAACCTAAACATGGTATCAAGTAGAGCATATAATGGAAAATATTTATGGCATTTACCTTTGAAGCGTATAAAATGTGCTAAATATGTAGAAATCCAAAAGCAGATCAGGTGTGCTCTTGCCTTGGCATTTTGTAACATCCTTCGTCGTTTATCGGGTATCAAGTTTCCGGCATTTTCAGACAAAAGCAGAACCATTAAATTTTTACAGTCAACTGCATAAAACCACCAATGAAGTGATTTAGCTTGGCTTTATTTGATTTAAACTATTTTTTCCTTTATATGCATATGACGAAGATTATTTATGATTTGATCGTTTGGGTTATGCAATCGCAAAGGGTTTTGGGTTTAAACTGATTTATAGTGACTCTTATAGCACAAAACTTGGCTATGGCTATGGCTATTGCGTTTTACCAAGCTTCTCAGGTAGCCTGTTTACCGGTTCAGCGAACTTCAATCGACCTTGTTCGCAGATCAAACAAATCGGATTAGAGTCGGTCACATCACTTGGAACTCCACACTCTCGGTTCGTTCAAAGGTTCAGTAGATATCAGTGACAGTAACAGGAAATATCATTTGACTAACAGTCTTTTAAGTTTATTTTATAAGGGTATTTATAAATTGCTGAATATTTATGCACATATTTGTGCAAATCTGCACTTTCATTCACGGCACAACACTCGAAATAATTATATATTCATAAATTCAAATATCAATCGCCTTTTTACATAAATATCTATATAAAATGCTTAAGTAATCTCGCACTGTGCACACCTCCGGATTAAATTACTTCTCAGGTACCGAGCCTGTTTTTTCTGTTGTTGTTATGCATTAAATATACACACACACGAGCATACATAGGCAGATTTGTGGCTTAGTGTATGGGTTTGTGTGTTTGTTCGTGATTTTTTTTTCTTTGTGCCCGACTTTGATCTGATTGTTGTGCTGCGCGTCGTTGTTGAAATGATACTGGAAGTAAATCGAGCATAAAGACGTAGCCAAAGCTGCAGCTGAGCAATCGTGGAGCGTCGATCGTCGAGCGCCACTTAAGCCGAACATCCATCGGCTGAGAGAACGTACACACACAGACTCACACACACTGGCGCAGACTGGAAGCCGGTTTCAGTGCTCTCTTTAAATGCCGTTGGCCGGCGCTCTCTTTAACAGTGGCTACAACAACTGCAATGCTGTTGTAAACATTCTGTTCTCTTCACTGTTGAGCGTTTGCGTTCAACCCAAAGCTAATTTCTCAAACGGAAGATCAACTGCGCTAATTGAAATACGTATTATAACCACATAAATAAAAGGATGCTCGACTTTATGTAGTCTCCGCTGTTATAAATATGATTATGTAAAATTTTTATTATGCTAGTTATTCATAAAAATCGTTTTATTTTTTAGCATGATCAGAACAAAAAGTTCTTAGTTAAAAAATGTAGTGTCTTAAACTTTCTTTAACAAGTCTGATTAATGTACAGAAATACTGCAGGATGAGAATAAGTCCAGAAGCTTAAAAAGCTTCAAATATTATTAAAACACTAAAAAGTAATATAAATAATAATTTTTAAGTGACAGTCCGCCGTATGCTCACTATGTTTAAGCTTAAACACATATAAAGCTACAGGGCATTCTTATGTCGAGCCTGCTTGCCTTTAAAGTAGCTCAAAAATAAACTTTAATTAAAAAAAATAAAAATACATAAAAAAGTAATCGTAGGGATGCCTCAGTTATAGTTTGATTTTAGGTTACTGTTACCCTGGCAGCTCGAACATGTTTCAGCATGTCCGTACATGATCGTAGTGTTATTTTTTTTTCATTTCGTAGCCAGCGCTTTTATCTTGTGGCCTGCATCTAATGCAGTGTCTCGATATTTGCTGAAATATATTTACGTTGTCGCTGTTAACAGACTGCAAGATTATTTCTGCATAGGAAAAAACACAAGACAACACAACACAACACAACCGAGTACGGCACAATGAGGGCGGCAACCTAAACGGGTTTATAAAAGGCCCAAACCCAAAAACCAGTACAACGCGCAGATGTTGAACTCATTTCTCATATTAACCTCCATACGAAAAAAACTAAGCAGAACAGAAAAAAAGCACACAAAAAAATAGTAACTAAAAAACAGTTTTCAATTGATGTTGTACAGATATTGGTAACCAGAAAATTCACTTTAGGCCAGACCTAAAATCCAGTCAACAAAGTCTGAAGGAAAAACTGAAGCTTGAGCTAAGGAGGTCCACTTAGTGACATACTTTCCCGCTTTTCTTCATAAGTCACGTCTTGGAAGTTCTTGTAGTTCTTGTAGTTCTTGTAACTATCTGTTAAAGTTGACTTTAAGCTAATGTTAAGTCAATAGCAGTCTATAATTTACAGATATCACCTTAGGCTGTCCCTTTGGAAGTGCTCCTGTTTTTTTTTTTTTTGTTTTGTGTTGGCTCAACAGTTAGTGCTGTATGTATAGTACCAGCCATTAAACTAATGACTGTCATTTTTGGTTTGGAGAGTTAAGCACAGTTTCAATCGAAATTCCATTTTATGGACATCGAAATATTAACGACCTGACCTTGATAAACCAGCCAGAACGCATAACCCACAAATAAATACGTTGCATGTTGACCTTTGTGATTCATTGTAAATAAATTGATGACAGCATATCAATAAGGTTATTTCAATGATTATTGGCCCAAAAGGGACAAAAGGCTAAGAATGCAGACATTTCAATATACAAATAAGGACTGTCTAAATTGGTAAGAAAAATCTAGTTTAGGACAGCGAGAGATTCATCATTGGCCAAAATCCAAATTTGGTATGCAAAGACTTTTATGGCATACGGAAATCAAACGGATTTTCCAGTAGATTGAAAGCTGTAGTAGTACAGCGTATCTGCTAGTCGTATACGTAATTTCTAAGAAGCTCTGCTTAAACTAGATTTTGTGATAAAACAGCAAACAATCAAAAGAAACTATGCATATCCGGCATTTCCCAACTATCTTTCCTTTTAGTGGTTAAAGTTTTACTACATAACTGAGTGAGTGTGTGCGAGTGTGTGTGTTTGTGTGTGTTTGTGTGTGATTATTCACTCTGCCTGCGGTTTTCCTTGGTAGACACAGTGTTGAACAATGTCGTGTTAATATGCTTGGCATGCCAAGCTCACACCTTGGCCCCTCCCTAGTCCCTCCTCTTAAAAGTCACAACTCACGCGATTTACTCAAACGGCGGTTTCAAATTTTACAATTTTTTGAATTTTTTTGACACCCTTTTTGTAAGATATAAATATCTGCATTGCCGTAGGTTTCTAAGTTCCTTCGACTAAATTTAAGTGAGCGACTTAGTTTAATTTAGTTTGGTTTGCCTTGCTCTGTGGGTAAAAGTAAATCGTTTACTTTACCCCAAGTAAGTTACAACTAAAAAACTCAGATGCCACATTTGTTATCTATCTACCCAAATTACATGCAACCAAAAGGTATATTTAGATTTAGGTTAATTGCACGTATTGTTTGGACTGAAACACTTACAAGCACACACTCACAAACACACACACACACGTGAGAATGTGTACAGACAGTGCTGCCTATGGAGAAGATACGTTCAAGTATTTTTGGGCCGGTTTGGCAGTTGATAGATTTCCATATAAGGTTTATCTGCGTTTAACAGAACAATTAAAAGACGGCAAGCTAAGCGAAATCTGGAGTACAGACTTTACCCTGTAATTAAAATGTATAAGCTGGGGTATATTAAAATTAAGAACATTTTTGAACATATTTTCTAATCAAGTGTAATAATCAAATTAAATATTAACAACTTTTTACTGACTGTACTTTGGCATATGTGGGGCTCAAACACATACCCTGTAATAAGTTAATAAGTTACTATAAAAGTATTAAATATTTAGAAACTATTTAAACAGTTTTTGAAGTAGATGGTTATTTGAGAAGACTTTTAATTCAGGCTTTTCTTTTGAAATATTTTGGAAAGATTCTGTGTTAAGTTTCAAAAATTCCTAACAAGTTTCTGAATGTCAACAGCGCCTCTAAAAGGTATTATTATTTTTCCTGGCTTACTTGCACACAGTGCTCCAAGAACAACAACTCTGAGATCTTGACCTAACAAAGTTCTTAAAATAATATAATATTCCAATTATGAATTCCTTGGCTATGGGTTAAATATGTGAACTTTAACCTTCTGACGACACACACAAATGAAATTATTCATTGTTTTTTACACTTGTCGCCCAAGTTAAAAAGTCTCACAACTTATTGATTAAATTTCACATGTTTCTTATTAAAGATTCTTGAGAGTGCAGGCTGTAATACCTTTGAAATAGTTGTAGACACCCGAAGAAAACTTTAAGTACGACACTGCATTTTATATTATGGCGATTTAAAACTGAGCACATATTTTGCAGACATAAAATTTGTATTTAATTTAAATAAGTTTTATATCCTTGAGATGTGAATTTGTATTAAAATATATAATTAAATATATTTTACTTTTGTTACGGAAGAGCAAACGTTACTTTATTATTGGGCAGCGAATGCCAGACTGAGAAACGCCCGCACAAAAAGCGTAGAAGCAAGTTAACACAAAGTCTTGACCAGGTCCAAAGGACCGTGGATTTGATTTGCATATAGCTTTAACAAAAGAGCGAGAGGAAGGCACTGAGCTATAGAGAAAGAGAGAGGGCTATGAATATTTCTAGTCTCTGGAATATAAACACGTAGTCTGCACTGGAACTTGGAATAGAGTAACCCTGGACACTTCTACTAACAGTAAATTCAAATTAATTGGTCACCCAAGAATAACTTGAAGGCTAACAAAAGAATTGGCCCAAAAGACGAAACCAAAGATTCACCAGAAAACAAACTTAACTTAAAACTAAATACAATTTCTAAATAAGAGATTAAATTAATAGTTAGTAGTTCCCTTAAGAAAATATTAATTAATTTGCATATCTGCACAAGGCCAAGTGTTTTTGGGATGTTATTTTGTTCGGGAAACCGAAACACCCTAATGCTAGTCCCTGTAGTGACCTCTCTCTCGCTCTTTAGAGTCATGGCAACCAGTTGTGGTCACAACAACGCGACTGGACTTTCCATTAACTTATAGAAATATGTATGAATTTCCGACCACGTTATAAAGTTCCGAGTATAAATATTGCGGTGACGAATTCGAATTGTGGTTTTGTGCTCCACATACACATACCAATAGTTGTGTCCAGTGCCACTAGCTGAAATAGTGTAGCACTTTTCCGTATGTTTTTCCATTGGTTTGAGTTGCTAGCAAAACTTGGCTAAAGTGTTTGAGTTTCCGGGATTTTGCCAAGGGTTGACTTGTTGAGGTTTCATTTGCATAGGCCAAAGGCCCAAAGGAAAAGCTGAGAAGCGGATTGGGGGTAAGGACAGGGTGGGAAATGTTTAATTATTACTTATTTGACTTCACTTTATTCGTCTGTCCACGCAATGCCATTTGACCGCAGTACAGGCCAGTTGAAAAATCCGCTTCAACTTTAATGACATTTAGTTATGAAGTACTTTCACTCTGATTTGCGTGATTCTCTGCTGCACATGGTAATAATAAATGCCACTAGGCCATATTTTCATAAAGTATTACCTGATAAAATTGGGTCATGAATATTTATTTACTATTTCTGCCGAAAAACACGCAGAATTCTGCACATTTTTTTCAAGTGTATCGCCATAATGAGTTATGAAATCAGAGTTTAGCGCGTGTTTGTTGTCATGTTGTACTTAAAATGTTAAAGAATTGTGGGAATGTTTTTGTAAATATTTAACAAGTTATTGACTTTTTAGTCATTTTAATTCATAGCAATTTGTCCTGACACGCTCTTGGTAACAAATCTATGCAGTAGTCACTATAAAGTTCTTTGGGGGTATAGTTTGGTAGTTACAAATAAGATTATTATTTTATTGTAAGAATTCGAAATTTATTACAGCATTCGAATGATATTTATAAGATCACAGTGAGCCTATATTAACGCTTGTGATGAAAGTGCTCACCAAAAAAAATAATAAGTTGATAACTAACTTTGTTAAATACTAAATACCTCAGCATAAATACATTTCTCAAACCCCTTTTAGCTGCAAGTTTTCCCCTGCTCACGTGCCTCAATTGACTGCCTTAAGTAATTAGCCAAAAACTGCTGAGTAATGCTATTAAAAATCTTGGCAAAGTTGTTGAATTAACGCATTCAGTTTATGAAACAGAGGCGATAATTTGGCTAGGTCACAAAACAGCTGAACACGAACCTGAAACAGGTGACAAGCACAGGTGCCAAAAACTGTCATGGATATGTGCACAGATATGTATGTAAACACTTGTGACTAACATGTATGTGTGTGCATGCTAACGGTATCTATGTAAATATATGTAAATAGACTAAATTAAACACGTTAGATGTGATTATGATTAGGAGAGTGAGTGTCATACACAGTTAAGTACAGGTATTTGGCTTACCAGGCAGCTGCCTCTGCTGTCCCACCGGATTGGTAACTATGATGATGATGAGTACATGGTTTTGCGAGGCTGGACACGATAATCCTGGCATATTATGGCTCCACCCGGTGAAAAGTTGTAATTGTAGTTTGTGAATGGCTTCATCGCGTTCAAATTTCCGATTTAATAGTTTATTCGTATAATCAGACGAGTGAGTGTGGCACGAATATTCGTATTCAAAACGATTGCACATGAATCGAGTGCACCAAACATCCGTTTGCTGACCGAATCCGACGCCGACTTCGACTCCGAATCCGAATCCGAGAACTCACTGACTCAACTGGCAACGCAATAAAAAATGAAATGCCCAACAAAAGTTTTGGGGCTTTTAGTGTAAAATTTTAGAAAAGCACATACTAATACTAATATAGGTATACACACATGTGTGTGTGTGTACACTCGGTGCGATGGCGGTGCCGCAGCGTTTGCTTTGCGTTTCACGTGCTGACTGTCAAAGTAAATAAAAATAACAAAATCGCTTCACCTGGCACCTGTATCCTGGCAACATTCATTTAAACACCTTGGACGGGCCTCCCAATATAAATATATATGCATAAATATATATATATATAAATATATTTGTATGAGAGCGAGGGTAATAGTCAAGCTGCTGAGTTCCTGCCGAATTTACCTGGACTGCTTATTAAAATCCATTTGCATTCGCTGCCTCTCTCACTTTCCCCTCACTCTCACTCTTTTCCACTCGTCCTTTCTCTCTCTTGTGTTCTTAGACAAATGCTTAACCGACGGAACGTCTTAACGTGCACTGCACTGCAAAAAAACGAGCAAAAATATTTAATGATCCCGTTTGTTTATTGAATTGCAGTCAAAAGTTTTGGCACTAACGGAAACCCTGCCTGACTTCTTCAACTACACATTCCGTTCGCTCTCTTCTCTCTCTTTCTTTCGCTGTGGTGCTACGCATGTGTTGCAGCAATGACTAGGGAAGAGTGGTAAGCGCTGAGGGAAAGTCAGCAGCGGCAACACGTCTGTCATAGCGGGAGTTCGACGAGGCCCCCAAAAAACAAAAGTGAAATAGCTTCTGTCAATATTCTGTCAATGGGCCCATGTTTGCCATTTGGAGGGGGTGGAGTGGTGTATAGTAGGGGGGTAGTGGGAAGGGTAGAGTGTGGGTAGTGCCACAAACTGTGCTGCTTGTGTGTGAGTAAGTGACTCTGTTGCATGAGACTTTCTCTTTCGGCAAATATTTAATCGATCTGAGGCCTAGGGATACCGATCTATTTGAATTTGGCATTGATTTAAAGGAAATATTTGTTTGGGAATAATTTTTAAACTTAAATATTTAAATTTATAAAAATTTATTTATATATGAAATTAAATTTTTGCAAATCTTTTAAGCAAATACTATATTTCACAGGGCTATGTTATTATTTGAGATATTATTTAAAGCATATTTACTCTGACTAACTGTTACCAAATTTATCATAACTTGCTCGAGGGTATAAATACCCTGCCTATCTAGTGGAATATCATACTTCTTAGAACTATTATATTAACCCAAAAATTGTTAACAACCAACTACAGTCTTCCCTTTGTCTTGAACAACACATTTTTCCAGGAGCTTTACTAGTTGCTAAGCTAAACCTCTAAATACCAAATCCAATTGGCTTGGCTAGTGTATCTAAACTCCAACATACTACGCTTTATGATTATTGTTGACAAACAATTGGCTTTAGTACTATCCACATGTCAAATATTTTAACAGTTAGATGCACTGTCTGCTGCTCAGACAAGCCGACAGGCAGATCAGTTAACACGAACACGATAAACATGAAATCAAGCTAGTACGACAGGTTATAGTACTAACTTGTACTTCTGACAGCTACATGACAATACGAACTCAAAAGGATTCTATTCAATTCAACTCAAAACAATGACTTGTCAACCACTGTGCGCTTGCGAATCAAACTCAAACATGTGACGTCACGCAAACTTGGAAAATTTATGTGTTTTTAAAAATATATTTTGGGGTACAGCATAGATGATGATAGGGGATCACAACAAGTCATTGAAAGTGCTTCTCGAAAATATATATCTGGATTTAAGGTGAGCTTGATTTCTGGCTAAAATGTTCACACTAAAACAATTGGCCAAATTAGCTGAAATAAATGTATACAAAAAGACAGAAATCTGACAAAAAAAAAAAAAAAAAAAAACGATTTTTGTTGCCGCCGTTGACATTGATGTTGCTGCCGTGTTTCTTCGTGTTGCTGCTGCTGCTTTTGCTGTTGTTGTTGTTGTGGTTGTCGCGACTTTGGGATGGAATGGCAATGGTCAAGAAGCGTATGCTTTTTGCAAGCCGATATCAGGTAAGATACGTCAACGTCAACATCAATGTAGCAATGAATACACATGGCCAGCATTAGGCTACAAAGAACGAAGCGGGGAGCGTGCGGAGGGGCTGAAGAGCCAAGAGGACGCCTCAGTTCGGCTCAGTTCGGTTTGGTACCCAACCCATAATCGGAGCTACACGAGGAAATGTCAGTCTTGATAAAATATTGTCTAGAATACATTCTTATTCAGCTGAAGTCGCAATGTCGAATGCCCAACTCAAATGCTCAAATGCTCAAAAGTTGGCTAAATGTTAAATGGGAATACTTGAATCCAAAAGACAGACAGACCGAGAGACAGACCTTAGTCTAAGACTCCCCGTTTAGTTGGCTAAGTTAAGGAGAGAATGACGCTTTGTCGGCAATTATTTGTGGCGGTGTGAACCGATGGATTTATTGCCCTAACAGCTAATCAAGAAGCTGAATTTATCGCTAACTTCGTTCGACATTTAGAGGCTGTATGCGCTAGCCCTCTCTCTCTCTCTATCTCTCTGTGTCTTCTCTTTCTATCACCCGCTGCTGTTCAAAGTGGTCCAGTGCCATGGGAAAGCCAACAGTGCTGAGTGCTCGATGCAATCAGTCGATCAGACAAGTTTAATTCAACAAAAAGTACAACACAAATTCTCAATTTAAATAGACTTTAATTAAGTGCCGTTCGGTAGCTACTTTCTTCTAAAATGCCATAAAATCAGTGCAAGACAGCGCTGCAAATTTTAGCATTCTAGAGTCTCCAACTTTTATCTAAGTTCTTAAAAGCTTGTACTAAAAAGTTACTCAGTTAAGTTACTTAGCAGAAAAAGTTGCTCATTGGCTTAAGATTACTTAAAACTAAATTAAAAAATAAAAACTTTTATGCCGTTTTATTGGTAACTGCGCACAAATTAAGTTCCACTGCTACTTTTTTTTATTACATAAGCCACATTTAAAGTTTCCGTTTAACAGTTAGTCGAAGCGCCACAAATTCTGATGAAAAAACAACAACAACAACAACAGCAGCGAGGGAAAAAAAATAAAGTCGTAGGAAACAACTTTTCCTTTGAGTCGGCTTTAAGCCATGAGCCATGAGCCATGAGCTACGAGTGCAACTTCGGGTTTGGCTCCAAGTTTAGATACAACTTTAGTTTGAGTTTAGCTTGAGTCCCATCATTTTAGTAATTAATAGCGGCTCATGTGCTGCAATTTAAATAGCCGCTAATTGTAAGCACAGCCAGAAAGCAGAAGCCAGTGAGCAGAAAACTGAAAACAGAAAACTGAAAACCAGTTAAAAACATGGCCAGGAAATGGCTAGCACAGTGGTTCACTGCCTGCACTCCTTTTGATATTGCAATTTCGCTCTTAATGTTTGCGCATATTTCATTTGCATTTTGTTCACAATCTTGTTTAAACCCGAGCCAAATCTGCGATGGGAACCATAAGAATAATCAGTTATCTACAGATGTGTGTATATCGTATTTACATAGCCACTTTATGAGCATACATTTATTTAGAAAAGCAGAAAAATATGTAAAAATTACGGTAATTATACCCTGTAAGCCTGCGTTTAATTGTCAACGTCAGGCTATCAATATATGATCGGAGTTCAGCACAAGCTTAAGTTTTATTCAGTCTGTCTATTTATAACTCTCGAGTACAGGTTATTCTCTAGTCGTGCTTACTTTCCTTGATGCAGACAAAGTCTTGCAAGTGTTTTTTATGTATCATTTGCCTTAATGACTGTAGCCTTAAGCTGAATCTAAGAGTGTAAAATATTTGCACCTGTTTTACTTACGCACTTCCTTATGTACTAACTACCTTATTTAAATACTTACTAGTTTAGGTATACAGGGTGCAGCCGGGAAGCTGAGCAGCAGCTGTTAACTGCTCAATTGCCATACATGACTTGACAGTGAGAATTTGCTTTCAGTTTCACAAGTTCGCCTTCATTAATTGGCTCATTCACCTCTTGTAACTTGAGATCTCCTAATTTTGTTTAGCTCCCGGAATGCGGAACTCAAGCTGTTCATAAGCCACAAGACTATTGGCATTAAATATCGTATATTTAAATTGCTTTCCAGTGCTTAAGATGTATTAGCTTTTAAAGGGTATTTAATGTGCGCCATCCGGAGACAACTGTTCTTTCCTGTTAGCAAAATAAAAATGGTTTATGAGCCAACGGCAGAACAGTAGCCGCTTTTGTGACGTTAATATATAGCAATTTTTTTTCAAAGTCACAGCGCGTTGTCTTACATACACTGAGAGAAAAGTGTGGGCATTTTGTAAGCATAACTCACAAGATTTCTTGGAGTTTTAACTTTAGAGTTAAGAGGTTAACTTATTTAAATTAATATTAAACCCTTTTTTTCCCAGTGTATCTGCATATTTCCCCTTTAATGTATTGAATCTGTGTGAACTCCAAATGCATACAAATAGGCCAACTAGTTTCCTGGGCTTATTAGCTCTGTACCCCAGAGTTTGTAACTTCAGTTGGCCTATTTCGACCAGCTGAATCGCCAAATTTCTAACTCGTATGGTCAGTTCAGTTGAGTTTGGTTCAATTCAGTTGAGCTGAGTTCAGTTCAGTTATTACTTGGTCCCTCGTATGGATGCTATACTCGTAATGGTTGCAGTTGTTGCCTATCGCAAGCTGTGATTTTTATGGTCTGGATCAATTTCAATGCCTTGCTTCCGTTAGTTGACCCCGAGAACTTTAAGAATTTGAATTGCTATTGAAAATTATGGTACATGGAGACGAAATAGCTGGCGGCCAAAGAAAAGTGTTAGTCAACAAGCGTCAACAGGCAACAAAAGCAGCAGAAACAACAGCAACACCAACAACTTACAGGCAACACAGCCGTGCAACAAGTTTTTCCCATTCGCAATTTCCAGATCTTTGTCTACAAAAGCATTTAACCTTACGTGGTCCATGGGCAGCGATCTAAGAAGGCTAACACACACATACACATGATATAAATGTACACATGCGTGTGTGTGTGCTGCATTCGCCGCTTTATCTTGCAGCAGTAATTAACGGTTAGATCGAGTTATGTTAAACGTATTACAAATTAAATATGGATTTGAATATATTTTCAGCTGTTGTATGAAGGGCGTCGTCTATAAATAAAATCAATAAAATCTGACCTTCACTTTATATAAGCAAAGAAGTCAAAGGAACCAAGTAATTGCATATTTCAATAAACTTAAATATTTAAATTTTATAAAAGTTGTTTATTGTCTCTTTTAATTATGTGGAAAACTTACCCGTAAACCAATGAAGTTATTTTACAAATAAGTTAGTAGTATGTTTCTTAAATAGTTTAATTTGTTAGATTGAATTTTGTATAACTATAATATGTGTATAAAATATTTCAACAATGTCTTTAAGTACAATTTGTCACTGAGTATGATTTTTGAAAAATATTCTTGTAGACACAAAAGTATCCACAGTATTTAAGGATATAAGTGAAGTGTTCTAAGCTATTTTGTAACATGATATACACTTCCGAAATTCAAGCTCAACTATTCGAGTAAGAGAACTTTAAGTACTTATGCTGATAATATAAAATTTTAAAAATGGTTCTATTATATATAAATAACTTTTAGGGATGAATTATAGATAATTCTAGACGGATCAAATGGCCTCTAAATTAGCTTCTAATCAAGCTTAAGTCAACAATTTTAGAGCACTGTATAATACATACTTTATAGCGTATCTAATCAAAGATTAATACTGTCATGTGCACCAAGTGCGATCATATTCGCATTTATTGTAAAACCAACGAGTTATCCACGCATTTCGCTTCGACATATTTTTGGTCTCGTGCTCAATATCGAACTGTTTGAAGTCCAGCTGAAATGTCAATAAAACTGTTAAAGAATGTTAGAGGAATTTAGATTAATATAATTACTATAGGCTGTGGAAAGATGCGCTTCATGTCCACGCGATGCAGATGCTCCTCATGTGCTCTCTTCAACCATTCGTATTCGCTTCCACTTAAGCAAGGCAGACACAGATCACATTCGTCTCTATTACAGGACTTATCACAGTTATAGCTACCACATTTGTTTAGACCAGTTACCAAATTCTTGTCTGCAGTTACCATTTCAGCAGGTCTAGAAAAATAGGAGCGCTGAAGATTTTACAATTACTTGAATATAGATTTTATGTACATACGTGTGACGGCTAGCTCCTGCTACGCTCACTGGCAGAATACCCAACATATGGAAGACACTGTACAGCACTTGCTCGTAGAGCAGCGAATTTGGCTTGAAGTGAGCTGAAGATAGATTGGGTGACATGTTGGCTTCCATTAAATAGACCTTAAGGTTCTCATCGATAAATAGATCAAAGCGCAGCAAATCGAAGAAATTGTGCGTCTTATAGGAGCGTAGTGAATCCATAATATCCCGTTCCTTGGCCAAGATAGTAGAGCGAATGATACTCTCAACTTGTGGCCAAATTATAGACGGATCCATGGATTGATCTCGCACATAGGCCTCAAAGGCGGAACGCATGCTTCCTCCATAGCTGTTATAATACTTTCGCAGCGAGGGAACTTCCCAGGTGGGCAGGTAATTGTCACCTACAACATATTTGTCCACGTTCTCGGCATCGAAGGGATAATATTTAACGGGACAGTAACGGAAGAGCACATCTCCAGTATAGATATAGACTCTTAAGGGATTCACCGATGTGATCACAACATAAACTCCAATATCGAACTTATGGCCATCGACCAAGAAAGGCTTCTGGATGAATTCCTGCACAAATGAATCGTTGGAGTTGAGAACGATCTCACTTGTTGCCCGAACTTTGATATGTCGATGCTCGTTGTGCTTCTGAACAAAGAGAGCGTTGGGATTCGCAGATGCGTACTCCAGGAACTCCTCCTGCTGGCTTGGAAGGCGAAAGGCACGCGGTAAGAATGGTAATCTTGTGGTACACAAGTCCACCTTGTTAGTTAAGTAGCCACAGCCAGGAAAATGGTTAACCAACTGATTGGTGCCCAGATTCTTTAGACTCTGTACAAGCCGAAATGGATAATCGTGTGCCCAGAGTAGATCCCAGGTATTATCCTCGAGTTGAACACGCTTATAGCCGAATTTATGAAGTACATTCACCACATGCACCAGGTGATCCTCCACAGGACTATGGCTGAAGATCGCATACGTCGGCTGCCGAGAATCCGAGTTCTCTGTGGCATTGGGCGTATTTGCCCCATTGGAGATTCTTGTGTAGTGCGGCAGAAGTTCCACAAAGATCGCTGTGAGAACTGTAGCAGCTAAAAATAGCATAACCGAACGCAGCGGAATCGTTGCCAGTGCTGATGGCCTTGGTGGCTTAACCGGGTTTTCTTCTAACTGAAAAGGTGAAAGTTTTCATTTGCAACGACCTTTACTTTGAAGGTAATTTCATTTTTTATCGTCTTCTTACCGCGTAATCATCAGCTGCGTGTTCAGTCGATTCATTTTTTAAATTTGACGACATTTTGAACTCCCAAACTATAATTACTTAATTGCAACTAAAGAATTCAAACGTTACATTTAAATTGCAATCGTTGGAAAGGGAACTAAATTTCTTAAAATAATAAAAGAAATAAAGCATTCACCTGTCAAAGTCAACAGCTGTTTGTTCTTCTTCACTCATATGGCGCGGTTTGAAATGCCATTTAGCAACACTGTTGGCACACAATTATCGATAACGATGAGAAACGTGCAGAGGAATGGCGGGTTTATTCAAAGCTAATCTGTACAGTGTGTATGAATTTTTATTCATTAATTAATCCTTTTGAAAATATTTAAAACATTTTTAGCTTTTAATATTTTACACGTTTGCTTATATATTTTTTTTTCATTCATTTTCTTCTTTTTAATATTAACGTTTTTTGGTTATTTTAACGTAGTTGCAAAAATGTCCAAACGTTTACGAGTTGCAGAAGAACAGAAGAAGAAAAAACTTCTAAAACTATTGTTTAGAAAAGTAGTTCGCCAACTTATAATAAGCACACATTGGATGGAAGACGAACCTGAAGGTGATAAAAAGAAAATTCAGTTTTCATCGCACGCCGGTAGAAATATTGCATTATTGGTGCGAACGAAGCGAAAAGGCGGAATGCTAACGGCGAGTGTATGTTTTTGAATTACCCTTACAAATGTCAGAATATAAAAGTTTGATTTTAAAAACCAGGATAAATCGTTGCTACGTACACCGCCACAAATGCGCTCCATTCCCGATCGAAAAAGATTGTGTGTGCTGTTTTCGGGATTAAAATGTTTTCACAGTATTCCACCGGTAAATTTTAAATCATTTTAAAATTATGGTGTTTCGGAATTCTATTTTACTTCTAGATATTACGTGCTCGTTTGGTACCGTACATAAAATTGATGTCAATTAGTGCAGGGCGTACGCTTATTAGAGAGAATGATGCTCCACATACAATTTTTTTTATTGTAACGGGAGAAATTGAGATGTCAAGAGCCAAATTGCATAACGTAAACTCTTCTTATTTATTGTATTTTACTTATTCAATTAAAATATGCTCTCAGGTGTTCAATACAATGGAGTCTGAAGCGAAAATCATGTTTGGACCAGGGGATTGCATTGGCGAACTAGAAATGACAGAGGGATGCTTACGCATGGACACTTTCATAGCTAGATGTATGTATAATTTTTAGCCCTCAACTTACATTTCGCAATTTTCTGCATCAGTTAATTAAGTTTATTTTTTTAATCACTATGCTTTTTTTGGGTTATGCAGAGTTCACTACAGATTGTTATACTTTGGTGAATTTGACTAGCTCTGCATTTTCTGGAAGCTGTAAGCTTTCTGTTGGCTACACAGAACTTACCACAGATTATTAAACTTCTTATTGAGTTTGCTAAGCTAGCTGCTTTGGTAGCAGTAAGCTTTCCGTCTGTTACACGAACTTCACCACAGATGGTTTAACTTTGGTGAGTTGTCGGCTACACAGAACTTACCACAGATTATTAAACTTCTTATTGAGTTTGCTAAGGTAGCTGCTTTGGTAGCAGTAAGCTTTCCGTCTGTTACACGAACTTCACCACAGATCGTTTAACTTTGGTGAGTTTAATAAGCCAACTGCTTTCTTCTGGTAGCAGTAAGCTTTTTGTCGGTTACACCAACATCACCATAGATTGTAAGACTTTGGTGAGTTCGCGTTGACTGTTCTAGTTGAGGTGTGTTTGAATGATTCGCGCTAAAGTGGTGATATTTAAGATTCAAATGTAAACGAAGAGACAGCTAAGTAAGTAAAGTGTATTGTGTTTATTAACAAAGTTAACAAGTTCTTAAATTCGTTGCACATTTTTATGCTATTTCGTTGTTGTTTAAAAATAAGTTGAAAAATTAGGTATACTATTATTGGCATTGGGTAAGCACGCGATCTGCTTGAACAATGAGTTTGTAAGCCAGTGTAGATGAAGGCAACATTTCAGTTGTTTCGTGACCCAAAGCAAAGGCCTGCACCAGCCAATTTAATCAGCAATAAAAAAAAGTTAAGTCCTAATTCGATTCAATCAAAATGAATAGCAAAACACAGCGCCCTCGCCAATTCGTACACCTCGTTCCCCCAGTTCCCAATTTGCCAATCCTTTCTCCTATGCGCCCACTACGTAATGCAAATATAGGTTGGCACAAAAAGCAGACCCAGTACCCTATAGGCCCCACCAGACCCTTGAGGTCCTTCAGAGGTTCTCCAATTTTTTGCTTTCACTTCGCAACGATGGTGCTTATTATTTGTATTCCTTTGTTGCTTTTGGCATGTTTTCCTCTCTACTTTTTTGTATTTTGGGGGGTAATCGTTCGGGAATCTTCAAACGAATTGATGTACTCCATTCCCATTTCGCAATTGCCTTTGGTTCCCACTAAACGTACATTTTTGGTGCACACGGCTCTTCCATAGCCCAATGTGAGCTCCTGGCATTATTTGGGGATGACTTTGATGCGACTCTAAAGAATCACATGAAGAAGATTTGGGCTGAGAAGAAAAAAGCCATTAAGGCTTTGGACTATTTTAATTTTCTCACTGAAGAACAAGTAAGTTTTGTATTTATTAATTTTAATTCAATGCTAAACTTGATTTCTTTAAGATTCTAAGTGCCTGCAAAATGAGCTCTTTGAAGCAGTTTAAACCTTTGGATCGAATTTACTCCCAGGACAGGGGAACAGTTACAAATGTTCACTTCGTTTTGAGTGGGGAGTGTGTTATTCTGCAGTGTCTCAATATGAAGGTGTGTATTATATTAAGTATATAATTTATTTACATGAAATTAAATTTATACTTTCCATTAAGGTGGAAAATAAAAACGGTAAAAAGTTTTACAAACTGACAGAAACCGCAGTTGAATCCACTTTAAGTGAGGATAGTGATATGGAAGTCAAAGAAACGGACAAACAATCTATAATCAGTTTATTTTCTAGTGAAGAAGAACTAAAAGCACCAAGGGTAAGTTGTTTTAAATAAATATATCAAAATCATGTTGGAATCAAAGGGGTTTAAGTGAAATTCAGTATTAATTACTGTACTAACTCTTAAATTCAGTTTAAGAAATTGGATCTGAAGGAAATAGAATTGGCATGTGCAGCAGCGAGACAAGCCGCGATGACAAATAATCTAAGGCTTTCGAAGAAACTGAAAAGTTCCCTAAAAAGTTCCCTTAGATATTCAAGTAGTACAAAACATGCCGATGACGAAGAAATGTCCTATTTCAAGTATTTTGAAGATGAATACGATGAAACTCGTTCAAGTTCGATAAGTTCGTTTAGTTCTTTAAGATCAATGAGTTCCTCAAAAAGTTCAATAAGTTCCGCAAATTCGACAAGTTCGACAATATCTAAAAATTCTTTGAACATAACGCCTAGTAAATTTTTACTTCACGACCCCACTTTGGATGATGTAGTAGAATCAGATAATAGCGAAGAAGAGTCCGAAGACTCAGAAAAAGATTCAAAACAATTAATCTGTCGATTTGCACCTATAGTTGAAGTAAGTTATGGGTGTATCTTAAAGCTTTCCATACTTTTCTTATTCTCATTTTTCTTGTAATTTTAGAAAGAAGAAACTGAAAGTCATTTCATTGACGTTGGATCCCTGACTTTTGGTGGTATCTTTGGATTGGGTGAAACGATTCAAGATCGCGTGATTATGGCCAGAAATACAGTGCAATGTCTGTTACTACCTCGTTTCTTTTTACTGGACAAGGACTTCAATCCGGGAAACATATGGCAGCGGCGACTTTTCTATATGGACTGCATGATACCCACAAGGGAAATGCTCTTCAATGATTTTCTACGAAATCTCGAGTGGAAGAAATTTAAAACTGACTACATAGATACAATAGTAAAGCCAATAGCTGGTGATGTGACCACTGTCGATGATATACCCATCCTCTGTCGCATTGAAGAAGGCATAGAATCTGATTAAATAGCAAATAAAATAACTAAAGACTTTCTTATTCGTTTGAACTTAATTTCTAGGTAAAGAAACCTTGGTCAATTTCTTAGCAGTTCCCAAACAGTTCTACAAAACAAATAAAACTCGCAAACTTCCGTGAATTAAGTCCCGTACTACGAATTTGTCTTTGCCGTACTGAGTCAACATTGTTGTGGCTACCGTACCGGTAAACATGGAAACGCTAAACAATGGCAACAATTTTTGGGTTTCCAGGCACAAAACGTTAGCTTTCGTTCACAGTATTGATTCAACGTTAGCACTGAAAGTTTGTTAAATTATCAAGTTTAAAATTTCCAAAATGGCTGCAACTAATTTACCTAGAGTACCGGAAGGTCTGCGGGATCTAATGAAGGCATATACGAAGGAAGTTCTACGTGAGAAACCAACTAATCTTTATGAGTTCTCAGCTGATTATTTTGAGCGACTTTCGGGTAGAAAAGCGCAACAGAAAGTACTCAAGTACGAGCCACCGCAAAGTTATGAAATCATCATGAAAAATCGCATACGACAGCAAATACCAATTTCGCTGGTATTTAGCATTATACCCGATAATCTCACCGAACTGATTAAGAAGTTCATTAAAGCTGTGCTACGAGAGAAGCCTGAGAATTTACTGCTTTTCGCTGTCGAATATTTCCAAAGACTGAAGGACAGCACTCTCTCTCCACGTCTAGAATACACAAAGTACTCGGCTTATGAAAAATACGTGAATGAGAAAGAAAACTCCTTCTCCTCACAGGAAAAATGCAGCTGTGGTCGCATACTGAGCGCAAAGGCTACAAAATTGGAAGCAACCATAGAAGAGGAGCCCCAGAGACAAAATGATTCTCTAGAGAAAACGCATAGCGTTCAATATTTGAGCGCAGTGTGTGTTATACAAAAGCATATGCGAATTTATTTGAAACAAAAGCGTGAAAAGTCGGGAAAACTGAAGTCGGAGTCAAAGGATCCTCACAAAAGTGAGGATTATATGAATGCCATATTTGTAATACAAAGACAATTCCGTCGTTATTTGGCCAAGCGGCGTGCTCAAAGAGTTATTGAACAGAAAAAGAAGAATCAATACAATTCAACTGAGTATATGAATGCCATACGCATAATACAGCGATACTGTCGCCAATACTTGCGTAAGAGAAACACAAAACGACCCTTAAATAGCTCAAAAACCCCTTCGATGGAAAGAAAGTTCTCTCTTACGACAGCAGCATTTATTATTCAAAGAGCATTTCGAAATATGGTCAAGTCACGGAGGGCCAAGAAGCACATAAATGCCGAACTAGACCAATGCGATGAGGTCAATGACAATGCCTCTGAGGCAGCCTCATACACCTCCGCATCCACTGCTCTGCTTTCCACAGAATCGGTCTGTGAACACGCCGAATTCGGTGGAAATGTCTACGAAGAGGGAGTCCATCAGCAAACTATACGCGAAGATGAGGAAGTTGAGAATGACAACACCTACAACCTACAAAGCGACTACATAAACGAGCCAATTAAATCTAAAGGGAAATCAATAAGTTCAAGTGGAAGTGGTAATTAATTTCATTTTTACTACGTATTAAATGCCAATTATAGCACTTTTTGTTATTTATTTTCAGATTTGGATATGGACAACAGAAAGAAAAGAGGATTATACGGCCAAAGAAGTCGTAGGGATATAAAAAGTGAACCCAGTATAGAGAAATCTATTGCTAACATGGGAAACTCAGGGGACCTTGAAAATAAAGTGGTTAACAAAAGTTTCAGTTCCATGGAAAATGCCACAAATAAATCTGCTGACTCACTGTCGATTTTAGAAGGCGAGGAAGAGGATGGAAAGTCCATTGTAGCAGAAGAACCGATAAAGAAAAGCATTTCCCACTTGGAGAGTTCTGAAAAAGCACCTGCGTCACATAAACAATCCATTGAAAAAGAAATCCAGGATAGTACCATTAAAGATAATCAAATGGGAACTAAAGATGACGATATTACAACTGCGGATTCTCAGAAGGATGGGAACGAGAGTGACACTGAGACCACAATTAAGAGAAGCATTTCCCAAGCAGAGGACTTGGTAACAGCTGATAAGTCTGTTGAACTGGTTGAACTAACTGTCGAGGGTATCCAAAACGAAGCTAATCAATCTTCGAGTTCAGAAGAAAGTGCTTCGAAATCGAATGACTTCGAAGCTACTCAGTCGACTGAACTGGATAAATTATCATCCGCGGAGGAACCCGTTAAAAAAAGTATTTCACAATCAGAAGACCTAGACAGCGCTGCTCAGTTGGGTATCCTTAACAAACCAACATCCGATGAAAACCCGAATGCAGCTAAACATTTAAAGGAGTCTGAAGAAACTGTAAAGAAAATTTCTTCCCAATCTGATGACTTGGAAGCTGTTGCTTTAACTCAGTCGAAAAACAGCTCCGAGGAAATTCAAAACGATGACGAAAACTCAAAGACATCACAAGAGCAAGAAATTGATGCTCAAAATATATCCGCTGCTGAAAAACAGTCCAATTTAGAAACTGCAATAAGTAATGATGAAAAAGTTGTAGCTTCTAATGAAACGGAATCATCAGCGAAAGAAGCCAAACTTGATTTAGAGGAGAGTAATAAAGATATAGAAGCGCCGAAGAAGCAATCAATACCAGCAGTGAGTATTGAAGACACGACTAAAGCTGAGAAAATTCCAATAACAGCAACAGATGAAGGTAAATATATATAAAACAATTTCAAAGAAGTTTTTGTAATTTATTAATTTAATATTATTCTTCAATAGACAAAAAGGATTTGATGGGCACTAATGCAGATGAAGCAGACAAACCCATTTCAGAGAAAGATTATTCTACAGAGGTAAACAGCCTTCAAACCGTTTTAAATACCATGAAAGAGAAGTATAATCAGGATGAGAAAAAAGAGGATAAAGAAGGTGCGTATACGTAATATGAACTTTTTAATATTCCAATTAATATTTATAAGTAATACTTATAGAAACTTCAAATAAAAATGAAGAAATTCTGGAATTAAAGACTCATTCTTCGACAATTGACATAGCTGAAGAAACTGAAGATGATGAGAAAGCCGAAAATGGGAATTTTGTTCAACAATCGGCCGTCTTAGCTAATATCAAATCAACAGATACTTTAGTGGAAAGTAAAGAATCTGAGGCTGGTGAAGACAGTAAATTAGAATCAGTTGATGCTTCAGAAACAAGCAAAGAAACGGAGAACTTTAAACTTTATTCAATTCCAAAAAGTAATGAGGAGGAACCAGCCAATTCTGATATAGGAACATCAATTATAATTCATAGTGTACTTCCCGGTGAAGAAGATTATGTATTGCCACTATCATCGAATGAACCATTGAGTTCTGAAAGCATCAGCAAAGAAATCGAAGCTATGGATCTGAATTTAGATAATAATAAAACTAATGAGGAACAAAAACTATTGGATAAAAAAGGCGAAAGTATCACAACTAAAATTGACGAGAATCAAACTGAAGTTTTAGGACGTAGTGCTTCGGAAGTAGTGAAAGGTAATGAAAGCAGTGAACAAATGGAGGAAGGCTCAAGTCAGACAAATAAAGTTGAAGTATTGGGTGATAGTGATGAAATCGTCGCCACAGAGATTTTAAAGAATCAGTCTGCAGATAATCTCGAGAAACTTAAAGAACAATTAGAAAGCAATATTTCAAAATCAAGTGGTGAACCTTTATTAGAATTAGACAAAGCAGAGGAATCATCAGAACAGAAGGAAGAAACAAAATCAGCATCCCAGAGCAGGCCAGCATCTGGCAATGCTGGAGCTAATGGAAGTGTTGAAATTATCGAAGAAACTACAATTTCGAATACAGAAATTGAGAAAATTAAAACAAGCTCAGTCGAAAACCTAGATGATCCTAAAGACAATGCTAAAGATGAATCGGAGAATATTTTACAGAACAATTCAGAAAGTTTAGAAAAAAATAAATCAACCGAAGACTTAAACGCAGTAACACATTCAGAATCACAGCCGAAAATACAAGTTGAGAGTTCTAAAGATGAAGAGAAAAAAGATAAGAGTGAAAATATTGACAAAAACTCTTCTGAAAGTGTTACTGAAATATTGAATGATACAATAGTATCTACAACTGTAGATCAACAGGAGAAAAAAAAGAATGATGAAAAGGATATTGATGTTGATAAAACAACTGCAGCTGTTACTAAGGAAACTCCTTTAAATTCCGCAAAGGAAGATCAAGTTCAAGATGAAGCGTCTACTAATGTATCTACAGAAGCTGAAGAAAAGGCAGACGAAAATATTAAAACTGAAATCGAAGAAAGAGTCAAAGATAAGAAAACTCTTTTTTCTAATGAAAGTCAAACAAAATCTGAAGAAGTCAAAGAGCCTGAGATATCTAAAGAAGTTCAGGAAAAACAAATAAAATCATCAGAAGGAAAAGTCAGTCCGGAAATTGTAGAAATGTTATCTGAAGAAACTGTTGTAGCACCAAAAATTGTTTCAGAAGATGAGGATAAAGATAAAGCAGTGCAAGATTTGGTGGAAAAGAAGGAGGTTTTAGCCACAATAACTTTAGCTGAAGAAAGCGAGCAAGAAAGTCAAGCCGCTGATAAAAATCAAGATGACATCAATACGAAATCATCTGAAGAAGCCGAGAAACAACCAACAGTTTCTACTGAATCAAAACTGTCTACTGAGTCAGCGGAAAAAGAAAAAGATTATAATGAAGCATCGTCATCAAAAGAATCTGATGAAAAATCATCAAGTAATAGTGATGCTATAGATGAGGCAAATTTAATTGCCAATTTAACCACAAGCTCCGAGTCGGTTGTAAGTAATGTCAATGAAAAAGATATAAAAATCCCTCAAATATCCATAGATGAACCTCAAACAGAAGCTGAAGTTGATGCAGAGTTGTCCAAAGATACTGTGGATTCAAAAGGTAAAAATATGCCAGAAAAATACATAAAATTATAAAGCTAATTAAACTAATTTTGCAGAAGAAAACCTACAAAAATCTATAGAGAAAGAACAAAGCACTGAAGGCGTGAAAGGTAATAATAAATTTGTGACATAAAAATATAAACTTATTTAAGTTTTTATTCCTCTCAAAGCTGAAAATGATGACAGCGTTGAGATAAAACCGGATTCGCAGACAGCTGAAGTAAATACTGGTAAGAGTTGAAAATAATTGCATATTCTAAAATTTGTATTTCACATTAGCAGAGCAAATCTTCACTGCTTTTGAGTAATCAATTAACTGACACACAAATTAAGAAAATGCCAAACGTTAAAGACAAACCAGTGACAAGTTTCACATCGGGTCGACTAACGAATGTTCCAGTTGCTGAACTTCAGTTGAAATCATTTAAAATCGACTCCGACGGAGGAAATTGGTACGATGTTTACAATGAGCCTGGAGAAGAGGAAACTGACATAGTAAAAACAACTAAAAATAGTAAAATTGATAATGCAAACTTACAAAGAAGTGAGTCAATTGAAATGCCAGAAAGGAGACCAAATTACGTATACGGCGAGGAGTCCGCCGGTCAAGAAACTGTCAAACCAAAGCAATCAATTGCATTCTTTATATCATTCGATGGAGATGATGGAAAAGCACGTTTTAAAATACCCAAAAGATTTTTAAGAGAAACTGAAGTAAGTAGTAAGACAACAAAGAAAAATCAAAAGAGAAAAACTGATGAAGTTTTGACCATGGATCCAATCATACCAGCTGAACAGGATCTCATAGAATCTGATGTTGAAATGGGATATCAGCAATTTGGTGTACAAAAGTTGCAGACAATTCACGAGCTCAACGAAAATGAATCAAGCAATGAACTGAGGAGTTTATTGGATAAATCTAATGAACAAGAAGATCAGGCAGCACTAGAAGATGAAGCAGAAGAACCAATTAATAATGTTGAATCAGTCGATAATAAAGTTTATAACGAAGCTGAGGAAGAAAATGAGAGTGATCAACATCATGAGTTTAAGCGCAAAAGAAGCGCACAAATTATACAAAGGGCGTTTAAAAAATTTAAAACTCGCCAAGAAGAGAAGCAAAACTTATTAGACGATGAAGAAAGTCAAAAGTTTTTAAATCAGAACTTGGCAGCTGTGAAAATTCAGAAAATTGTTAGAGGATTTCTAGCGAGAGCAGCACAAAAGACAACAAAAATACCTGATAAAAAATATACCAATATTGAAATATTGGCAGCAATTCGCATACAAGATTTATTTAGAAATTATATAAGACGCAAGCAAGTAACAAAATCAGAAGATATATCAAAGGCAACAACAGCCACATCTCTTGTTACTATAATACCCAATACTAACGATTCGGAAGCCACAGAAATCTCACTGAACGAAGGAGAACTCTCAGAAGAGACGAGTTTAACAAATTCGGAGTTGAATTCTACAAAACCCGAATGGTTTGTGGGCACACAGCGTATTTCATTGGACAGATCGGAGAGTGTAGTACCTTCTACGGAGACTGGCACAATTGGCTTAACTGAATTCACAGATAATACGCAACTAGAATCAGACACAAAATTAGCAACTGATATTGGCAATATTACTAACGAACTAAACGCAAGCAAAATATTTGCACAAGATAATGGAGCTTCTAATAATTCAGCAGGTTCCACAAACGAAACATTGGAGGACTTAGTAGTAGCGGCTTTTGGGGAACTGGATGCCTCTTATAAAGGTTAGGCTATTACTATATGTAAAGTGGAGAAGATTAATAAACTTTTAAACTTTTTTCACAGAGGCAACCTCAACTCGCCATATTCTAAACGAGTTTCTGGTCAAAGAAATCGAGTTCTCTTCAATCGAACTATATTCAAGCTCTACACTTAAGGAAGTTGTAGAGGAAGCATGCATAAAGAAATCGGTTTCAAAGAGCGATCTATCTGAGGAAGAGGCAAAGGAAGGAGAAGCTCAGGATACAATAGAGGAAAGCTCTTCAAAGTTAACGAAACCAGATGAGGTTATTGACAAAATGTCTAAGCGAAAATCTTCGGAATCCCTAGAGAAACTTAAAGAGGATGTACAGTTATCAGAACCTTTGTTTGAAGAGCCTATAATACGCTCCATGAGCTTGTTGCAGGAGCAAAGTTCTCTCGATTTGGAGGATGGTGACATAATTGTCTACAAGCGTTTGCAGAGCGCCGAAACCCGAGAGAGTTCTGCTCAAAGTGAATCGGTTGTGTTCGGAAATGATGTTGATGATGATGAAAAACTATTGAGTAATGATGCTGAAACATCCAGAACGCAGTTAGCACGACATTACACCATTGCAGGAGACGATCCTCGCGCTATGTTTAGATCTGTGACAATTGATGAAACCGTGCGATATATCGAGAGTGATAACTACGATGACAATGACAATGGAATGAACAGCATGAGTTTTTGTTTGGATGATGAAACCTCTGAAAACATACGCAAGAAGATGATGGCTTATTCCCTGTCCGAAGGCGACTCGGATTATTACGATCCTAGTAAGATAACCCCGGATGATTTTCATATAGACACTGCCATGACAGACAACTTGGATACTTCCACTGAAACTGAGTCGACGATTGTTTCAGCGGCCACAAAAATACAAGCAGGAGCACGAGGCTTTTTGGCCAGACGTAGACTAAGACGAGCCAGTGCCACAAAGTCTTCGACGATGGATACGAAAGCTTCTTTTGGTAACGATGCCATTAGTGAGTCCTTAGAACGATTAATCGAGGAAGAAGCTGCTAGAAAGATTCAAGGAGCTTATCGTCTCCACAGTAAAAAGCAGAAAAAGCAAACAAATAATTTAAAGAGCGCTAGTTTGGAAAGCAGTTTGGCTGCCAAAAGACAAATGCTACAACGCGGAGATGCACTGAGAAATGATTCGAATTCAACGCCAGAGGACGAAAGCAGTAGTAGCACCAGTGTTGGACAAATTTCAAAGGACGTAGACACAAAATCAAGCAAAGATAATGGTTAGTTAAGCTATATTCCCCCTTATAATATATAATTTATTGCTAAACTTTGTATACTCGCAGAGGACGAAAGCAGCAGCAGCAGCACCAGTGCTGGACAGCTTTCGAAGGACATGGATACAAAATCAAGCAATGACAATGGTTTGTGAAACACTACACTATATAATTCCATAATATTTATTGCTGCTTATTTTAAATAGCTGAAGATGAAAGAAGCAGCAGCACCAGTGCTGGAAAACTATCCAAAGATGTGGAGACAAAGTCAAGCAATGAAAACGGTAAGTTAAGCTCAACTTTTTAAATTAGTTATTTATTGCTAAATTTTGTTTAACAGAAGCGGATGGAAGCAACTCAAGTACTAGTGTTGGAAAACTGTCGATTGATGTGGACACAAAGTCAAGCAAAGATAAAGGTTGGTTAATAACAATTACACTTCAAACTTTTTATATTTCTACGTTTTTTGTATTATCAGAGGATAAAGATAGCAACACAGCCAGTGTTGGACAATTGTCAAAGGATGTTAAGTCGAAGTCAAGCAAAGATAATGGTAAGTTGTATGCAAAGTATTTTTGAAAACTATCATTAATTGACTTACTTCTATCAAAAGCTGAGGATGAAATCAGCATTAGCAACAGTGTTGGACAACTGTCAAAGGATGTGGAAACAAAGTCAAGCAAAGATTTTGGTTAGTTATACGCAACAGTAATATAATCTGAATTGTTTATTAAATCTATAACACTTGTGTATTGACAGAGGATGATAGTAATACCCCCACCAGTGTTGGACAGCTACCAAAGGACTCAACGATAAACTCTAGCAAAGATAAGGGTCAGTCAAATCCAATACAATTGTAAACTACAACTAATATTCCAATATTTCTTACAGCATCAACACGTACAAAGAGAAGTATCGACTTAAAATGGCCAGCAGTGAGGCAAAATTCCATGCCGGTTCAAATTGATTGTGAAGTTCTCCGACTCATACCAAAGCATATGCGAAGGCGCATAAAAAGCGCTGAAAATGACAAAAAGAAGAAACGCAAATGAGTTTTATTTACATTTATCAAAACTTACTTGAAAACTTGTATACACGAATATAACGAATTCTTTTTTCAAAGCAATTACTCTGAAATAACTAAAGTATAGCTCGAAAATAACTTGGAAAAAAATCTCTAAAAGATACGCCAGGCACAATTTAGAGATAGATTTATATTAAGAACTACATTTGCAATACCATTTTTAATACAATCAATAAATTATAATGAAATATATTCAATACTTAAGTACTTTAACTGTCAACAAATGTAATGAATTAATATTTTCGGGACATAGTCAATTTGCATACCTTTTGGACTTGGCAATACCAAGACTATCGATAAGCATCAAATTATTCAACTAAATTGAAATTAAAATTTTGGTTGATTTTTGGCAATAATGTTAAGGGGTTACATCATGAAATTGATCAAAATTCGTCAAATTTGGCAAGTTTGCAAATCAATCAAATTTTTTTTTTGCCATTGATTCTGCCGGTTATTTAGAGTCTAAAACAGTATAACTTATCAAAATGGAGTTTTATTTAACTGAGCTTGAATCTTTAAAAACTGTAAATTTCAAGAAAGTTACAAAATTTTTAACATTTCGAGCATATTTTATGGAGCAGCCTGAAAACACCTTTGCTATATATAATTTAATTGCATTTTTAACCGCTCCTAAAAGTATGCCTTAAATACTTCCACAGACTTGTTCAAAAGGTGCAAGAGTACCTTTTCAAAGCAACTTAACTTTAACATAAGAAGAGTAAAATTTATTATGCACAATTTTGTCTTCAAATAGCTTAACTATTTTACCGCTTTATGCATCTTATAGTAAATTTATTGCCAATAAAAAACAGCCATAGCAATAAAGAAATCCATTGCCTATTTTGAGGCTCTTCTGAAGATCAATCAAAGCTTTGAGCTGGCCAGAAAGTGCCTCAAACCTTCAATTCAACTAATAAAGTGCAGTTTATGTGATAATAAGTACTGGCTGGAAGTAAATTCGTTTCCAGGAAACGCACATCGCCTCATTCATTAGCCATTTAAGACTTTTCTCAGGCAGCTTCTCTTTTCGGTGCTTTTTTTTTTGGGTAGCGAAAAGTGGGTCGCACACCTGTAAGCAAGAGAAAGAGACGCAATTCACATATTGGAGTGCAAATATTATGAAATTCCCTGCGTAAGAGAACGAAATCATCGAACAATGTGGTTTGCCGTGGGGCGTACAGTAAATAATGGAGAACTGAGAACAACAACAACAAAAACAACCATTTCACCAGCTTTAAGACAAGTTCGAGGTACAAGCAGATTCACTCTTGATGATTATAAAGTTTTGTTGTTTTGAGGGCAATCGTTGAATCGACTGTTTTGCTTTCCTTTCATTATCGAGCGGCAAAAATATTGGTTAAGCAAGCAAAAACAATGAAAACGAAAGAAGAAACGATGATAAAAAGTAAATTTTTATAAAAGAAAATAAAACAGAAAGACGGCAAGCAAGAAAGATGATAATAATGTTGAAGAAGTAGACGTAGAAGAAGAAGATAACCGCAGCGTGACCAACAAATGATGACGACGTTGCTGCTCAGATTGGGCAGCATCTGCATCTTCTTTTTTTATTTTTGGTAAAAATCACGCTTATGACGATGATCAGGCGGGCAGAACGCTAACATTCAAGTTAAAGCTCATTACGATTGCTATCAAGTGGAATCATCGTCAGTGAAAGAAGCAAAAGAGGAAGATGAAGAGGAACCAGTAGAAAGAGAGGCAAAACGCCAGAAGCGTGGGTACGAAATAATGAAACAGAATCGACTGCATGACAATGATTACACCAACGACACGGCAACGACAACTGAAACCGAAACGAGAAATATCATTTCCATCGCACTCGCACAACAGGAATGGGAATGAGACTGAGAATTCGGCTGGGAATGGAACTGCACTCTCGCTCTCTCCCCCTCTCTCTCTCTCTCTCTCTCTTACTCTTTCTGTCTATGCTACGCGTTCGCTCTTCTCTCGGCGAGCTTGTGTTGGTGTCTGTCAGCTTTTAAGAATTTGGGCCAAAGCAGCGAACATAAACAAAACTTGGATGATGATGGTTACTTAACAATGTTGAACAATAAATGAGTAAATACATATACTTATACTTACACATACATATAAATGTGTTTCAGTGTTAGCCTCCGTGTGGGTGTGGTACCAATAATGAGTGTGATTGTGAGCCACAAAAAGTGAAGGCAGAGAGAAGAAGTTGTCTGCAGGTGCGTAGCAACGCATCGCTTGATTCATCAAGTGCAATCGGCCAGCTTTTGTTGTGCCCCTTAAAAGTGCAATGGAACGCATTAACCATATGATTAAAAATGCATTAAGTATATAATAAATGTGCAAAGAATTACTTAACAATTTTTATTGGTTATTGAATATGCAAAAAGGAATTTTATTAAGTATTTTATTAGTAAATTAACAGAATTTGAAACACATATTTATTTTACTTAATTTAAGTTTTATTTCTTCTGTTTTAATCAGCTTGTCTCATATTTTCATAAATTAAAATTTATTGTTAATTTAAGTAGCTGGCAAAGTCGTATGTAATCATCTCTTTGTTTAACATTCTTACCAAAATTCTCACATTCCCAGCTAAGTAACCCACTGACTAAATTGTTGAAATGATGTCATTGTATTTATTTATTTTTCTTTCTTTTTGGCCAACTTATTGGGCTTTCCTAAGTATAATTTATATGGGTGTTACCTCTTTTGCTGCTCCATGCCCTTTCACCAATGCCCTCTCTGTCGCTCCCACTCGTTCGTCTGACTCTGTCTCACTTGCACGCTCAGACACAATTTGCAAATGAGTTGGTTGATTCTTTTGGCTGACTTTTCGTTGAGTTAATTAGTGAGTATCTTTCCTCTGCACGCACACAGCAGCAACAACAACAACAATAACGCGTATTTGCCGCTTGTATGTGTGTGTTTGTGTGTGTGAGAGTATTTGTATTCGTAATGGCGGCATTGCTGTTCTTATTAGCGTTGTATGGCTCTCTGCAGTCAGCTTTTAAGCTGCCTCTGCCTCCAAAAGTGGGTCAGCAGCGTCGTTAAAGCTTCAGCTGTGTGTGTGAGTGTGTGTTTGTTCTGCTGTGTGTATGTGTGTGCAAATTAAATATTCACAGCGCTGGCTAAGCAAATAAAATCTCATTCTCAGCTTTGTGGTTATTGTTGTTGCATTTCATTCTCTGTGCGTGTATGTGTATGGGTCTCTGTATGTGTGTGTGTGTGTGTGTGCGTTGGTTTGTGGCTTTTATTTGTTTGTACGTCTTTTGGCTTTGGCCGACGCTTAGCTCACAATCACAATCAAAATCGACGATCGCGCTGCGCATGAAAGTGAATCAGAATGTAAGCAATTGTTGTTGTTTGTTTTGTAGCTTGTTCTTTGACTTCTTATTGTTGTTGTTGTTGCTGCTGCTGCTACTCTTTGCAAAGCAAATGAGATCAAAAGTGGGCTTAAGTCGCATCTCTTTAACCTGAATCTGTCAATGCTGTTAGCCAAAAAGCGCGCGCGAGTTGCCTTAATGCGATCTACAGTTGCGTTTTAGTGTTCAGCATTTTAAAGCGCATCGTTAAAATGGCATCGAACCAAAAAGATGCGTCTGACAGTTAACAGAACTACAAGTTAACTAAGAAGAAAGTAAATTGCATATTTCCGTATACCTTTAATTCTTGGACATGTCTGGCTTATTACTCCAAAGTTGGACATGATTAAGACTTTAATAAAAATAAAAAAACAAACTACTTTCTTTAAAAATTCATAACTCTATCAAAGTTGATATAAAGTGTTATAAAAAATTGATAAGTAATTGAAGTTTTGTTATTTGACCAAAAAGTTCCCCTTTCTCACGAATGAGTATGCAAAATTGTGGCAAATTCTTTTGCCTGTGCGCTATCAAATTATTTGTCTTGTTTTTATTTGTATAACATTTCTTTCTCTTATAACTTTTAATGTAAAGTCGTGAAAAAGCCGTGAAGCGCGTCAGTTACTTTTTATTGTATATATGTATGTACGGTATATATGGGATTTGTGGGCGTTGCTTATTATGAGTTATGTGAGATGTGATCTGAGAAGTGGTATGGATGTGGATGTGTATGTGGATGTGGATGTAGACGAGGCAGTAAACTCAATCTGTCAATGAGCCGGGAGCAATATAAAGAGGTGTGCCCTGACCCAATTCGACAACGATTCTGTTATTTACTTAGCCATGAGCTCAGCGCCTGACGCTGATGCTGACGAAGCATTGAGTATATTACGCCTATATATACCTATATTTATATTTTAGGTAGTAAAAGTATTTGAATACAGTTCATAACAAAAACCCACACGCATAGAACGCCTACAAAACCCTTTCAACCTCAGGCGAAGGGCAAATCGAAAAGGTCATTAAGTAAAATACGATTTTGCATCATTTGCAAGACCATGGCTAACGAAAGGTTTTTGGCATTTAGCATTTTGCTTCCTTGGTAGACGTTAGATGGTCAGGTAGGCAGTTTTCGGTTCATTTGGTAGTAGTTTGGTTGTTAGGCAAGCATGTCAAAGGACAGCAAACAGTGAAATGCGCGATTTTATGACAACTACAAACTACGAACAACAAACAAACAGAGCCAACTTAAGTGGAAACAGTCAGCGGACACGCCTTTGGGCTGGACACGCTAAAAATGCCATTTTATGGCCATGACAAAAGATGACAGCGTCGCATATTTTCATCTCCTCAGTCTCAGTCTCAGCCTCGCCCTCATCCGCATCTTCTCGCTGCATCCGGAATCGCATCATGTGGCAGTTACTGTTGCAGTTGCACTCACTGTCACCGTTTGTCTATTTCTTGGCAGTCGTAAATCATTCCGCAATCTTTTTGCATGTGACATAAAATTGACCCAGTTTTCTCTGTTTATCCGTGTTACCCACAGTGCCGTCACGAACTTATGCAAAACTTGAATATTCTAACCCTTTGGTGTGTCTGCCGAAAATGTGGTCCCTAATGGCATTTAACCTTGAGGCCTTTGGCCTTGAGTTGAATAGTTTCTGGGTAATTTAAAAAGTATTGCGTCATATAAAATTGACACGCGTCTTACGTCAGGCCTTTCTTATCCTTTAAAAAGGACACACGCAAGTGTAATAAAAATCATGTAACCTTCAGAATGGGCAGAAGCATTGTATAAATAGTTTATCGTATGTGTAAAATGTGTTGCTGAATGAATTTGGATATGGTAAATTCCATGACTATTAAATATAAAGAATTATAAATATATTTTTTATTTGTTATACAATTTTTGAAATATTTAACGAAACAAAGAAACCAAAACCTAAAACATTTGGCCAAAAATTATTTTTAACTTCCTTAAAGTATTGAAAACATTTAAAAAGTAATAACTAAAATATTTAAACTAAGTTTTCCACAAACAACAAATAAAGTCTCTCGAAAAAAAGAAACTGCAAATATTTCAGTCACAAGCACAAAGCACAATGATTACAAAGTAAATTAAAGTCGGAGATTAAATTTCACTGCAAGTTTGTTGCCTAAGTCATTTGATATTGGGGGCAATTTTAAATACTTGCAGCCACATTTCCAGCTAATTGATCAAACAAATACTAATGGCATTTTCTAAATTAATTTAGCAAAGAATTTCCGCTAAATATTTGTTTAAACCAGAATAATGCGCTCACAATAAAAATAACAATAATAATAATAATAACAACAAGAAAATTCATCATAATGGCTAAAAGTGAATTGTATGCGGCAATTGACAACGAAAACAAAAAACTGTTACTTTCACATTGGCTAAAAGTCAAGATTAGCAACAACAGTAATAGCAACAACAACAGCAGCCAGAACAACAAAGGAAATGTAATAGATGCTCATTTGGCAGCATTGCTGCTCCACAACAACAACAGAAACAACTACAAATAGGGCTAATTATGCGCACACTTTCAGGCAGCAGTTTTTTCCCCTCGCTGTCTATCTTTCTGGTCTGTTTTTTTTTTGTGTCTGCATTTCTGCTTATGGCAAAAAACGAAGGAAAAAAAATTATAAAATAAATTGAGAGGCCAGACAATGCAAAGAATCACGTCGTTATAATATTTTTTCCCCCTTTGGCTGGCTGCTGTTGAGCATTGTAATGGGATTTGCTGAAGTTGTTGTTGTTAGTGTTGTGGTAGCAATAACTACAATAACAACAACAAGAAGAACTTCAACAACAACAACAAAAGGGGTGCACTTAAATGAAAGTTGTTTAAGCCCGTTGAAGTTGCTCTTAACGCGTTCCAACAGTTCCATATCACCCCACAAAAGGGACAGAGCTATGTTCAAAAAGTCCAGCTAAAAGTGCTAACACATTTTTCAAAATTTAAGGCTTATATTTATATTGATTTTGAAAAGTTTACGAGAAGTCAGTCCTTTGTTTCATTACTGTCAATTTTTGTTTAAAAGTTTAGCTGATTAAAAGTTTAAAAGATCTGCTATAAAATCCAAAAACCAAAACGGCTACGAAAATTAATATATTTTATAGAATTTTAAATTCTTTTATTTTATTTTCAAAGTTTATATCTTCTTCAGAAGTTCCGAAACCGGAACAAACTGCAGTGTTTTTTTAATGCACTTCTTATTTTTGGCATGTCCGGTTAGTCAGATATTATCAGCGTACACAGTATTATACTATATACAAATATGTTGGTCTACTCAAATTTGGTTTTTAACATTTGTCGTTGGCGCGTGACTCGCCTGGCATGGCTGGGAAGTGGGAGTAGGCGGAGGAACAGTAGAAGATTGCAGTAGGAGGGGAGTTTAAGGTAGAGGTTTGAATCTTGGTAGTACTTAGGGTCTGGCTGTCATGCTTGTTAAACTTTTGGTTCTGTTCCAAATACTATTTTGGGCGGGTGTACCGACTTTATGATTGGTAATTAAAAAAATATGTTGGCTTTGTCTTGATTTTTGGCCTGGCTAAGTAGTTACGGTGTATAGTTCGCTTGTCTCAGTTACTTAGAGACTGAGACTCTGAAATGATTCCCAAGAGTAACTAGTGTGCGTGCGTATGGGTCTGTGTGTGTTACTGTTTGATACGCATGTATTTGTGCTCATTTTGTGACACCCAAAAATGACATGACAACAAATGTTGCACTACATTTGTTACTGTTGTCGATTTATCAGTTGTTGTTGTTGGTTTTGCACCCGGATTCAAAGTGAGCAGAAACCGGAGTCAGGGTTTTGGTGTTGCAGTTGTTGCAAAACTTGTTGCACATGTTGCCTGGCAACTTTAATAACATTTGTAGTCGCTGCCAAAGCAGTTCCTAGTTTCTGTTTTGTTTTATTTCTTCGCTTGTTTTCCTACGTTTTTTTATTTTGTTTTTAATCAAAACACTTAACAACTTGTAAAATTCTCTGGCTGCAGTTGACACACATCTGTCAGGCGGGCCAAGTGGGGCCCAAGTGGGTCAGGAGACAGCAGCAGCGGCAAGTGGTGCGAGCTGCGAGCGGGGAACTGAAGTGGTTGCAGTTGCGATCTTGTTAATCGTTTTTGATTGCCGCGTTGATGTGCGCACCACCAGCTAAATCAGAATCATAATGATGATGATAATGATGACGATGACGACGACAATGTCGACAATGATAATGATGATGATCATAATTGTCGTTTAGCAACAACTTTACTAAATTGTAATTGTTGTTGTTCTTCTACTCCTTGTTGCTGTAGCCTAATAATTATTCTAGTTGTTGTAGCGCATTTAGTGCACTGTGATTATTATATACATTATAACTACAACGTGATTGTATTGTATCGGTTCGATTTGCAGTCAGAAAGTTACCAGTTGGCGACAAGTCCTCTTTCAGCTGGAATTAACGCCTATTGGCTTAATAGAAGAGTTCCAATTTTGCAGGTAATTTAAGTTGAAATCAATATATTATTAACAATTATTTAAAATACCCACTCACACACTGATCAACGTAGCACCCAAGATTTTCAGCACAACGCTAGACTTTGCTTTCATTCCTGTCTATTCTGTAAGCCCGCAAACCTCAATTTTGGTTATTACCAAAATTAGCATACACTCACATTAACCGTTATTTTTTTTGCCTATTTTTCAATCGGCATACAGATAACTGATTCTTAATGTTTGCCCTAAAAACCAAAAACACGTTCTGCTTGTTTTATTGAGCTTTAAGTCGTTATGTTTTTGAGTGGCTTTCCTCATCCTTGTGTAAACACGTGCTACAGCAATTAGCCTCACGTATTCGTTATTCGCATAAAAGTTGTTCGTTATGGGTTAAGGATTGTTTGTGCTTTGGCTGAGGGATTTGTTTTGAGTGTCATGCCCACATTTTACATTCAATAAAAATTTAACGAGACTTGTTAACAGATCCGTAGAATGCATAAATAATTATAGAATTAAGCAACAATTTCGGCAACAAGTCGTTAAAGAAGCAACAAAACAAAATGAAGCCAGTAACAAGGCAATTAATTTCAATTTGTGGCCACTGCAGAGAAATGGCTATAAACCCGCGATGATCCAAGATCGAGGGTAATGGAGAATGACCGACTAGGGAGGAGAGGAGGTTGGTAACTGTAAACAGTTATGAAAAGTACTCATATACAAAATGCATACAGATAATTTTCCTTTTGTTATTTAATTGGCGTGTGTTTTGTTTGTTTTATTTCAATCATTCGTGGCGGTAAATCACGTAGTACCCTCCGATCAGGGGCCAACTTCAAGCCAGAATAAAATAATATAATATTAAGGGGTATATCGGTTGATCCAAGCGCATAATTGGCGTCTTGATATGTTTATTTTGTCTTAACAACTGAAGCATAAACAAAAGCAAAACGATCATGAACGAATGTCAGAGTCAAAAGCAAAACAAAGAGAACCCTCCACACACTGCCTCACATAAGTACTGGGCCAGACCATTAGCAAAGAACACAAAAGCAAAAGGCAACAGCAACAACGGTAACTGTCACTTTCAAAATGGAACAAATCAAAACTGAAGCAACCAAAAAACGTTTTTGCCATTTGCATTTTATTGAAAGAGTTTTGAGTTTCCAATTAATAAAATTTAAAAGTTTAAATAAATATATTAATAAATATTTATTGTATGTTAAGTGTTGATGCATAGAAAGCATTTCTTTGGCCATTGGCATTGAATGGGATTCGCCTATGCGACCAGCTAAACAATCGTAAATAACTGCACACAATGAAAGACAGAGGGGGCAGCGGCGGGTTAAAGGGGTACAGTCATGGCAGAAGCAAAAGAAGAGACAGTGTGCATGAAAAAAAAAGCTAAAAAGTCGGTCATGAAATCGCAAGTGACCCACTTGGAGGCAACACCATAACGACAACCACAACAACGACGGTCGAAGCAACTAAACGAAAGACTCAAGCAACGAACGCAAAGACGCGACAGACAAATATGACAAGCTAAAGATAGAGCCACTGCCACGGCAACAACTACAACAACAACGGCAGCTAGCCAGTTGGATAGACAACAACGCAAAATAAGGAGGACACCATAATTGGCAAAACTAACACACACTCACAGCTGAAGCAACAAAGCGAAAGAGAAACAGAGGAAGCGAAAGAAAGATAGAGGGAGACAGCACAAAGATAGTGGCTTGGCATGAATGGATACACAGATAGCATAGGCCTAAGACTAGGCAGGGGCCTGACTAACTAGTTGCTGCTTGGCATACTTGAGTCCGACTCCGAGTGCGAGTCCAAGTCGAAGCCGGACTTGAGACTCACTTGGAACTTGTATGCGTCACTAAACTTGACCAAATTACACAAGGAAGTTGTTGCAAACTGCTGCCAATATAGCCAGTTTTTGGCTAGATTTGGCTATCAGGTTTTACATGCTTATAACAATGTTTTGTTTAAGAAGTCCTATCAGTAAGAAATTCCGCTATTGAACTCATAAACTCTGGAACTCTGGCATAAGAAAACGAATTTGATATAAGATCTTAAATGCTGACTTTAGCCATTTAATTCTTAGCTTAGACAAGTTTCGATGTAAATTAGTTACAAGCCGGGCGTTCAAAACATCAAAATATTTGAGTACTTAAATTCTTAGCCCTTTTTATAAAACTAGCTATTTTAGCCACTAAAATTTCGCCAACACTGTTAAGATTGTTCCCCGCAAAAGACACCAAGCCCACCAAAGCAATTTGTTTGGTCTGTCGACGGCAACGAATTCCTCTCACATCCCGATGCCAATGCCGATGCCGACACCGATGCCAGAGACAAAGCCAAAGTCAAAGTCGAAGCCAAAGCTAAAGCTAAAGTTAAAGCTATAGTCAGCGCTAAGGCCAAAGTCGATGCCAAAGTCGATGGCGATGCAAGTGTCCATTAGACTCGGAACACGTTGTGCATTGTGCAATGATGACATTTGTGGGTCTCTGTGTCGGCGTCTGGCTCGATGCCTTCGGCTCTAAAATAGCAGGTTAAGCGCCAGCCGTCACTCAAATGCCCGATTGCCCGGCACGGTACTCAAAAAGTTTAAGTCTGCACTGAGCAAAAAAGTGCACACTTTAAGTACTTCTAAAGGAGTATTCAAGTAATTTAAATAAATCAGTTAATAACTAGACTTTTCTCTCTGTGTATTTGTCTTCAATTTGAAGTTAACGTGCGGGCGATGCTCAGTTATTTTCCGTTTTTGTTTCTGTTTCTGGTTTTTTGGGTCTCGCATTTTGTGGGAAAATAGATGAGCCGGATAAGGGCAAAGTTTCAGGTGCTGTTAATGGTTTTTTTACTCCTACTTTCGAAGATTGAAAGTGGGAAAGCAAAGGACGTTCACAACAAATATGAAAAAGTAGTTTTGGAAGTTTAAGATTTAAATACACGATAGTACAAATAACTTTAAGAGCTGCTCTTCATAAAATATCTGGATTAACTCATTTCTGATTTAAACAAATCGAAATATGCTCAAAGGCAACTCATAAAAATATATGCTAGCTTTGAGTGAAAGTTGAACTTAATTTTATGCAATGTGTATAGTTTAAGTTCGACATAAAAATGTTATAAAAAAGAATAACTTTTTATTTCCAGGTATATAAGTGTAACTAAACAATTAGTTGACTAAACTTGTAGATGGTATTTTTTTAAAGCTAGCAAACGCCATAAAAATGTAAGTATAAGTATACTTATTTTAAGCCTGCAGCTGCAGACGTTCAAACCGATTGAAGACTTACACTTACCCGTAGAGCAGCATAATAGTCTTGGCCTACATTCGTGGACTTGCACAGTATTCTAAACACACTCACAGAAATATACAAATCCACTTACAATGCGAACACTTTTACTCTCGGCATACTCACATGCCTTCATAAGCATAAACATAAGTACACTCACTCACACACACACACTCATACATATATAAGCATAATCATGCTTACTCATGATAATCAGACTCTGGCTGGTTTGCCTGACTGCTCATTACCATGCCAACTACCAGCAAACAATAACAATTATTATACCAACTTACTTTAACTAGTTTCCACACTTGGCCTGGTCTAGTCTCCGTCTCACTGTCTCTCAGTCTCTGTCTGACTTTAAGTCTAACTCCGTCTGTCTGTCTATTTGTCTGACTGCCTCTGGCATTAGCTTTTAAGTCAATGTTTCTGAGTTTCAGGCTTTCAACTTACCCGCACAATTTTCCATTTTTCTTTTTCTTTCCATTTTCTTTGCGAATGCGGCCGCCAGCTGCTTTTGTAATTAAACAAAACTAAGAAAAATTTTTGTATTAAAATCAGCGACTCTGGAAAATAAAAGATTATTTTTGTATTGTATTCTTTGATTCATCTAGAAATATATTTAATATAAAATAATTTTAAATTTAATTAATTTTCTTAATTTTTTGTCATTTATTTTATATATTTATATAATTAGCAATTTTTGTTAAAAAAAAAATAAATGTGAGTATTAAATTACATTTACAACTCAAAAAATAAATTTAAAAAAATAATAAAAACTCTCTTTATTTTATTTTTAATAAATTTTCAATAAAATAAAACTTTTTTCATAATATTTAAATCTGCGACACTTTGAAATTCAGGCACAGGTTGTGGCATTGGCGTCGGCGTCTGTGCAACTTAAAAGCAGCACGCACACACCTGTGCACACGCACACCCATACTCACATACACAAGCACACACCCATACATAGCAGATAAAACGTTTTTCGAATATTTTGAATAACGGTGCATGGAATACCAAAATCAAATCAAGTGGAATCGCTGAACGGTTCCCCATCGAACTGTAGACTCAGCCCCAAAAAACACTTGAAGCCCACGAAATCAACGACGACGGCAACGACGACGACGACATCGCATATGAAATTTTGTGTATGTTGTCGTCTTTTTTCATTCCATTTTTTTAGTTTTTTGGGCGTCTTTGCGATGGGCAACAAGTGCGCCGGAAAACCTGTTGGCCCATATCACGTACTACGCGTACTCCTTCCCTTTTTGGAGACGCCGTAACTGGAACAGGGGTCGGAGACGGTGTCGAAGTCTTAGAGCCGGGGGTGTACGGGGTGTGGAGTCCGGGTTCGGGGCCTACATAAAATACTGGGCGGCCTGGCGGAATTAATTATGTAGCCCAAAGCTGAATTATATGCGAAAGCAGCAAATTCTCTAAAGTTTGTGTCGCTGTTTCTTTCTCTTTTTCTCTCGCTCTCTGTTGCTGTCTCCATCTTCATTTTCAACAGCGAATCCGTCTTATAGTAGTCACCCGTTGCCCCCTTTTCACTTAATCCTACAATGCGATGCGAAACTCGTTTGTGCATTTAATTTATGGGCACGACGCCAGCAACAAAAATAACAACAACAATAACAACCATAAAAATACATTGCACTTGTCGAGTGGTGCGAATCTTTTAGGCAAACTTAACTTACCTTTTGACTACGCACAGTGAAGACTCCACAACAACGAACACGCCGAGTGAGACTGAGACTGCGACTCCAATTCCGATTCCTCTGGCAAATCGCAAATTGTCAGGCTGCGTTGTGAGCTGAGCACATGACCCAATTTGCTTTTGGGTTCAACTCAAGATAGGCTGGTGTGATTTGTTGTGCTTCATTGGTAGTGGAGTCTTTTGACTTCAAGTGTTTCAACTTCAGCTCCTAACTTACCGCAGATTTTTATTCGGCGACATGTCCACTTTAATTATGTTGCGCCTTTCATAATTGGGTTAATTTTGTGTGGCAAGCGCAAAGCTGCCGCAAACTCAAGTCTTCCTCCACTTCTCCTGGCACTGCTTCTGCTCCTTTCCATTCCCTGCTCCGAAGACGAAGCTACTCCAGCTTCAAGTCACTGCCAAAGGCGTGCAACGAGGCGATTTTACAAATTTTGTTGCTTGTCTTTGAATCTGTATTTTTTTTTTGCTTCTGACAGGCGCATTAAGATCGACGGCAAAGGAAAGGCAGCAAAAAGGAGAGTCCAGTTACAGGTACAAGTTTTGGACAAGCGTGACCTATGTGATAAATCACAAATCTAAATGAAATAAATTGAAATAAATTAAACGAAAATTGGTATCGTGCGAACTGAAATTAACTGTAATTTACCGAGAATCTTGTACTTTGTTGCAAGCGTTTACTTTACTAATACAATAAAATTATCCTATTAAATTCGCGTCAGAAAGTACTTGACTTAAAACTACTTCACTTTAAACAAATTGTTTTCTTTCATGTCCAGCTAAAATTTTTGATGCTTTGGATAGAATCAAAAGACTTAGACAACAAACTTGCCAATTAGTGCACTGTAGACAGCTATTCCTTTTGAATCGTTTACTTTTTTTCGTTGTTGTTAAGTTGATCTGCTAATAGAATAAAACCATCGGTCAAAATAACAATATTTGTAATGATTTTAGAGCTAAAATGACAGCACAAATATACAAAAACAAAAGACTTAGGCAACAAACTTGTCACAAAACACTCCAAGCGCTCTATCAGCACAACAGGTAAGTAACTATCGAATTCTTTGAGCCGCCTTAACCATTTGTGCCACCAACACCGAAATAAATATCTGATAAATATTTAGACAGTGAAAACTTTTGCTCTGCATTTAATTGCCAACTGATTGCAAAGTGACATAGATACAACTTACAGAAGCAGTAGAAACAGAAGTAGTGCTGCCAGTGGCAAGACAGGGATTTGCCAGTAGATGAATGTGGTGGATACTTCAACCGGTCGCTATGCAAATTGATTGCTGGGTCACATTGCTACTACGGCTTTGCGGTTGCTGCTGCAACATTGGTAATCGAGCTCATGTGAATCGCTGTGACTATGTCTTCGACTTTGACAGTGACTGTGACTGCGACTTCGACTTCGACTTCGACTATAGCAAAATCGATTAATTTGCTTCAGTGGATTGTCACAACGGTAACCCGAAAGTCCCCCCAACCGTGCAATGGCAATGGCAATGGCAATTAAACAATTAAGGCGCTTAAACGGTAACCCAGCCAAGCCAAGCAACGGTGACCCTTACCACAACTCCTGCACCTCCGCCTAACCTTCCACTGCCCCCACTCCCATTCAGACTGCAACGGCCCATTACGTTTAACTGATTATCAGCGTCCAAAGTTGCCGGCAACGTTGACGTTTTCAAAGATCTCACCCAACTCCAAAATGTTTAATTAAAAAACAGTCAACAGATATAAAAACAACAACAACTAGCTGGAGTTTGAGGGGCAGGGGGTGCTGGGGGGCTACCACACAAAGCGCACAGTCATCGAGCTGCATCTTCCATGCAGCGTTTAAGTCTGTGTCGAGCTGCAGGTGGCAATGATTTCAGTTGTGTGTTTGGTTTTTTGAGCATCTGTATCTCATAGATGCAGCAAAAGTGAAAAAAGTGCCGTTGTGGCAGTGTTGCCTCTGCTAAGCTCCCCACTCCTCACTCCCCCTTTCATACCCTCCCCCCTCCCCTAAAACTACACGATAACCGTTATACAAAACGCTGCGTTGCGTTATAATTTCCAAGCGTCGCGTCTTTTAGTTTTTTTGGGATTCTGTCTTCAGACTGATTTTCGGCCGTTATGCTGGCTCTGTTCACTTTTGTTGTTGTTGTTGATTGTTGTACTTGTTGCTGTGCTTGGCTGCACAAAAAAGCGTTCTCTGCACCCAATCCCAGCCGTATCATAAAGTCCACAATGCGCAATTGTTGGTTTGCTGGTTTCTTGGTTTGTTACTTTAACGGCAAGTTCGTTGCTTGAGTCTTTCGTTTTGTCTGCAATAAATTCTTCTGCTATCAATAAAAATCGCATAAATATCTCGCACCCAAGCGCAATATCTCTGTCAATAACACAAAAAAGGGAGAGAATTGAGATGAAGTTGGCTTAAAAGCACAAGAATTTCGAACTACAAAGAATAATAACTTTCCGTTCCTTACAGCTATCAAATAATATTAAATTAAGTTCTCAAAGATGGATTACACAAAATGAATGAAAATTAGGTATTACTTTTAAATCAAAGTTTAGCTTTAAATTATATATTATCGTTTGAAATACTACAGATTGCTTTTAACACCCTTTTCACTAAGCCTCATATTGAACACGTCTAACTGAAACTGGCAAACGAAAACTTACTTAAAGCTAAATTGTCGACAGTGTCAGGCATTTGTTTGAGCCCGCTTTTATTTGCTTCGACTTCAACTACAACTTCAACTTGGAGTCCAACATCAACTTCGACTGCATCTTCATTAGAGCCAACAGAGAACTGCAAACAGGCAAAACGACAACAAAAAGTTGTCGCTTATTGCCATCCACAGAGTTTAGTCAAGCGTTGCGATGCATTGTCTGCTCTGCCACTTGGTCATGCTGCACCATCAACTGCCTCCGCTTGCACCTGCCCCCGCACAAGACCCTGCTCGCACTTAGCAGCCCTTGTCCCACTCCATGGTCCATAGCCATGACACTCAGTGCTGGCGGAATGGCTAGAATTAGCTAGGAAAAAGTTAAAAGCTACTTTTTAAGCTTATTTTATTTCAGCACATGCCACATTTTGTAACATTTTTCTCACTCTTTTTGAATAGTTTTCTGATGCCAAAATCTTTTTGTATGTATGTGTTTAATTTCTATCTGAATAAAGCTAGTTTTCTAGCTTAATTTAGCTTTAAATGTGCTTGAATGGCTGCACTGATGACACCTCGGAACGGCACTTCTTTGCCAGCATGTCTGCCTATCTGTCTGTAATTCACTATTCTTTTACTCCCCGTCTTCTCTCCTCCCTTTGCTCCCCTTTCGCCTGCTTTTCTCATCAGAGTCATTGCATTTTGGGGGCCATTGGCAATGTTAATGGCGTGCATTATTTTGATGTTTATTTATGTTGCTGGCAACACACACACAACACACTCACAGCGAGCCCAGCAACATGTGGCCAATGCAATTTGCATTTGCATCTCAATTGCATTTTGCATTGTTTGTTTTCGCAGTTGTTGTTGGTTTAGTTGCTGTTATTGTTGCTGTTACTGCTGTTGCTGCTGCTGTTGTTTATCTCTCTCCACACACAGCTGCGTTTGCCAGTTTTCAGCGGATCCGGTTTTCGTTGACCCACTTCCGGTTGCCAGTTTGCCCGTTCGCCAGTTGCGTTTCTGGCTTGACCTTTGTCTCGCCCTCGCCTTGGCATACACACGCCCACCCACCATTCTCCCTACGCCCCACTACTTCCCTCTATTTACCTTACAATATTTGCAACTTCAGTGTCAGATAAAACGCCTACGATTTGCACTACATTCATATTTTGTCGTCGTTGTCGTTGCCTTCTGTCTACAGACATTTCTGCTGCTGTTGCCGTAGATTGTTCTCTTTGTTTATTGTTTCTCTTTCAACTATCCCTTTACCTCTCTCCTACCCCTTTCTCTGCTCTATTCCTATCACGCTGCTCACCTACTACTTCTACACGGCAATTTATTTAGCATTTTTATTGTGCTGCGTTTTGTTGTTCTGCTTTTTTATGCTCTCCATCTATTTTTATCGTCGCTTTTCTGTTCTTATTGTTGTTGTTTTTTGTCTTGCCTGTTATTAGCTGCCACCCGCTCTCTGTTGCCTTGTCTCTGCAGTGCCACCCGCACCTTTGACAGAAAGAGATAGAGAGCATAAGAATACAATCAAACAAAAAATTATGCATGCAAAATTCAACTCATCGTTGTTCTTATTGTTGTTGTTGTTATTGTTATTGCTGCTATTATTATGCTAGTTGTTGTTGTTGCTTTCATTCTTGGCAAATTATTCAAAATTTATGCAATATTTGACATATATTTTGTGTGGCTTTTTCGGCAAAAGCCATTTCTGTAATGCTCTGAATATGATTGTTTTATACACTTGAAACTGATGCCAGTGGAATTTTTAAATTTTTATTAGCGGATAGGAAATCTGATATTGTAAAAAGCTTGGATTGAGATTGATCCAGTAAAGGCTATATTTTTACTAGCACAACTTTAAAGAATCTAAGCTTCTTTTCAAAAGGATTTTGTTGAAATTTCTGCACATGTTTCAGAACACGTCCCCTTATAATATCAGCTAGTAAGCTGCCTGACTTATGCTAAAAAGCTGTAGAAATATATGTAAATTCTATCATATTTCCTTTATATGTAAAGTATCTCATCTTGTGTAACGAATTTGCAACTGCAACATTAGTAATTTGCTGCAGTTGCAGCATGACATAATTTACAGTTTTATATATAGATATATGTATTCCAATTTGTAGTATAAAGATCGCCTTTAACTGTGGGTGGTATTGGTAGTCAAACTTCCTGCAGCGACAATTGCCACTGTCGTCGCTGCATTTGTGACAATTGTTTTGCCAATTTTTGGACAAAACAATTCAATTGATGTCAGAAATCGGGCAGGTAAACAAATAAAAAGGTAAACTAAATATGCTGCCACCCAAGGAGGCTCGCAACTGGCAACCGTTGAGTGCAACAAGTACTTGCCACAAATGAGCCAGAGATTTGTCACATTTGCCTGTTGGTCAGCGGCAAATAGAAAGAAAGAAAGAGCCTGCAAAAGTCAAAATGTGTGTAAGGAGTGTGTGTGTGTGTGTTTGTGTATTTTTAGCTTATTGTTTGCACCTTAATTTACAATCTTTTGCGGTCAGCAAGTACCGCCTGCGGTGCCAAAAGGTAGTTCCTCACCCTCGACTACCTCCCTCTCTCCAACTCTCAGCGCTGCCTCATTTCCTGGGCGTCTCAATAGATCTTTAAACGGTACTATGAGTACTACGAAGCTTTGCTTAACCTATTTATGGTATGTATATACAGAAGGAAGGCTGGGTATGTTTTTAACCCATTTTGGTTTTGGTTTTTTGGCCCTGTCAAATGCACATTTGTTGTCTGTTTTTTCTGGGGTGCCATGTGTGGTTTGACTTTGACCCTCATGTCAATATTGGTTATGGTATTCGGTTAATGGTAATGGCATTGCACTCCACTACAACAACAACAACCACAGCAAGAAATAGAAGTTTACCGTTTCTTTAGGGATCTATCCAGGTGCTACTCCCGTGGCGTTTGCCTTAATTTGATAGCTTGTTTTTATTTGTGTGAAGCAAATAGCTTGAGTGATGGCCAGGCATCAACTCGACCTGGCCTAAACCTCAACTGTCAAGCTTATTCACTCTCCCTTCTTCCTCTTCTTCCACTTCTAAATTTTCTTCTTCTTCTCCGTGTATATTGTTCAGTTTTTTTGGGTGCCTTTTGATGAAGTGTCACGCTGTCCAAGTTCAATTAGTTTTGTATGCCGCTCTTCAAAAAGCTGTGCCGATATTCTCTGTCTCCCCGCCTGCTCGCCTTCTGCCTTGTTTAATACTAAGATTGATTTTCATTATCATTTTTATTTTTATTTGTTGTATCTCTACTCTTTTTGCCTACTGCCTGTAGTTGTAGCTGTACTGTTTGCCGAGATTGACATTTGACGTGCATAGAATTTGTCTAACTGTATTTTGCCTTTCGTGTGCGACTCTTGATGCCGTGCCCCTAAAATTGTCTCTCTCCCTCTGCCTCTTTCTTCTCAGACTTTTGTCTTCTTGTCTGTTCAATTTATTTGGTCTTTCTTGAGTTTCTGATTGGTTTGTAAGATATGAAAATTTGCCAAAAGAAATTAAGTTAAAGTTTTATATGATTTTTTGCATCTGAAAATTTTTTAAATATAAATTTTATAGCTAATAAATAATCAAACCAAGTTTCGATTTATCTTTAGTTTAAAACGCTAATTTATAGAATTCTTTAATACAAAAACATTTTTTCGCTAACAATGTTTAAAATTCCATCAATATTCGCTAGCTGAAAACAAAAGACTTAGGCAACAAACTTGCCATTGAAAGCAAAACTTTTGTATAGCAAAGTTCGAGACTTCAAAACTGAATAATCAAAACCAGACCACATACTTAAAAAAAAGTTGTAATTTCCATGACTCACGCGACACCAAAAATTTAACAACAATATAAATATTTTACGCAAAAAAATGCAAGTAAATTCCAGCGAAAAAAATAACAAAAAATTAATAAAAATGCAAAACAAACCATGAGCCATGAAAATGAGACACAACTTAAGTGACGTGGAGTTGGACACGGACACGGACATGGAGGCTGTTGTGGTGGGATTGAAATTCGTGCGAACTAAACGAAAAGATATGTGTGTTAGCCAAATGACGTAGTTGCATTTGGCCGAAAGTCCAAGCCAATGATAAAGATGATGATGACTACGACGATAGTTGTTGTCGTGGTTTCTGCTTATGCTAATGTCACAACAACCACAACAACAACAACAGCAAATTTACACAACCTGCGATCTTGTGATCTGTGCTCTTCATATCTTCATCGGCATCAGCATTTGTGTTTGTATTTGTTATTTTTTTTCAGTTTTGTGTTTTGTTTTGTGCCTGTATGTGTGAGCTTTCATTTTCGAAGCGATACCGTTAACTGCAAAATGCTGGAAATAAACAGAAAAATCTAAAAAGCAAAAGAAAACAACGCGAAACGAAGGAACGAAGCGAAAAGCAACAACAGCAACGAACAATCAAGCAGCAACAATCAACACAGCCAGCAAAGCAACAACAAGTGCGAAATGAGCAGTCAAAGAGGAAATGCAACAACAAAATGGCAAATGCAGCGACGCGACGCAGCCGCAGCAACAACAAAAGCCGCGACGTCGGCAACAGCAGCGCAGCAGCAGCAGCAACGCCGGCAACTGTAATTGTTGCTCGCATGTTTACAAGGCGAAATAACAGGAAAAAATGTTAAATTTTTGTTAAGTAGGTCAAGTTGCGAACGCGCGAGAGCGAGAAGGAGCGAGAGATGAAACAAGAGTGTGACAGAGACAAAGCAGCACTGAGAGAGGCAGAGAGCATAAGCAAGCGAGAGCAAGAGCGGCAAAAACTGAGCATCAAACAAGTATGGAAGTTAAGTTAGAACAACAGAAAAAAAAACAATTTAAAAACAATTTATAATTTATTTAAAATAATAAAAATGTGTAAAATATTAATATTTAGAAACGAAAATTGGAATTTCCTTTACCTCAAGCCATTTTGGCAGCTTCAACTGCAACATAAACAAACTTAGCCCTGACTTTGACCGCCGCCCGGTCGACCTCGACAACACCTGCGACCGAACATGTTGCGCCTCAAACCACAGCGCGCGTTACAACGCGTTCGGTTGCGCTCTCAGAGAGCCGAAGCGAAAGAAAGAGTATACGCTCTGTAACCGGGTGAGTAACTTCTTCGTTTGCTGCCGCTGTGCGCTGGCAGCGACGTCGACGCTAGCAGCGACTTCTTAAACCGCTGCGGCTCGAAAATTTCTTTTCGTGTTGCGCCTGCGCACAGTTGGCTTTCTACCGTTGACGTCTTCGGATTTGTGCGATTCTTGTTGCGCAGCAAATTTTATTCAAGCGTTTTTGGTTTCGCGTGATTCCGATACGTGGACTCTCTCAGATAGACAAACACACACACACACACACACACACACAGCTGTATACATATATACGCAGAGTGGCATAACAAAAAGAGCAAGCAATAGAAATTGGAACAACCAATAATAGAAGTGATCACAGTGTGCAAAAACAACAACAACTACAAATAATAGCAGCAAAAAAATTACAAATAATTAAGAATAACAGTGATAAATATGTCTAAAATGCGTTACAAAAATTGTGAAAATGGTTGACAAAATGTTGAGAGCAAAATTACCGATTGCTCCAGATTGTATTTAACAATCGAATCAAATATACAAAGATATATACGAATATATAAATACAAATACAACCAGAAATCAGTGCAAGTGCAATTTGACAAATACAAAAAAAAAAAAGAGTGTGCAATAAAAAAAGGAAATACACAAAAAAGTTAAAATTCAAATCCAAAAAATATAAATAATAAAGTTATACAGTTATTCTCTATCCGTCCACAACAATCGAAATACCTAAGAATACAAAAGAAAATAATAACAATTCCAGAATTCCGCTGTTGTAAATATACTTTTCACAACAAAAGAAAACTACATACTATTTTTACCCATCTCGAAATCCCCGAAGTCGTCCATTGTATATAGAAAGAAGGATTATAAACTAAAGATCAGAATCAAAAATATATATACACTATATACCCACTCGTACTACTTCCCGTTCATTATTTTATGCATATATTTATGTCTTCCTCCCATTGTTTTTGTGAGTATACAAAAATATTTATGCTTTTCATTTACAAATTTTAATTCACTTTTAACTTCAATCATCTACTCTTTTTTATTACCATTTTTGGCATGTCTAACAAATTGCTAACTAACACTTAAATATTAATTTTCTTCACTATCATTTGTTGCTTCTATAATTTATTGTTTGGCTAAAGGCGCTTGGCTATAAAGAAAGAAAAACATACTAACGCTAATTAAAACAAGTTGAAGCTTAAGTCATCAACAATCATTTGGGATACACAAAACATTTAATCGCAAATCAAACTGTCTTAAAGGATTCGAATAACGCGCGTTCAAGGATTACAAAAGAAAAACTAAACGAGGATTATATAAATTAAAAAATCAAATTTTAAATACAACAAATCTTGAATATAGTTCTCGAGATGAACAACAAAATCTGAAGGCTGCAATTTCATAAATGTAAGTAATAAATGAACTTTTCTAGGCGCCGAAAGAAAAAAAAAAGTTAAATAACTTAAGTCAATGGCCTCCGCAATAAGAACATTCTCAAAGTCTGATTTATAAACAAATCAGGCAAAAGTCATTGACCGAAATCGCTTCCGATATTACTCACCTGTTATGAAATACAGCGCAAATTGTGGCTAAGGGGTGTTGGTATGGGGGCGGGCGCAGCGCTAGGGGTGTGACAAATGGAACTGGTAACTGGCCGCCGTGTGCTGAGAGCTGAGAACTCAGATCGTAGAGCATTAACATATTTACATTTTGTGTATTGCCAAATTCCCAATTTCCAATTTCCAACTGCTAAGCTGTTAATTGTTAATATAACAAATTGCTTACAAAAAGTTACCAAAAATAGTTAAATCTTTTAAGGTTTTTATTTGTGCTTGTCTCTGCTGTTCTTTAAGTCAAATTTGGGTGACCTCGGGACCCAAAAAGCCAAAAACTCTTAACTGCACTCGGAAGTAAAGGTTTGTTCTCTACTTCTTGTTGTTGTTTTTACATTTACAGCTAAGATTTGTTGCCAAGCGCTTTTGCCAAGCTAAAAATAAATCATAAAAACCGTTTGTTTGTCTACCAAAATGGTCTAAAATACAACAACAACGGAATATAACAGCCAAAAAAATACAACTACAACAACAGTAGCGGCTGTTTGTACCGTTATATGACGCAAAATTACGCTTACTCATTCGGCAACGAAGACAGCGGCTCTAGAAGCAGAGCTTCCCTCGCTTGCTCTCTCACTCACGCGTTCACTGGCTTACTAGCTCGCTCTCTGTCCAAGTCGCCGTCGTCTCTCAACAGAGGGCGCAACAAAATAGGCACAGCAAGAGCAACAACAACAAAGGCAGCGTCAATGAGCGTAGCAAATTCAGCTGAGCATTAAGTTGCATTTCGGTCTGGGAGATTCTTATTGTTATTATACCATATTTTGGTATTTTCAGTCATTAATTGAATTTTGGTATTTTTGGTGTATTTTCTTATGCACTAAAAATACTTTTAAGCTGCTGCGACTTTCGACTGCAACTGATGAGCTTTGGAAACTGTAACATATCAATTACAACAGATTAAAGTGCGCATTTCTTTACCTGACTACTTCTAAAGCGGTTTAGGCAGCTCTGAATTGAAATGTTTTAATAATGGTATTTTTAAATTTTGAATGGTAGCACTATTAGCTGTCCAGGGGTGCAACATGCTGCGCGGAGACTGAAGATGTTATTAATTCCAAACATATACCCCAACTGGCAGGGAAAAATGTCAAATTAAGTTCTCCTGAATCAGTCTATTCATATAAAACTCTTTGATTTCATTGACTAACTTAATTATTGATCATCACCCAACCCAAAACTAAGCAGATAAAAATCTCATATTTTTTAAAACCTTTTAAAATTTTTAGCTTACATATACCAGCCACACTTTGAGGTCTTGTGGATTTTATAGCTATTTTTGCATATAAACAAACTTGGCAATATCTTTTCAAAGTCCAATAAGCCCTTAAAACAAGCGCCATCAAATCCAAACATAACCAAAAATTAATTTAAATCGTTAACTAAATTTGCAATGCTTGTAAATTAGCTACGAAATATTTATACTAATAATCCCGTTTGAAAATGTGGAATATCTGCTTTTAATTTGTACATTTATTTTTGGCAGTCAAATCAAAACACTAGGCAAATAATATTCAAACGACAGCAACAACAACTACGACTACAACAACAACAATCATAACAATAAACAACAAATTTTAGACGTGAGCTTTTTTTTTTTCAAAAAAGTTCGCTGACCTGAGCAATGTTTTGGGTTTTCGGGGATTCAACTTGCCAGACACGCCGATGACCACATTAAGCAGGCAGGCTAGACAAGCTGATGAGCTGCTGGATACTCTGTAAAAGCATAGAATACTTAAGAGTTGTTAAAATTGAATACGGCTTTGGTTTAAATATTCAAAAAAAGTTTATTAACTACAAAAGTACAGGGTATTTCATAGCTTACTATTAACCTAACAAAATTAACTAGTTTCCGTTTGATTTGAATGTTTTTTTTTAATTGCTTCGCTTTAATTGTATATACCCTTTGGTCACACCACAGTACAGGGTGTTAACTGCTTTGGCACACACACAAACACACAATCAGCCACAAGAGGCACGAGGGCGTCATTTAAATAACAACAAAGTAAGAAAACCCAACTAAAAATAGTTAAACATCATAAAAATTTGCATAGTTGTTGTTAGTTGTCGCTTCGTTGCTCAGTTCGTTGTTGTTTGGGTTGTTTTGGTTGTTTTGGGGGCTGAGTTCGCTAAACAGACACACAGGGTGTGGTGTTAGTCTAAGTTACGCCAGTCTCAGAGTCTCCAGTCTCCAGTCTCTAGTCTACACTCTAAAGTCTTCAGTCTTCAGCCTCTTGAACAGCCATTGTCATAAAAATAGCGCCAAGCCTCTGAGCTCAGAGCTCAACAACAACAACAGCAACTGTTAGTGACCACACGGCATCATTTCAAGTTTATCGCCAGTTTGTCATCTCGTTACTGTTGCTGTTGTTGTTTTTGCTGTTGGCCACCTTTTGCTAGGGACGGTTAACGGATCATCATTGTCGGTTGTCGGTTGTCGGTTGTTGCTGTTTGGAGTCGGTGCAGCTCGTCAGACACGTACTTGCCCCACTCATAAAGCGCCAAGAGACACAATTGAAACTCAGTTCCCTCTACAAATTTGTGCCTTCTTACATTCTATAACTTTACTCGATTTCAGATCTTCAATGATAACTCTGTGGCCCAAACGGCTTGATCCAGTTAATATTTACACCTGGCACACATAATTCATGCGCGAGCAGTGTTGACAGTTTAGCTAATTTATAGCCAAATATACTTGGTTTGACTAGAGACAGTAATTATACTAAAATATGTAGACTTTAAAGACTCTAAATATCCAAAAATATATTGTTCTTGTGGGAATTAAATATGCAAAAATGAATAATTATTATACAAATAGTCAATTATTTTATTTTAATTATTTACTGCTTAAAAAGGTATTAAAGTTTTTAAGATATTTAGTTTAAAAGTAAAAGAAAAATTAGGTCTGGTTCAGTATTTTTTTCTAGCTTATTTTATTAAGCCGTTTTCAGCAGTTGTAGCGTCCCATTTAGCCGTTAATTGCCGCAACACTGTGTGCAACACCCCCATAACTCGTTGCAACTTACCTGCAACACCCACAACGACACCGTTGTTGTCCAGTTCCAGTTGCAACCCACATAAAGAGTCAGAGAGGGGGAGGTGCTGGGCAGCTGTTGCGGTCGCGTCTGTGGCTGCCACACCAACAACATCACACGTGCCACATGTGCTGTCAAGTGCGCAGCTACATAGAAAGAGAAGAAGAAGTAGGAAGAGGAGGACAAGACGTAGAAGTAGAAGAAGACACAAGCGGTGAGCACGTCTACCATTGTTGCCAGTCGCTTGTTTCTCACTAATTTTTGCTGCTGCTGCTCGCTTGCAACAATTTGCAGCATCCACAACGTTGCAGCAACCTTCATTGAGTGATGGGGCGACCTCAATGCCAGCCACACGTTTCAGAGTCTGTGGCTGACTTCAGTTGTTGTTGTTGTTGTTCTTTTTGTTGTTGTTTTTGGGCTTCTCGGTCTTGGTCAAAGTTTGTTGGTTGGAAAAACAGCTTTTCAGCTTTTCAGCCTTGCAGAGTTTGCTGTTGTTAATGTACGTGCGGTTTTTCCAAGTGGAAATCGTTGCGGTTGTAAATTTTGCAATCAAATAATGTTTTCATTCGCTTTTTCCGACGCCACTACTCGACGACCTGATTTTTCTTTTCATTTTGTCCGCAGCACAGGAGAAAAAAGTGTTTGCTCTGCTCCCGCTACGTCTGCTCACTCTCTTTTTCACCTCTTCTCCCTCCCTCACAGGCGAACCGTTTTAACCATTTGGTTTGAGTGGGTTAAAAACGTTTTGACCTTTGCCTTTGCTTCGTGTTCGAACATTTAAACGGAAGTTGATTGCCGCCAAAGGTTAAGCTCAATTTCCGTTAAAAACCCAGCTGAACCATCAGTTTTATACTCGACTTTTTTTTTGGTAATACGGCGACTTTTGTTGTTGTTGTTTTGGGAGTTAAGAACTCAATTTCTTGACTGCCTTTTTTTTTTTTTGTTTTAAGGTAACAGCTGTTGCTATACTCGTTGACGTCTTGTTGCTGTTTAGTTGGCTATAAGTAGTTGTTGTAGTTGAAAAGTTCACTTTGATGGGTCAACGAGAAGTTGGCCAAAAAAAAGGAGGGAATAGAATAATTTTGTGGTAGAAATGAGAGATACACTGGGAGGAAAATGTGTACTAAACTTAAGTTCCTAACGTTTTAAAGGGGTTAAGTTACGAAAATGGGTAAAAAAAAGTACTGAAATTATTATAAATATTTTATTTGTACTTAGAACTCTTGATCAAAAATTTGTCGTACAGTGTAGTTACCTAAATTGATTAAAAATTGATTTTTAAAGCATTTTAACATCGTTAAAAATTCGGTTTATTAATTTTATTATATAAAACTAGTAGCTCACACAAACGTTAACGGTTGCGATAGCCAAACTACTTGATTATAGCCAACAAGTGGAAAACTGTCACAATTCACCTACTTAGCACTCAGCTGATTCACCTGACCATTACTTAACGGCATTTTGAGAGCACCCACAAACTAAACTCGTAAAAAACAAAACCAAATAATTCGATAGTGAATAAAAAAACGACACTCAACTCAGCTCAGGGTCATAAAATCAGTCGGCTGTCAAAAATTTGCACTAATTCGTTCAAAATAACCGTTAAAATCAGCCGACAGACAACAAGCAACAAAAATATACATACAAATGGAGTTATTGTAATTATAAAGCCCACAGCGATGTCCATCCGAAGTCAAATGTCTAACGCTCTCTGGCCATAATCTACAAAAATCCCATTTACAAGCTCAAATTACAATAGAGGCGCATTGTTTGTATTCCATGTTGCTGTTATTGTTGCTGTTGTGGCGCACCCACGCATTGTAAGTGTGTTTGTGTTGGTGTTGGTGTTGGTATTGGTGTTGGCGTTGTTGGCCACCATTCAAATGCAAAAAGACCAACGGACAACCGTTACAATGTGGCTCATTAAAAGCAGCAACAACTTTAACGGCTAAATGTTGAGTAGCCACAGCAACAACAATGAAACTTAAACAATAAAACTTTGAAAACAACAACAACAAAAACTATATATATCTACATAAAAATGTGTTAAAAGTGACGCTCAGTCAAAGAATAATCGAAATAGAATCGTCTACAAAAGATTTAGAAATATTTCACGCCAATTTTGTAGGCGCATCCAAAACGTCACTCAATCTGAGCAGCAACAACAACTGAAAAAGTTTCAGTTACTCAGCGAAACTATGCCAGCAACAAGATCAAAGTAATGAGCAAATGGAATGAGTAAAAATAAATTAACAGAAAAAGATACATTAAAAACCAAAGTAACCCGAAAGCCATCAAACAACAATTACACACAGTAAACTAAAAGAAAGATGAGAGATACTAAAGCAAAGGAACCTACGAGATGAAAGACAAACGACAACTTACCAAGTACACTGAGAAAAAATAGAATATTTGAGTTTATTTGAGCTAAAGCAAATAAAGACAATAGACAAATAAAATAATTTAATACTTATTTGATATTTCTAAAAGATACAATCATAAATATATAGATAGATAGATTGATTGATAGACAGATTGATAGAATTATAGGTTTATAGATTGATAGATACATAAAATAGATAATCAGATCGATAGACGTATTGGTATAGGGATGGATAGATATACACGTTTTAACATAGATAGTAATACAGCTGGACCGCTCATTGTTAGTTAGTCTGCAAAAATCAAATTTTCTGTTAGTTTAGTTTAATACCATCGCTCAAACAATTTTAAAACAAATTTATACTTTATATGTCTAAGAATAATTCGAAAAACCTAAATTTATATTCAGTAAATTTTTAACATTTTACTAGATGATTTTCATAAGTTTAATTAGCTTTATTTAATTGGCTTGGTTAATTTTTCCACAACTGTCAATTTGCGCCTTAACGCAGCGGACGCCATGTTGCCGTTTCTTCGTGTGTGTGTGTGTGTGTGAGTGCCTATGTGTGTCTGTGTGCACGCAAAGCTCTGCGCTTGAGCTTGAGCTTCAAATGCGAAGCAGCGCAGCCAGCACGCAACTCACGACGCTTCGTCTCAACTTCGTATCGGCAGCGGCTTCGTAACGACTTCGGCTTCGGCTCTAGCTTGGTACTGCCGAACACGGAAGTATGTCAGCAGGTCTCTCGTGTAACGGTAGTTTAGCTGCTGCCGTTGCTGTTGCTGTTGCTGTTGCCGCTGCCAGCGCAGTCACCACGCTTAGCTGCGCATGCTTAGCTGACGCTAACGTCGCCGCTAACTTCGCTGCTGTGCTCGCAGCGTCTGTTGTTGTAGTTGTGTTCGTAGTGGTGACTGTGTCTATGCCGCAGGCTGAGCTAGCAACATGTTGCTACAACAACCTGTTGAAAGCGAAACTTTTGTGTGTGCACGCTCTCTCACACTCTCATTCGCTCTCTGCGCTCTTGACGCTGACCAGAGTCTAGCTGCAAGTTGTTGTATTAAGCACTGCTAATGCTTTCTTCTTTCTCACACGCACACACACACGTGTAGAAATAAAACTGGCCAAGCCTAAAAAGACTCAAGTTAACTGTTTATGCACAAAATGAGGGAAAAATACTTTATATTGTTGGCTTGATTTGCTTTACCGTTTGGTTCTTCCCAAAATATAACCAAAAAGGCCAAAACTGCTATGTGCGCACTGCTATTTCTCTCTCTCTCTCTCTTTCTCTCTCTCTCTCTCTCTCTCTTACTCTCTAGCCTGGGATTTTCTATTTCGTTGCGTCTTGACTACTTTGCACTAACTAAGAGAGCATAGAAAAGCAAGGGGACGCAAGGGCAGTTGTCAACTCTGCACCTGTCCCCAGTTGCTGTTGTTGTTGCTGTCTCTACTTTCGTTGTCGGTGTCTCTCATTTATCTGTCTATCGACATCCAAATACGTTACCGAAAACTGCGCTGTTCTGCCCGCTTCTCTGCTTGCGTCGCAGTCGCATTATTTCTACCAATTTATATGCTAATTTAACTGATTATTAATGTTTTGACCCAAATACCACTTGGAAATTATTATTGCCCATTCTGTATATCGATTTGTATTTGTTTTTGTTTTTGTTTTTTTCCATTTCTTCTTCTTTTTGGGTTTTCGGGTTTTTGGTTTATTTTCCGTTTGTCTATTTTGTTATCGTGTATCGAATGTTTTCTTGCGCTGCTGTTGATGGCGTCTCCTGCTGAGTTAATCGCTGTGTGAAATACGTAAAGCTCCGTGGAAATGCACCGACCCCTTCCCAGCCACTGATTCTAATGATTTTCAATTTGTTTAAGTCTTTGGAATCTGCTCGAATTCGAATTCGAATTTGGGATTTGTGTTAAACTCGCATTAGGGCTAAGCAACCAGTTTCTGCTGCCAGCAAGTGCAGCTGCCATTGGGCTAAGCAGGGAAAGGGGAACACCTGTAGATCTGATAGATAGTATAAGATGGATTATATGGCTAACGGAAGTTGCATGTAAGCTGCGCTTTAAATAAGTCATAGTAGTGTGTTCCAGGCTTATTATGTTGAGAAGTTTTGATTTTTTGGGAAAATAATTAATCGACCGATTTTCTATCATTCTTTAAATATTTTTGTATTTTTTGGATATGAAGTTATGCTTACAATACCGATATTAGCTAGTAGAAATGGTCTTTCTATTGAATTTAGTTGTGTCTTAAAGTAAATGTTATCAAAACACGTTTTCCAAAAGCTTTTAGTATACTTTAAAGATAGATAGGTATAGATAGTTCAACTATTTTCTAATAAATCAACAAATTACTGTCAACATTATACTATTTTCATTAGATATTTCAAGTCCTTCGTATGCCTTATTAACAACTTTATAATATATTTGTTGCTAGTACTTTTTTACCCTTTAAACTAATTCTATAGTCTGCTAGTTTTCCCTATATTTCGACTATCTTTTAGGCTTTATTATTAACTTTTTAGTTACTTAAGACGTTTGCTTGCATCAACCCTTATAAATATACTACTTACCTACTTTCCCCTTACTTAACCATTTCTACTCTTCTCCTTCTCATTGCAGCTTTAACTGTCGCATCAAACAATCAATCAAAATTCAGCCAGTAGTAGAAGAAGCAACAGAAATTCAACTGCATCGCTTGGGTCAACTGACAATGAAGTTGTGCAGCATGAACGGGCCAAGTGAATCCGAGGTCGAAAGTCTACTGATGAGTCCCTGCTGGGGGCCAACGCAGACCAGCAGCCAGGATCAGTATCTGCTGGACGGACACAAGCTGCTGCTGGAACATGATCTGGACTCCTTACCCAGTGACACAGATCAAAAGAACTCACTCGATGTGTTGGACAATCTGCTCTTAAATAGCTCCTCATTAAATGCCTTATCGGATCTGAAACCTTTGCCTCCTTTCACTGGCTACACGGGACATTTGTCGATCAATGGCATTTCAGGACATCATTATCATGCGATTGCACAGCGGCTGCCAGACGAGAGCAACAACAACTATATGCAGAGTGCGTACCAGCAGCAGCATCAACACCATCACCATCATCAACAACAACAACAGCAGCAACACCAGCAGACGAACAACAGCAATCCCACGTCCACAACAGCCGCAACCACCTGCAGTGGGACGGGTGGAGGTGGAGGAGGTAACAGCGGTGGAGGAGGAGGCGGAGGAAGCAATGGAGGTTCCTCGCAGGAGCACAACATAGTATCATCATCCACCTGCCTGCCAGAGAGCGTGCTCAGCTCAGATGCCGACGGATGTTTGAGTGATGTGAAGCTCTTTGCCGATAGTCAGTTAGATTCTAAGCTTTACTCGGTAGCGGATAGCTGTGTTATGAACGCACCTGTCACAGGTGCCAACTCCCTGGCCAGCAGTGGCTCCACCCTAACGCCCATCGATCAGGTTGCCGATTCGCTGCATGGCAGCGGCGTGCGCATCTACAAAGATCTGACGGAGTACGTGGACATGAACAGCATCGATGACATTGCGGCGATCATTGGCTCCGCGATAGCCGACACAACCGTATCCAATCAGCTGGACAAGGATGAGGGCAACGATACGCGGGATAGCTGGATGGATCTGGATGCCTGGATCGATGGCAACTGCATACAGCCAGAGGGAAAGGTGCTGGTCTCACAGCAGGATACGCTGAGCGATTTCATGCTGCCACACTCACCACTGCCGGTGCACACGAGCAGCTCCACGCTGCAGAGCCTGCTCAGCCATGGCTATATGCCGCTGCTGCAGAATCGCCTGCAGCATGGTCCGCCTGGAGCGAACAACACATCGGCGACGACAGCGACGTCAGCGTCGGCAGCGGGGGCGATGAAGAGCGAGACGCCCAGTTCTACCTCATATTGCAACGAGTTGTCAGCAGCCAGCAGCAGTTGCAGTCCGCCTGGGTCCGTGGTCAGCACAACGGACAACAATCTGATGATCAATCCGCGCTATCTAACCAACAACAACAATCTCAGCCAGCAGCAGCAGCAACAGCAGCAGCAACAACAACAGCAGCAGCAACAGGCTGCGTATCAGCTGAGTGGCAACGGCGGACTGAGCGGGCAAGGCCTCAAGGATAACGGTCTGTGTAGTCCGGACATGCTGAGCAGTTATCCGCACACGACGAGCACAACAACAACGTCCAGTGGCACACCCAAAGCGAAGCGTTCCCGATCGCAGAAGAAGGCAAATCAGTCGGGACAGTCGGGGCAGGCGGGACAATCGGGGCAGGGCCAACTCCAGGGCGATGTGGGCGGCACACAGCTGAGCGCCATGTCGCCCACGGGCGTGGCCAGTTTCAGTGCCAGCGATCTGAGTGGGCTGCTCGGCAAGGAGAAGCCCGTACATCGGTGTAGTATCTGCAATCGGGGATTTCTGAACAAGTCAAATATCAAGGTGCATCTGCGCACACACACCGGCGAGAAGCCGTTCAGGTGTGAGGTGTGTGCGAAGGCGTTTCGCCAGAAGGCGCATTTGCTCAAACATCAACAGATACATAAGAGAATTGGGCGTGACTGACCGCAGACAATTGCTCGCCCATAGCCACAGTAACAGCAAACAGCAACTAAATTGAAACTTAGTAACAGCCACTAAGTCACTAAAACTGCAGAATACAAGAAACAAAAGAAAAGTCACGAAAAGCGAGAAACACAGAATATGAGAGAGAGATAAAGAGAGAGAGATGAGAAACTGTTTTCTTGCCTTTTTAAATTTCGTTGACTCTTTTTTCGCTTGGAGAAAGTGTCCGTCAATGTCACCCGGAGACCACAAATCACGTTCCGTGTTTTTGTGCTTTGTGCATGTCCGGGTCTTTGGCTTGTGACAGCTTCTCGTGTATGGCATTGCTTGATCCAACTGGCAGTTGACTTGTGTGTGTGACTTGTCACCTCCATGTTCACATTCTGCTCAAGCATTCTATTCAAAAGGATCACGCAATGTCATACACTAAGCATTTTTTTGATATTCGTTGTTGTTGGTTGCTTTTGATCTCTTTGATTAGTCAAATAAGGGTAAGGGGATATTTGGTAGCTTATTAGTTAATAATTGGGTTTAAATCTGTAACAATTCCAGCTAAATTTTGTTGTCTGCTTAAGCGTTTTTTGCCGTATGAAATATCAACCTACTACCTCCAAAGTTCTAACAAGTTTCATACTAGAAAGAAGCAGCTTCAAATGGATTTTAAATGTAAAAAGAATTGAACGAAAATATGAAAATTTGGGGCTTAATAAGAAATTCTTTTTAAGGGGGAATAGAGAAATGTTTATTATAAATTTCTAAAATTTGTAGATCCAAAATTCTATGGTAAAGTTTAGCCAAAAGTGTCCTCAAATTTGATGTAGAATCTCAAATGGAAATTTTTAACTTTTGAAAATGAAATTGACAGAAATTTGTTATCAAAAACTACAGAAAACTTAGAGCAAAAATATAAAAAAAAATAATTATTAAAGAAAAAAGTTTCAAGCGTTAAATGATAGAAGGAATGAGGGGAAACCGTGTCAGGAAATATGTTTAAAAAGTTTGAAACGGGTTACAACACTGTAAAATTTAGAAAAAAAAAATATGCAGCCAACTCTTTGAAAAAGAAAAGCTAAAAAAATTGAAATAGACAATTTTAGTGCTCACAAAAAAAGTTTTTGACTTTTAAATTCAAAGAGACCACAAGCAATGTAAGAACAACGAAGCGTCCAATTGTCTTTTTGCAACTGTTGTTCTGTTTTGATGCAAACCTGCGCGCTTCCTGCACCTAAGCAACTGGCACAGGTAAAACACACACACACAGACACACCTAGATGATATACACATTAAGTACATAGTAAGTATGTAGCTAGAATATAGTTAATCTCTAGCTAAATCTTAGTTAATTAAGCTTTTTTGTATAAATTATGTACCTCATTGTGTTGAAAACTTTAAGCATTAAAAACATTACAAATAAAAACAATAAATTAAACAGTTATAGCAGCAATACAATTCTAAATTAATACAATTAATTTAATGTACAAATAACAAAACATAAAGGAAACTAAAATATCATTTAAAAATGCATTAAATTATTTTATAAATATTTCAATTAAGTTGTAGCGGGCTTGGCAAAATAATAATAATTGTTAAACTTTTTGAGCAAATTTATTACAAAAGATAATAATATTATTAAATGAAAATAGAAAAGTACTCAAGTAATTAATTTTATTACACCTTACATTTAAATGTTGTTAATTTGTTTTTTAAAGAAAAAAAAATTGTTGCTAAAGTTTATGTTATTTTTACAATGGAAATTAAACAAACAAATACAAAAAGAAAATAATTTAAATTCATTTAAAAACATTTACATGGCACATTTATTTATAAATTAAAATAAAAAGCGAAATTTGTTGAAGCTATTGAAATAACTTTTAATAAATCGACAAAAACATGTCTAAATTTAAGAAATTAATTTTAATAATTTTATATTGAAATATTTTTATGTTATTTTAGTTCTGTGCAATTCTATTTATTCAAGTTTGAACAAAGTGCAAAAATACAACCAGAAAATCACTTTGTACACAATACGATTGTAAATATTTATTTTTGTTAATTTTAATGCTAAATTCTAATGTTTATGCTTAATAAAGAAATTACAAATTTTGTCATTTTAAATGTACAAAAATAATAATAATAATATTTAAAGCCAGAAACAATCAGAGACTTAAATTCCTTATTATAAAAAATATCACGTATACGCTGGGGAGTACGAATTTGTATGACAACAGTTAGTAGTTAGTGTAATCTACTTTATGAGGTGACAACTCTGGTGTCCGCATTGCTTATGCCGCACGCATGTGCCACAAGCCATTAACTAGTAAAAGGAACCTGACATAAAAGCAGCACGTTTGCCACAGAAAACACAACACACACAGAAAATAGAGTAGGTGCAAGAAATTTTATAAAAAAAAGAGCAGTACAATAATGTGGTGAAGCAGTAGAATAGGAAGAATCAAACCAAACCAAGTCAAACCGAGCCAAAGTCAAGTCAAGTCTTGAGTCTTGAGTCTTTTGAGCTAAAGAAACAAGTCAGAAGAATCATATTATATTGACCACAAATGCCGCCGCAAAGAAAGCACCGCAAAGAAGAAAGAGCTAAAGGCAAGCTCAAAAAAGAAAAGAGAAAAAAACCCACACACACAGATATAAATGCCATGCATACTGTGCCACTGACCCAATTTCCAGACTCGTTTTCTTCCAACGCTGAAGAACCGCACGAAGCAGCACAAAAGAAGTGGAAAGAGAAGAGCAAGAAGAAGCTGAAGAAATTGTAGAAGTAGCAGCTACGGATTTGAAATGTTGAATGCTTTTGGTCTGGCGGGCAAAGAGACTGGAGCGACAATGAGATACAAAGATACTTTGCTCTTTCACCGCAGCAGCAAAAGATACAGCGACGGCAACTTGGAGACAGAGTCTCGCAGACCCAAAGACGAAGCCGGAGCTGCAGACAACGATAGCTATAGCTATAGCTATAGCAATACCAGAGTCTGGAGTATGTAGTTTAGTTTGCATCGCATCGCATCGCATCGCATCGCATCCGCATTTCTATGTTGCTTTTGTATCTTTTGCTTGGCTTCGTTTAAGTTTTTTTTTTCTTACAGTTTTTTTGTTGCATGTATCTGTAACTCGTTTCTGTATCTTGCGCCTCGTATCTGTGGCACTTAAATTTATGCAACATCATGGCAATGCCTCTGTCTCCGTCTCTTGTCTTCTGTCTCTACACTCCTTCACTCCCCTCTGTTTTTTTACAGTGTCCACGTTTTGGTTCTAATCAAAATGTGCTACGTGTTGTTTTGTTCCACAGCCAAAGGTCAAACACTATTTTGTAGTATTAACAATTGGCTTAAACGAAACAACAGCGTATTAGCCATAATACTTTGGCTTAATTCTTTTCGCTGTGAATTTCTTTTTATTGCTTTTTTTTTATTTTTGGCATTTTTAATTGAGTTTTTTCTTGTATGCCAATTAAACGTAATTTTCCGCTCGTTCTCCAACTGCGTAGCGTATTTTTTTTTTTTGTCGTAGGCAGACATCACTGTATTTTTTATTAATTTATTTTTGTTTTATTTTTTTGGCTAAGCGTGACACACTTTTTGGCCAAGATTTTTTGACACAGGCTAACCGCCAAGTCAGCTCAGACTCAAAGTGAGTACCAAACTCGGTGTTGAGCTCGGTTTCAGCTCATTTGAGACATAGTTAGACATAGTTAGTAATGGGCGTGTGGCACGGATGCGGGATGCGAGTGCGTGGGTGCCTCACATCATTTAATCACCCACAACATGGAGATACATATATAAAAAGTTATACATAAGCTGATGTCGCATTTAGATTCTGGCCTAATTGTGCTAAATTTATGACCACTACTGGGCTTAGGGCACTGAGAACAGCGTTTAGCTTAAGACACATAATGCTTATAGAATTTATGTGATGTGTTTTGTATATTAGTCATACCAGGCGTATGCGTGATAAATACTAAGAGAAAATAATCAAGCATTTAAAACTTGGTTCTTCAAAAGATTGCAGAGTATCTTCCCGTATTTCTATACACTCGAATTCAGTTAGTTAAAGTAGAGATTTAGAGACAAGTTGCACTAAAGTTTGAGAAGTAAGGGAAATAGTAGTCGGTGTTAGCAGTTTGTTATTTTAACTAAGTATTAAAGCTAACTGTAGTACCATTAGCTGTTGTTCATAGGGTATCCTCTAGTCAAGTACACTTAAACTTACCAACAGCTGTTGCTTCCAGCGTATCTTCCAGTCTAGTCTACTCAATATCCCAAGTTTAGCCGGATTCATTCTGCTTGAAATTGTTTCATTCATGAGTGGCCAGATTTAAATTCTTAGACTGTTGCCACACACTAAACACGTTGTGGCAAGAGCAGCAACTAAGCAACATTAAGCAGCGACTAAGTGGAGCAACTTGCAACAAAGGACGTTGCAGCAACAGCAACAACAAAGAGACACATTTAAGCGGGCGGACAACGCCTTTCACAACTCCCTCTCTCTTTAGTTGACAAAAAGAGGAATAGAGACAGAGACAGAAAGAGAGACAGAGAAAGACAGCTAGAGTGGGACAATTGGACACTGCAACATTGTTAGCAAAATGGCAAAAGCGACGTCAGCGTCGCAGTCGCAGTCGCTGCTAACTCTGTCGCATATTGTCCAGCAGTTAATGTTGTTTTTGTCACTGTTGTTGCTGCTGCTGCTGTGGCGCAGTTAAAGACACAATGACCTTGGGTGAAAGTTGCTCTCCATTTCTATTTTGTGTTTTTTGCTGCTCAAATTGTTGCTGCCATGCCATTTTTATAAATATGTACACGCACACACACACATACCAACAGACACACTCATATGTTAGTATATTTATTGTTATTTTTGTTTTTAACGATTTTCTTGTCACTGTCTCCCTCTCTCTCACTCCCCTCTCTCTCTCTCTTTCTCTCTGTCTTTGTCTAACTCTGAGTATCTACTACTTATTACTATGCGTATTTGCTGCTCCCCTTTTTGACTTTGTTGCTTTTGTCTTTTTGATTTGTTTGTTTGCTTAGTCGTATTTTTCCATTTGATTTGTTGCTGTTGTTGTTAGTGTTGTTTTATCTATTGTTGTTGTTATTTTGATTACTTTTGCTCTTGATTGAGTCTGCCGTCTGATGGATGCACACAACAAGAGCTCAGCTCAGCTCAGCTCAGCTGTTTGCCTGACTTTGATTTCAACGTGGACTTTTCGCTAAAAACAGAACGGAAGTTGTTCGCGTGCAGGAAGTACCACTGTAGCCAGCGGCCGCAGCTGTGGCGGGGGTAACTATTGGCGGTGCTACAAATTGCACTAAAGGTGAGAAAAGGCCAAAAACACACAAAAATTAGCTAAGTTTTTACAATAATTTTTAATTTATGCGCTCGATTTTACGCCTAATTGTTGAACTAAAAGAAATAATTATAACGATAAACAAATGCAAAAGCAAAAAAAGAAAAAAAAACTTAAGGGCTTACATACCTTGAGCGGGATCGAAAAATTGAAATTTTTTTTATTGTATATTATCAAAGTACATTATCTTGAGAGTATACATTTCAAATTTCATAAAGATCGGATCACTAGAACAAAAGTTACAGCAGTTTTTAGTACGCAACTTTCATTGGAACAAGGCTTAGCGTAAAACTTTAAAATCGATTATCTCGGAATGTGTTTTTATCAAAAGTACACTTGCGGTGATCACGATAACTCAAAAAGTTGCCAGCCGATTTTCAAAATTTTTTTTTTATATTTTCGTATTAAAATTCTTGAGGTACTGAACGGATAACTTTGTAAAAATTATTGCACTGAGGGCTACAAAAATTGTTTTTGTAATATTTTTTAACCTCAAAAACCGAATTTTTTGCTCAACGGGACTCCGTATCGAGAAAAAATTTTTTTTTGGACAAATGAACCGTTCAGTACCACTAAAATAGATTTTCCTTCAATAATCATTCGACTTTTTTCATCTCGGAGAGCTGTTCGCATGCCATCGTGATCACCGCAAGGCTCTTCGAAAAAAAGGTATTCCGGGCGAGGGGCGATAACAACAACAAATAACACAAATTTGTTGTTCCAAAATATTAAAATATTTTGTTCAAGAGTTACACTATAATGTTGTATACCCCTCAAATCAATAGAATCAATGAAACATACTTAAAAAAGAAAATTAAAATCATGTACTTTGATGAGCCTTCAAGGTATGTAACCCCTTAAGTGCTGATTGTTTTGCAATGCGGCGTCTTCACGCCTCGATGGCGGCAGCTGACCAAGATTCTTGACAGAATAAATCATGGCTATAATTACATTTTTATTAAATTAATAATTTTAACACAGTTTGGCTTAGATTTTTTTAGACTTTAGACTTAATTAACTGCAAACGCAAACAGTGCACAACGAGAATCTTATGAAATACGCAATTAGACTTGATTTAATCTATGATTAACTTCTTGCATTTCTAGAACGAGTGCAACAAAACAACTCACAAAACAGATTATGCATTTTTAATAGTTTCCTCTTTAACGAATTATTATTATAAGAAAATTACTCGTTTTAAGTTTGTAATGATTTGACTGCATAATTTTGGATTCAAAATAATCGAAAGTGTTTTTTGAAAATAATTTTTATTTTAAAACTATTTTAAAAACTATACTAAAGCACACATTTTTATATAAAAAATTAAATAGATTTTATAAAATTTAAAAAACTTTCTTAAATAAAAACATTTTTGAAAAAAATACTATTTAAATTCCGCACATTTTATTTTACATTTCTACAAAACTCATTTCGTTGTCAAGTTCGTGTTGCATTTTAATGGCGCACACAGCGCTGGCCTAAAACTGGCCAACAGAACAGTTAAAGCCAGAAGACGCGACTGCAATTAATTTACTTATAATGCAACATTCTGAAGGCAGACAAGCAACAGCAACAACAACAACCTCGACTGGCTGCCAAACTCTGGCGCGCAATCTATTTAATAATGGCAAGAGAAGAGAGGGGGGTACGGAGAAGTGGTAGAAAAGGAGGAGGGGGCGTTATAGCCAAATGCTGGCGCTGTTGTTGGCCAGCGACAAGTGACCTCATTTTTATTGGAACCTCTAGCGGCAAGTTGCGTGGCATGGTCAGTTGTACGTGTTGCGGTTGTTGTTGCTGCTGTTGTTGCTTTTGTTGTTGTTGTTGCTTGTTCTACTTTGAAATTTCACTTTTTAAAACCGAGTGTGTGTTGGTGTGTGTGTGTGTGTATGGGTATAGAAAAATAAAAATAATTAATAAACTAAATAAATGTGAGCATTTTTGTGCGTGCAGCGCTCAAAATTAGTGCCACGCGGCGCAGCACTGTTGTCAATGCAAGTTTGTTGTTTGAGTCTTTTGAATTTACATGCAGCGACAGCAGCAGCAACCAAAAATGATCGTCACGAAATATGTCGAAAATATTAAAGCGCAGAGCAGCCCAAAAAGCAAACCAACAATGACAGCAAGCAACAACCAAAAGCCAGCAACCAAAAACCAGCAACAACCAACAACATTGACAATTTAACCTCAAACTTCAAAGTGTCACTGTCATGGCCCTTTTTACTACTCCTAGCGACTGCGACGTCGGCGGCGACGACGACAGCATTGCAGCCGCAACCTCAGCAGTCGTTGGATATAACCTGTTGGCAATTCAGTTTATGACTTTTTGCGCAGCACACTGTGGCCAGAGCATACAACATGCCTAGCAATAGCAAACTAAAGCTTTCACCATGACTATGTACCACTGTGCAGAGCACGGCGACTGCCGACGCTGACGCTGCCGCGACGTCGACATCGCACGTATTGGCACGAAAAGTGGGTCAACATGAAACGAGCCACAAATGTAAAAAAAAAAAAACAGCAGCAGCCGCAACAACAACTAAAAAGCAAATCACGCTGACGAACTTGCTTACGAACTGTTGTTGTTGCGGCTGCCAAAGAAAGCATGAAAACACGCGAGAGTAACCGAGATGGCAACAGTATGCGGCACAACTCGGCTTCTACAGTCAATTTATTTGTAAATTTATTTTTTTGGGATTGGCCTTATGGAATTTATGAATTGATCGTTAAAATAAAATTTGGATGGTGAATGTTTAATTAAAAAGTTTAATAGCGCTTGAATATAATTTAATATCATATTATTGTTATTTAATTTTATCATGAAATTATCGACAATTCAAATATTTATGTGGCGCCAAAAGTGTATAGCGCCATCTATGTGTTATGGCTGCAAAATTTGACAGTGCTGGCTAACAGTGCCATTTTGAGTTGAACAGTGTTACTTTGATTTCAACTATCGACCATCCTCCACAATCGGTCACCGATAGTCTAGCTGCTCTAAAATTATTTTTTTTGTTTATACTTGAAAAGCAGTAGTGGCTTTATAAATTTAAAACATGTTGAATGGACAGATTACACACAGTTATGTGGGCAACACGTGCAGCGTGGTGATACCACATCCACATGCCAAGGAAAAACCAAAGCCCACGCCATCTCCAACACCATCGCCATCGCCTGACACAGCGAATGGATGTTCTGAGGGAGGGGTCGAAGAGGCGACGGCGGCGGGTGCTGCGATACATGTGAATTTGGATCGCATAAGGAACGTCGATATATTTATTGGCGACAACGATTTGTATTTTTACGCAAATGTCAAGCTTTACAGGTGAGTCATAGAGATCGAGAAGTTTCGTTTTTGGCATTTTATCGCAATCTCCTACCTATATTCAGATTTCACAGCCGACGGACTTTCGACCTGAGGGGGCTGAAAACTGTTCTCATCAAATTTGACATGACCGATAATTGCTACCAGTTGTATTTGCGCTGCTTGCCGCCTGTTGCCATTGTGGGCAGTGGCAATGCAGCTGGTAGTGGCGGCGTGGTGCCCAAACCAAAGACGGCGCGCAAGGAATATATTGCCGCATTCCTTAACCTACCCAAACTTGCGGACACATTGCAGGACAAGGAGCCGCTAGTCCATGAGTGGAAGCTTAAGCGTATCACCGAACAGTGCCAACTTCAGCTCGATGCCGAGGAGACAACCTTCAAGCTGACCAGCCATTTTGGCTATGGTTATGCCAGTCAATATAACGGTTCACTGCAGACCAGCGAGGTGAGTAATACACTCTAAAGATACGGCGTAATTGATAAAAAACAGAGCATACAATTAACAAATGATTGATTTGTCGTTTCAGCTGGACAAGTCCACATGCCGTGTACCAGAGCCACACCAGATAAGCCCTTTGCAGCGACGTCTGGAACGTATTGTTGATGAGATGAAGCGCTTTTCGCGCGAACAGTACAAAATGAACTTTGTGGAACTGCAGGTGCCAGCAGGTCATCAGAATCCGCTGCGGTATAAGCCCAAAATCTACGAGACTTCCATGACACAAGAACAAGCCCATTTGCTCCACAATCTCTGTAGTCGCATACCAACTGCTGAGGAATCAGCAGCGGCAGCTTCAGTCCAGTCCAGCCAGCCAGACCGTCATGTGCAGAATGAGATCGACTGCGGTCTGATAAGCATTGTGTTGGCCATCTGCTATGATGTGCGCACAACCAACAATGAGCCAACCTGTGAGTCCGGCTGGACACGAAGTATCTTGTGTCCGCTCTTCTGCTATTTCGAGCAATTCGACAACTATCGGGATGTACTTGTGGCCTTCTTACGACGCGTTATCACTTATCCATTGTATCGCAACTTTGAGCTGGGACGCCAGTGTGTTCGAGATGCCATCGAAGTGCTTAAAGGCGGTCGCAATTGGCTGATTAATCAGCTGCTGCTGACCCATCAACAGTTTGCCAGTGGCGAGCCGTGTCGTGATAGCTTCAATAGCTATTATTTGGAAGATTATATACGCTACTTGAGCAATGCAAAGCAGTGCAGCGATGAGCATCTGCGTCTATTGGCGCGCAATGTTAAGAATGTGCTTATGGATGTGAGCAAACGACATTTGGATTTGGGTGTCATCGAAATAGAGACTGAACTGATCAAGGAGCTAATGCAGGAGATGCGCATCGATGCGGGCAGTGGCAGTGAATCACCATCACAACAGCAAAGTCATCAGGGAGATGATGAGGCGGATATGGATAACGATACGTCCGGCCAAGAGGATGAGACAACGACCGACGATGACAGTGTTATAACTGACTCATTTGATAGCATGGACTTGCGTTTCATTGAGAACGATGTCTATGCTGTCGATGAGGAGGACGAAGGCGATGTTGACGATGGCGACGAAGAGCAATCGGAGGTGGATGATGATGATGACGAGGACGATGATGATAGCAACTCATCCACAACCACCACCAGCGATGCCGAAGGCAACAGTGTCATCGAACAGTGCACCAGCAACAGTGAGGCAGCTGCCTCTGGTAGCATCAGTGCCAGTGCCAGCACGAGCACCAAGTAAACTTCAACACACACACATTGCCAAATAGTTCCATGTTGTCTGTCCTGCCCAAGCCTAATCACCCAATCGATACCAAGCAACAAACTTAATGTCAAAGAACGGAGGCTAAACAGTGATTACTTTTATGCAAAACGCTAAACTTAAAAGTAAAAACAATAAACAGAAACAATAACAAAACAAAAATAAAAAAGAAATCATAAAACAAAACACAAAAACAGAAACAAAATACAAAACGAAAATTGTAAATTTTTAAATAGGCAAAAAAACGAAACGAAATTTGATTTAAATAATTATGTAAATGAATTTTAAAGCAAAAAAACACAAAAGAAAAACACAAATCACACAAAGAAATTGTTCATGCCAAATGCGAAAGAATATTTGCATATTTTTTCCCCCTAAATCTTTTTTGCTCTACATAATTGCAACTTACTTTGTTTTAACATTAACGATTAAGAATCTTAGCATTTAGCGTGGCGTTAGTGTATGAAATTTGAATTTTGAATTCTTTAACCCAAAAAAAGATCTAGTTGTGCATTTTTTCCCCCTTTTTTGTATATACAAGCATATTTATCTATATACATATAAATAATATACTAGTATATAATATATATTTATATACGATATATGTGTATATTGTTGGTGCTGAAAGCAAAAAACTGAAATAAAATAAAGTACTATGTAAAACGATAAACGAAATAAAAGTGGAAGTGGAAGTCGAAGGCAAAGTCATCTACAATTTACCCAGTTACGAGTTGTATAAAAAATGTCATAGAAATCAAGGCCAAACTATAAATATATACATAAACTATATTTTTTTCATAATATTTTTTAATAAGCATTTTTATTTGATCACAAAACATGATAACATTAAATACGAATTTACATGTTTTGAGATTCGAAACCAACACCCATTAAATTAAAACAAAATTAAATAATTGTGATTTTTTACACATAAAAAATTTACAAATTTGAAATGAATTATTTTGTTTAAAAGAGCATATATATCGTTAATTTATAGATTGGTTAAAACTTAGTGTATTTCACATTCAAAGCAGATTGGATCCACTTCGCTCAGCTTCAACTCCGGTTCCGCTGGAGTCTTTATGCTGTGAATCTCACTTGTTGGCTGTGTTTTGACATCACGCAGTACGAGCTTTGCCCTGATTTTGTAGAGTGTATTGGGCTTTAAGAAGGACATGTCGAATTCCAATTTAGACGTGGCCAAAAGATCATCCGGTGGTGCATACGCCTGCGTGTCCCAGGTGTCCACATCATCGCTGGTTCCACTCGTATAGCTGAACACCAGACGTCCCTGGAGCTTTACATAGAGCTGAGGCACAGACACCGAAACTCGAATCGTGTATGGATCGAGAGCCTCCAGTTTGGTCACATTAATCGTTTTGAGCATTTTGAGCAATTCTTTAGGAATTAAGTACAGAGAAAAATAGAAATTGGAAGAGTACGTTTAATAGATTTTCCGAGAAAATACTTTGAAAGCTGAGCAGATGGAAAATCTTCACTGAAATCGATGGCTTCAAGGCTACGAAGTATAAGTTGCCTTTTAAATGGTTTTGTAGCAGTATTCATATATGGCATAAAGTACATTTGTGTGTGTGTGTGTATATGTTTGGGTATATAAATAAACATGTGTATGTGTGTATGGACTTTAATAGACTTTTCCACATTTGCTGCTTCATTTTCAGTATGCTAAAAAATAAAAAAGGAAATTCAAATGAACAATTTAATTAATATTTTATTTATTCATTAAATTTGCATAATCAAGAACTGTAAGTTAAAGAATTTTATGTTGTTTGTTCATAAATCTGTAAGTCATGCATATGAATATGCTGAAAGTCGAGTCTTTAATCCAATAACTGTGGGGCTGGTGTTATAGTTCACTCCGCTGGCGTCTTTACATTGAATATTTGAGTTTCCAACTGCATAGAAAAGTCACGCAGTAGAAGTATTATCTTGAGCCTGTACATTGTATCGGGGTTTACAGGCGGTAAATCGAGTTCCAATTGCTGGGTGGCAAGAATATCTTGAGGTGGCGCATATATTTGAGATTCCCAGCTGGAAGTGTCATTGCTGGCCTCATTTGTATAGCGCACCTCAACGCGTCCATGTTGATTCACATATGCCAGTGGTATACTGAAGGTCATGCGAATGGCCCTTGGACTAACCGCCTCCAAGGTGTGCACATCGATAACAGATTGCAAAGGACCTAAGTCTGGGAAGCGTATAGAGGAAATTAAGTAAGATGAAAAGTTAGTTAGCAAAGTTAAATAGATACAATCGATAGCGCTCTAAATCCTTTGAAGAAGTAAGCTTGCTACAAAAGTACTTTTTCTTAACAGAAACCAATCCCATTACTTAATTTCCAAATATAGAGTCTAGAGAGCTAAGGAATAATTTATAAAAATCATCACTGAATTTAATGTTTTTAAGGCAACAAAGTTGCCTCTTAAATGATTTTATATGGCGTAAAGTATACTTGTGTTTGTGTGTGTATGTGTTTGTTTATATAAAAGTATGTGTATGTGTGTGCTCTTCCTTTGCAGACTTTTCCACGTTACTCTCAGTTCGCTAAAAAAAAATATAAGAGGTAATACAAGTAAAGAATTTATTTAATATTTTATTTATTCATACGATTGCATATCTCTGTACGTTTACAACTAATTTAAATATTTATGGACTGTTAATTAAAGAACTTGTTGTTGTACGTTCTTAAATTATGATTTATACTCGTATGTCTGTATGTGTAAAGCTAAAATTTACAAGTTAAACTAACTATGCACTTTTTGTTTTCCTCTCGAAAGCTCTTAAAGAATTGCGCAAACATTTCACACGCCCCCTTCGGCGAGAAGAATTCAATTTACTTGAAGTGTTTTCATTGTTCAAAAACCTCTGCTATTTCTCTATATACACAAGTTGCAATTGTTTATGGGGCGCAAGGGGAGCGGGGTGGAAAAAATCAAGTATATAGTTGGTTATTTAAGAATTCCTTAATCATTACATACAACATGGCGACCTCTATGTTTGTTTTATTTCTTTATCTTTTTCTGTTAAAGTTTGGATCGTGTTTAAATCCTGCGCCGACAAATGAAAAATATATTTGTTTATACTTTTCATTCTGCATAACTTTTACTGACACTGAGTTTGAGTTTTTTGTTCTTTTAAATATTTACACGAACGTTGTTCTAAGCTAGTTTTGGGAGTTTTCAGAGTGCTACCCAACACTTTGGGCAGTTACAGATCTGCAAGTAAATGAATAAAATTGTTAATAAATATTTAATAAATATAATACTGTGACTAACTCATTGTCTCCTGTTGTATCTCTACTTTATATGAGGGATTGTCGTAGGCCGCATCGCTCTTACGCGGTGGAGTTATGGACGCCGTCTGATGTACTCTCCTTCGGGTTATGATCAACAGCAGCGCCAGCGTGGACATTATAGCCAAGGCGGCGATCACAGAAACAACCACAAGTGGTCCATAATAATCTCCAGCTGGTTGCTCAGTGACGCCAGCCGTAAGGAGTTTGCCTGGAGGGAGGAGAAGAAAGAAAATAGGTTAAGGAAGGCAGAAAATATGTTTAGGATGGAAAAAAGGTTTCTAAAGGTGCTGCTAAGCTGATAAAGCTAAATTAGTTTATAGAGTTTACCCAGATTCTTAAAACTCAAATATATCCTTTCAAAAACACGCCAGACTTGAAACAGCAAACAGTTTAAATTGAAAAGTTGATGAACTATTACAAGACTACTAGGAAAGCTCACCTGTCTTGCCGGGCGGTGATGGACCACCTGGTTTGGTAATAAAGTTGACCACATTGCTCTTCTTGGTGTTGCCATTGGTAAGATACATCTCCAGCCAGAGGCGGTACTTGGTGCCCGGCTTGAGGTCCATGATGAGTGTACCTGTAGTGCTGTCCCGCTTGGCCACCTTGAAGACACTAGAGTCCTCTTTGCCCAGATCGCTTTGGTAGATGGCGCGGTAGATGTGCACAAACTTATCCTCCGGATAGGGTACGCCATTCCAGGAGATTTCCACGCTCTGTGTCTTCACCTTGGTAACATTGACGTTTACATCGAATCCATAGACATCCACCTTGGGCGCTGTGCGCACCTTGATCATGTGTCCGGCACGCAGCTCAGCTCCGTGTCCCGCAAATGGAATGTAATAGAGTCCAATCTCGTAGCCCGTATCGGGCTGCAGATTCTGTATGGTATAGCTGGTAAGAGTGCGGTGTATTAGAGGTGAGGAGGAGTAGATCATGCCAGTGAGTTCCTTGTAACGCAGTTGAACGCCATCCACGTACTCCATCTGATCATCGCTCAGTTTCTTCCAGGTCAACTGCAACCACGTGGCATTCGTCTCAATGACATTCAGCTCTGGATCGTCTACCGTCTTAAATATATCCTGGAAGTCGGGCCTGTAATCCGTTATCGGTGGTGGTGGTGTGATAGTTCTTTCCGCGGGCATCTTCACAGTGAATATTTCACTGGTCGACTGTGAATTAATGTCACGTAGAATGAGTGTAATCTTAACCTTGTACAGTGAATTGGGTTCCAGATTGGGCAAATCAAATTCCATTTGGGAGGTGGCGATAAGATCTTCCGGTGGCGCAAATGTTTGCATTTCCCAGGTGGAAGTGTCGTTGCTGGCTCCATTTGTGTAGCGCAGCTCAACGCGTCCATGCAGATTCACATAGACCTGTGGTACAGTGAAGACCATGCGAATGGTACGTGGATCAACAGCCTCCAGGGTATGCACCTCAATATCAGATTGCAGAGTAGCTAAGCCTGGGAAGAGTTTTGAGGGTTAAAAGATATGAGAAAAGTTAGTAAGACTTTGCAATCACCTTAATTTAAAATCGAGTAAAAAGATTTCTTGCTTTTCATATAAAAAGAATCGATTACTTTTTAAATGCTTTGAAAATAAATATAAATTTTAAAATGTTCTACATTTTTCTTTAATTTATAAATTCAAATCGATTATTTCTTTCAGAAAAGCACATCCAATTACTCATTTTCCCATTGGGTTAGTATAAATTCAAAAACATTCTAATAAGCGCAACAATGAAATGATGGATGATGACTGGCAAATGTGCATATGTGTATGTGCGTGTGTGTGTGTGTTTGTGTAGTTGTAGTGGTCACAGTTAGTACAGTAAAACCCTGTCGATTTGTGTATAACAGTGTCCAAACGGCATGAGAGAGTTTCAAAGAGATACAGAGAATTTGAGAGAGAGAAAAAGAGATAAAGAGAAACTAGGCTAAAAGATTTTTGACTAGAATAGTGAGTATGTCCACCTGCTTGCTGCTTCGGTCGCTTATCCAGCCCTTGGCCTTGAATTGGGCCCTGAATTGGTCCCTGACTGTGGTGCAGACTGTGCTCGCTGGCCTGAGTGGAAAGACCCGAAGTAGTGCTGGAGCTGGGCACAATAGTTGCCTGTTGCTGCAGGGATTCATGTGGTTGTGGTTGTAGCTGCTGTTGTTGTAGTTGCTGTGGATGATGTAGTGGCGGTGACGGCACACCCAGACCTGGTATGAGTGGGTAACTCTCATAGGCCACCGGTTGGCCGTCGACTATGGCAATGCCATGTGGTGGTGGCGGTGGTGGCACACCACTGTGCACAATGGGCACATAATGCGGGGGCCCTGGGCGCTGTTGTTGTTGCTGCTGGTTTGGTGCTCCAGTGCCTGCTGCACCACCGGGCACGCTCTGTTGCAAATGCTGCAAAATCTGCTCGATTCGGACGTGTGGAGGCAGATTGTGATTGTCCTTTTGAGGCGATTGTCCCTGTGAAGAATGGCCTGAGTGTCCGGGATGTCCTGGGTGTCCAGGGTGTTCAGCACCCAGAATATTAAATAGATCCGATTGACTAGTAGGTGCTGGTGGCGGTTTGCCCTGCGGTATGCCATTGGGATTGATATCGTAGGGTTCATAAGGATTATAGGCATCGTAGGCAGGCTTTGCAGGATTGTAGAAGCCATAGGGACCGAGATGTTGTTGGTGTTGTTGGTGTTGCTGCTGCTGCTGATAGTCGTTATAATGTCCACCCAATTGTAGTGGCACAAAGGCGCCACCTGGCGGCAGCGGAGCACCGTTATTCACTACATCCTCCTGCTGTTCCTCATGCACATCGTACTTGATATCATTCTGTTGCTGTTGCTGTTGTTGTTGCTGCTGTTGTTGATGCACCTTCTTGTGCGGCTTTTCGTGTTTCTCAAAGAGACCTGAGCTGGATTTTGGTGGCTTGCCGTCTAGCGTGGGGTAAAAGGCACCCAACGTAGGCTTCTTTTCATAATCAAACTCGAAGGGTTTTTTAGTACTTGTTGCTATCGACGTTGATGGTGCTGTTGTTGTAGTTGTTGTCGCTGTCGATGTTGCTGTTGTTTCTTAATCGGTTGCATGTCGAATGGTTTTAAATTATTTACAATGCATAGCGTGAATTATTGTTGTGTATGAGCGTTTTGAAAATAAATAAATAGTAATAAATAAAGCAAAACAAAATCAGGGTCATAAAAATAAAAAAAAATATGTGTTTAAATAGAGACAGAGATAAAGAGTAAAAGAGAAAGATAAATATAAAGATAAAGAGAGAGGGAAAGAGTGAGAGTAGGCAAATTAAATAGAAAAGCGTAAAAAACATTTACATAGTTTGATGGAATTGAGTATGAAATCATATAATGGAAAAGCCATAAATGCTTTGAAAACATGCGAGATTTATGAACGACCGAATGTACTCATCAAATTGAGTAAGTTTTTGAATTATTTTCCAATGGTTTCGCATACAAATGAACACACAGTTTGCACTACAAGCAATCAATCAAATCAATTGTCTGCTGTGGTGCAAACTGCGCTTAAATCCAGTTAAATTTTGATGCATGCAATAAAAGTTTGATTTAAAATAAAATTCAGACTTACCATTTGGCTGGGCAGGCAGGGAGTAGGGCTGACGAGAATCGTCGTCCAGCTGTGGACTGCAGATCCAATGCTTGCAGCACTCATCGTCGGGTATGGGCATGAGACGCGCCTCCGACGGGTGGCAGGGCAGATCTGAAGGAGGTAGCGCCAGTACTGGAGGACAAGCTGGACGGCACTCCACTTTGCCGTTCTCGCAATAGCAATGCTTGTCACAGCCTGTAAATTAGGAGAAATATTAGAATTTGATCTTCAAATAAAGTTTTTTTCTTGCACTCACCCGTCAGATTGGTAGGAATGGGAGCCCAATTTTCAAATTCCATGCCCTGATAGCTGCAGGTGCCGTTGTCCACACAACGCATGCTCTCCGGACAGCAGTGCGGTGCCACTGGCTTAAAGTCCGCTGGAACTGGTTCCCAACGAATGCAGTGCGGATTGAGCACATCCAAACCGAAGGTGGAGGGACACTCGACCTTGGCACAGTGGATGCCCTGTTCATTACAGATGCACAACTGATCGCAGCCATCACGGAACTGCTGTCCCAACTCATAGTCGGTGCCCTTATGGCTGCAAGTGGGTGTGGCACCGCCTGCATCGCGTGCCTGTTGATCCAAGCCATAGCTGCGCTCCTGTTCGATGTCATCGCCAATGCTATTGGGACCAGCTCCATGAATTGCTGGCTGTTGTTGCTCATGATCGTCGAGAGTGACATCACACAGCTCCAGCTGACAACAGACGTCCTTGGGATCCTTGACATAGACACACTTGTCGGCACGCGTGTGATTCCTTTCCGGGCAACGTGGACGGCAGTTCATGACGCCTTCTTCTTCGCAGTGACAGATTTGATCACAGCCAATTTCCTTGCGTTCCCGGAACTTGTAGACTCCTCCTTGGTAGTGGCAATCGTTGCGTGGTTTCGGTATGCTCTCTGGCCGTATGCATATGTGTATGTGTGCGCATGTGTGTATGTTTGTATGTATATGTGTGTGTGTGTGTGTATTTGTGGTATGCACATGACGTATTTTTATGGAATGCACAGAAAACATAGCGTTAAAGCATGGAACCAATCGGCTTTAAAGCATCAACTAACTAACTGACTAAGCCAAATGAAAAGCCGCTTTCTCTGCACTGCGATCGGTGATCTGTGATCTGTGATCCATGATCTGTGATCTGAGTTGGGCTTAAGTCATAACTTGAACTTACCTTCGTTCTGCTCACTGGTGACCACACCTGTCTTGTTCATCTCAACTGTTGGCACACTGGGTTCCAACAAGGCTTCATCACATTCCATGATCCTGCAGCAATCATCCTCCTCCACAACACGTTCGTGGCAATGGGGATTAGCCATGGTGCGTTGACTGCCTTTTGGATAAGAGGCACCCTTGCAGCGTGGCTCACAGATCCATTCACCGCGGTTGCAAGTGCAACGCTCGTCGCACATTCGCTCCATGCTTTCGCCATGCTGCGTAAATTGATTATACAAAAAATAATTAATTAAAAAAGTTGCTAATTTAAGATGTCAACAGTGAAAGCAGGTATTTGTTGAGCTGTAAACAATACAGCTTAAAGAAAACATCGAATTGAACCCTAGTTAACTTTCTAGTTAAATCCACTGACCCTTTAATTTATAGATGTAGTTTTCGCATTGTATACTCTAAGATCTTCTAAAAAATTCTAACTTTTACTACAACTTTTAACCCAAAAACTTCTTAAACTTCTTTTACAATAGGTACTTAAAGTAAAACACTGTCTTCACCTAGATTTTGTTGTCATTAGTACTAGAGCTGTGCTACTACACTCTCCTTCAAAGACAAACAGATAAATTTGTAGCATCAATTGGGCAAAAACGACTGTCAGTTAAAGACAAGTCAAATTTGTAGCAGCTTTCCCTTCTGAGCTACACCAAAATAATCGCCTGCCTTTAGAATTGTGACCCAAATGACAAGTAAAGTAATCACAATAGAGTCTGTTTCTGTTGTTGTTGGCAAATGGTATTTGCTTCCAAATAGCAAAAATAACTAAGCATTTATGATGTGAAAGGTGTGCCAAGTGCTTGACTCTGCACGAATTGCGTCAATTTGCGCAGACAAAACTCATCAATCATTTGATCATTTGATCGTTTGGCGGCTACTAAAGAAAATTGGCAAACATTTCCTGCTCTGTGTGTTGGAGTCTGAATTTCAAACGCTGATTGCACCAATAACCAAATATGTCAATAGTGTTGGCTTATGAACGACCCACACTCAGTGTAGCTGACAGAGCAGACAGCAGACACCAGACCAACTCTGAGATCAAGTTCGTTGCCTGAGTCTTTTGTTTTCCATTTCGAGTCTTTTGTTCTTTTAATTACAACGTCGCGTAGGTTGTATGCTGAGAACTAAGAAAACTTAATATGCATGCTAAATGAGTACGCTTAATATGAGATTCTTTTTCACGCCCTTTTTCCAGACTTTTTAATGAAGTTGTAAAAAAGTTTCATGGCCGCTTCTTGTGAAGTTTTTCAGTAAAAAAAATAAAAACTCATAAAATCCATAAAGCTAACACCAGGCAGCACTCAATGTGGCACACTGAACTATAAACACTCACAGATGGTGTGTTTAATATTTGCAGGCAGTGTAATATGAATTTGTGGCATGCGGCCTGGTGGCATGTTGCACGTGTCCGCTGTGCCGATCGATCGCAGCTATTTATAAGAAATAAACACAGCACCAACCACAGCAACGACAGCAACAACAACCGCAACAGCCACGATTCATTAAAAGTGAAAGCAAAAATTATTTCATATCGAAGCGTGCTGTAAACCCGATTATGAAAAGTACCACAAAACAATTTAAAACATTTAATAAAAAAGATTTAAAAAAAAAAGTAAAAATAATAATAATAAAAGAAAAAATGTTTATAATTAAATTGAATTATGCAGTGAAAATACGCCAAAAACTCGATCAGCTATGAAGACATTAAGTGGAAAATAAAAAGTAAATTTAATAAAAAGAAGGAAAGGTATAGTAAAATCAAGACCCGCCTTTTTTAACAGATAGCGCTATATAGCTATATGAGAAATATACTAATTTTAAACACAGTAAGCACTTCGAGTTAATCTGTATCTCTGTTTAAAAGCCTTAAAACGAATTTATCCCTATCCACTTTAGCTTAATGGGCGCGGTTAATTATTGTAGCATTAAAAAAATAATAATTAACTTAAAAGTTATCTTTAAACATTTATCTGACTTATGTTTTCTGGCATAACAAATGGCATTACATATGCATTAGACCCAAAAAAAAATATAAATTGGTTAGTGTAGACAGACAACAGAAAACCCAAGTGGCCGTTTAATTAAAACAAAATCAACACCGAAGGCAGCCAACAGGCAGCAACAGCAGCCACTCAAAGCAATCGCTGGCAGCAACAACTGCAACTGCAGCAACAACAACAACATCAATTCAATGGGTTGGTCAGTTGTTGCTGCCCAAAGGCGTTGCTGTTGCTGCTGTTGCTCTGACTGCAGTCCATTTGCAAGTAATGTACGTGACTCGCCGCAATGCCTCGTGGCACGGGAGCAATGTCTGATGAACACGTCACACTCGGACTGCCAGACAGACAGTAGGGCGTGGCAATTAGATGCTGACATTAATGAGACGATAGATAATCAGTTAAGACATATAGTTGATGATTCTAATAGACAAAACTCAAAGAGATTGTTGCCTCTAAATAGTTTTGAGCTGAGCTGTTAAAAACAACAGCAACAACAATTGACGACATCAATCACCAGCCCAGCAAATTGCTGGCATTTTTCTGTTTCTGTTGTTTGTAAAAGGCGCGCGCAAAATATTTGCATAATTGCTGCTTGCCCAAGCAGCAAATCAGAAGCTTAAATGGCAAACCAAGGAAATGTGCACCAAAAAATGCAATTTTTGGTGTGCAAAACGACAACAGCAACAATAGCAGCAACAGCAGCAGCAGCTGGTGCTGCTACAAGCAGCCTGTTGACCGGTTTTCGTTTTTATGAGTGGCCTGAAAACTTGTTACCCATTATGCAATCAAGTGACGACAAGCCAAATTGCAATTGCGTGCCAGGAAGTGCAAACTGAGAGTCTGCCTCTGAAAATAAAAATTTATAAAGGGGGCGTGTGTTGTGGTCTGGAAGTAGATTCGACACCTGAAAGTGGGTGCAACTATTTGGAGTTGATTTCTAGATCAAGTCAAGATTAAAGACATGTGCGTTGACTTTGCTAGGTTTGTTAAAGATAGACAGCAGATAACAGTAAAATATGCACATTTTTGGGAAAGAAACTTTCCTGTTCCATTTCTTCTTAAGCTTTGCCTTTAACTCTTAAGGATCAGACCATAAATGTTGAAGTTATAACAGCCAGCTGAACAGCTAAATAAAGCTACACAGCTACCAGCTAACGCTAAATGCTAACAGTTATTTGAATCACAATTCTCTTATTGGGCGTTTAACAGTCGCGTGAGCTCTACAACACTTTCCTTTTTTGTTTAACTACAAGCTTTGACTACATTTCACTTATATTAAGTATACGCACCTTGTAACTCTTGTCTTCAGCTTGACATTCACGATGCATTGTATCACCACTGGCGGTGATTTCCACAATTTTTGGCACTTCCGTTTCGGGTTGTGCGGTGGTTGTTGTGCTGGAAGTTGTGCTACTGGTAGTGGTTGTTGTTGTTGTTGTTGCTGCTGCAGCTGGTGTTGTTGTTGTTGTAATTAACTCAGTGCGTTCATCGTCCATGCTCACATCACTGAGATCCATTAGCGCCTGGTGCTGCATGGTGGCATTGCTGCGGAAGAGATACTCCGTCTCACTGCTGTCCGACGCAGAGCGTCCCTCGCCGGCAAAAGCAACCAATGGAGTATCAGTTGCTGTTGTCTCAGTTGTTGTTGTCGATGTTGTCGGTGCGTGTGTTGTTGAGCTTGCTGCGTCCTCCATTGTATGCTGTCCTTCAACAATGTTAATCACGTCGCTGTGCATCGGCAACACTGTAGTTGCCTCCATCTCCGCCTTCATCCCGATCTCCGTGCCAGACTCAGACATTGATTCAGTTTGGGGCTCATTCATATGCATGGCGCGTGCTCGGGATGTTGTTGTTGTTGTTGTTGCTGTTGGGGTCTCAGTCACTGAATGCGCTGTCGCCTTGTTCTCCAGACTGACTATAATGCCGGCACTCGATTCAGTTGTTGTTGTTGTCGTCGTCGATGTTGTTGTTGTTGTTGTTGCTGCAGCTGGTTCACCCTCCTCGGTGCTGCTCGACAGCATTTGATAATCTTCGTGCTCGGCCAGGCGATCATGATTCTCGGACAGTATATGCACATGATAGGGATCTTCTGACTCACTTGTTGCTGTTTCTGGTGCTGCAGTTGTCGATGTTGTAGTTGTACTTGTTGTTGTTGACGTCGTCGTTGTCTTGTCGCCATCACTTTCATTCTCATTGGTGTTCGAGTCATTCTCCTCACTGTTGCTGGCCGTTATTAGTGTTGCCGGATGTCGAAAATTATTCAAATCTTTGGCATCATCATCGTTCTCATTTGAAATTTGATTGAGCTGGAAAAGTTCATTGTGTTGCTCCTGTTCCTGTAGCTTCTGTTGCTCCCGTTGCTGCTCTGTAGTGGCATCACTGCCCACATTTTCCGCATGCTCATCCTTCAGTGGAATGTGCTGTATGTGCGTGTGATCTGCCTCCGTCTGATGGTTGATCTTTGGCTCCTCGACACGTGGTGTTGTGGTCGGCTCTGTGGAGGTTATGGGCTCAATACTTGTCGAACGCACTGTGGTTTCTGCTTCCTTCTTGTGCTCGCTGTCCGCAGGCATTGTGGTGGCGTCTGTAAAGCAAACAAATAAATATAATTATTGTAAAAGTATACGAAAAGTAAAAGTAAAAAATCATTTAAATTATGAAGTATAGAAATCAAAAGTTTCTTGAGATTAAAGTGTACTCTCTACTTGAAACTTAATGGTTTTTTGCTGGTAAGGTTTGAGAAAGTTTAAGTTAATCCATTATTAAAGCCAAGTTACATAATAAGGCTTCCAACTTTTAATCAAGCATATTAAAATAGAAATTCAAGAATTTTTATATAGACGCACTAACTGTTTTGCTACATTTCCTCATTTCTTGTTGCATTTTTAACCAATTAACACAACACCTACAGTTATAAGCATCCAAATCAGAATTCCTTCTGATACTGCTGATTGGCATTGAGTCATTCGCAATGAGGGTAAATAAACTTTAAGCCTATTCGCATATTTGTGCCCATTCTAAGCTGTCCCACATTTACGGTACAAGAATCTTTACGCAATTCTAGCGGAAACCGTAGCCAAAAAAACAACAGAAAAGCTACAAGAAATATGTAAGTATTGGAAATATCTCACGCGTTCCATCATTGGCAGCATCGCATTTGCAGTGTACACGTAATTTTCAGTTTTATGTTTTTTTTTTGTGAGTTTTTGTTTTTGACTGCGCTGTGTTGTGTACACCGCAAACACCTCTTCAACAAGATAGACGCAGACACAGCATCAGTTCTTAAGAATCAGCTAAGGTATTCATTAAGCTGCGACGTCTTTGCGAAGCTGAATCATCGACTTCTTTTTTTTTTGTGTGTGTGTCCGCCATTCTTGGAAGACACACGGACACACAGACAGAGGAAGGGAGTGAGGGACAAGGCCTAGCGATGCCAAAATATCAGACAACCGCATCTTTTTTGATATTGTTTTCTTCTCGTGATTCGTCTTCAAGTCTTCGCTGTGCTTTAACGCGCTTAGAGAGCGAAAAGCCAAAGAGCGAAGAGCAAGAAGCTGTTATTCTTCTTGGGCTGTGATTCTTCTTCTTCGCTCCTTTGCTCTTATATAATTACATTTGTTTTCGGGCATAGTTTCGGGGCGCAAAGCTCATGTCATAAATAAATGATGACTTTAGTGAGGGCCAAAAAAAGACTACAACAAAGGAGAACAAAAACTATAAAAAAATCTCCACACACACTTGACTTACTGGGGGTACAGTGGGACTCATAAGATAAAAACTTCAATTAAATGTTAATTCATTAATTCACAAAAAGATAGCAGAAGTTTCCGAAATAGTTAAGTCACTAATTGCAGCAATTAGTTGGAATAATTAGGATAAGTAAACAAATCAATTTATGGCTTAACCCCGAGAAGTGAAATATAATTGGTTAAGCAAACAGACTCAAGCATAAATTCTAAAGATAAACAAGAAAGAAAAGTACAGTCGAACACGCCCGACCGTATAATACTCTCTGCGTTTATTCCCAATTATAATACTTAAATCGGTATTCAGACATTACAATAGATAGTTCTTGTATTAGAATACGTTAAAACAAAAAAAAGATAAGCATAATCAAGCATACATGTGTTTGTCTGTATGTACATACAAATTCGTTTGACGTTAAATGTATGCACATACATATGTGTGTATGAATACTATTGGTCGGCACGACTAGCGCTGTCTCTCTCGCGCTCATTGCTTTAGAATAAAATCTTTGTTGCTGCATTGCTTTCTTGTTTATGGTCGGATTCTTATGAAACTTTCTGGAGAGTTTGACATGATACGTCTTCAAACGAATCATAAATAACAACACTGTACGATAAGAATAAATGCTTTAAAAACGGCATGCAAGTTTGAAATTTACTTTTATTTCTTGCGGAAAAAGGGGGCGTGGCAGCCCAAAACTTTTGATGTCATTGGATTTATGCGGCCTTTAGGAACACGTGTACCAAAATTGGTATTCCTAAGTGCCATAGTTACTGAGATATTAACCGAAAACATCTATTTTTTCCGAGGTATGTCTAGTTTTTTGCTCATTGTGGGCGAATGGGGCGTGGCATCGAAAAAAAAAAAGATTCTTGTATTGACTGACTAAATATCGAGTCGATAGAGACCAAATTCGAACTTGTAGCTCTTACCATCTCTGAAATCTGTGTGTTCATACGGACGGACAGACGGACAGACGGTCAGACGGTCAGACGGACAGACGGTCAGACGGACAGACGGACAGACGGACATGGCTATATCGACTCGGCTTGTGATTCTGATCAAGAATATATATACTTTATGGGGTCTGCCACGCCTCCTTCTGCCTGTTACATACATTTGCACAAACCCAATATACTCTTGCAGAGAGTATAAAAATATATTAATCATTTATATATATTATTTATAAGCAACTCAAACTGAAGGTTGCTATATCGTTTATAGAAAATAACAATTGTATTTATAGTCATTGCCTATATAATTGATAGTTAGATAAAGTTATAGTTAAGTTTAATCTATAAAAACTAGTCGGAAAACAGGTTTAGATACGAATTAAAGCAACAGTTAACTATTTCTGAGACTATTTTAATGGGATAATTACGTGTTATTAACTTTTTACACTATCCCTGAGTCAGTCCCAGTACATAAAGTAATGCTGTTGAAATTTGTACTCAACTATTGCTAAAGGATATTATTTCCTTGCCTATTATCTCAGCTTGCAAAAACAATTTGGTTTTAATTTTTTGCAGACTTAACTAAAACTACTTCACATACGTTGGCAGATACATGAAGCTTCAACTGATTCATGATGGAGCAGCAAAAAAGAAAAGGGAAACGAAAGAAAAACACCCGCAAGAAAACTCTTGACGGGCGCTGCAAATGTGGCCCCATGGGGGCGACTCGAGTGCCAGACGAAGATGAAGTTGGTCTTGGAGATGTAGTTGGAGTTTCCGATGGAGAGCTATGGGGTCGAGTGCGCCTAGGCATAAGGTCTGACATGCATGCGTGGTAATAAGCATAAAGGCGGCACCGATCTGCGTTCCCGCCGGGTCGAGTCACAGTTGTCGCTCCAATAGGAGAGGGAGAGATTGAGAGAGACAAGCTACAGTCAAGAGAGTCTGACTTTTAAGGACCCTGTAGTTGCTTTGAGTGAGTTTAGTAAAAATATCTCATAGTTTCTTAATACAAAATTGGTTTCTCTAAACCTGAAAGTTTTCTAGAAATAACTGATTAGACAGACACTGATTTTTAAGCTAATTCTCTATGGTTTCTCCCAAGCACCAGCGTTACTTCTGCCGGTTACGCACATGCTTACAGAAACAAATTTAATAGACTCTTAGCCATTTAAGTGCAGGGTCTAAGAGTTGCCAATAGCAACAACAGCAACGACGATGGCGACGTTGAGGTTCGCATGCAATGGACGCCAATTTAGCGCTAAAAAATACTTGCATAGTAAAAAGAGAGGAGAGGAGAAAAGAGCAGAGAAGAAAGGAGAGGAGCAGAACTCCTGCTCAGTTCGTTAGCTCAGCAGAACTCAGACGGTAAAGAGTCTTTCAGCTGTAACTATGAGTGTGTGTATATGTGTGTGTCTTATGTTTAACTCGCAGACATTGCTTTTATTGTGGCTCTTACTGAGAGTACTCAGTGTTGGGGGCCAGAACTTGTGCTAGGGTTACTGACTTGAACCTTGAATTTCAGTTCGTTATGCTGCCTGCAGCACTTACTACAGTTTGCAGTTGGCAGTATGCAGTTCTTGCAGTTGTTGTTATTGTCACGGTTAGCCGTTTATAAAACAAGCTGTTGTAGCCTTTTCTTTGCCTTTGTTTTGTCCATTTAAACTTGCTGCACAATTTGTCTTTTACTGTCATTGATTTTCATTTTTCACTCGTCGCTCGTTAAGCGCTGCCAACCAGCAACAGTATTTTTTTTTTATACATAGTATTATCTTTATCTGTTATATAGTATATACTAATATGCATATGGGGTTCGCTGCGCTTTTGGTGGTCTCTCCTCTCCTTGTCTCTTTCCATTATGCAAGTTCGTTTTTATTACAATTGTGTGCATACAAAAGACTTAGGCAACGAACTTGACTCGTTCTGTCAGCCATGTCAAATGGAATTCTTTTCTTAGCCTTGTTTATGATGTGTACTGCTCAAGCCGGTCGGTCAGCGTCTTGATTATGATATATGACAGTGACTTCTATCCGCATACCTATTATGCCATGTATTACGCCCACAACAAACGACAACACTAACAACAATCTACAACGGCATACTTCAACGGCAACTTATGCAGAAATGCTAAAGAGTTTGTCGGCAGTTGAAACTCATTTGCGGTTTTTTCAATTCGCCGCACGTTTTTTGCGGCTCTAAGCAAACAAAACAGACGCGCTATCGAAATGCAATGAAGTTGGTCATAAGAGGTCTCACAAGAGGTCTGCAGGTCTACAGGTCTACAAATGATGTGCTTAGAATCAACAAGACATCAGCCCCTAACCGGATGTCTTTCTTCGTTACCCAGAACAACAACGATGACTACATTACAGTAGCTAACCACTAAACGGAACTTTGCCTATTTGAATATGTTCAAGAAATCAAAATTCCTTTATCACTGCGCAGCTAGAAAATCCCATTATAGAAGTAATTAAAGTCGTATACAGCTTGTTACATGTTAAAAATTAATACTAAAACAGAGTTCAAATGAAAACGGTTTAACGACTTTTGGAGTACAAAATATGTAAAAGTATTTTTTTTAAATTACCTAAAGAAACAATTATCCCATACTTAGATATTTAAGACTACTTTATTTTAAGATTTTAAATACTTTTGCCACACATTTATCAAACTGCAATCAATAACTTATTTTTCAAATTTCCTCAGACAGAGAAAAACTCTTACGTTGTGTTTGTAAAGTGTAAACAATGTACAAGCAGTCAACCGGAAGCACGTCAAAGACTTCCCACTCGCACAGTCATAATGAGCAGTGCATAATGATCATTACCGCTTTGAAGTGGAACTGCAAAAAGTGTCAACAAATGGAATTGTGGGGAGACAAAATAAATAATATTTACATTTGCCTGAATTTTTGGTTAATGTAACGGTCATGCGGCTGCCCAAATGTGTGTGTGTGTCACGTAGCCACAAAGCCGCAACCACAAACACAACAAAATCAGTTGATTTGCCTACTCAAAACTGTCGTCGATCCGGTTTTTGGATTTGATTTGTACAAAACTTTTCAGAAATTATAAACAAATCGAAATGGACACAAAATTACGCAATTGGTGACGCGTCGCTTGCATTTGGAAAGCTGAACAGAGTTGAGTTTTTTTTTTAATCATACCTACACATAGATATACTATATTTCGTTTTTTTTTCGCCGAGTGTTAATGGAGTTTTATAATTAATGCTGGAGTTTGGATTTTCTGTTCATTATCTATATACAAGTTTTTTGTTATTTGTTTTACAAATTTGTTGTCGTTGTTGTTGTTGATTTTTAGTGCTGTTCATTGAAATTGTGAGGTCTTTGTCAGGGATGAGCTTGGCTTATAGAAAAGAGGGGGGAAATGGAGTAGAAAGGAAAATGCGTATGTGGATGACAATGCATGTTGTTTTATTTGTTTTTCATTTCTATTTGTAGTATGTTAATTTGTGAAACCGAGTGTTAAAACAGCTTTTCAAACTGGAGTGAAGGTTGTTTGTTTGCTGAGCGCGAGAGATTTGCAGATAATCATCATAATCTTTCGACAACGATACGATTGTGTTTAAAAATAATATTTTGAAAGTATATGAAAATAAACTGAATTTTATGAATGTTATTGAAATTTACTTTTGGTTTAAAGTTTTTTTGAGAAATTTACAAAGGTTTTGGGTGTTTACAACTACCCCGAAAGCTGGCACAAAGTCTAAAGCAGCATTTCCCATTCTAATTGCAAAAATACTTTAAACTTAGAGACTAAATACTAAACGTTTTGTAGCATTTTATCTGCCTTTCTATCTCCAGCGGCTAATGACAAGAAATGTGGCCGAAAGCAATGTCTAAAAGACATTAGAAAAGACCCCCAACAACAACAAGTTAGGATAGTCAAACAACAGACAAACAATTCGACAAGCTGGTTAGCTATAAAACAAAATAATTTTCCACTATAAAAGGCATTTGACCTTTTCAACTGTTCAACTCGGAAAGTTCATGTGCCCAGGCAGCTAATGAAAAATGCAACTTCACTTGGAATGCGAGCAGGGGAGAGAAGGAGGTGGTTGAAGAGGCACTAGAGGGGGTGAGGGAAAGCCCATCTAATGCTAAGACAAGAAAATAACACAAAAAACACGTTTCAACGCGTGTCATCGTCCATGGAGAGGCCAAGACAAAGACCCCAGTAGGAAAAACTTAAAAAAAAGATTATACTTATGTATATGACTAAACAGAAAAGCCACTTAACTCTATAAAATTGATAGCTGTACTTGTTTGTTAGCCGTTGTTATAAGTATCTAGCTGTATCAGTATCTGTATCTGTATCTGCGTATCTATAGCTCAATGCAATGACACCACGCTTTTCATATTGTGGCCAAGTGAATGCTACACAAGTTGCCTATTGCTGGCCATGAAATCGACTTGCAATTGCTTTTCGAATTGGAGCTGCAAGTGTTTCATATATGTGTTCAGATACAAACGAGTATATATGTGAGTGGCACAGCTGTATGTCGAGTACGTTTGTCTGTCTTATGTCTGACTGTCTGTCTGTCCGTTTGAAGGTCAATTGAATGGCACAAGCCAACTACTAAATAGGATTACATTAGCTGTGACACAAGCACAAGACATAGATTTGCTTCTAAGTTAAGACAACAATTGTGTCTGAAATTATTGCATTTTCAAAGACTTTACAACATCAGAAAAATAATTTGCAATTAAAAATTATAAAATCGTTTAATTACAAAGAAATATTTGTAGGTAGCATTAAACATGTTAATCACTTTTATTTTGTAACTATAAAAAAAACACGGTTTCTGCTGTGATAAAAAATGGATTTAGCGCTTTAACTACAAGAATTAAAATTAATTCCTTATATTTAAGTTCGGATTTAAGCACAAAATAAATCTAAGAAATAATAAAAATCGATTGAAAATACTATATATGTAAATGTCTAAGCTAAGTCTTACAAAATTTTGAATTTAGTCAGAAATCAATATGAAAATAACTTGACTTTTTGTTCTGTGTATAATATTAACATACTTCTTGGTATTATCGTTTATGTTTCCTTCTACTTTATGCTTCACATTTATAACTCTTTGGACGAATTATGCATTCATATCTGTTTATTTATGCTTCTTCCTTTTCTTTTTCTCATTCTTCTTCTCTATTTCTTACTCTCTTTCTTTCCTAAGTATCAACTTCCTGACAACATTCTGTACACCGTTCAATGACACACTTAATTACATAAACACCCCAGTTATAAATGCAAGTACACACATAGATTTTATACACACTTGCTTTACACACACGCACACACAAACACCGCACACACGCAGCTCGTTCATAATTAAATCGCATTAATTAGTGTCGACTTTTTGCACTATTTTTCTCAAGACACATAAAAAAAGAAAATTACCAAATGGAAAATCAACACAAAAGCATACTAACAAAGCAGAGTAATTGACTATAAGATACCCAGCTATTTCTGTAGCTACAGGGTTAACAACACGCACAGGATATTTATGTAAATATTCGTTTTGATGTGATATCAAATTGGCTACAAAACCAGTCATAATTAGCTTGACTATTTTATTGAATTGCACTCGACTGTTTGTTGGCATTTTGCGTCCCTGACACAAATACCAGAAGCACGTTGTTGACCAGGTTTTCACTTGGCATTTGGCCGCCAATTGATGTCATATGAATCCGAAAGAGTAACCAGTTAACTAAAGCTGTTCTATAGCTCGATATTTATGTCTTAGATGCGCTGTGGAGAAAGCCAAAAGATGTATTTTCAAACACGGGAGGAGGTGGGCTGGAAAATCCCACACAAAAGTTCAAAGACCAGACTTTTTATGGTTGGACCCAATGTGTCCAAAATTTTGACACTAAAGTTCGAAAATCTATGTTGTCGTACGTTATTTATGGCTAAAATGTTAATTGTTAACTGCAAGCGCTGTCTACACTTTCACGCATTCAAAATGCTCAAAATGCCCAAATGCTCAAACCAACTCAGCCTGAGGCTTAAACCGCTCACAGCACAGGTGAGTGTGGAGTTTTGGAGTGAAGAGTGTAAGGTGTCAATGTACATTCATTGCGGCTTTTTAGCAACAACAAACAAGCTGCAATTAACAGCATTTTGTTGTTGCTCTACACACACAGCAAAAAATAGACTAAAAATAATATAAAAATAAATTGTTAAATTTTGTTTTTGTTAAATCTATTTAAATTTTTTGTATTTTGTTTTGTTGGCTGTTGAAAAGCTATAAGCTACTTTTACTTATCGGTTCATTATAACGGACGCTCAATTTTGCCAGCTAATCGTACATGAACTCCAAGCGAAAGGTGAGTATCAGTAACACACACAAACAAACACACTCACTCACACATACACATGAGGTTTCTGTATCTGTATTGGCACGCATTGCCACACCCAGCAGAAGAAATACTTTTCATTTTTTTGGCGTATTTCTCACACAACAACTTGGCATATTTATCCTTGAAAATACACGCAGAAAAAGAAACAAAAGACTTAGGGCACAAAATTGTTTGCTTGCCTTTTTTCAGCAGAATTTTTAAAATACACAACACAGAAAACATAACAACAAATATCGAAACAAACGAAAGACGAATAACGAATGACTTAAGCAACGAACTTGAGGACACTTGGATTTTTTTGTTGTATGTATAAAAACTAAAATTACTTTTGAAAGATTTCTTGTCTCTTTTGTTGAACTTACAGAGTTCATAATTTCGATTTCCGTTCAAAGCGCACGACATCGTGCAACAAATATGCAAATTTACAAGTGCGTTGATTTGAGGCAAAACAATCAAAACTCAGCAATCAACATAATAACAACTCCACAAATTTAATTTATTACAGTTTTTCCTTGAAGAAAGTGACCAGAAACTGTCAAAAATAACCAAAAATTGATGAGCTTCGACGGTAATTGAGGTCGTTACTGGCCACAAAAATGTTACCTTTATTATTAAATTTTTGTTTGCTGCTGCTATTATTATATTATATATTCGTGATGTGTATTATTATGCAAGCGCAGCTACATTGACTAATACATAAAAATTATACTTGTATAGCTGAAATATAATATAAAAGAGTATTTAATTTATTTTTTGGCAAGCCATGACGAGTGCAGGCCCTGAATTGCATTGGTGCTGCTTAATAGGATTTCTCAGTGTCTCGATGTTAGCCAACCATGACAAGGCCATCAATTAGCGACCCATTTGCAGCTGTTATTTGGCCAAAAAATTCAGCTAACATTGCACCAATTAACATACATGATTTATGCACTCGACTCGCCAATTTTCCAGCTCATTAGCATGCTGCAATTTATGTGCACTTGGCTTTCGACTAAAGCACCAATTAACAATTTACAGTTTACTCTCTGTGAATTTAGTTTAGATTTTCACTTGCTGTAGAGACTGAAAAGGTATTGGTTTACCAACTAAATCTAATTGAAACCTTATATCGGTCATAACAGCGCAATTATGAAACTAACTGGTATATAACTGATATATAAACTCAGTTTAGTTGCCGTAAATATGAATAATGGCAACCTTTGTGTTAATGTGTGGAAAATAAGTAGTTTTGATTCAGTTTTTTGTATAGCTAACACACAGTTGCAGTTTATTTAGTTTAGTGACAGTTTTATTTAACACAAGCAACTAAATCAATCGTTTCAAAACTAGTTTTGCAACTGTGAATAATTAAAGTATTTATGATTGCATTCAAGGTAGCTTTTTAGCCCACTTTAAGTTGAGTTTAATTAATTGACCTAAGGCAGCTCCTCAAAACTGTATAGCTATTCAAATATTGTCTTTTGTTTGATTCAATTCATTAATTAATGAAAATACATTGGGGTTGAGTCTTTATTTTTTTTGCTTGAAAGGCATTTAGGAGTTGTGTGTCAATGTTGTGCGTGTGTGAGTGTACAGGTGTGTGTGTGTTTGTTGTGGGGGAGTTTTGGCATCCAAAATGATTTATGGAAATTTGTTTTGTTGCCGTCAAAGTTCAAGTTAATTTACTGCATGTCTATTTAATTGGCAGTGCCCAAACAACATTAAGCAAATAAACAAATTACTATAAAAAACACTTATGACATGATTATAAAAGGTGTAACGGTTGTCTAGACGCGTCACGTAGGTGAAGGATGTGACTCATCGACTGCTTTCAACCTTTACGCAACCACAAAAAATGTCATAAAAGGTATTCTTCAAAACTATTTTCAAGGGTTTGTTAATTGCTTCGAATAGATTTGAATATCGAACCCAGTTCGTTGCCTGAGTCTTTTGTCTACTGCAGCAAACGCTTACAGTGTGGCCACAACAACCTCACACAGTTTATGGCATAAGAGTTTGTGCTCTTTCTGATGTTTCAAGAGCTTCAAACACTATAAACTCAGTTGTTAATCGCCGGTAACGCGACACGTTTGATGTGCAACTGACATTAAACCAAAACATTACAACCAAAGCTAATTACAATAATAAAAGCAATAAAAAAGTCCAAAGAGAACAGAGCTAGATAATTAAACAGTTAACCCAATTAAAAGCAGTTGATCAAGTTGAATTTTTCCGATTCGAAGCCTTTCACTTACAACTCATGGAATTGAGATCACAGCTTACAAAAGTTCTGCGACTATTTCTGACTTTTTGCTCTAGTTTAAGTCATAGTTAATATTTAAATAAAATCGAAAGGCAACTTTCAAGCCATTTGCTGTATTATATAAATAAATGTTATATGAATGATTCAGTGAGCGTTTAGGGTACAGTTTGTATACTAAAATGCTTCACTTGTTACAGAAGTTAATGTGAAACTTTCATTATTTCACTTTGAAGCATAATTAACGAAATAATTCAACAGGAAACTAAAGACCAATAAGAAAAGCAAAATACAGAAATTCTGTCTATGATTAATCTAAAGAAAATGACGACAACATCAAATTTCTTTAACGAAAATGGTGCGCTCCATTTAAGCGATAAAAAAAAAAGCAACAGAGAAATAATAATTATGGAAAAATGTTTTACGGATCGAACCGTAAAAAAGGGCGGTGGCACACGACTGAGCGTGAGAGGAAACGACAATGGGAAAGGGGTAAGGGGGACGTAAACATAGGTGGAGATAGAGCTTGTGTGGCGTTAATTGGTAACTCAAAGAACGATATTTGATTATGGGGGCAAGCAACAAGTTGAAGAACACGAAGAACTTCCAGAGAGTGAGAGAAGAGATTAAAGTGTCTGAAAAGCTTTCGAGAGCAGCGCCTAGGCGACGTCTAACGTAACTAAAAATTTCTATGCTTTTGAATCATTTTCGTAACTCACCAGCTTCGCTAACGTTCAATTTGTTGGGCTCCAAAGTCGTTGAACTATCCGACATCGCAGACGATTCGCTGCTTTGTTCTACGCCAATTGCTGTTGCTGGTGCTGCTGTCGTCGTCGTTGTAGTTGTTGTTGTTGAGGGATCAGCAGCGGCAGCAGCAGTTGCTGTTGTTGTATCCATTGCTGGCATCATAGTGGTTGGAACGACTGCAGCATCATCCTCGCCTAGAGGCGCAGACGCCGCGCGCTCAATTTGAATGCCAAGCAGCAATAATCCACAGAGACTTGCCACAAAGAGTCTCCTTCGCAGCATCGATGCCGCATCGCTTGAAGCTCTTTTTTTTCTACACGCTTGCATTGTGATTTCGTTACTTATTTTGCTTCTTTTTTTTTTTATATAATTTTCGTTAAGTTTTTTTCTCACACAAATTTTTGCACTTGTTGATTTTCAAATAATCGAACTGCTATATAAAAAATATATGTTATTTACATTAAAAATTATGAAAGGTTTCGCAGACACATCATTATCCAAACTAAACACTTTAATGTCATAAATATTTTTTGCTGTTTCGTTTTTCGCTCGTTTTGTTAATATTTCACTAAAGCGCGCTTTTGTTAAATGCCGTTTGAATCTCTGATTTTTTGCACGATTTTGTTGTGTTTGACATTTGCTCGCTTTTTGATGTCGGAGTGTGTGTTGTGTGTACTTTCGAGGTGATTATTTGTCATCTACTATTTGGTAATCTGCACTCATAAATGCTGTCATTTCCGTTTGAAAGTTTTGGGTTAAATAATCGTGTGAGTATTAAACAAATGAATAAATGAATGTTTGCTTAAATCGGCACCCATAATGTGTCTCAATAAACGAAATTTATGCTGTCACTTGACTAATGTGCGGCCAAGTTTGTTTCCTAAGTCTTTTGTTTTGTTTGATTTCGAACAAAAGTAAACTAGAAACGGTTTCTGTGTGTCAAGGCTTTCATTTTATAACGCTATTTAACATAAATATTAACACCTGAGTCCAAATTTTGGCAAACTTCAGTTGCATTTATTGTCATTCGAGTTCGTTTCCTAAGTCTTTTGTTCGCTGTGCACCCAAAACTTTAACCCAATGGCCTTCATTTCAAAACCAAAGTAACTAGTTTTGTATTTGCCCAGCTTAGCTTTCAAGATTTGCCAATATTTTTGTAGCTCAGCTGCTGCTTCGTGGCATTCTTCAGTTAGCCCTAAAAAAAAACAAACGCCGAGTTAACTGGGAAAAAATGTGCAAGAAACTCCAATGCGCATGCAATTCGCAATAATGCAATAGTGCAACAACAGCAGCAACAACAGACACCTTAGATCCAAATTACAGCCGCATAAATATATATATATATATGTATTTGAACCGGTTTCGAGAGTGGCAACAACAACTACAAGTTGCAGCGACTCTGCGGCATTATTTGCGGCAACTTTGGCCGACTGCGACTAACTAGAAAACCACAAATGCTATCGATGCTGCGGTTGCTGTTGTTGGCCAAGTCTTTGGCGTGCATATTAGCCTGATTATAATTAGTTAGCCGGTTAGACAGACTGTCACAACAATGCCGCACAAAAGTGTCACAGTCGCACAGAGCAATTTGGCTTTGGCTCCGTTACTAATAAGATTAAATAATAAATATGTTTTAGTTACAGTTTGTAATGGTTTGTTTGGAAATGATGTCATTGTAAAAGCGGCTATTTGCTTTGACATTTCACTCTCACTCCTTTTATGGCAGCAGAAGCAAACATAACACACACACAACAAAAGAAAACATTTCACGGGTAGAGCAAAAGGCAAAAACTGAAGAGAGTTGGAGAGAAAGATCAACAGCGCGGCGGGAGGAGATGAAAAACTTGTTTGTTTTTTTTTTCTTTTCTTTTTTGGTATTTTAAATGGAATTTTTCCCCATTTTATTTCACTTGATTGCGATGGTTAATTCAATGTTTGTTAAGTAGCAAATCAAACCAAACTCCAACTTTTAGCATGAATCCAATACACACACACAAACTAACACTCATACACATACACTGATTTGCACTTTACCGAAGCGCAAAGGTTTCCAAAGTTGGCCTAAAGCGCACGGGCCACGTTTCTAGAGAATTTGTAGTTTGAATCGCGTATGCGTTGCGATTTTAGTTTACCAAACCGCTCCGGTTGAAGCACATCCAACAACTGAGCACACAACGAGACCACAGCTAGACTTGGAGCCAGTCGAAGATCTTTCGTGATGTACAAAACTCACCACGAAGTCGCCGGCCACGTCGTCGTCTTTAATCACGAGACACTGAGACCCAGCAACTGGTTTCGGTTCCCTATCGTTGTTGTTGCGGGTGTGTTGAGTTTCTGTCTGGACACAACAGCTGAGCAACAGGTGAGAGAGCAAAAAAGAAAGAGAGAGAGAGAGAGCGGGTGAGAATGCTTGACATAATCGTGAGAGCGCGTCTAGCTCTCTTTGTTCGTGTGTGTTTGTCTGTCTGTCTGTGTGTGTGGGTGTGTAACTGCTGCCAAAAGTCGTTGGGTTTTTGAAATCCATCAAAAAGTAAGGCTGCAGCTTTGGAAATTTGGCAAGGCAACGACTTGTCAACGAACTTCTTTCAACTGGCCACTGAAAGAGTCAATCTCAATCTCAATTACAGTCACATTATCAATCACAATTCCATTGAATAATACCATAACGCCCTCAGCCAAACGTTCTTCATTCGTGAACTCTACGAATGACTTTGGGAAATTATACAATTTTGTTTCTCTTTTTTTTGTTTGTTATTACGTTTGAAATTAGTCAATGCTGCGCCCCAAAAACAAATTCTTTTCGCTGCAATTTTTGAAATGCCATCAAGGCAGTAACGAAGACGCACCCAGAAACCGTCAGCATGCATCAATGGCAAGAAATACGTTAATATCTTGAGCTAAATCTGACTGATCCGTCAAAGAAATGTGACTGAATGTATTTCAAAGATGTCAAAAATCATAAAACTCGAAGGCGCAACTTGCCCACAAGTTTCATTTAAATGTGCACCACTGTCTGTTATTTTTATTGTTCTTTCTTGTATTCGCCTTTTTTTTTTTTGTAGTCGTTGTGGTTGCAAATTCCAAAATGCGCTTTTTGGATTATTGCACAAAAGCTTTTTAGCCAAGTGTGCACCACAATGGCATGGCGGTAAACATTTCCATTTCCATGTCCATTGTTCACGCTGTGGTTTCTTGCCTGTTATTTTTTAGGCTGTTGTTTTTGTTGCTTTCGAAGCTTATCTGTTAGCCAGTTGGCAGTAGAACAATAAAGGTAAAAAGCCACTTATATTCGGAGTGGAGCAACAAGCTGCTGGAAAATATAAGTTATTATGCTCCCCTGAAGGTCCCTGGAAAAGTCCCAGAAAAGCTGTGAGTCACGCTAGTGAAACATAAATTTTAACAATACCATATAAGAAATTTTGATAATTCACCAATTAACAAGAAGTCTATTTTTAATCAAGTAATTAGTTAACTTTCTAAACGAAACGGTTACTCAATCAACTGTTATAAACGTTTAATTAGAATTAAGTTAGTTAACAGTTAAATCATATAAATTTGAACATTAATGAAGCATACAATTCTTTAAGAAATATTTATATTTTAAATGTTGACTGCAAACAAGTTATTTTGTATGCTTTTTTATGCTAAACAAAAGACTTAAGACACAAACTTATTTAGTGACCACTAAAGTCTCGAAACAAGTTGAATTATAAATATTAAATTTTATTTGAAAAACATGCCAAAATAAATAATGAAACAACAGTTTAATAAAAACTAGATATGCACACTTATTCTTTAGTTGTGGATAAACAATAGCGCAATAAAGGTAGTAACTGTAAACAAATCTATATTTAAAACTTGCGTGATTACTTTCTAATCAATTGTCTTACGCAAGCAGCTCTTTCAAAAGCAAGTAATCAGATAATTTTAGATTCTAACGATTAAATCAAATTAATTGAATTATTTCATAGCTTTTAATTGATAGCGAGACGTTTTATTACTTATTTCTTTTCTTGCTTAACAAATAACTTAAACAAAACATTTTTTTGCTGCCCATTTAAGTCACAAACTCACACACACCGAAAGGTCAAACATTCACACCTTAAACACATGCAAGGCCAAGAAAATAAAAAATATAAAAACTGAAAAGAGATGTTCGTTTCGACCAAGAATTCAAATGCAAACCTTTTGAGTCATTTGAATATTTCAAGCGAGCATTCTGAAGAAATTGCCGTTTCAACTTCAACTTTATGCAGAACGTTATATTGCCATGATGTCATGCAAAAGCTTTGAAAATCATTTTTGGCCTTTGGGTTTTTTATTTTACTGTCAAAACTTTATCAGCGTCGGCGTCGGGAGACAAGCGCAGCGGCTTTTTTATTAACGCATTTTATTAGTGACTAAATGCTCACATACAGTTGCAAGTCTATATACAGCTGTAAGAGCAGACACACACAAACACATACCCGGGTGTATGTGTACATAAGTTGTCTGCAACAGTTGCACTGTGGTTAATTTAGACATCTTTTTGGAAGCTCTGCTTTTCAGCAAACACTTGTGAGCGATGGTAGCGCTGTTGGAATTACAGCATTACACTTAACAGTGGCTCTATTAATAGACTGTTGATTAACAGAATTTATCTTTAACTGCTTTTAGATAGAAGTTACTAAGAAACGTGTATTAAGAAATTAATTAACCAAGTACCGCCTATATTTTTCTTCGTGTTTAACATTTACAAAATTTAATATAATCGAATTTATTTTTTTTTTTTACCAAAAAAGCATAAAATGCCCACCGTGCGGTGTGTTTGTTTGGTTCAGTTTCGGTTTCAACGTCTTTTGTTTGTTTTATATGGGAGCAAATACTTATACATGCGATACGGCTGCATTTAAATGCAAGCTGTGTGTGCTGCTCTCTGTATGTGTCTGTTGGTGTGTATACCTTTTACCAAGTGCATATGTGTGTGTTTATATTACATACATGAGTCTGAGGCTTACATTTGTTTTCGACTGCGTTGCTTTACTTTTACTTTCATATGCAACTGGTTGCTGGTGTTGTATGAATGGGGAAGCAGCAACAACGACAGCAACAACTAAAACAACAACAACAAACGGTGTTTTACTTGGGTGTCTCGCTATAAGTTGCAGTCTACAAGTCACGGGCTAAAAACGAAATTGTTTATAAAGTGATTGTCAATCATTTTTGGTGGCATGTCGCTTAACCGCTTTGACAACACCAGCAGCACACAACAACAACAGCAACATTAACAACGGCGGCTGCTACACAAATGCAACTTTGGCCACGTTTTGTTTGACCATTTTGCTCAATTAAGTCAGCTAATAAGTGGAATCAATTAATTTTTTGTTAACTTTTACAAAAATTAAATTGCACAAATTATATGAAATGGATTTTTAATGTCAATAAATATTATAAGCTATGTGTTAGCTATAAAGTTATAAACTTAACGCAACACCAACGTAATGCAGTCACAAATCAAATAAAATTTAGCTTGATTTCCAAATCAATTAGCTAAATGGTTTTAATGAGCATATAAGGAAAACTAAAGCGAATTTAACACAAACACACAAAAAGTTGTTTGTTTTTGTAATTGTTGTAATCGGATTTTAGCTCTTTTTTGGGCCACTGCAAAAAAGATTTCTTTTTGATTTTACGCTTCAGTATTTGGAGTATTGCTTTAGTCATAAACAAAAAAGCAGAAGTAGTAACTGAAAAAACTGCCAAAAAGCCATCATGTGCAAACAGAAAATGAAGACATCTCAAATGAAAACTTTATAACATACGCTCATCATCAAAAATTCACTCGCGCCTTTATGTAACATACAAAATTTTTTTTTTTTTGGCTTTTCGTCATTTCCCATTTCTATGTAGATATCTGCATTAAATTAATGCAATTTTATAATCATAGAAAATTGTTTAACTTTCGCCTCTAGTAGTATCAAATTTCTAGTGATTAACCGATGACAATTCACACGAATCTCGTGTTTCTCAAATCAACTTTGTTTAAACATCAAATCAATTTATTTTGAAATAAAATGCACAGAATTTGATGCGATTGTTGCGGCATAAAAACTTATCTTTTGGGGGCTGACGACCCACTTGGACATTAAATAAAGTTGCTGACATATTGGCCAGTCTTTTTGCCACTCAGCCAGTTTGGCCTTTAGGCCATGACCCTGACATTAGCCGCTCATTCGTCTTGTTAATAATTTTATGCGTGTTTGAAGCGACACAAAAAAATTACAAAAATTATAATTTTTTTATAATAAATTATTGCAAATTGCAGTTGACTTTCTGGCAAAAGGTGTTGTGAAAGCTTTCACACAGGAAGCGGGGCAAGATTTATGTAATCATTTTATGGTAAATATTTATATATGCCAGTTTATAGCTCACTCTCACAGCTCCCTATCAAATGCAAATGGTAGCTCAAGGCTGTTGTGCCGACTGCATATTAAACACGACATACAAAAGCCAAAAAAATTAACTGCAAAAGAGTCCACTCAAACAAAAGGCACCCAGTGTAGAAAATCCGTAAAAGCTGTCGCTCGTTGTGGTCATAATTTTGAACTCAAACGATCACAATTTTATACACCTTATAACTCCGACTACACCAACTCCTTTCAATAAACTTATCACACCCCTTGTACCAAGTCTCAAAACAGCAGTGTGATTCAGATTTGTCACATTGTGTATTGGACATTACGAGGCTGGGTAAAAAAGTTGTCAATCGACCTTCACAGGCCGCGAAAGTTGGTTTTGAAAACGTCACGCTACAAATTTCGAGTAATTCCAGAAAAAAACTCAACGGCAATTGAATTTTACGATGGTGTGTACAAAACTGTTTAGCATTTGCCGAGTGTTGAGAATTATGTGAGGTATTTTTTGGTTAAGCAAATGACTCACTTTGTGGGTATTTTAAAGCTCGTTAATTTTGACCAAGCTCGTTGATTTATATGCAGAACGCATGCGTTTAATTAAATGTTAAATTGCAAACAAAATAGAAAACGGCATAAGTAGTTTATAAAATAATAAATGATAACATTAGTAATAAGTATAACATTTAAGCACTCAGTACTGTTGGCCCACTTTAGACCCAAGTTGTTGATGAGCGACTCGTTTAAAGCACCACAAAAGCAGTTAGAATAGCGCGATCGTGATCATCAATCTCAAGAGCAATAAAAACAGGTACAGAAAAAAACATTGAAGGCAAGCAGCCAAGGAAATAAATAAATAAAAATATTTATAAATCAAAAAAAATAATAAAGCTATGTAGATGACCTTCAGGAATTATGACTGCAAATATTGTGGTCAAAGAAAGAAGTTGAATACTGTTTACTCAAAGCCAAATCTAAATTGAAACTGAAACTAAAGATTTTCATGCTGGTCAAATTAATCAGCATTAAATGCGAACTTTTTATTAAGCAATGCACTTGGAAATACTCAAAATACTTTAGATCCGCTTAGCGCTAAATTGTTTACTCCAATGCGAACATATTAATGCCGTTGATAGAGGGGATTCCCCCCCTTCTGTGACTGCGTCGACGGTGCGTATACGCGATTTGACATGCACGAGTAAACTTTGGATGCTCACATTATCCACAGACAGCTAAATTCATTTGTCTTGCGTTAATTACTCTGACTATTGTTGTAATAACGCGATTGCCTCATCGCATTGCAAAATGTTTGCTGATAAGCTCACATAATTAAGTTATCAGTTAACAAAAAATAAATCAGTTAGTTTTGAGGTGGGGGGTGTTTATGGGTAATTAGGCCAACAGAACCGATTGACGGCTTTTTAGCAATTCAAATCAGTTCGTTTGTTGCCAATGAATAATGTAAATGTCTGTGTATAAATAGTTTACAGAATGAAGAAAAACGTTGTTAATTGTTGAAACTTATGCCGATATTTAGCAAATACCATAACAGGTCTTTCAGCAACAGCGCTGTTGGCTTAGCTTTTTTAAAGCCAACGATTCAAGCTATACTATATATTTATCGTATAAAATTTCTATAGAAAACTAGCTCTTTTAGTCCATTCAATGCTGTCAGCACTACTGTACTGAGACCGTAATAAACCGATTTAAACAAAATGCCGGTCGCCACAATTGTTGTTGCCACGAGATCAGCTCGACACCAGTTCCACAAGAATGCCAAAGAGCTTAAGCTGAAGGTAGACCACTTTCAAGCACAGCACGCAACCCGATCGGCCCCAGAATAGCCGACTAATCGAACTAAATATTGTTCTAACAAAAACTAATTATAACCAGTAGAAAAACTCATATTTCAAAGCAATTATTGTCAGTTTCTGCAAAACAAACTATACTTAATATAGTTTTAAACCCTAATGAGCTCAAAATAATTGTATTAAGTGTGTATTACTTAAATTAAACACTGTTAGAGCATTTCAGACACGACTTTTCGTTATTTGTATATATTTACTAACAATCTATAAATAGTATTTCGGTTAATAAACAAAAAAACCTGTTGACTTTTTTATGTTTTACAATTTATCATCAAAATTCTCAATGATTTTACGATTTAGCATTTGTAAAATTTGGTTTTAGCGAGTTCGTTGCTTTAGTCGTCTGTCCCAGACCTTGACTTTCCTTTTCCAAAATTTTCTTCGTCAACAACAACAATTAGTTGGACAGTCATAAACGACAAACAAAAAAAAAATTATGAAAAAGAGAAGAAAATAAATGGCAAAGTTGACATTACAGTGCGCAATTTTGAAAGCAAAAATGTTTATATACAGTGTTATACGTACGTACTACGTACTCCGTACTATGTGTAGAAAGCCAAAGTCAAAACGTTGACAATGAGTCTTGTTATTTGTTTACTCATGCATGCGGCGAACAAAGTTTCTATTAAGCTTTACCGCATTTCACTTTACAATGATCACGATAATTATGACTTTTCTTAATATGAGAATTCTTCAACAACAAATCTTTTCATATGCAAATAGCATATTTTCGACACTATGAAGTTCTTAATGCCAACAGCGAACAAAAGGCAAGCATAAATTACATATTCAATAAAAGTGGGCTTTGTATGATTTTTTTGGTAATCATACAATGGCAAATCAATTAAATATTGCCGCCTGGGCAAACAGCCTTCCGAGTATGAGTTGGCAAACAGCAATAGGAGTTACAGGCTAAGTCTCAGACTAAGATTTGCAGCAGGTATTCAACTAGTTTTCACTAAAACACACATTTCAAGGCAATAAACTGTGTACTGTGTGCTAGAGATGGGTGCCTGCCGACTCGTGTTGAGAATTGTCGGCTTAATCGTACCCCTTTCATTTCGTGCTTCACGAACTTGTCATGTTAAGTTTCAAACTCGTGTCGTATCGTGTCTGCAAAACTAGGACACGAACCCATCACTACCATTTACACATGTAATCATGTTTTAAGCCAAAGCCGGGCAGACGGGTCTTTTTACACATCGTCTGCTAGGCGCGTGTCTGCGCAAAATGCATTTCAGTTTCATCGCAATGACCATTTGTTGGTCTAAAGTCTGAAAAGCCTGGTGAATGTTTTGGTTATGAAAGTTGTTTGCTTCCTGCTGCCGTATTGTCCAGTCCAACTCATATTTTTGTCATCTTAATTAAAAAACACTTAACACAATCTGTGCGGCAAAAACGGCAACCAGTCTAATTTTTAATGAAATTTATAATTAACGCACTCTTTAAAACCGACAGCAAGAACACGTCTTAATTGACTGAAAGTGAAACCAACTGAACTAATAAATGTCATTAGATGAGCGTTAGGCCTTAAATCAATAAAAATCATTGTGATGCCATATTTGAGCTTGCTCTTGATTCGAGTGCTTTGACACACTTGAATCCTTTTGAACGAGATAATTGAGTGCAAAAGTGCACAGAAGCACATTTCTACACTTTTGAATCAGTCATGGTCAATGCAACCTAAATATAATTCACTAGTCACTCACCTTTTTTTTTAGTGTTTAAACTTATTTATAATCATATATATTAGTGAAATTTAAATTCGACGCGACATAATCGCTTATCGTTTAATTGTAAGAACTTTCTGTTATCGATTACTCAATGACTGCTTACAACACTGACACTTAACAGCTGGCCACAAGAGTTGACATTAAACTGTTAATTTAACAGAATTTTAAAACGCTGACAACCCTGCACTAGTTTATACGCAGCTCTGCATTTCCCGCTCAACAAATCTAGTTATTTGAGAAATAATCCATTTGAAATGGCTAGCACTTCACGTAGCGCAGCACGGCGGGCAAATGCATCGCAGTCGCAGCCAGCACCATTTACCCAGATAGATGATCAGGTGCGGGCCATCCTTAACTTCATACTTTGTTATTCCGCAAGTAAAATTCCAATAAAAGTACCCGACTTGACGCCACTGGCGAGCAACAAAAATGAATTGCTTAAAAGACTTCCCCTGGTCACCAAACTCCTAGAAGAACGCTACGGCCTTAAGCTCATCCTGCTGGAAGGCACACCCAAGCGATACATTTGCGTAGCAGAATCTGCGCCGGTGTCAATACATGAGTTGACGGTGTCACAGCGTCCACCGCACACAATGCTCTACATAATACTCACCTACATATTTCTGCGTAACAATCGCATTGAGGAAGATAAGCTTTATGCCATGTTCAATTCGATGGATATCGATGTGCACGAAGAGCATGGCTACTTTGGCGAAGAAATGTCCACTCTAATCCAGGAAACATACTGCAAGCAACAGTACCTGAATCGTGAACGCTCCCAGCTGAGTCCTTACGACGATCCAAAATTCTACTACAGCTGGGGACCGCGGGCCAAAAGCGAAGTCGGGTACCCACAGATCGTAGAGTTTGCAGCCAAGCTATTCGACCAGGACGTCTCGTTCTTTCAACAGCAGCTGCTGATGGCTCAGGGATTGGATAATCCGGAAGTGTTGCAACGCATGGCCACAAGCGTCAATGATACGGAGACAAGTTACTTTGATCTGAACGAAGAATCCCAAGAAGAAATGGAGACGGAAAGTTAATAAGACAAGAGCTTCATTTAGTCTACAGTAATTTAACAAATTTTGTTTATTTTAAAAATAATTAAATACATTGCATTCGTTTATGTTAAATCTAAAACTTATCTCAAAAAGCAGACACTGGCTAATACTTAGCATAGTCTGTGTCCATGATTAACGTGCCATCCTTGTCTTTAAGACGTACACGACCATTGGAATAACGTGTCTCTTGGCTGCCATCGGGATAGACCAATTTGACGGTGCCATCGGGATACTCCCGACGTTTGTTCAGCTTAGTATGGATCTCCTTTTGGCCATTGGGCAGATTTAATATCTTGTCACCATTTCGTAACTGAACCAAGTGGGTGCCATCCGCATAACGCCATTCCTCCAGCTTCTCGGCATCACTGGGATCCACAATCTTTATGGTATTGTTGGGGAAGTGTATCTCCACGATGCCATCTTTATGGCGATGCTCCGTCTGTCCATTGGGAAACTCAAGTATTTCTAGGCCGTCCAGATAGGTAGTGTGCCAGGTATTTGTCTCCGCATAGTAATATTTGACTGTGCCGGCCCGTATATCCGTCTCCTTGATGTCCTTATTGAAGTAGAGCATGCGCACGCTCATGCCATCGGCGCTCATCTTCTTGAGATTCCCATTTGGATACCAAATGTCTTTACTGCCATCGGCATTTACGATCTCACGCTTGAATTCACTGCTGCTACTGTTGTTCTTGTTATCTGGAGTTGTCTTGGTTGGGTCAGCTACAGCTGCTGCTTTGGGTGTAGTTGGCTTTGCAGCGATAACTTGGTCTAATTCTTCAGAGCTGCTGGAGGCATAGTCTTCGTTCACTGGCTCGGGTTTCTTGCGACTACGACCGCTGCTGTGACGACGACTGGGAACGCACTGTTTGGCTGCTCCCTTCTGCCCAATGTCACCCAAGGATTTTCTAGGACGTCTGCCGTTCTCATCTACATGCTTTGCTGGCGGCAGCGTTGTTTCCTGTAAAGGATTGACTTTTAGTGATTTTATCTTGGAAAATGGGAGACAATTACTTACCAATTTGGGTGCTAGTCTCGCTATATTACGATTAATCTCCTGCAGCATTTTGCTATTGTTCTCCCGCGTGAGCTTGACCAGCTCCTGCTCCAGTCGCTTGTTCTCCCGATGAAGTAGCTCAATCTCATCGTGTAAACCGCGTTCCTCTTTCTCCTTGGCACGCAGCTGAGCTCGCAAGCGAGCTTGCGCCGCGACATGTGCCTGTTCCTTCTGTTTGAGCTGAATCTGGAGTGCCTCTACTTCCTGCTTAAGTGCAGCCAGTTCACGTTTCTCCTTGGTGTTGACATTGCTCTTTTGCAAACGCATTTGCTGCTCGAACTTACGCCGCTCTTCCTCGATCTTCATGCGCTCATCATGCAAATAGATTTCCGCTTGGATCTTCTCATCATGCACCTTTTCCATGGCTTCCAGATGCTCCTGTGCACATTGAGCCTGAGTCAGCTCGTGTTGCTGCTTCAGCTTTAGTAGATGCGAGTTCTGCTCCTTGAATGTTGCTATTTCTACTTCCAATTCTTGAAGACGAGTGCGAATCAGATTCGCTTTAGCCTGCAGCTCCAGTGTCAAGGGTTCATCAACCGGAGTCGCCTTTGCCTCCTGTGTCTTTTTCTGCTCCAGTGCTTGAAACAAAGCCGCCTTAAATTCCTCAAAGAGCTGCATATTGCTGCCATCTTGAAGAGTTGTCTCATCCGAGTATTCATGGGTATCATTGGAATCAGAGAAGCGCACACGCACCTGCGTCTTGCCGCCACCCAGCTTTTGAGGCGTCAATGTGCTGTTTTCCTCTTCGGGATCTTCTTGTGCATCCAGTACCTCCGAAACTTCTGGTTGGAGTCGCATTTGTCGCATCTGCTGGGTAACCACAATCTGATCACTATCATCAGCAGCATCCCTTTGACGACGCTGCTCCTTCCGGGCCATAAATGTACGTATGCAGCTGGAGTTCATGTCTAGGCTACCCTCGGATGCCTTCTGCTCCAGCAATTCGAATATGCTTATATTGTCATCATTCTCAACGCATATTTGGGTCGAGCGACGTTCGAGTAACGGTGGCTTTATTTGCTGGCTGTCCAAAACTTTGGCCCAGCAGAGATTCCTCAGGGCACTGGGACTCATCTCGCAAGAGGACTGCTCATCATCAGCCGTCTGTCCTTTTGCATGATCTACATCGTTTTGCTCTACAAAACGCACTTTGGGTGATATAGTGGACGCTGTATGGCTGGACGAAGAGCTCGAAGACTTTAGATCTGGCGTGGAGCTACACACGGTCTTGGCATTCATCAGCAACTGCTGGAAGCGTTGCTCTTTAAAGGACAACGGAGTTGGCGGCTTCGGAGCAGCTGCCTGGGGCATAGGTTTCGTCGCCACCTTATTTGTCTTCAATATGCTACGCTTCTGTGGCTTGGCGAGTCTTCCAGGTGCAGGTGCACGATACTGTGGATGCGCGTTGGCAAACTTGTAGCGCGGCAAATTGTCCAGACGCAGTTTGTCGGGATCAACCTTAAAGCGCTGTTTTAGACCTTCGCCGCGACGCAGATAGGGACGCTTGGGTTTCATTGCAACCAAACTGGACTCATTAGCCGGCAGCTCTGTGAGTACCAAGCCACCGTGTTCTTCCTGGTCCTCCGCCTCATCCTCCTCGTACACCGCATGGCGCGGCATTTCTATACTTAACATTTGTTGCTCCTCCTCCGGATCAGAGACATCTGTATCGTCTAGTGGATCGATCTCTTTGTGTAGCAAGCCAAGCATTTGATACATATTTCTTTGCTCTAACCCTAGCATCAAACGCTGATTATTTTGACGCTCCTCCAATTGACGTTTCTGTTCCTCCTGCCAACGATTTAGGGCTGCCAAACGTGATGTTATGTCCTGTTGCGTGGCAGCGGAGGCAGCAATGGCATTTTCGCCAGAGTCCTGCATATTTCACTGTTAATTTCTTAAAACTACGTATTATTGTTTATACTTTGGTATTCGACGCTACGCATTCAAAAAGGAAGCCCAAATAAGAGTGTTGTAAAGCGCCAGAATTCGTAATTTAATAACCAGGGCTGCGCAGCACCAGACAAAAATAAAATACTAATTAGAAAAAGTTTAAAAAACACAATTTTAAAAATTTTATTATTTTAACATGTATTCTAAACTATTTACATAATTTTAATTAAACTGATTTACATATCCCCCTCATTTTCTTCGTTTTCTTCCAGTTCATCAAAGTCCCGCACTTGTACATCCGCGTCTTCGCCAAATTGCAAAATACTATCGATCTGCAGTAAAAGATCACCAATACTCTCCTCGTCCTCCGTATCAAGTGGAAAAAAGCGCACCAAACTGCAAAAACAAAAACATTTAAAATATTCAATTAATTATTGATTATGTACAGACTGCGCGCGCAGTGGCAACGCTAACAAAGGCAAACCATGTTTGCCAGCCCTGGTGTTGAGCAATAAATTTTCGTGGCGTTGTTAAAAATGTGTGCATTAAACTCAACCCTAAAATTGTTTATTTAATTATATTTTATGTAATATTGTCAAGCTAAAATCAAGTGTAACCATTACGTGAAAACTGTGAAATATCTTTGACAGGATAAATAAGTGTGTGAAAAATACCACCAAAAAATCCCAAGCAAACATAGCAACAACAAAACCAAAAAATTGACTCATTTTTCGATCCAACATTTTTTTGGCCACACACACCAAAAACGGCAAACTAACTAAAAAACGCTGAATTTTTGACCGTACCGTACCGCACATAATTCAAAACAATGGATGAACATGAGCACGACATGGACCTGTCAAAGGTGTATGTTGTACGCTCCGCTAAAGGTGTGGACATGCTATGCGTCGACGATTATCTATACCATTTCGATCGCATTGGCAAAAACAACTCATACCGTTGGCTCTGCAATCGTCGCAAGGACAAAGTGACGCCGTGCCGTTCACGTATCTCGACAATTGTGCCAAATCCTATGGATAAATCGACGCATATTGTAATTGATGTAATACAGGGACATGTACATCCGCGCTGCAGCGACCACGAGATAACAAAAGTCTCACAACGCAAGCGTTTGTCTAACATGAAAATGAACGATGCGTACAGTACGACACAGCCGAAGCGAGCGCGTTTGTATGAGCGTGCCACGGCTGGCCTCAATCCACCAGAGTGGATATCCACCGCTAGGGATGGCGACTCGTTGTCATATTCCTTTCACTTGGACTTTGAGGTGTGATCATTATGCCCCACTGACACTTGTTAATGCTCCCTTAAGTCAAGCCTATGCCCATTTAAATTATTTGTCATACAATTAATGCTGCGTTCACACTGTGTACCAGAGAGTAGTCAACAGTGTAAACACAGCACAGTTTTGGCTTGTTTCACACTTATGTGACACTGTGACCCAGTGTGAACCACCCATTAAGCTAAATGTTCTCTGTTTACATTTTAAAGGAGGAGCATTCAGTGTCTATTTAGTCTAGCTAGTCCTTTTCAAATCTTCATCTAACTATCCTCTTTTGCAGGACAAAGATCGGGTATATATGCTACGTCGTCGCGATGGTCGCGTCATGGTTTGCATTGATGGACACTTGTACTACCTGGCTGGCAAGTCCTATAAAGGTGACCTATATCGCTGGACTTGTGTGCGTAAACGGGACATTGAATGCACCGCCAAAATCTGCACAGAGGCCACATTAGCGGGTGCACATCGTATGCATGTGATGGAATCGGATGCACACATTCATCCGCACTATTCGGCCGATAAGCTAATGCAGATGTTTGCCAGGCATCAGATCTTATTGGTGGACGATGACCAGACAGTGGAGGTGCTACAGGAATGCCCCAATCTGGAGTACTTTGATCCCGAGCTCAGTATGGAATCACAAATGAAGGGCGACGATGTCGAGTCCATAATCATTGAGGATTGTGAGGATACCTACGAGCAGTACCACAATAGCGTGATTGGTGAAATGGTTTCCGACTCAATGCAGGCGGATCAGCAACACGAGCTGTCCAATTCAACTGCAGACGATGAAATCAAGTGGCCAAATGGTGCAGAAATCATTGATAATCATGTATCACCATCGGACTATGACCCACTTACCGAAACGGATCTAACAAAGTTTACGTTTCTGCCATCGGCGAAGGGCCGCAAGGTGCTCTGCTTGGATCGGCATCTGTTCCATTTCGACTCGCAGAGTCGTGCCAATGGACACATGTTTTTCACATGCATCATGCGACGGGATAAACAGCAAAGCTGTCATGTACGTGTGACTCTCGATCCCACAGAGAATGGACCCGTTGTGTTGCGGATCAATGGAGAGCATACGCATAAACCTGATCTCCAGGAGATACAGCGACGCATCAATCAACAAAGGGGTTTAAAGCGTAACATCAATCTGGATGTCAAACTGGAGCAGGAACACGACAACTCTCTAGAGAACGAAGTTGAGTTTGAGAGCAACGATGAGGAACCGGAAGAGGAAGAAGTGTCTGAGCATGACAGCAGCTACGAACGGTCAAAGGATCAGGCTTGCAATGTGATCATGAAAAAGGTCATTGGTATTGACGGCATCAAAATGGAACCCGAACAGGAGAAAGCAGCCTCAATGATCGTTCAGTACATGGACGATGGAGCCGATAACATAAGCGCAAAAATTGAGATACTTCCCAATGCATTGGAGAGCATGGAGGCGACCACATCAACGCAAAAGCCACAACTAACAAACTTGCGTAAGAGACGCGCCAATGTACAGACTCCATCAAATGAGATGACAGCGTATCCCTCGGACATGGATCTGACCAAGATATGTACGCTACGCTCGGCCAAGGGCAGTGAGATGCTCTGCGTCGATGGTTACATCTATCATGCCAAGAATCGTGGATTAATATCCCGCAATTATTGGGTTTGCATCAAGTGCCGAGATCCAGAAATCAACTGCAAGAGTCGCATTTCAACGGCTACACAAAAGGATGGTTCCATACGTGTCTTACGGGTTTACAACAGCCACAACCATCCATACAGTGAGGACGACATCAAGCGACGCCTCTTCAATGAGATCAACAAAAAGAACAACAAGAAACTCAAGTTTCGTCCACTGCATTTCATTGGCAAGTCCCTAGAACAAATAAAACAGGAATTTGGTGATCTGGCAGTAGAACGTCTCAATGTATCCAATCTAACCGAGGGGATTGTGGTGCACAAGAAGCCAAGGAGCAGTGGTAATACAGGCACTACACAAACCACACCGACGAGAACAAAAGCCACGGAAGTCAATAAACGAGAAGATGTGACAAGCAAGTCAACACCAATTATGCACGAAGATCAGCATGAATACGAAGAGGATGTGGTTATCGAGGAGGAGGAAGAGGAGGACGTAGAGCTGGAGGAAGGCGAGGAGGGCACTCTGGCCGAAGATGGTCAGTTTATAACTGTGGAAGAGGAGAACGCCGATGCCATTATTGAGGTGGTCGAAGAAGTCGCGGACATGGAAAACTACGGCAGCATTGAGTAAGTAAAGGAGAAGGGTATATAAACGTTTTGGAAAAGAAGACTGAAACTTTGGCAAGATCCAGAATACTTCTGTCTAAAAAGAGACCCATTTAAGGTGTATTGACTACTAAAATAAACTTAATCATTTTGATATTAAATGAAGGGCATTCATTAGTCGTCTGTGGACCAAACGCTGTAAGCCAAAATGTTAGAGACCAATTCAAAAGCAGCAAGCAAATCTAGTTAAATATTCAAGTTAGTTGAGTTTCAGCGTTGCGCGTGCGCACTTCATTTTCTAAGCGAAGTAACAGGTAAAAATTCAAAATATTGTTAATAAAACCGGTAATTAGTTCGATTGGGGTGTTAACTTATTGTAAGCCAATTATGCTTATCTTGACCAAGATTGTTCTTGGACTTTTTATTTTGATAAGATAAGAAATTGTTAAGGTACTTTTTTTGGTCTTAATTGTTAACAGTTGCCATCTGACATCCAAGAGAACTAAACTGCAGATCGAGCATAATTCTTGATACATTATGTCATTTATACATTTTTGCATGTATCAGTAAGTTGTGTATATGTAAAAAGCTAAAAGTGTTCCCAAAATAGCCACATGCCTACAATACTTTTTAGTACTTTCACTTTTGCCTAAGGCAAAAACCTGACTGCAAAACCGGTTCGACTTCATTCCCCAGCAAATCTAACAAAACTATTACATATTAATACTTTTGTATTTGTTTATTATTATTATAATTTCCAATAGACCCATTTATACGATGAAACTGTACGCCGTATCCGATGGACCGCCATCTCTGGCCGTGCGCATGACGCTGAAGGCACTGGACATACAGTATCAACTCATTAATGTGGACTTTTGTGCCTTGGAGCATCGCAGCGAAGACTACGCCAAGGTAGAAATTAAAATAAAGAACTAAACAAAAAGTATATAACTAATTTAACCCTTTTTAAATCTCTAGATGAATCCACAAAAGGAGATACCCGTCTTGGATGACGACGGTTTCCATCTGTCTGAGAGCATTGCTATTATGCAATATCTGTGCGACAAGTATTCACCGTCCTCAACACTATATCCCGAGGATCCCAACGAACGGGCTCTGGTTAATCAGCGCCTGTGCTTCAACATGGGATTCTACTATGCACCCATTTCGGCCCACAGCATGGCGCCAATTTTCTTTGACTATGAACGCACTCCAATGTCCCTCAAGAAGGTAGAAAACGCTCTGGAGGTCTTTGAGACCTATCTACAGCGTTTGGGCACAAAGTATGCTGCTTCGGACAACGTAACCATTGCGGACTTTGCTTTGGTCTCATCCACTCTGTGCTTAGAGGCCATTGATTTCAATCTGTCGCCTTATCCACTGGTTCAGAAATGGTATTCCACCTTCAAGGCAGAGTATCCAGATCTGTGGCACATTGCCAACAGTGGCATGCAAGAAATTCATGCATTCGAACAAAATCCACCGGATCTGTCCCACATGGAGCATCCGTTTCATCCAACACGCAAATCAAAGGCATAAAAACCAAGTGTCGAATTATAGTTTTAAGCGCATTTTTGCCACATATTAAAATTATATATATTATGTATAAAATATATATACCAAGCATTGTAAACAAATCTTTATATACAAAGTCAATAAGCAAATCCCTGTAAGAATTTTACAAGCTTGCACTCTATTTGATAAATAGAAACTGGAAATGAAGCAAGAAAAACGATCTTAATGTAAGCGAACTTATAATTAATATACACAATAACAACAACCGACTCAATATAGCCCTAGACAGCTCAGAGCCTCTAAGAGCTAGAAGATCATTTCTTATGATATTTAAGTCTGAGACTCTTTTGTGCTACGCAGTTTTAAATCCCCAGCCTTTTACACTCACCTGAAGTCCTCTATAAGCGAGCCAATGGCCTCTGTAAGCTTGCGATACTTCTCTCCGAACGCTGTGCCTATTGTCAGTTCACCCATGAGATTATGTGTGTCTGGTTCCAAATAAAGTTCCAATTGTTTTCTCGCTTCGCTGCTCAACAGATCCACCTTGGTCAGCACATTCACATGAGGCTGTTCCATGTTGGCCATAACACTCAGAGCTGCCATGGTGCCCGATATAAACTTGGCGCCATCCACCATAAACTGTGAGTCCAGGCAAAAGACAACGCATGTGCGAAAATTCCAAGATTCCAGCAGCTGCACCAACTGTTTGCCCATCTTCAAATGTGTGAAGAGCTCTATTTGACCGGGCATATCAAACAGTATATAATCATCATCGGGTTCACCCAGCATCAGCTCATCCTCCCCACCGCAGAGTTGGGCCTTTAACCAGTCCTGATTCTCTATGAGAAACTCCAGACAGAAGATCAAGCCACCATTGGGACCGTAGTGCAGCTCCTCATCCTCCATGGCATCGTCTAGATGTATCAGTTCTCTTATGTCTGCCAGCGGTGTGTAGTTAAAATGTTCTGCCGCCGGATCCAAATTTACAACTTGAATATTTCGTTTGCTGTCCATCGCGTGTTGTTGCATGAAGCTGCAATATGTGGACTGCAAATGACAATTCAATTACTATATGCACAGGTGTGATATAAGTATTTTGCTTACCTTTCCACTGCCCGCAGGTCCCACAATTATTTGTGCAAAACGCATTATTATTAATTCTTATTTAAAAGCAAACAAATTCAGTTCGCGTGCTGCCGCCGTCGTAGTGTTGAAAGACGTTAAATAAAAAGCTGCTGTGCGTTTTGTCATTTGCGCAGTAGTGGCAACGCCTTAAAGCGCTCATAATCAGATTTGAATTCTAGAGTGACCATCTTCTTGCACACATCTGACAGCTGTGCAAGTTAATTAAATCTTGTAATAAACTGCCACACATAATAAACAACTAAAACAAACAAAAGGCACAAATGTGACGCGCAAATTTACATATGATCAAATTGATTTATCAAAATACTCAATCACTCCACAACGTTACCGAACACACTGCGTTGCGGCTAAGCCTAATTGCTGATAAACATCTAAATTGTGCTGCCAAATGTACGCACGCGTCACAAGGACAGCGAATGAAACGACAGCTGTCCATCTAACGGCTCTGTCTACCCCTCTTGTCCTATGGGTATGACAATTCTAATGATTTTTTAAATGCTACGCTTGCAGCACCAAAACTATAACGCTTAAAAATAATAAATTCTCATTCTATTTTTTTGAACACCCTGTAGAGAGCTCGGTATAAGGTATTCTGTTCATGAGTAACACTTTGACCTGCTTTGCATTGACAGCGGTAAGCAACTGACGCTCTCGGTGCATACTTGTTCTACTTTTAGCACCTGCCTCTCTGCAATCTACTCATGACATGATCACGAATATGAGCTGCCTGGAATATTGAGAGCGGTTTGAGTCATTTGCAGCGAACTCTCACTGTTTTCTGTACAAAATGAGCGCGTAAAAAAATGCATATGTATTAGTGTGTGGCCAACTGCAGTCCGCAGTGAGCGCATTATTTCACTCTTTCATTCTCGTTAAAGAGTAGAGTTTAGCCTGAAATGCAGGTATACTAGCACACACCCAATAATGTTATGCAGGGTATTGATATGTCGAGTTTTTTGAACTGATAACATTTTTTAATGTCCTTCTTTAGCGTGTGCATGTCGGAAGACCGGAAATAATTTTCTAGTTGCACCGTTGAACCCACTACCCAAAAACTCCGTGTACCCACCCCCAGAACAATAACTGCACTTGTGCAATACAAAATATGATTGTCTGCTGTCGGTTTTCTTTACTTTCGATATTTATTTTTAATGATATCAGCGACAGGGGCCGCGACCAGGTGTTCAATACGTGTGTTTTGTCTGTTAGCCCGATAAGTATGTAATTTAGCTGTAAATAGCGCCTTTTGGCCTTGGGTCAAAATGGCTTAAAAAGGAGAGAGTAGAAAATTGTAGTTACTTTTAAATACTTGTATTTATTCGATTTTTAAACTAAACCACTAATTATAACATTTAGATATTAGCAAACTTAGAGCAATTAAATACCACAGAACATGTTTTTAAATATATTTTAAAATTGGAATATATATGTTAGTATATATATTTAAGTTAATGTATGCCATTGACTAGCAAGCTTGACTAGTTAAGAGTTAGTTTTAGGAATATTCTTCATGCTTTCTTCTTTTAGAGTGCACCACCGTTGCCAAAGATAGTTCCACCGGGAGTATTACCTCCCAATTCTACAGCTGCAACATTGAAATCGTCACTGCTTTGATTGCTATTTTGATTTTGACTGGAATTTGAGCCGTGATTGCTCTTTGTGTTGTTGTTGTTGTAGAGCGGTTGAATTTGTTGTTGTTGCTGCTGCTGCTGCTGTTGTTGTTGGTTGTTGACAGGGCCATTTGGATCGTCTGGTGTCCATGTACGTGCATAGAGTTTGCTGCCTGGATAGCGGTCCCCTTTGCGGTACCAGGACAAGGAATGCGCCATGCCGCCAGCTATGAAGAGAAGAGCGGGAGTTGAAGAGAGTTTTATTTAAGAGCATCAAGAGTCAATTAAGAATTGTTGCCAAAAACTTGTGCAAACGCCATTAGTGGACACATTACAAGACATCAACAGGAATTGTGTAAACAAGCAAAGGGTTCAGCAAGAACACAAGCGAGGGCTGTTCGAGTTGTTGTTGCAGCTGCACGCCTGCGGTGCGTACCCACCATTTGCGATGAACAAACAAAACCCAAACACAAATCTACCTCCCCCAGCACCCTTCGTGCTTGCGCCCAATCAGCTTGCAGGCAGTATGACATCCCATTCCGTTTCTCATTTTCAAAATCTCTCAAACAAGTTGGGTAATTTGTAGTGCTCACAGTTTTCGAGTGCTTCATGCGGGTGTTGTTCAAATATGCGACACCCACTGAACCACCCCAACATCCCACCACACAGCTTCTGCCACTCTCCGCCCACTCACTCATCTTGCAAGTTGGTGTGAACATATGCCAGCCGCGTGCTCTCGCTGCACTCATTCCCATTCCACGCTCTCATTCCATTCCGATTCCCATTCCCATTCCAGTGGCCATTCCACTTGCAGCCATTTAAATGCCCATTGGTTTGCCCCACTCCACTTTTCGCATCTCCGTCTCTTTTGCGTTTTGCGATTTTTATCTATTTCTTTTCTCGTTTTTGTTTTTCTGCTTTTCGGTTTTTGCTCAACATTTTTAATGCCCGTTAAGCATGAAAACGCTTTTGGCACACACAACATACATAGCATTCCCTCTCTCTTCCACTCTCTCTACCGTACGCCACTCTCTTTGCCCCCCATTCCTCTCTTATCTATCTGTTTGGCCTCAGTTGCCCTTTAACAGGACCCAACAACGATGGCGACAGCAGACATCTGCTGGAGTGTAACGAATTTCTCACGATATGATTATGTCGATTCTCTTTTGTTGTTGTTATTTGTTGTTACTACATTGTTGTTGTACCCCATTTTGTGTGTGTGTGGGTAGAGTCACACTGTGTATGGAAAGCAAGGTGTACAAGGTTTGTCATGTTGGATTTTATCATAACAAATTATATCGCCGCCTGTCGCATGTGCTTTTTGACGATATTTCATCAGAGATTTGTTATTGGACAAATTGGGTTTAGTAGAGCTGTATACTATTAGAATTTAATGTTAAACTATATGAAGTTGTATTATTTATGCTGAAGACAAAATCTATTAATATTTATTTCTTGGACTTTAAGGTATATTTTTTAATTATTTTGTAACAAATTTTTTAAAACTAAAATGTATCTTCTTAAAAACTCTACCATATTTCACCTATTTATATCTCGATTTTATATATTCTAATATTTCTATATCGTTTCCCTTTGAATTCTAATGCTACTTATTTCTCTATATTTTTGACCCAATTTCTACGTTAAAACTGAAAGCTGTCTACTTCATTAAAAAAAAAAAAATTTGTATATTCTAACGACCTTATAAATATATTCCAAAGTCCCGCGCTATAAATTTCTACATAAATACAAATTAGTTACCAACTCATTACTTAACCAACCGCAGAAGTAACCAAAACAAGTTTACAGCCCAATTGAGAGCAGTATAAATTTCTGTTTTGACACTAAACTTAAAAAAAAAACTGTAAAAAACTTGAAAAAAATTCCGTAGATCATTCAAAAATTACCCAGGCTGTTTGAGTACTGCAGGGATTACCCTTTTGGCCAACTGAGTGGTTTGGCTATTAGTTATGCAGATGCTTTCTGGTATGTTCGGGGATAGAATCGGAAACTCGAAAGGAAACCAAGTGTCATACATTTTGAATAGAAAAATGATTAACCAAAAAACCGTAACTAAAGGCACTTTTATGAGTTGGCACACGGAAGTAAGGAAGGAAACCCTTAATCCAACATCCCCTCATCAACGAATCCAATGAAAAAACCTTTCGTATATGAATTCTTATGCCGTACAACGATGAACCGTTCAGGGTATTCCGTATTCTGTGATCGATGCGATTGCTAAAACAATTTGCTTGACTGGCAGTCACGCAAAGCCCGCAAAAGTGTGAAAATTCTAATTAGTTACACTTGGGAAGAATACAGCAGCCCTAGGAATGGATCACAACCCTCAGTCCAACCCTCGTACAACTGCGAATGCTCTTAAAATAACAGTCCAGCTGAATTATGTTATTTAATATAGACCTGGTTCTCTTCTGGTCCAGAAATAAACGAAAACTAAACGAAAACAACTGAACTGACCGCCTACACGCACAATTTTGATTGATTGAATGATTGACAACTTACTGCGATCCTTTAGTATTATTTTCTTGGGCGGTTCCTTCTGATAGTTGCGCTGCAAACTTAAACCAGCCTCATTGCCGTTCTTGTCCTTCTTGACCATTTCGCTCAGAAAGGTTATATAGCTGATAGCCAGCTTGAGAGTGTCCACCTGAAAGACAATCGAAATGATGGATTATGAGTATTACGAATGGTAAATGTGTAGGAAATGGTAAAAATCCCCTATTTATAGCAGGCGCATTTTCTTTTATATAAACTAAATATTTTCTGTGGTAAATTTGCTGAGTTCATGATGATAATCAGTGTGGAAAGCAGTCTAGGGTAAGGAAGGAAATAAAGGTATATCCTCATATGTATCATAATAAATATTTGTTAAAGCATACGAAAGGTTACAAAATAATACCTAATAATATTTTAAAGAATATTTGCCTTAAAAATATGGTGTTCTTTTCATATCAGACTTCTTTTCGGAAAAATTGTATAAGAAAATATTTATGATCATTTGTAAAGTATTTAGGAATAACTTTATAATTACTGAGCAAACATTTCAGATAGATATGAACGTTAGGAGCAAAAGGGGCTCATATATTACTGATTATTTTTAATCTGATCTTTACTTAACTAGGTATTAAGGAAAATTTCTTAAACAGTTCAAAGCATATTCAAATGTGTCAAAAGCAAACTTTATTCGAGTTCCCAGCAAAATATCAAGCAAATTTATACCTTGCTGAGCCGCTTCTCGTAGGGCAACGTGGGTATGTGGGTGCGCAGTCCCTCGAAAGCTTCATTGATGCTCTGCATGCGGCGACGCTCGCGGAGATTTGCCGCCTGACGCTGCTGGGCCATCTGGGAAGCGCACTTCAAGCGACGTGGCTTGTGGCTACGCCGTCTAAACAGGGAATAGCTGAAAAGGGTTAATATCGAAGCGGTAGCTTTTCTAGGGGTTAAATGGGGGGCTTACGTCTTTTCGGTGTTCTCCTGATCGCTATTGAAACCGCTGCTATAGGCATCATCATCGTCATCGCTCTCCGAACTGTGCTCGTCTCCGAAAAAGTACTCCGAACTCGAGTTCGATGCATTTGTCGCCTGGGAGCCCTCGAAAAAGTGTCGCGCCATTGTGGCCTCCAGATCAAAGTTGTCCATGGAAAACATTTTTAGGCCGATGTTATCCTTTATTCTTGTAGTATTTCCCTTAATTGTCTATTAATTGCATAACGCCAGCGATTAAATAATTTCAATTGGCAACGCGTGTGTGGCACGTGTCGCTCTAAGGGAACTTCTGTGTGGCAGGTGCGTTAAGTGCGGCACGTGTTGGTCCCGCTTGACTTTCGACTTGCTAAAGACTGCAAAAAAGGATATAGAAAATTGATTCATCATAAATAGTTGTGTTCATGTCAATGACTCTAATCGGAGGGAAGTAATCAATTTGTTGTTCAATTGATAATAAACGTGTTTTACATGTCTACTGATGATAAGATAAGCAGCCAACGTGAATATGGCTTATCTAATACATGTAAATATATTGTGATAGCTTTGTTATTTAAACATTATAGCCACAAAACACATTTTATTTGCCCGCACAGTGATCAGTAAATCGGTGAGGCAAATAATTTTAGATTTTACGCCCATTGGAACACAAATTGCTATTGTTTCTTTGTAAATTTTAAATTTCATGTTTTGTTTATACTATATTATTATTTTTTTATATTGTTAGGTTAGTTAATTAGTTCTGTCAGCATATTTTTCCTAGTGATGTTTGATTTTAACAATTACCGCTCCAGATTTTAATTTAACGAGTTTTTAGCATTAAATTCTATAAATTTATATATATAAATATATAAAATATAAAAAAAAAGAATATTTAAAATATATTCCCAATAAAACATTTAACTTCAACCTATTGCCTGTAAATCCTTATGTAAACTAAAGAGAGAAATTACAAAGTGTATTCAAACTCAAATAAATAAAATAATTTAAAAGATTTATACAATTTTTAACAGTACTGACATGTTTTTAAAAGAAAAACATGAATCAGCTAACAAAAAATGCTTCAACTATAGATTTATATATTTATTTATTCATACTGAATACTAGTCTTTTTACACAGAGTTCATTATTAATCAAAAGATTTCTTATTTTTGCTGGTTTTGATTACTTTACTCCATAAAATCAATTAGAGAAAACTTTTTTTTTGGTATCCTTCTAAATCCGTCGGCTACTGTAAGTTATATGACTGGAATCCGCGCTCTACTCTCCTTCTTCTCTTAACCAATTTTCCCTTACCTTTATTGCCACTGCTGCAGATTTAATCCAATATCCTCAAGGCTTAAAAAGTACACTATGAAGTTCACAATAACTAACTTTATATTTGAGATCATAGCACTAAATTACACTCTAATATAACTAATAGTAATGCATAATCTTTTAAATATTCACACGAATAGTCTTAAATGCAAAATTCTTGAAAATTGCCAACGTTTGAAGCCGAAGCGCGTTTTCGTAGCGAACGCGCGGAGAGCAACAATGCGAATGAGGCACACGCAGGACTCAGGACTGATAAGAGACCTAAAAACCGGAGGGTTGCAGCACATATTTCCGCCCGGATAAAGTATCGTACGTTTGTCATATCAATGGCGGTGCCACATCAAAAAGCATTGCCAGCAGTGGGCGGAGTCAGAGCTGGCAGCCAATCAGCGTCAAGCAAATAAAAGTTGTCCAACAAACAGGGTTGCATTTCCAGGGGTGGTGTTATAAGCTTATTAAGTGTGAGCTTGATGGCACACATAAAGCTGTCTAGAGAGAAGGAGAAGGAGAGGGAGGGGAGCAAAGGGTAGGGGTAGCAACTAGAGCTGATTGTTTTTTGGATTTTGGATGCGAGTTTATCTGTTTAAGCGGAATTATTGGCCGAGTGTCGCTCAAGTGGCACAAAAAAAAAAGATTTTATAAAAAATGCTGTTAACAAAACAAGTGTTGAAAGGATTTTTAAGGCGGAAGAAAGACAGCTGCACTGAATTAGTTCATTTATTTTCTAGCCAAAGTCTAATTAATGGTTGGTTGCAACACAGTGACAACAGTGATGTCGATAAAATTTGTCAACCAGCATAATTTTTAAGCATTAGGCAATGAACACACAACAAACAGCAAACAGCAAACTGAAATGACAGCAAATATTTGCTTTAGCTACGATTTCCCAGCGAAAACAACTCCATTAAAATATTTGCTGCATATTTTAGGGCGTCGTGTGCATAAGGGGATGGGGGGAGCAGGGTGTCAAAATATGCGCGTTCCGTTTGGCCGCAAAAGCATATACGTTTTACCCTTCCCCTTCCCTCCCTTTCCCCACCCTTCGCTTCATTTCATTCCGTTTCAGTTGTTGTCCTTTTTACCCGTGTCTGTTTTCCTGTCCCTTGCCTCTCTTCTCGCTACGACTCATCATCAGCGACCTCTCACTAAGGCTACCCATGATAAACAAATTGTTTTGCCTCTTCCTCCCTTCAGCTACTCTTCCTCCTCTTCCTTCTGTTCCTCCTCCTGACGAGTTGTTGTTTTCCTTTCGAACGCTGCTCGTTTTGTGCAGCTGTATAAACAAATTAGTTTTCAATTTTTATCAAGTTGTTGCCTCCTGTGGCAACCAGTTAATATCCACGTATTGCACTTTTTGGCAGAAGCAGTGAAGGTAACCAAAAAGGTCGCAATATCGAAAGGATTCGCTGGAATTCTGAAATTTATTCGGTGAATCTTTTGTTTTGAATGGATTTAAGATTAGCACAACAAAGTGTCCAAAGTCCTAGATAAAAATGTTGTACCCATTAAGATTTTCGAAAAGTTTCTTTACTTTTATATTGAAAAAATAAAAAAAAACAAATTCAATATTAAGTTGTTGAGAAAACAGACTTAAAACTAACTTTTTTCACAGTGTAGCTTCCTGTAGAGAATAACGACTTGGATTATAAAATAATCCATTTTTTTTTGTCTGTGTAGCAATCCAAACGATTAAGTTACGCAAAAAGCACTTGCAGATAATTTTGTATCTTTTTAAAACCGATATTTATTATTAGTATGTTTTAATCACACACCAATTTAAATAAAAGCACAACACCTGCCAAGTTTGTCTATAGTTTTTAATGCCTCAGGTGTTTTAGCAGCTAAATAGCTTTCACTATATAATTAAGGCCCCCAAAAATTAAATACTACTTGGAAATTACGGCACCCTTGGGTGGAAGTAGAATATCATGCTGCGAATTATGCACACGTCATATAGCACAATCAAGCGTAACCACCTCTATGAGGACTTACCCCTGCCCCTATGCGTACCGCTTTGGTCCCTATATCATTACACGCAATTGCTCTGCGAAGGGGGTTGCCTCATGCCTCCTGTCTCATATCTCTAGCTCTCCTGCCTCAAAGCATTGTCATTTGGCACTGCGATTTTCAATTCAATTCAGTTTTTTTTTATTATTCGAATTCTAATTAAAAACCAAAATGTATTGTTGAGGTAGACTAGTTGTAGCTCTGTCAAATGCTTATCACACTGCCTTTTTTCCTGATCCCCGCTCGTTGTCCGTTCGTTTTTCGCCCTTGCCCGTCCGTTTCCTGCCCACTTTCATTCCATAGTGTTGACACTGAGCATTAAGGAGGCTAAAATCCTCTTGAGTGCATGCCTGGACGAGCACTCTGTGCGTGTGTGTGTGTGTGTATGGATTGTGTGTAAATTTTAATCTCATTTGAAAAGTTTGATATTTTTTTTTTCAACTGCTTATGTAAAGTGCAAAAATTGAAATCAACAATAGACTCAATAGAGGGTAAGAGGGAAGGGTTGAGTCGTTTAAAAGTTCCATAAAACACTCGAGGGTAGCAGAGCCGCTTGTTATTTTTATTTTAAATTAATTTTATTTAGCAGTTAAAAAACTAAAAGATTGCATAAAGCGAACTAAAACTCGTTCTGTTAACAGCAACTGTTAGTTAACATAACAAAACACAACACGGACATAACAGCGTTCTAACAACGTTGTTTTAGTAGGCATAGGTGAGCGCTTCAGCAGACGGCGTCGGTGGTGTAATGGTTAGCATAGTTGCCTTCCAAGCAGTTGACCCGGGTTCGATTCCCGGCCGACGCATGTGTAATTTTTTGCAAATTTTAATTTTTTCATTTTAAAAATTTATTTTCTTTAAAATATAACAACCATGGATTTTTTAAATTGTATACACAACTTGTTCTGAGAAAGTGTGCAGAGGATCAATGCGCTCAACAAAACTTTTGCCATTGAACTCAAACTCTGAGAACGGCACACTGTTGACCACCTTAAAGCCAACTGCCTTGCCAATTTTTTGGGTAAACACAGAGGTCCACAGAGCTGTAACAGCCGTAGGCCGCTTATCTCGCAGCTCCTCAGCCACATCCTCCAGGCCTTGTCCCTGGCACAGCTCACGAGTCAGTTGAACGGTGACTTCGGTGAGAGACCGTCCAAGTCCGAGTCGTCCAAACTCCGGCAAAGTGCCCAAGAACATTAGTTCACAGCTGCAATCAATATTGTAAAGAGCACCCACGTCCACCTTCGACTCTATTGTTATCATATAATTCATTAGACACTTGGCTTGGGCGCTATGCACTTGTTCATTGTTGAATTTCACAAAGAAATGTTCCTCGCCTGGCGGTGGAGCAAACTGGAATTTTAAAAGAAGTTCACATTACTAATTTGCCAATTTTGGTATTTACTACGTACCATCAACTTATTAAAAGACACGGCCACAATACGACCGCTCTCCATATGTCTAACAAACAGGGAAACTCCGTCCAGAGCTGAAACTCTGCAAAGTTCCCGCAACTCTTTTCTCGCCTGAACATTTTCTGGCAGGTTTATTTCACAGCCCCTGCAAACTGATTCATTAATGAAGAATGAATTGTCCAAGACCTTAAATAAAAAGAAAATTTAAAGATTTATAAGCTAAAATTTTAATTTAAAAAAAAGCAAAAAGTGAACTCTGCGTCGGCCGGGAATCGAACCCGGGTCAACTGCTTGGAAGGCAACTATGCTAACCATTACACCACCGACGCCACGTTGTGCTCGGCGCTTAAAATTGTCTTTATGCTGTGTTCACACGACAGCTGAACGAATTTTTTGCGCGTGCAAAATGAAATAAACAAACACGTTGATGATTTTAAATTAGAATAAACAACCTTACACTATAAAAATGCATGTGCAAATTAAATTAAAAAAAAAAGAACTTACATCAAGAGCTTCGTCCAGATCCGCTTTTGTTACACTTCGCACTTCATACTTGCCTGAAAAAAGTAAAAGTTTTCAAATCGCTTTCGTTTAGTTGTCAGTCTGTGAATTATTAATGATAACAATTAATAGATTAAACAAACATATGTTTTAAGCTTTGTTGTCATCAATATATAACAAAAGTCGTGGCGTTTAAGCAGACTCTAGGCGTTTAAGTTTATTGCTTCATTACGATATAATAATTATTGGAGATTACTGACATGCAATCAGAACTGAAATCCATGAAAGCAGAACAATTTGTACTTATGATTGCGCCTTAAATGTGCGTGCAGCAATAAAAATTTAAAATTACACACAGTAACTAAATTAGCGAACTTTGCACTGAATTAATCAATATTCCATAAAATCTTGTGTTTTATTTTTTGTTTAAACATTCATTTTACGCACCATCGTGCAAAGTTAACCAAACTCTGCCGTTTTCTGCACGCATTTTAAACGCTTATCTCGATTTTTTATTTTTTGGAAATAGAAGCAACTGTTGCCGTCGAATGTTTGATTATAACTGAGCTATAAAGATTTCAGTTTGCTCAGTCTGAAACCGGCGTATAACAAGATTATATAACCTTAGTCAAGGGGGGCCTGGCTTATCAATTGATGGTAGTCTAAAGTATAAGACTTAGGCTAATCGTATAAGATAAGATAGTTTTCTAATAACTCGGTAGTTCTACATGTGCAGACAATGTCAATATATAAACAGATACAAAGCACATTGCGCAGGTCATTAAACGTTGTTAACTTATTTACCTATCGCAGCAGGTTTTATGTTTGTGACGACATAACTAGATTTTTTGGAGGTTGGGCTATAAAAAGAATTTATATATCTTCCCAACTTTTCAAAAAGCTGTGTGTCATTAATTGACTATTAATTAAAATAAAAGGTTTCTATTAGTAATTTAAATATTTAATATTGAAATATTTTAAAATATTGCTAATAAATTATTTCTGCCGTTACAACGACTAATACCCATGACTTATATTTTGACGGTTTTTAAAGTCTCTTATAATAGTGGTACTTTAAATACCAGTTACCTGTTAATAATGGGATATTTAAGAAATCAGTGAGCAGTGCTGTACAGCAACACATTTTTGCAAAACAGCTGACAACAGCTAAACGCGCTTTTCAGCACTAAACAACAAAATGAAAAACACAGAATATAACAATTATAATTATAGCTAAAAGTTATTGCAAAATTACAAAATCGTAATCGCTTGCTCACCACAATTAATCACTAATAAAACACGCGATTTGTGCCCACTGAAAATGTTCAACACGTTGTCATGACGACGCAGTGCTAAACAAATAAAAGTTCATTAGTCAATTTTTTCAGAAAAGTTAAAGTTAATCGCAAAAATGTTTTTACTGGACAAATTACTGCCAATCGTATTTAGCTATATAAGACCATTTATTAAATGGTTCCTGCACGTATTTACCCGCCTGTCAGAACTGCAGCGCATTTGCTATGGCGCCAGAGCAGGTTCCTCCAGATGCCGCCAAATCGAGAGATCACTATACTTATCCAAACAGCCAGAAATTAAAACTTTGCTCAGAGAACTAGACGAAGCCGCTCCGTTTGTGGCGGACAAGGAGCTGCTGTATTTTGGTGAGTCCTAATTAGTCCTTTGTTCACTTTTTTGCTGACATTTATCCCTGCAGCTCCCCGCGCCGTTCAGGTGGTCTCACGTGTGAAGCGCATTAAGAATAATGTGCATCCAGATTTTGGCAGACTCTTTGGCAATTGCATAACCACCATCTGGGGATACAAGCGTCTAATGCATCAGGTGGAGGAACTGCGCGCCGAATCCTACGATGCGGATAACTTGGAGCATGAACAGAAGCTGCTGGAGCTATGGCAGCTGCTGATGCCGGAGTCACCACTCACTGGACGCATCTCCAAGCAGTGGCAGGAGATTGGCTTCCAAGGTGACGATCCTAAGACGGACTTTCGTGGCATGGGCATGTTGGGTCTAGAGAATCTACTGTACTTTGCCCGTGCCTACAATGATGCGGCCAAGCATGTGCTGCTTCACTCAATGCATCCCACGCTTGGCTACACCTATGCCATTGTGGGCATCAATCTCACCGCTCTGGCCTTTAATTTGCTTAGCACGGGAGCAGCAAAGACTCACTTTTACAATCAGGTGGCACTGCACAAGCAAAACTTCAGCACAATCGAGGATTTCCATCGATTGTATTGCTATTTATTCTTTGAATTCGATCGCTTCTGGATGGACAGCTCGCCGAGGAACATTATGGACTTCCGGGAAGTGTACCAGGCCTTTGAGATAACCAAACTGGAGGCACTGCATAACGAAAATACCATTTTCAAGACGAATCTCGTAGTTGAATCTGTCTAGCAACACTTCGAATTAAGCACAAAACTCACATTTTGTATAAATGCAGCGTTTATTTGAGAGCTATATTATATTTATTTATTTATATATATATATATATGTATTGTATGTATATTTAATATGTATATATATATAGTTTAATTTAATGCAAGTATATAAATCTTTAAGTAGCCGGAATGACATGCATATAATAAAATATGTAATACTATAAAATCAAGATCGAGATTGCACGTAGAACACAAAAAGAGACATAATAATATAATAAATATCACGTTAAAGCATAAATAATTGAAATCATTTTCAGAAATACGTAAATAGTTGCAAATGAACAATTTCTTGGAGTATCCTATCAAATTGGGTTACTTTTCTTTAGTTTTTGTTTGATGTTCTTATGAATATATAAAATGCACGAGTCGAAAACGATTTTGGAGCAGAGGCGTGGGCATTGTGATGATCGTGGTTTGTGTTTTTTGGTTTCGCAAGCGCTAGTTGAATATCCATATAATTATTTGCCACGATGCCACAATTGTTGTGCGGACTTAGCGATAGAATTTGACTTCGGCCTCCACGCAATCTTTGAGCAGTTCGTCCAACTCATCGCTGGCATGATCCTGTAGCGAAAAGTAATTGTTCAATTCATCCACACACGAGCGTTCCAAGCTCTTCAAATGCTCCAACGCCGCCGGCTTGCGATTTGCATGCAGACTGTGCAGCAGTGTTTGCTCCGCATCCGCCTGCACTTGGGTAAGTGGTGATATACGCGGCTTGGGCGCAAAGACAAACGGCTTGAACACTGACTCAGCGGCATTGGGCGTGCCAGTAAACCAGTGACAAGAGATTGAGCTACCCTTGGCACTCAGCACTGATACGGCTGCCGAACGGGACTCGTCTCCGCTGGCTGAGCGTAGTGTCTCGAACATGTCCTGCTGTGTGTACGTGGCATCGTCACTGGGCTTTGGACCACACCATTCAGCTGCAGGCGCCTGCGCCTCAGCATCATGGGCAGCTGCAAAGCTGGCAGCCGTATCCAAGCCCTCACTGGACTTGTCAATCGTTTTGGTTATGGTCAGGCCACCACTGGGTATGCGCTGCCAGCTGGCTTGCAGCTTCTCAGCGGCCCAGACTTTTCCGGCACTGCTCAAGATCCAGGCAGCTGTTGGATCACAAACCACAAAGTTGAGTTTGCTGCTGTCATTGCTATGCTTTGTCACTAGATTCCCAACGAGATCCACGGCTGCCTCCACGTCAGTGGACTCGGCCAAAGCAATGCTGAAAAAACACAGTTAGTTAAGTATGCGAATACCCTGTAATCAAGGCAGGGTATTTGACTTACCGCACAATGTCTGTGCCCAGCAGGCTGTCCGTGTCGTTGGCATCTTGTTGGCCATCACTCCAGGTGAGGCCAATGGCCACACCCCGCTCGTTGGCTCCAAAGTCTCCGCCCCAGAGGCCTGGTTTGGGTTTTTGCAAAATGACACGTTGGGCACCGCCAGTCGGCTCCAAAGCGGCGCCGCCATCAGTCTGAGACACAAGTGTGTATTTCACGATGAGTCATTTACTTTCGTCAAGCTCGTCTTCACTTTACTACTCTACTCTCTTACCTTCCCCTCCATCACGTCGCTGACATCATAAAAGCAAATTTCGGATGCCACGCCTACACCGCCCACTGCTGTGGCGTCCTCTGCATTGCGGCCAAAGATTAGCGAGCCAGACGCACAGTTAGCGGGCAGCACAACAAAACAGTCGGCGTTTGAGGACATTTTCTTTTGCTTTTAAAATCAGATATTCACAGACACTGACGGATTCGCAAAATTGATTTTTCCCAACAGCTGTTACCGACAACAGTCTGTCACTAAATCCCGAAATACTGGTGCTCTTTAAAATACTAGTCGTCATGTCAACAGTGGGACTTAAAATACCATTGCTGGTGATAATAGTGGGATGTTTTCAGTGTAGCGTAAATCGCGAAGTTAGCTGCGAACGCAGAATTGAGATACGTGAAGTTGGCTCTGCTAGGGCTGTCGAATAAATTTCATTTATCTTGTTCTTATTACCATTGCGAGTCACGGTCGCAGTGGTCTTAAAGCGTTGTAAAAGCAGTTAATCTAGTAAGAACCTCGAAATTGTTGTTGCTTTCGGTGATTGCAAAACGTTAAAAAAGTTGATAATCTAGTAAATGTGTCGCGCAAGTTAAAAAAACGTCTTCGAGAAACTGCATTTGTATACAGCAGTCATCAGTGTGTGTGTGCAGGTGTTGTTGTCTCATTCAGACGTGCCTTTCAGTTGGATTGCTGTGCGAGCGAAACAACAACAAACAAGTTACAAGGTAAATACTCGTGCATATTACTGGCGTTGTTGTTGTCGTTGTTGTTGCTGGTGGATGTTCAGCGCCTTTTTTTCGAGTGTTGATTATTTTACTTGCGTGCGTTGTAACTCGTGGGCGGCTTCAAACGTCACCGTCCGGCTCTCGAGCTGCCAAAGCAAAAGTAAAATAAAAAAACAATTGACGCAAGTTTTTAATGGTGCACAAAAATAAAAAAAAAATCAAATTCATATTGGCAGTGGTGTTTGGCAAATTGGAAATAAAAAAAAACCGTGACAAGTGCCTCTTGGTAAAGAAAATCAATATTTACGCTATAAGAGCCAATTCCAATAAGAAAGTTTATTGCGTACGTGAAAATAAGAAATGAAAATTGTACAAATTTCAATTTTGAGACGCCCAAATTGCTGTTTGGTGGGCTGCCGCTCCCTAAATATATATTTCTTTCATTCCTTCTTGGTTTTCTCCGTGTGTGCGTGTGTGTGTTGTGTATGTGTATATGTGTGTGCGTGCGTGTGCCGCTTTGCGTTGCTTGACCACTTTGACCGCGCGCATTTTTATGTTGTTTTTGCTCTAAAACTAGTTTTTGTTGTTTAATTTTTTTTGTCGTCAGTGTTGTTGTTGCCGTCTTGGGTTAAATTTTCACCCTGCCAGTGAATGTGATGACGTTTTAAAGTGACTTTTAAGCTAGTTAATTTAAATGTAATCAAAAGAAAATCAATAATTTCAAGCTTTCGGGTATACACACACGGATTTGATGAAAAACTGGTTGAAATTAAATTTTGTGTATGCGTGTGTGTGTGTGCGAGTGTTTGTTGGGCATGCTTTAAGTGTGAAAGCGGAACACAAACCACCCTCGCTCTTTCGCCTGACTGCTCCAACTCCAGACCAGCCCATCCCATCCAATCGAATCCAATCCCATTTGCAGCCCCTTTAAAAGCATCTTCCAAGTGATGAAAATATACAAGCATACATACAAATATAAAGTGCCGCTACATTCCTCCCCCAATGCGCCCCATTATGCGGCATTTCGCTATATATATGTGTACATGCATACATACAAACGACACACATACATGCATTTGTATATATGCATGTGTACATCTAATCTTTGTATGTATCTGTCTGCTTGTAGGCGTTCGTATCGAGAGTGCATTGCTCTGCCGCCTGCCCCTGCCCCCACCATCGTATTGTAAACATTACAAAAGCTGCGTGCGGGACGGCCTCGTTTTATCGTTCTATGTGTTCACTCGTCGCTATATATATATATACGTGTGTGTATGTGTTTAGTTCTTTTATTTACACTTACACTATTAACGATTTCTCTCGCAAGCAGTTGGCAACACGCGCATCACTAACACTGCGTTTTCGGCAGTTGGCAACACGTTGACCCAATAACGGTATAAACGAGACACCCGCATACACACACACAAACAAGCAGAGAGACATGCATACATACACAAAGCATGAATGAAAGCCCGCATGTCACTCGGTTGTCGGTATTATGATTATGTTTCTGTGTGCGTGTGTATGTGTGTGTGTTATTGTTGTTGCAATCATGAAATCTGTGCAGATGCGACCCACATATTCATGTTGTGCATAATTATTTGTGCTAATTATGTGTCTAAAAACCAAATGCAACTTACTCCGCACCGTGATCCAAATTTAGTCTATGTGTAGAATTTTTACTTTGTTTTATTTTTGACTTTGGCTTTGTTAACATCAATGCAAAGAAGAAGAAGAGGAAGAGAAAAAACCAACATTTTGTTTTGTGGCCACCGACAAGTTCAATGAACCAACCAAAACAGTGGAATGCTCATCCGCTCTGTTCCAATTGTAACAGTGTGTGTGTGAGTCTGCGTGCATGTGTGTGTTTGTGTATGATCGGTACGCGCACGTAACCGAAATTTGTTGGTATTTTTATGTGCGATCGATTTGTGATTGTGCTCAGTGAAGTAGCACTGCCGATAAACATATCGCCATAAATTGTGTGCCCTCATTAAAAAAAATACAAACAAAATCAAAAAATATATAAAACAATCACTGTGCAAAGTGCGTTGGCGGCAGCAACAAAAAATACCTTGACATTGAGAGCTTATATACACACACACATAAACACACACATGCATATTCATGTGTTGCTCGGCGTTGTGTGAGTGTTTCGTGTTTTGCAAACAGCACCCAACGCACACACACACACACACACACACACACATACGTTTCGTATGTATATAAAACAGTGTAAATTGTATGCATATGCTATCTCATTCGCACGCACATTAAATTGACGTTAAGTATTATTTAATAAATAAACCGGCCTCTTGTTGTTATTGTTTTGTTTTTGTTCTTATGTGTGTGTGTGTGTGTGTGTTTGTGCTGTTTATGTATGCGCTAATGACCTTGCATATGGCACCTGCAGTGGTCAAACTCAATAGGCCACTGCAATTATCGATAACGCAAATAATCGATACACCATTAAAGCACAAGTACATTGTACTTGCAAAGATAATTAAGATTGCAATTCAAACACCGTGAATAATAAGTATTCTTATTGCTGTTTTTTGTTTCTTTTTACAGCCAAATACGCTGCTTCAGGTTAATTGACTGTTCGCACGTGTCAATTAGCCCAATATATAATTACTTACTGGTAAGATTCATAAGATTCATGCAAATTAATACGTGTACTAGATAGTTAATTAATATTGACAGGCAGAAAAAAGTCTTGCTATACCATAGTGTTGCCACAAATAAATATTAACGTATAAATTATTGCTATTTTAGCGACTTTAAACGAATAATCTATGCGTTCTCCATGCGGAATTCAATTTGGCATATTTTACGCTTAGTTAATTTTCTTCAAAATTATTTATTTTTAATATTTATGGCGTTTTTGTTCTTAATGAATGTCGTTATTGTGTGCTTCAAACAGTTGGCAACACTGGTCTCAACCCAATCGATATCCAAAAAGTTATCGATCTGGCTTAGTTAAAAGTTTGTAATTAAACACTTTAATTAACTTTTTATGGTATTTTTACAGACGTTGTGTGGAAAGCGACGCGATTCCTTCATCACTAAATGCGAAACTGGAGTTGTTAGACTCCAGCAGCAACGACGACACCATTCACTCCACCAACTTGAATCGAAAATTGATCAAAATTAAAAAGTTCAAGCTGGACGACATGAAGGAAATGGTGGGCGGCTGTTGTGTTTGTTCGGACGAGCGGGGGTGGCCGGAGAACCCGCTCGTCTACTGTGACGGCCAAAACTGCACCGTTGCCGTGCATCAGGCATGCTATGGCATCGTAACGGTACCCACTGGACCCTGGTATTGTCGGAAATGTGAATCCCAAGAACGTACATCCCGTGTACGCTGTGAGATCTGTCCATCCCGTGATGGAGCACTTAAAAAGACGGACACCAGTGGTTGGGCCCATGTCGTTTGTGCTTTGTATATACCCGAAATACGATTTGGTAATGTGACCACCATGGAGCCCATTATACTGACGCTAATACCGCAGGAACGCTACTCAAAGAGTGAGTCACAATTTTAAAGTAGTTACATTTTAATGGCTTGAATGCATTACTAACCAAAATCCATATTTAGCTTGTTATATTTGCCTGGAGATTGGGAAACCAAATCGTGCCAATGTCGGTGCCTGTATGCAGTGCAACAAGGCCAATTGTAAGCAGCAATTCCATGTGACCTGTGCCCAAAGCTTGGGATTACTCTGCGAGGAAGCTGGCAATTATTTGGATAATGTCAAGTACTGCGGATATTGTCAGCATCATTATAGTAAATTGGTTCGTATATGTATAAATTACGTTGAATACTATTTCCACTTATGCCTTCTCATAAATTTGTGCAGAAAAAGGGCGGTAACGTCAAAACCATACCACCATACAAACCCATACAACATGACACCTCCTCCGATTCGTGCTCGTCACCCGAGAAGGAAATCGATTCGACCATGAACTCAGCTTCGACCTCAGCGACAAGCATTAAGATCACAAGCAGCACACTGACTGCTAGCTCCTCCACTAGTCTATCAAGTGGCAGTGGCAGCAACGTCTCATCCTCATCCAAGCAACGCAAGTCAAATACTTCCGGAAAGTCTTCGATGTCATCGGGCATCAGTTCAGCCTCATCGACGGCATTGATAAATCCATTGAGCTCCTCCAGTGCGTCTGGAGCTGTTGCTGGCAATACAACAACTGCAGGCAGTTTTCTACCCGGCAACAACAGCAGCAGCGGAAGTGGCTCCAGCAGCAGCAACAACAACAGCAATGCTGTCAGCAATAGCTTAACTAGCACGAGTAGCAGCAATGTGGCCAGCAGTGCTGGCAACAACTCTGGCAGTGGCAATACCATAAATAGCAGCACTTTAAGCGGCTCTGGAGGTAGCGCATTGGGACCCAGTAATTCAAGCACCAAGTCATCAGCCAGCAGCTCCAGTGGCAGTTATAAGGATAAGCATAGTAAAAACATGGGAAAGCAATCTAGTTCGAGTTCCAGCAAGGATAAGGACAAGGATGCTGGCAGCAATTCATCGAACAATAGTTTTTCTCATTCATCAGCCTCATCGTCATCATCATCCTCCTCGTCGTCGCGAGAGAAATCCTCCAAATCATCCAAAAACAAGGAAAGCGCTAAGGAAGCCGCAGCTTCGAGCAGCAGCAGCAACAATAACAACAACAGCGGCAATAACATTGCTACAAGTAGCAGCAACATGCCCAGCACCACAAGCATGCCAGCCAACAGTAGCTCCAGTTCCCATCCCAGCGCAGTGCCACACGTCTCAAGCAGTGGTAGCAGCAGTATCTCTGCCTCCATGTTGGGCGATCACAGTAATCATGCCCAGAATCTGAGCACTTCGGCGCCAACAAGTTCAGCTGGCGGTGTGGCGGGTAAACTGCAATTGGCCAGCAATTTGGGCGGTGGCTTCGGCACGGACCTGCATGCCACCAGCAGTAGTGGTAGTGGCAGTAGCAGCAGCAACCTCCTAAAGGACTCCTCTGCTGCCTTTTCGGGCAATGCCAATGCAAGCAATTTAGACGGCTTATCGGGCGCTGGTTCGTCCTCAAGCAGCAGCGGCAATGTACTGGCTCCGAGTGCCATCAGCAGCAATACGTCAACCAATTTAAGTGGCAGCAGCAGTAGCAGTAGTAGCAGCGGCAATAAGGCATCTCTGTCTGTGGCATCTGCCACATCGACAACCACATCCAGTCAGTCCTTGACATCGAGCAGCTCGTCGACATCCAAGAAACGCAAAGCAGACTCGGCTAAGTCCAGCAGCAGCAGCATTCTTTTGGATGAACACAACAGGTATTATTTATAAGCGAATCATTGTATATGCTATGTGACGCACTTTAGCAAAATTTATGGCTGCAGGAAAATTCAAGGTGTTTGCAAGAAATGAAACAGATTGAAATGATATTTATGGAAGGTATTTTCCTAGATTTGGAATAATCATAAATTAATCTGTTATCATTATGATAAATTATCCTTATTGTACAATTTGATTGCTTTGTAGTAAGATGCTTTAAGATCTGCACTCATGATCACTTAGTTCAGCGTTGCCACCTAGTTTTGTTGGCCAGTTAAGTTGGTTGTGCCTAAACTTCTATGTACATAACCGATTTTTAACAGCTTCTCATAAAATTTGTTTGCCAAACTGTCGTCATATAAAAAGCGTATATTTTTAATCACTTAAACCATTAAAAATGATTAATCTTAATAAATTTGTTTACCCCAAGCTCATATCGGGATATTATTAAGGACGTGCACGTGACTTTGACGCCGCTAACAGATTTTGAGAAGGAAATTGAAAAGAGCTCGAAAAGGGTGAGTGAAAAATGTTTCAAAGTTTTGTTTATCTTAAGCGAAATGCGATTGTATATAAATAGAGCAAACTCTTGAGTTATTTAAATGTTTGCTCTTTTGCTGAGCCCCCACAAATACTCGCGTTCTCTTTGCAATACTCTCAACCCGGCTACATTGAGTGATGATCTTCTAATCTTGTACACTTGTCTACAACTTGTCAAGTGCTGTTATTTTACCGCCTCTCCTCTCCTGTTATTATTCCTCTCTGCCTGTTGATTGAAAAGGATAAACCCAATAGTTGCCAAAGCCCTCTAGAGTCATCTCATTTGCACCCATGCGAAAGCTAATGGCGCAGTCGCTGTGCCAACTTTCGTATCATATTTATAAGTAGAAATGCAATTATTAATGCATACACCTTTCGAAAAAGAAACATCTTTAAAATATTCAAACACACACAAGGTGTGCGTCAGTATATATGTAAAAAACACTATATATATCTATAATATAAGTATTTGTACACGAGGTGTGCATACCAAAATCGAATTGCTCAAGTATTTCGTGTTTTTCTCAACAAACACTCTCTAAGAAACAAAATCAAGTGCGGGTATATGAGTCACTTGCCTGTATTATTATGAATTTATTTGTTATTTTAGTAAACACTACAAGAAAAGTTATTGCCTAAGTTGTAAAGTGAACGATAAAAATTTTTATAAATAAATTATAACTGATCATGGTAGAAAGAAATTAAAAACGAGATATAAATTAAATGTCAAATTTATAATGAACTTGTTGAAAGAATTCTCATTAAACAATAGTTTTACTATGACATTTCTATCTTAGAAATAAATTTATTTAGTCAAATTTGTTGATTAGTCATTGTTATTAAGTTTGGTAATGAAAGCATTGGGGTTTAACGATTAGAATTATTACTTTAGTGTCTTTATCGCTTTATAGTTTAAAAATAAAGCTTAAGTAGAGTGAAGAGTAGAGTTTTTTAAGCCTTTCGTCACTCTATTTTGAGCAGAGTCTAATTTTATGCTTAATTTATGCATCAGTTAAGATTTTCTTATTTTATATAAAAATATACAGTTATTAAATTATTTTCAACTTTTTCCTAGAGTATTTCCTTTTCTTTACTTTCAAATATTTGTCTTGACTTTTCCCACAAAAATCGATCTATATCTATATGCATTCAGTTTGCTTTGCGTGTATTTCCTATTTCTGTTTGCTGATTTGATTGATGTAGATTGACGTGCCCATGCACCATTAATAACTTTTTAATGCAAAAAATATGTAAACGAAAATGTAGCATTTAGAAATTTAATTGAATGCAAATGTTAAGGCTAATTAATTGCTGACAACATAACCAAACAAATAAATAATGATAATTCAACTCTGAGGTTTCTTTCTTGGTCAACCAAAACATCCTCTGATTATCGCATTTTATTTTCAAATAATTTAATATAATTTTTTAGATCTTTACAACAGTTTTGTAAGCTTAGCGTTGCCACCTAACTGCAGTACCTAGTTAAGTTGGCTGTGCCTCATTAAATTGTTTTTTAAACAACATTTCTTATAAATTATGATCATGATCATGAATCGTACTTTACTCCGAGGTTTTCTTCTTGGACAATTGTCTACGTAAACAAAATGTGTTGAAAATGTTTTTTTTGCCAAAAGTCTAGAAAAATATATATGAATATAGGTATATATATATGAATTTGATTTGTTGGTCGTGTATTATTCATATTGTTATTATTGTTGTTGTTGCTTATAATATAGTCATCTCGATCGTTTAGCTTCGCTTGTGCTTTCGGCGACAAAAAGAACTCGTTGTCATTGTCGCTTTCGGTCGTCGTGCCGTGTGCAGACGAACAATTCTCAATTTTCTCCCAACTTTTAGCCACATTGAAAAAGTTGACAATTTTCTAGCGCGCTCAGTCGAAAATCGTTGCTAATCGAAGCCAAAAGGCTTAAATAAAATTAAGAAAAAATCAACTAAATAAAAAAATTTATTGCGAAATTTTTTTATTATTACGAACGAAAAGTAAATATTCACACACACACCACACACATAATTTACACACACGCACACACATATATATTTATAAAATAGTGCAGTGCTCTGATAATATCGGTTAAAGCTGCCGCACAAAAAAATGCATATGATGAAGTTTAATTTTAGAAGCGACATAAAAATTTGGCACACATTTTGACACAACAGCAAAGACGACGAAAAATCAAATGAAAAAATAAAAAACAGCTAAAAGGAAGAAAAGAAAATGTAGTTGGCTCCATTGGAAAAGAACACACACATTTCCTACGAAAACCTCGTATTTATAGAACGGTTTTTTAGTGAAAAAAAAGCTCTTTTCTTCGCCTAGGAGTACTGAAAAACTAGCAAACATATAAGTAAATTTATATGTACAGTGAAAACTTGTAAAGTTTCAAAACCATAAAGTTGTAAACTTGTTGTGTTTAAAGTTTGGAAAAACATTTAGAAAGTGTGCTGAAATTTTCACCAAATATTATTGTAAACAATATCTCGTTGAAAGACTTAATTATAGCTAATCAATTAGCTAATCATAGCTAATGATAGTGCAATTCGCAGCGAAAGAAGCGTAGAATCAAGAGACGAAATGTAGAAAAGCGGAAAAGCTGTGAAAAAATAAGAAGAAGATAAGGAGAATTCGAATTCATTTCGCACAACATTTTCGCCCTGTTACCGCACATAAAAAAATAAAGCAACAACTGAGAAACTGAGAAACGAGACGAAATCAATGGGGGAAAAATTGAAAAACTTTTTCATGCGTTTGGCTGTGTGTGAGTGTGTGTAGAACAAGTTGAAAAACCACAGACGCCGTTAGCTGCCTTGAGATACACACACTCGAATCTAACACACACACACACACTCATATTTCCATCCCACTCTCTTGGCGAGATATAAGCTGAAAACACACAGAAAAAATTGTTCCGCATCTAAAGTTTCTCAAAATCAACTCAAAACAAAAAACACACAAAAAAAAAAAATGATAGAAATACTGAAAATTTTTGGTAGGAAAAACTCAGGACCGTGTGCCGTGTGCACTCACAATTCTATAGATTAGTTTGCGTTGAGCAATCTTCCAGTTCAGTACTCGGTTTCTGTCGTGTGCGGTGTTTTGTGTATGGCATAGGTATATCTATATATACTACACACATATATGTATATATATAGAAATTTAGTTATACATATATATGGTGACTATTAACCGATATTGCAGTTGCACCAACTAATCCACAGTTATCATAATGTCAACACACGCAGCTTCTCCATTTGCATAATCTAATCCCATGGAAACGCCTCAAAAGAAACAGTCAAGTGACTCAGACGGAAGAGAGAGAGACTATGTGTTTGTCATAATAGAGCTAGCTATATAGCAGCGAGATCATATTTGCGGTCGGCTATGCTATATGTCTACATATCTTTCACCTGTGTTATTTTTATAAAACATTTCTCTCGACTCTCGATTCCCGACAGATACACAATTATTGCTCACGTTTTGAATAAAATTAATTTTTCATTTCTTTTTTTCACAAATATTTTCGAGCAAAGTGTTCAAAAAATGAGCGTATACGTAATATCTCTACATATAGTTGGGTAATTTTTCTTTGAAAACTAGAATATTTTTATAGACTTTTGTTAATTATGCCATAAAGATATTTGGCAACATGTTTTAAATAAATTATTTGCTTTTAGTACTGGAGTACTGTAAACATTTGACTCACAGGCCTTTTAGTACACTGAAAAATAAGAATACAGCCTTTAGATCAGTTTTTTAAGAGCAAGATTCAAAATATGCATCTTAAATAAGACCTAAGGCACTTTTACTACATTGAAACATTGGTAAAGTGTCTTTAAATCAACTATTTCTTAGTCATGGAGACAGGTGGCCAGATGTTTGCAAGTAAAAACGGATGCGATGCACTTTTAGTACACCGACATATATAAGAACAGACTTTAGATCGGTTCTTTGACAAAAAGTTGAAAGATATTGATCTAAAATCCATTTAGTACTTAGAACCGAATTTAGATCAGCTATTTATGCATCATAGGGACAGGTAAACAAATGTTGATGCCCTTTTAGAACACTTACAAATACAAAAACAAACTTTAGATCACTTATTCGGCCAAAAACTTAATGCAGTGCATCTAAATGTGATCTAAAACATGTTTAGTACACAAACACGCTCTACACTCTAACGAATTGAGTACAAACTTTTAGATCAGCTACTTTTCCTCATCTCATTTAGCGTTAGATTCATCATCGCTATCGTTCACCGATCACAATCACGTTCACGATCATCCCCGATCACCAAACTAAATTCAGCTTTGCTTCAACTACAGCCACAGCTTTGCCAGTTCATCCCACCTGCCACGCCCAACGACGATGTTCAATTCTGCTCTCTGTTTGCACTTTCAGATAATAAGCATAATATTATACTACATAGATACAGATACAAAATAGTTGTGCCCCCCAAACAATACGTGGTTAGAGCTCAAAAAGGATTAAATTTATAGCCAAAAAAAAGTTATAGAAAGAAATAAAACAGAATGCCACTACAAGTGATTGAATCCCCAAAATGCCCGCGTTGCAGCAAGAGTGTGTATGCCGCCGAGGAGCGTCTGGCTGGCGGTTATTCATTCCACAAGAATTGCTTCAAGTGCTCCATGTGCAACAAATCATTGGATTCCACCAACTGCACAGAGCACGAACGTGAGCTGTACTGCAAGGTCTGCCATGGACGCAAATATGGACCCAAAGGCTATGGCTTTGGCACCGGTGCCGGCACTCTGTCCATGGACAATGGTGCACAGTTCCAGAATGGCCATGATACCGTGAGGAACGGTGCTCGCATGGAGCCACGTGCCATTGCTCGTGCTCCCGAGGGCGAGGGTTGCCCACGTTGCGGTGGCTATGTCTATGCCGCCGAACAGATGCTGGCCCGTGGTCGCAGCTGGCACAAGGAGTGCTTCAAGTGCGGCACCTGCAAGAAGGGTCTCGACTCGATTCTGTGCTGCGAGGCACCCGACAAGAACATCTACTGCAAGGGCTGTTATGCCAAGCAGTTTGGTCCCAAGGGCTATGGCTATGGTCAGGGCGGTGGTGCTCTCCAATCCGATTGTTATGCCAACGATGAGGGTGCTCCCCAGATGCGTGCCGCCATCGAGGTCGATAGGATCAAGGCACGTCCCGGTGAGGGTTGCCCACGCTGCGGTGGTGCTGTGTTTGCCGCCGAGCAGAAGTTGTCCAAGGGTCGCGAGTGGCACAAGAAGTGCTTCAATTGCAAGGATTGCAAAAAGACTTTGGATTCGATCAATGCCAGCGATGGACCCGATGGTGATGTCTACTGCAACACCTGCTATGGCAAGAAGTGGGGACCACATGGCTATGGCTTTGCCTGCGGCTCTGGTTTCCTGCAAACCGATGGCCTGACCGAGGATCAGATCAGCTCCAGTCGCCCATTCATCAACCCGGACACGACCTCGATCAAGGCACCCGAAGGTGAGGGTTGCCCTCGTTGCGGTGGCGCTGTCTTTGCCGCCGAACAGCAGCTGTCCAAGGGCAAGATGTGGCACAGAAAGTGCTACAACTGCACCGACTGTCATCGTCCTCTGGACTCTGTTCTCGCCTGCGATGGCCCCGATGGCGACATCTACTGCAAGGCCTGCTACGGCAAGCGTTATGGCCCCAAGGGCTTTGGTTATGGTCATGCCCCCACATTGGTCTCCACCAGCGGTGAGTCGACCATCCAGTTCCCCGATGGTCGTCCACTGAACGGTCAACGCACCTCGGGCGGTTGCCCGCGTTGCGGTTTTGCGGTCTTTGCCGCCGAACAGATGATCAGCAAGAGCCGGATTTGGCACAAGCGTTGCTTCTACTGCTCCGATTGCCGCAAATCCCTCGACTCGACGAACCTCAATGATGGTCCCGATGGCGATATCTATTGCCGATCCTGCTACAGTCGCAACTTTGGACCCAAGGGTGTTGGCTATGGTCTGGGAGCGGGCGCTTTGACCACCTTCTAGAAACTGTCTACATATTAAATTATTATTCAAGAAAAAAAGTTTAACCACGCCCAACTACGCCCCACTCCAGCCGGAAACTAATCTATCTTATTCAGCACACACTTAGCTAACTTAGTCATTGGTTTCGGTTTTTCCAACGATTTTTTGATGAACGATATGTCTTAGGTTATGTGAGATAATAAGCTTTATGAACCAAAAACAAAAAAACTTAAAAAATACCACCAAAAAAAAAAAATAAAACAAAATTTACCAAACAAAAAAAAAACTTACAAAAAAATTAATGAAGTTCAAAACTTACGAAAGCAAAAACAGCAAATAATACGAAAATTAACTTAACGAACGCTAAACTTTAACTAACGAATCAAAAATATACCGACAATGGCACAGGCAAAAAAATTACTACCAAAAAATACCAAAAAAAGTAAAGATAAATCTGGGAATTGAGGTACAGTTGTGCAGCAAAGCTAAGATGATGTTTTTTTATCGATTGACAACTGTACCTGGTTTAGACCCGAAACGGAAGCGAAGAGAGAGCGAGAGAGCTGCAGTTTGTTAATATATTGTTTTGTTCTTTTTCGACTTCGAATTCGAGTTTCGACTTTCGATACCAATGTAATATGCTCCAATATGAATAACGGTAGAGCTATTGCTCTCCATATTTATTATGATTATATGATAAATTATATACTATATGATTGATATGTATGTATATTTAGATTATTTAGTTTTTTTGTATTTTATAAGTAATTTTGCGAATTCTTTGAAACAAACAAAAAATTATTCGTTTAATTTCTTTTCTAATTTATGAGCAACAAAATGTTCAAAATTCATTCACACACATACACACACACACACACACACTACACAGACACATATAACATCCAATAATATATATGCCCCAGTGGGTTCCATGAAAAACAACATCAGAACTATTTGAATTTAATATTTTTCTTGCTTTTGGCTAATATTTTGGAATGCTTTTCAGGTGTACACTTATTTTTTATTGATATACCTGTAGAATAAATTAATTGCAGGTGGTGGGTGGTGTTGGTGAAGGCGTCGTTCGATTTTCTAGTTGTTTTGGGTCGGTTTTCTCTTGGTTGAGATTGAGCCACCGCATATGGGCTATAATTAGCACCACGACCGATCGACCGACTTCGTGAACAATATAATTGCTCAACATACGCGTAAAAGTTTTCATCTTTTTTTTGTTTTTTCGAAAAAGTTTCGAAACGAAGCATACGAAATGTTCCATAACCGATTTGAAACGATTTAGTCTAAATATAAATATGATGCTAATATGCCGCTCTGCTCTGCTCTTCTCTCGCTCTCTCAGCAGAGCGCGAAAAGCTCTTCGTTCGCTCATTCACTCAAGAGCATTTCTTAGTTTTGTTTATAGTGTTTTGGGATTCTACTCTACCGATTTGCTAGCCACGTGCTTGTTTGCGCTTGCCACTTGGCTCTCTTAGCTGTCCGCCTATTCAGTCTCTTGAGCCTCATTTCTTCTTCAAGTGCTCAATTTGTTTACAGTTTGGAACATGAAATGGAATTCATGTCATGTTATGTTTATGTCTTGTTAAAAGCACTTGGATCTAAACGACAATTGACGTTATGTCAGCGTCATCAGCCCGAAAATACGCTCAAAACTATTTACATTGATATAAATTATTTGGTCATTGCAATGCCACATTGTCCTTATACTCTGTAGGCTTTAAGTGGGGTATAAGAGCTAACAATTCTATGAAAATTTCAAAACAGTTTCAGCTTCACACCTCTTTTCGTTTAGGCTGCGCGCCGATCAGTGAAAACATACCGTTTTTGGTATATTTTTATAGGTTATGTGTGGTATTTTATGTTATCGATAAATCCAAATACTTCATACTGTAGTTGGCAACTCGTTTGTAAGGTAACTAAAGCAGTTGGCAATGCGTGGCATAAAAATAGGTTATTCTCCTTTGATCCCCTTATTTTAGTACTTCCAACTGTTTACAGGGTATCTTTGTAGTCCCACATTCGTCTTACCAAAAAGCTTAGTCATTTATTTATTGTGTTTTCTTCTGCTAATGACGTTGACCAAGAACAAAATTAGTTGACGTTGCCATGCGAAGCATTCTCGATGTCATTTATTATTTTTCTAAAAATTTTCTCAATCCGACAACAACAAAGAAAACATGTTTGTTCTCTACAAACTCATAGAAATCTAAAGAACGAAATAAATAAATAAATTGTCTGAGGTCGCCGCAAACCAGGTGTGTTAGTTTTTATAAGTGTTTTTTTTTTTTCGAGTAGCTTATTCATTCGATTTTCGATCTGTGTATATATTTTTAGACCTTCCTAGTCATCGTCTATTTTTGAGTGATTCGTTTTTGAAATTTTTGCACATATGACACATGCACAGAGAGGGAAATAGTAGAAAAAAAAGAATTTCCTTAACATTTTCCAATTGATAAACACACAAATTGCCAACTTTAATGATGAAAACTAAAAATAGTTTGAAATACTGTAGTATATATAGTTCTTTTTTCGATTTTTGGCTTTAATTAATCTTTAATATCTTGTGATCAGTGGCGCGAATGGATTTATGCGTTGATGAAATATGTAAATATTTAAGTATATATACACTATATCTTTGAGCAAAGATGAGTATTGCTATAAGTGGGTATATAAACTAGAAAGAAAATATCTGAAGACCAACAACTTAAAGATTAATAATTTATTTAGCTAAATTGCCTCATCAATAAATCAAAGAAATCAATTTTCTTCAGCTGCTCTTATGCAGGACTTTCTTTGATGACATTTACGTGAGGACACTGCATTTAATGGCCAAATTATTGATTTTCCATTACCAAATTGTATTACCTCTGGCAAGTAATGCGTTTGGGCCCACTTTCAAGTTGGCGACTTCTTTTTTTTTTTTTTTTTTTTTTTGGCTACAAATTGAAAACTTGAAATTGCAATTTATTTTTCATTTCATTCTAGCCACATTTATTGTGCAGGGTAACAAGGGTGAGCAATGACAGTAGTGTAGAGTGTGCCAGACTAAAGTATACTGTGTAGTAATGGTTACTACTACCTGTTGTGTGCTTTTAACAAACCGTTTACACCCATCATGGCCCCAGGCTAGTATTTGTGCAATAATAATCAACGGAAGGATATCACGCTGTGCTGTTTAGTGCCTACACTTTTGGTGGTTGTGTCTCAACTTTTGGGTGGTGGGTGATAATTTACAAATTTGTCACCCGTGACTGTTGCAAACGCCTGTCAAAATTGATATTAAACTACACACGAACGGCTACTACATGCAATCAACTTCATCAAATGCGCGGAAAACAACATTTTGTTTGCTTCACTTTATGACAGTGGATCATAAAATGAATTTGCCCGTTCGTTCGCTAAACTGTTTCCCTCTAAAAAGTCATAAAAATAAAACTTTTCGACTTAAAGTCTTCCTGAAGCAATTAATTTTCATACGTCTGCAGGTTTTGTAAGGGACGTAGTGTCTGGTCTGGTTTGGTCTGGTCACCGGGCAACAAAATCAACACCTTTATATTTTTGGGTTTGGCGTATCGTGTGTGTTCGTAATTCTGCCTACGACACGTGTCCTGTTTGCATTTTATGACCGTAACCTTTTAATTTTCTCAAATTTCTTTGGAATTGTCTTACCTTTTAGTTGTTTACCGGTAGCAACATTGTTAGATTATCACTTAGGTAGTAAATAATGTAAACACACTGTTAGCAGTAACACGCACTCTGTTAACTGTTAACAGTAGTTGTTGCAGTACGTTTAAATTCTGTCGCTTCATTAACAGCAGCAAATTTATTGCGCTGTTAACACTTCTACCGCTATCATAAACGGTTAACAGTGCTTCCTGATGTACTCTGTTGCTCCTTCCAGCAACTTTCCACCACCCTCGTTTGCTGTAAATATTTATTTGGCTGTTGACATTTTTAGTATAATTTGATCTTTGAAATGTATTTGCTTAAACAGAACCCCTTTGTTTTAAATATTTCAGTTTATTGATAAGTTTACTCAGTGCCGTGTGCAGAGTTGAAATTTTGTTCCCTTAGCAAATATTTAACTGCTCTGTTTGCGCCTTGATGGTGCAAGTTGAGCCTGAGAGCCTGTTGCCTCTTTTGAGGTTGAATGACCCAATCAGCAGCCCTGTCTGGTTTTTGCCTCGACTGGGACATATTAATTCATATTAGATGGCTCAAAATCTAGTGTCTGTTAATTAAGCTTGACGAACTTTCTGAAAATTTCTTTGTTGTCAGAGCTACAGCCACCACAAACACGCCAACAATGTCAGGTTGCATATTAAAATTAAGTTTTGAGCTTGCGACGCTTCTTTGATTTCATTAACTGAAGTGACAGGAGGTGGAGCGGCGGTAGGAGGAGGAGGCGCCCAAGCAACCAACCGTTGACTATGCAACGGTAATGTTTGTGCTGTTCCCATTTCCATTCGCCTTTTTTTTGTTTTTGTTTGTTTTGTAAAACAGGCACGTTTCACTGAAGCTTTGCTCCCTGCTCCGTCCCTACACCACAATCTCTCAGGTAAATGCCACTTAACGTTATTTTTCGGTCTTTGCATTTCCATTTATTTGCATCACAAATTATGCTCTGTCTCTCTTCGCCTTTTATCTCTCAGCTCCACTACAGCTGCAAATATTCTTCTTCTTTTTATTTATTGCCAATTGCAAACGTCTGGTGGTCACAGGTTTGTGTGTTTCCTCTTCTTCCTCATCCACTAGTGAACATCGTCTTACAATTCAATTATTTTTCATTTTCCTGTTTTGTCTTCTTCAATCGTCGACGACTCTGTCTGGCTAAAGCAACAGCAAACAGCAGTAACAACAAACACAGGAAAATTAACCTGCATACAGCACCCGCCCCCGTTGACAGCATTGCATAAAGCACACGAACACACTCACACACTCGCATAAAATAAATAGAGAGACCGCGTGTAAGAGAGAGAAAGAGAGAGAGAGAGAACGCAATCGCAGCAATCATTGCTGTTGTTGTAGTATGTTGCAATGAGTTCTCTCCCTTTTTTAGCTCTTGCTCTCGCTCTCTTTCTCTCTAGCCTACTGCGCTCACGCGCCGACAAAACTGTTCCCAGATAAAGTGAATGACTGTGAACAGTTTGCACACCTAAATAAGTATTTAAAAACATTAAGCACAATTAAACGACCAAATAATTTCCTGTGATTTTGATTTTCTATTATTCTCTGTCTCTTTTCTCATTTTGTTTTGCTAAGCTTTTCGTTTATTTTGCTTCCTGGTCATTTGATGTTGTCTGTCTGCATTGATAACATTGTCATCACCGTTGTTGTTGTTGCTGTTGCCGTATTTATTACAACATCAACAGCATTACGACATGCGCTGCATGTTAGAGCTTTCATTAGTGTGTGTGTGTGTGTGTGTGAGTTTGGCTGAGTGCATTTGTATCAATGTATTCGAGCGCCTGTGAAAGATTCACTTTTATGCGTTCTGCTTTGTGGTGCGCTGCCCAGTAAACATTTTCTTCAATGACAACATGAACTGTTTATGTTTATGTTTACACGATATCACTTGATATCTGAAGGTGAAATAAAAAATTCATAGAACTGTAAGCTATACAAAATTGTTTAAACACATTCCTGTAAATAGGTTAATATTTATAAGTTTCCGATTAAATGCTAAATATTCAGAATGGATACGGCTTGCTTGAAAATGAATAAATATAAATACTCAAGGTTTTCCCCAAATCAAAAATAAGCTAATCACCAATTAATTCTCTACGTCACTGAACCTTATCGCTGTACTCTCCACTTTTGCTTACTGGGTGACGTTTCTCCAGTTAACTTTTGCTTGGGCCTGCCCCTGTGCCTATGTGTCTGTGTGTTTATTTTTATGCTGTCGCCGAGTTCGAGTTCTTATGCGCTTCATTTTGTTTTTGTACACGTCGTCGTTTGTATTGGTGTTAGTGCGTGTCTGGTCTACGTGCAGACAACATGCAATACATACAAACGTACATACGTCAATAATCCCCCCTGAAAACCGGCTGCAGATAACAACAACAACTGCGCTCAGCGCTTTCCTCTCTCACATAATGCTCGCCGACCCAGTGGGAACAGTGAAACACCTCAATGCACTGAAATATTTTTCTTAACTGCAAATAAAAGTCATATTTCTACAAAAACTGTCAAATCCTAATGCAACATCAAGCCAATAAAAATAGCAATAAAATCCACCCCTCTATCCAAATTCTCAAAACAACCACATTGTATAAAATGCACGTGTGCGAGCAGCGACGAATTCATCAGTTGTTTTCCCGCTGGGTCGTGTTTGTGTGTGAGCTACTGCAGCAACAAAAACCGTCGTCGGAGAGCAGAGTTTAGTACAACTCCGCACGGCCAGCAACCCACAACACTGTCGCGGCCGCCGTCTTGTTCTGGTTTCGTTTTTTAAGTTGTCGTTTTTTGTGTATGCATAAAAGGTGCATGTGTATTCGTATTCGTTTTAATGCATTGTTGCAAAGCCAGGCCTTTTTTTTAATTGTTTGTCTTTGTTGCAAAATTGTTAATATCATTTATTGCAAACATCGCAAATGCAAAGGCGCGTAACGTGTTCACTATATCCATGACCGCGAGTGTCAGCAACCAAAAAGTTGTTTTTCTTGTATGAAAACTGCTCAAAATATTAATCGTTCACGTGGCCAGCTAAGCACATGTTTTAAATGCTGCCAGAAAAAAGCTAATTTCCAACTAAAAGAAATTTAATTTTGTGTGTTTTGTGTGGAGCAAAAAGTAGAAAATAAAAACGATTCGACGAGTCGAGTTGAGTTCTCTGTGTGCGTGTGTGTGTGCTTGAGTGAGAAAGAGTGCGCGTCTTTTACGCTACCAAAGAGAGAAGGAAAGAGGGAGAGCCAAGCAGCCCAGTCGCCGCCACGCAAGTTATTCACCCCAACAACAACAACAGCTCTACGCACGCACACATTGACAGTTGGTTCTCACACATGTTGCCAGTGATTTTTATATTACGTGCGTGTGTTGTGCTTGTGCGTTTATATGTGTGTGTGTGTGAATGTGATTTGAAGTAAAACAACAAGAACAACAGCCCAAAGAGCATACAAAATAATAATATTGAAAACGTATCAACAACAATTGAAAGAGAGCCCCAAAAGAGACAGGCCGAGAGAACGAGAGACTGAGCTGAGCTTGAGACACCGAGACTATGCTACGATTTGGCTAATCACAGTGAACAAAACAAAATTGATGCTAAAAGAAAAGTCAAAGCGCAATAAACGAAAACTTGGCTTGAAGCCAACAAAAAACCGAAGTAAAATCAAAAAGTGAGGAAGCCAAAAACTGTGATCACCTCCAAAGAGGCGAACAAGACGAGAGAAAACAGCATAAGCAGAGAACACAAAGAGTGTGGAGTAGTCACGTAGAAACCAAACAAAATGATGATGATGGACACACTGGATGCGCAGCCAATGGATGTGGGGCCTGCTGTGGCTGTTGCGGCCACAACAACAGTTAACAGTAGTCTAGACTTTACCGCTACAATGGTTAGCATGGCAGCAACAGCGGCTGAAAGCAATAACAATAATCACATCGAAATGGCTGATTATAAGGAGCATCGAAAGAACAAGAAGAAGAAGCGCGAAAAGCGTGAAAAGGATAAAGAACATCGTCATAAACATCGCGAACATCGTGAGCATCGCCGGCATCGGGAACGTGACAGAGAACGCGATTCATCGAGTCATCATCATCATCACCAACAGCAGCAATCGTCATCGAGTCATCATCATCACAACAACAGTCAGCACTCAACATCTGCCTCATCATCCCCTTCATCTGCGTCCACAACACCCTCGGCGACCATTGAATATGTTGGTGGGTCCGCATCCGCATCACCATCATATTTGGGCGCCACTGGAGGCGCCACAGGAGCGCTTGCAGCAGGTGGAGGAGGCGGTGCCGCTGCCACCACATACCCGCACAATTTAAAAATACGTTTCCTGCTTTCCGGGGTAAGGCTACAAAAACAACAAGAAACTCTCATCTCTATTCTCCTACCCCATACCCCTGTCGCCGTCCCTGTCTAGCTTATGCTACGGATCGACGATCTTGTCACTTGCAGCTGACAGCTCAACGCCAGTGTTGCATCTGCATTGATGCGTCAGTGTTGCCAGATTTTTATAAAAGGAAACTGCCAGAAATAGCTAAACAGCAATACCGATTTTAAGACTATACATAAATGGAGTTCTGATCTTCGTAGAGCAGTCTGTAAACAATTTTTACAGAAATAAAATATTAATTTTGCAGAATTTGTGTACTTTATCATGATAAAAAAAGGCTAAATCTAGCTGCAAACAAGCCTAAAAGGGCACACGTCCATACTTCTGGGCGAGACTCTGTTTAAGTGCTGATCTATTTTTGGCTACTTTATGGAGTCTTTGTCAAGATGTGTCATGCAGAAGCAGACACTATAAACGACAGCTGGCAATTTAGGAGTAGAGAAGAAACTGCAATTTTTAAGCTAAAAATTAAAGTTAATTACTTTAGTTTAGGTCGAAATTTACAGACATAAAATGCTTCTTCCTAAGTAGTTTTAAAGTATTTAAAGAAAGTTTCTTTAACAAATTTTAGTCAAAATCTTTGGTTCAAAAACTCTAAAAGAATGCGATTAAAGTATTAAAACAAGTAATTTTATTACACTTTAGTCACCCTTTATTTGTCCAAATGATTTACTTGGTTTTCTTTGAAACAATTTGCACAAAATATACTTTTGGGGAAACTTATGTGCATGCCACATGCCACAACTTATACAAATTGCACGCCAAGTCTTTGACACTCCATCAATAATTGAAGCACATATAAATGTGCAAGCGAATTCGTGTTGCATGTGCAGCTGTGCAACAGCTCATTGCAGCTTGCACCCTGCACAAATGCATAATATCCTGTAAACATGCCACCTGCTACAACAGACGGAGAACTTAGGGGAGTTGTGTTGCAATTATAATGACATCGCCTCCTGCTCCAGCTCCAAAATGATCCTATTGACCAAGTATAAAGCGAGTTTATAGGGAGTTACTATCAAATGCCGATTATTGATTAGTGTAAGTGCCATTTAAGGCGCTTCAGCTGCTGTTATACTCATACTTCGTCTTAATACCTGTAGAACAGCTAAGAAAGGGTCCTACCATCTACCAGACAGCTGTTCACCTTTTTATTCCTGTGAGCGTACGCTCAAGGATAAAAAATATTCTCTGTCTTACGAATGTCCTCAAGGTACGGGCCGGTTTCTGTCCCGCTCTTGTGTTGTGCCTAGTTTACGACAGCTGCCAAAACTCTTGAGCTACCCTGAGTTTCTTTGTGTCCTGTTGTTGTTGCTGCTTCCTGGCGGTTGATTGATCCTGCTTTCGATCTTGTTACAGCTGCCAGCTCTTCTTAGTTTTCAGGTATGCGGGACTCACGTCCTCAGTTTTGTTTATTCTTCTTTCGTTCTCTTTTTTATACGTCTGTCTCTAATTGATAATGGAATTCGCAGCAACTTGCAACAGGCGCTCTAAGTTGTGTTTCTCACAAGGATTTAGATCGTATCTATTTTTGCAATGTCAATCACAAATTTATGAAACTTTATTCGAAAAATGGAATTCATATTTCTTTAATACTTAATCAATCTAATATTATTCATGTCACGTTTAAAATTTATTTTAAATAACAGAGCTTTCCCAAAACTTGATACTGTTATTGTGATTCTGTTAATGTTAAATCTGTCTGTTAATGTAACTTTTAACCTTCTCAGTTTTATTAGCCAATGCCGCAAATTTCCAATCTAATTTTTTCGCTACCTTCCTCAACAAAACCCTTTCTTCGCTAGAGTTCGTTGAGAAAGGGTAAATTTCTTCGTATCTTCATTGGTTTTGGATGTCGTTTATTTCAATTTGAGTTATTCTGCATTTAATGTCCTTGGCATGTTGTTGGTTTTGCCCTTTCTTGGAGTGTGGTGTGTTGCGTTTGCAAAATTCCTGCCACAATGTGAACACGGAGGACAACCCTTTGTGCTTTTTTTTTTTGTTTTGTCGACAATTACCCGACATCGGATCGTTCTTTCCCGCTGTGGCAGTTGTCCTGCGAAAGAGTAAGACAGAGAGGGAGAGAGAACAAGAGGGTTAAAATCAACAACCACGCGCAGACACACGCTAATATAATATTTATAGTTGGTATTTTGTTTCCGGCTGTCGTTCTTATTGAATTTGTCGCTGAAAACGGAAATTTACAAAAATTGAAATTTTCATCCAGGATGGAAGGGGTAGCGAGAGTACAGTGAGAAACGATTCCGAATGCAAATCACACAACTTCTAAACTTTAGACTCTAAAAAAAGGGGTTGCTGCTTGTATTGTTATTGGCCCATTAGCCATTAGCCGCTCCAGCAACAGGATAATCAGCGATGTTCAATGGCGAACATTCTGGTAAATCTGCAGCTGCCCTGTATGCGAAATTTAAGCGTACATTTGACCCTGAAAACGTAAACGAGAAGTTGCTGAGAAACCTTTGACAAACTAAGGATTTCTTTGATTTACTGTCTTGTGTTATGTGTCTTTTTATGACCCAAATCTAATGAGCCGTAAAGGTGTTTACCAGAAATTCAACACTAATTGTTGTTGTTTTTTTTTTATTATATGCAGCAACAGGCTGCTGACACTCCCGCAGTCGCTGCTACTAGTGCCCTTCGCAGGTAGTTGTTAGTTTTGCGTAAACAGAATGTTGTTAATTCTGATTGGAATCACTACATTGTCATTTTAACTGGGTGGCAACGCTATCTATAGTTTTTGGTCTACGTGACATGAGTATAACAACAATGACAGCTATTGCACCCCCAACCACCCAAATAAACAACAATCCTCTCACGCATGCAAAGAGCGCAACCAAATAGGGAACAGTCAGAATACGTGAGAGAGGCAGTCAGAAAGAGAGAGAGCGAGAGAGTGAGTACGGGCGTTTGCTGCTGTTCTCAGTGTCTGTTGCTCTCGCTCTTTATTGTTTTGTGCATTAGCTGCAAGTAACATTTACACTCACACACACACACACATCTAAACATTAATGCGGCTGCATCTGGCAACATATGGGAAAACCACAAAATAAAATATATATGTATGTATATATACATACATTTATAAAAAAAAACTTGCCCATTGTTGCAGCATTTGTTGCCCTCGCCGAGTTTTGACAGCGATGGTTGTGGCTGCTGCTGCAACGGCTGCGGCAGCGGCTGCTGCTACATTCTTGTGCCTGTGACTCATTTTATTACATGCAGCGCTGCTTTTACCATTGACAGCAACGTCGACGCAGCCGATAAGCTTTGAGTTGCATTATGGACGCACACACACACACACTAATACATGCATACATAGACTACAACCAACTGCTTGTTTTTGTGTGTGTTTGTGACTGACAGGCAGCTTTTTAATCTATATGGAACACATGTACTAATGCCGCGCCCCCTTTGCCCAAAATCAAAAGCAAACAAAAACAGAAATACGAATAGTTGTTTTGTTGTTGTGGTTTGCTTCTTGTTGTTGTTGCTGTTCTTGGTCACTGTTAACAGTGCGCTGTTATTGTTCAATGTTAAAGCGCTTCGCGCTCTGTGTTTAAGAGTGTATGTGTATGTGTGTGCGTGTGTGTTTGTGTTATATGCTTTATGCCTGTAAACATGTGTGTTTACATGTCGCAATTTGCGGCCGGAAGTCTCAACAACATTTTTAATGTTTTAATGACCACAAAAGAAGTAACATAAACAACAAAAGTTATCAAAGAATAAGAGAAGAAAGCAGAAGAGAAGAGAGAACTAAACTTAAAGATACTTAGCAAATGGCTTGGAATGAAAAGCGTCTTCTGGAAAGCTCAATCATTGAATAGTTCTCGTTAGGCGATTAAAAGTTTTTCCCTGGAAATGTTTACTGTTCGATGACAGTTTCCGCTTGCTTATCAAAGGTTATTACTTGAAATTCATGATAAGCGTTTATCAACAGCCAACAGATAGAAAAATTGCTACTTACTATAAGGCCATAATGAGGTCAGCAAATCTAGCGAATTCATGAATTTCATGGCATAAACTTAGTTTTTGTTTGGCGCTTTAATTTAACCCGATTTATCTTCTTATCTTTTGCAGCAACGCACGGAGCTGAGTCCCCCCACCCACCAAACATCTGCCACCGCTGAGGTGAATGCCACGCTGCCCAGTGCAACGATAGCCACAAGCGGCACAGCGATAGCAACCACAGCAGCAGCGGCAAGCACAGCAGCAACTACCTCAACCAGCAGCAGCAGTGGGAGCAGCTCAGCAACAGGCGGAGGAGGAAGTGGGAGTGCCTACGTGAAGACAGAATCGAGTAAAGCGAGTAGCAGCAGCAAACATGGCAACAGCAGCAGCAAGGACAGTGCAACAAGTGGCGCAGGAGGCAGTGCAGCCAACAGCAGCAGTAGTGGTGCACCCAGTTTATATGTCTCAGTGCCGTTGTCCACGGCTAATGTACCTGGTATCAACTTACCCAACAGCAGCAGCGGAAGTGGTGAGTTTAATTAATCAATCAAAAGCCAACTGTATTAACTTCTGCTCCTCAATCCTCCACAGAAGCCCAACAACAGTCGATAGCACAATCTGCGCACACAGCAGTTTCTGGCGGAGGAATGGGATCCTATGCAGCGACCAGCGCTAGTGGCAACACTGTTGGTAGTGGCAACTCTGCTTCAGTTATACAGCATCAGAGTGGTAAATCTTCACCAGCGTTGGGCTCGCTGGTTAGCAGTAGTGTTGCGAGTGGCAACACTGGCAATCTAACGGCAACCACCACAGAAAGTGGTAACCTTAAAATCAGTTACGAGAAGCAAACGACACGTGTGCAGCAGTTGCAGGAACAGGAAGCAGCGCCCGCTCGTCGCAGCAGGTAATGTTGAATTTCAGATTGTTATACACCACAGCGATATTCACCACACTGCAGTGTGACCAGCTGCTCACAATTATTTGTATAAATCTTGGTTTTTGTTGTTACCTTTTCGTTGTTGTTTTGTTGCGTTGTGTTGCCGCCGTAATCACCACGTGGTGAATTTCATTTTACAGCTGATTTTGATTTCAGGCAAAGATATTTTAGTTTCCTTATTCTTTGATAGTTGATGCATTACACACCACACACACGTCTTGCTTTATTCACCACACTGCAAGCCATTTTGTTTATCTTTTTATTCACCACACCAAAGGAAATTCAACTCACACACAATGCGACCACTAAAAATTACTCTTGTTCTCTTTCTCGTTTTGCTTAATATCTTCCCACCACGATTACACTAACTCACCACCCCTTAAATTGTTGCCTCTCTTTGCATTCATAAAACTATCGATAACGATAACACTGAATACCTAGATCGCGCTCTGGTGAAAGTGGTGGCAATCATCATCATCACCATCATGCGAATCACCAAACCCACCACAATCACCACAGCAATCCCTCAACAACACAATCATCGTCCCAGCAACAACAGCAGCAACAACAACAGCAGCAGCAACATCATCAGCTGCAGCAACAATCGTTGCACTCCTCCGCTTCCGCATCTGCTTCCTCTTCCACCTCATCTGTTTCTTCGTTGACCACGCCCACAAAATCCCAATCACGATCGGGCAAAAAACGTGCTGCTGCCATGAGCAAAAGTGAGGCAACAACCACAGCAGCAGCCACCGTTGCAACAACAACAGCGGTTGCAACATCAAATACTGTTGAGAAATTGAGTCGCAACAGCAGCAGCAACAACAGTCGTCATAATTCACCACACTATCGTGCCACGCCCACACCGCCACCGCAATCATTGCTGGCGACTGTCTCCTCGCCAGTGGTTATGTTGCAGGCATTATCCTCGTCCTCGATCGACTCGCCACCAACAGTGGCAACAACACGCAATACGCGCAACCACAACAACAGCAACAATAGCAGCAGCAACACTAACAACAGCAACAACAACAACAACAATGTGGCAGCTGCCACAGAGCATGCCTCCTCCTCGTGCTCCTCCACATCCTCCATGTCCTCAGCCAGCAGCAATGCAGTAGTCAGTCTCTTAGATTCCCCCGTCAATATGTCCACACAGTCACAGCAACAACAGCAGCAGCAACAACCTCATGTTGCATGCTACAGAAGTGGCAGCAGTGGCAACAACAACACCACAGCAAAGCCTTTAAATAAGAAAATGTTGCGGGCACAGCAAACACAGCTGTACCAACAACAGCAGCAACAGCAACAACAGCAGCAACAACAACAACAGCAACAACATTTAACCAATGCACCACCCAATAGCGCTTCCTCACCCACCAATCTTAGCTCAGCCAATAGTCAATTTTCGCACCTGCCTCAACAACAACAAAAGCAACAGCAACAACAACAACACCAAGATTTAGAAATATTGCAATTCACTAATACAATTACAAATGCTTCTTCCATAACAACACCAACAACACCGACAACAACGTCCAACACCAAAACGCCAACAACCTCAACGAAACCTAACAGAACTCCTGATCTCAATCTGGCCAACACTGCCAGCAGCAACACGGCGACAACAGCAACACCTGCCTCCAACAGCAGCAGCAGCAGCGGTCTCTTAAATCTCAATCTGGGTGGCAGCAGCAGCAACATAAACAACACCAGCAGCAGCAGCAGTGGTGGTGGCGGTGGTCTTAAGTTCACATATGAAGCGCAGCTGGATGTGCCCATGTTGCCGGTTAGCGCCATCAAGGACTCACCGCCTAGTTCACCTGGTTCCGAAATTGGTGGTGGTAATCTACATACCAATCTGTCGGCAGCAATGAGTGCTGCTCCCGTCGTTGCCAGCGGCAGCAATGTGCGTAAACGTGGACGCAAGGCCAAGGATGCTACTTTGGCGGCAGCTGCAGCAGCAGCCGCATCAGTTGCCACTGTTGATCTCAAGGATGTGCGTATACTGCAGAATGGAGTTGCCGGCAATGCAGCACCACCGGTCGTTAATGCACCCACACCACCGGCTACGCCCGCAGCCAGTATATCAAACAGCACCACCAGCAGCAACAGCAGTGGGTCCAGTTCGGGTTCCAGCTCAATTATTGCTCATACTGCCACACACATGCTCGGCAATCATGTAAATCCCAGCAGCAGTGTTGCCCAAAAGTTATCGGAGCAACTGCACATGGAGGTACAGGATCATGCTATCTACACAACCGACTCCATGACATCACAGTTTGCAGGTGTGCCCTTTCCCGGCAAGCAGGTATTTATTTTTTTATTTTATACACTCAACAAATTTGTAATTGCTTTTGTTCCACTGTTCTGCAGCGCAACGCCAGTGCGGCAGCAGCGAGCAACGCAGCGACGCCAGCACCAAATCCACTCCAATCAATGTTTGGTGGCGGTGGCATTAACGGTAATATGCCCATACCGCAGAGTCTGGAGCAGCTGTTGGAGCGGCAGTGGGAGCAAGGATCACAATTTCTCATGGAGCAGGCTCAGCACTTTGACAGTGAGTATGGCGCATCAAACACACACAAATGCACATATCGCTGCTTACAGTTACTTACAATCTTTCTCTCTTTCCACTCTCTTTCGCAGTTGCGTCGCTGCTTAACTGCTTGCATCAGCTGCAGAGCGAGAACTTGCGCTTGGAAGAGCATGTGACCAGTTTAATAGCACGTCGCGATCATCTGTTGGCTGTCAATGCCCGCCTACAAATTCCGCTCAATAATGCAATGAACAATGCCAAAGCCGAGGCGCATGGTAAGTAGTGGCATCTCCCTCTCTCTACTTGGTGTCGGCACTTGCATTTTGCTCTCCACAAAATTACATGAACACACACACTGACACACTTACTCGGGGAGCTTTGCGTTCACCTCCACACACACACACACAAACATTATGTACATACATAAATTTGGCGTTGCCAGACCTTACACTTATGCTAAAAATCTTCATATATTGTATGGCAATATTTGTTGTTTTAAGTAATATAAGCTAAAATAAGTTAACTAACTTGGGTACACGTGATCATGTACATAAACATTACAAGTCAAAAATTTAACAATTTACGAAAAAGCAAAAATTATTGAAAATTTTCATAGATTTTATAGATTGTACAAATATTTCTACTTTCAATTTTTCTTCTCTAATTGTTGCCTAAAAATAAATACAAATAAAAAAAATTCATTATTCTCGATCTAAGCCATAAACTTACAAAAATACTTAAATAATATACAAAATTTTAAGCAATTACAAATTTTTATATTAATTCTTTCGCTATTCATGTAACAATAAGAAAAAACTAAACTGAAAATATTTCTTTTTTACTCGATTTACTATTACAATTAAGTTTTTTCTTATTTTATTTATTTGAAAAATGAATAAAAATGTATATTTTAAAAGTAATCAAATTCTAAATTTATTTATTTTGTGTTTAAATAAAATTTTCTGCTCATTTGCCATTTGCTATGTGGAAGGCACTAACAGCTGCTGTTAATGTTAAGTTTATCAATGTTATGCCAACAGTTGTTGTCACTGTTATCCTAAAGGGTGGTCAGAGTTGATAATTGTGCCTTCGTTGCATGCACACACATACACACTTATACACACACACACAAATCTTATATAAACTAACAATCATGAGATGTGTGTAAAAAGAAAATGTCTTCAATTCGTGTTATTTACCCAACTTAGCTACCAGCAATAGCAGCAACAACAACAACAACATCAGCAGCATAAATGCACTCAACGCAGCGACAACAATTGCTGCAGCCGTTTCGTTGGCAACAACCGCTATTAACACCACAACACCGACAATGGCCAACAGTCGGTCCAGCAGCGCCAACAGCGTCTTAGACTATCGTGGCAGCAACAGCAGCAACAACAGTTCCGCAGCTTTAAACTCAAATACAAGCACAGCGACAACAACACCAATGTCTTCCTCTGTTAACAGCAGCTTGGGCTTACGGTGAGTCATAAATGATTAAAATACTGTTTGTTTTAGTGTTTACCAACACTTTAATGTTTTAACAGACATGTTGGCGCTTCACATGCGTATAACAGCGCTACCAACAGCAACAGCAGCAACAGTAACAGCATCAGCAATGTTAACGCTAACAGTGGCAGCAGCAACAACAACAATTTGCATGCATCTTACATGCCAAGTCAACAACAGCAGCAGCAGCAGCAGCAGCAGCAACAACAACAACAGCAGCATTTACATCAGTCACATCTTGCGAGCGCCGCAGTCGCTGCACATATGTTGGGCGTTAGCATGGGTCATGGCGCTGGCAGTGCTACTGCAATTGGACGAGGTGGGTCAGCAGCTACAGTGGCTACAACAATAACAACAACAACAGCAGCTACAGCAACAGCATTGACAACAACATCAGGCAGTTTGCAACATGGTGGTGGTGGTGGTGCACACGGTGTCGGTGGTGCACATCCGCTAACGCATCCCCAACCGCAGCAGCAGGTGCAACAGCACAACCATCCACACCACCACAGCCACCCACATCATTCGAGCATTCAAGTTCATTTGGGTGCTGGAGGTGCTGGCAGTGCTGGCGGTGCAGTCGGTGGCGCAGGTGGCGCAGGTGGTGCCGGAGGTGGCGGAGGGGGCGGCGTCGTTCACATTGATGATTTGAGTAGTTCCTCCACCTCTTCTTCTTCCTACGCAGCGCATCATGCGCTATTCAACACGCATCACCAGGTAGTGTGTGCGTGTATGCGTCTGTGCGTGTGGGTGCATGTGTATTTCTATGTGTATGTGTATGTGTGTGTGCAAATTTACAATAAGTGTTGGTCACATACGTACATACATATATATATTTATTTTATGCCGTCTTCTTACTCTCCCCCCGCCTCCTTCACCCCATCATCAGTCAAGTCACTACATACACACATTCATTCGATCAACATTCCATGTGCTTTGTTTTTGTGCTCCGAAATATGCAACCGCCAAATCATCCAAAAGAATAGCCAAAACCGTTATACATATATACGTTATACATATACATACATATGCAAAATTGTTTGTTGTTTTTGTTTGTGCGCCAGCGCTGAGATATAACTGTTATACACTTGAAAGCTATCGTTTAAGCTGCTGTTAAGCACTCCTGATACTGTTATTTAACATTCTGTTATCGCACTTATTTACAGTCTCAACTAAGGCGCGACGATAACCTAACCAAAACTAGCTGAAAGTCATACCGTGAGCAGCAAAGTCAACAACAGCAACAGCAGCAGCAGATCAAGAAGAAGACAATCCTGGCCAGGCGTGGCCCCCGAAACAACTGCAGCAACAACAACAACAAAACACAGACGCACACATACAAAAAGCTGAAGCAAACAGCCGTTAGCTTTCAGCAGCGCGCCAAAGATGACGACGATGTAAGTGAGCATTGAGAGTTGAAACATTGAGAGCTTTCATTAATTTCGAACTTTAGCTTAGTAGCAGCAGCAGTAGCAGCTCCTCTACCTTCTCCTCGTCTTCGCAACAACACTCTTCGGTGGACTATGAAGCCGAGGATGAGAACGAGGATAAACAGCGACAGCGGCGTCACAAGGATGAGAATGATAGTTTAATACATGTGCAAAACTTTCTTAAATGCTTTGGCGCCAATGCATTTGCCAACTGCGCAGTGAGAACAACAGCAACAGTAGCAGCAGCAACAACGACAACAACAGCCACAATAACAGCACCAGCAACAACACCAACTGTAGCAACAAAAAGTGCAGTAACATCCAGCACAGAGCTGCGTAACTGGCGACAAAGTTATCGCACAATTGCTGCAACAACAGCAACACCAGCAGCAACCGCTGTAGCCACAACAACAACAAGCTGCTTGGCTGCCGCAACAGCAACAACAACTGCAGCAGCAATAACAATAGCAACACCGCAAACACAATTAACGTATAGCAAGCCACAGAAATTTCAAATAAATACAAAATTCTTACGCAAACCACGCAACAAACTGATGAAAATGTTGCCTGCAACAAACACGACGCAGCCGCAACAACCACAGCAGCAACAGCAACAGCTAACACAGCTATATAATGATGATTCCAACGCCAAATTCAAAGACTTTTCAATTGACTCGCTTTTGAATAAGTAAATACAAGAGGAAAACACAATTATAAAATATAACTATTTTATTTGTAGCCTAATTCTTCAGACACACACAACACACTCAGCCACTCCCATAAACCGCGTTCCTATAAATCCCTAATTATTGTATTTGTATATTATTTTCTTCATTTAGCCAATCGTACAGAATAGAATATAAAACTAACACACATACATAAATAACATAATAATAAAATAGTAATCGAATATTGTAAATTATGACTAAGTTGTTTATTTATTACATAAATACATACATTTGTACAACTAATGGCGCAATTCATATTTAGCATTAGTAGCAGGCGTTAAGCATGTGTACATAAATATATCTACTTAATTACAAGTTAATAAACCACAAACAATTGTGCTAGAATTAAAGTTTCGACTGAATTTCTTGCATTGATTTTTAGTAGTAATCACTTGTCGCTTGGTGGGGCGAGAGGGGCTTCTAGGGCTTCACGCACGCGGTCCAACATTTCCTTGCGGATGCTATCTGGCACCAAAGCTCGAGCCTAAAAGTAAAGAAAATGTGATCAACGGGACATTATAACGGGAAACTGAACTTTGATCTGTAAGTTCTTCGCAGTCAGCAAAGGCTCAGCTTTCAGCTTGCCATTTTAGTATGAGCTTGCAATAATCACCTCTGGATAGATCTCTGCTGATAGTTGCTCACGTGTAACGTTGCCCAAGCCACGTTCTTGGAGTGTGTCACGAATTTTCTGCTCAATATCTCGGCGCCAACCACATTCCTCAAGTCGCTTTTCCAGCAAATCCTTAATGGCAATTTTGTCGTCTGTGTCCAGCTGAAGTTTGTTGCCATTGTCGGGATCGGTGCCCATACCGGTTTCCTTGCTGGTCGACATGTTTGTTAAATGTGGTTTCTTGGTCCTTTTTTAAAATTATGACTTAACAAAAATGTTTTGTATTTATATGAAATTGTGTGCCAGTTATTTGAAGCAAAATTGGACACAATCTGAATGATTTGAATACTTATCGATACTATTTTTGGTTAATCGGGTAATCATCCGACCACCACATTACAAGACATTACATGAAAGGTAAATGAATGTTCAAGGTTTTTATATGTTTACATACAAAATAAAACAAGCCGAACTAAAAATATTCAAAGGCAACTGCTGAAATTATATTACAGACTACATTTCGGTAGGCAAATGAAGTTATTTCCCCCAATTTATTAAAACTGGAAGAGTAAATAAAATTAATTAAATAAAATTTTAAAGAAAAAACAAATAAAAAGTTGTCTGTATTTTAAAACATATACTATATTGAAATTGTTACTTAAAAAGGTAATGGCTTAAATAGATGTGTTTTAAACGAGTTATAATTCTCGCTAAATTTGAACCACAGTAAAAGTGGCGCATATTTTAAGTGTTGCCACCTAGTTATAAATAATAGCCACTTAAATATCGAATGGAAGACAAACGTTTTATCGATAGTGGCGATTACATTTTCGATTATTCTGCAGAAAAGTACTCAAAGTTTCTTGTGTGGGTAATGTGAATCTGTATACAAAAATATATATGTATACATGTGTTCAATGCATATGTATGCATGTGCATGATTATTGCAGATACCAAACATTTGTGTTATATATATGTATATATTCAATTATGTACATTGATACAATTGTTACTTCTAGTTACTATGCTTCATTGATCAAACAATTCAATCAAATCCCAGCACAACATGTGTCGTCGGATATAAAATCAATTTCGAATAGCAGCCCACTCTACCGCCTACAGCAATTTCATAGAGCCGGCTTGCATGGGTTGGGGCTCTCGTCATTGCCGATTGAGGTGAACTTGATTCACAAGCTGTAGATATACATACATACTATGTACAAATGAACAAATCTCCGTAGCTGTCATTTTTACTGCCACACAGACAAATTAAAGTAGTCTGTGGGTTTTCTTTCACTCCATTGTATGAGTTTTAGGAATGAATAACTTAGCCTGCCAGCTGCTATGAAAAATAGTGAAATGAAGCCTCAGAAATTGGTCTAGATTTATTATTCCCAAGATAACCCCTAGCTAATTGTTAAACTAACTATTTTTTTAAGGTTTAAAAAGAAATAGCTGTTGTATATATGTAAAAGCAAACATAACCTAAAATTACTTGTTTTGCTATATATAAGCGTATGCATATGCATGTGTGTGTATGTATGAATACACACATGCCAGTGCACTTTAGTGAAGCCATCTGTGCGGCTTTTCTGCATTTCCTGTCACTTCTACTGAATTTTCTTGAAATTTAATAGCAGCAGCTGCTTGTCTGCTTCTCGAATTAAAAGAAATTGTATATATTTACTGCTCTTTCTGCCGCATCATGTCACTGGCAACAACAAGCCGGTTTACCTAGGCTTAAATTTCAGAGTGCGAATCACAAACAACCCCGTAAATGGCCGCCTGAGCTGCCATACATACAAGTATATACACGCACACACACAAAAAAGGCAATTACAGCCCACAGCAATGAAGTCATCGCCTGATTTTTAGTATGCCGCAACTCCCGACCCCCACACCCCAAAACCAAATCGTGTTCAGTTTTCTTATGCTGCAGCATGACTCATCATTTAATCGATAAAACTTGGCACTATGCACTCTGGGGGAACAATAATAGCTCCTCTAAATTTAGTTGCATGCAACGTACAGTCCCGCACAGTGGAAAATGGAGTAGAGCGGAAAAGAAAGCGGCTCCTCACTGAAGCTATTAATAGAGCGTGAGGGGCACTCACTCTACTTTCCCCACAGCCATTAGAGGCATCTTGCGTTCATTGAACTTCCGCAGCTGGAAAAAGAAAAGAGTAAAGAAAATGCGATTGGATTTTTTTTCTGCTGACAACACTGACTATTCGCTGATTTTATTTTATTTTTTCGAACACATTTATAGAGCTGTTTTTGTTCTTTTTCATACTATATGTTCATGTCGCTTGTCTTTAGCAATAAAATACTTCAGGTGTACGCCATATTTTACTCCAGTGTTTCTGTTCCTTTTTTTTTTAAATGAATTTTTGCTTGTTATATTTGCTGACAATGCGTGGGCATTGGTTTCGACGCATGCCACGCCCACCAATGACGCTTGTCTCATGCGAGATGTTTTTTTTTTGCTTGGGGGTGTGGTTGGTTTGTGGGAGAGTGTGTTTAGTACTCCTCAGCACCCTCGCCCTCACCATCACCGGAGTCCATGCCGACCTCCTCGTAATCCTTCTCCAAAGCAGCCAAATCCTCACGGGCCTCGGAGAACTCACCTTCCTCCATACCCTCACCGACGTACCAGTGGACGAAGGCACGCTTGGCGTACATCAAGTCGAACTTGTGATCCAGACGAGCCCAGGCCTCAGCAATAGCAGTGGTGTTGGACAACATGCAGACGGCACGCTGTACCTTGGCCAAATCACCGCCGGGGACAACAGTGGGTGGCTGGTAGTTGATACCGACCTTGAAGCCAGTTGGGCACCAGTCCACGAACTGAATGGTACGCTTGGTCTTGATGGTAGCAATAGCGGCATTCACATCCTTGGGCACAACATCACCACGGTACAACATGCAGCAGGCCATGTACTTGCCGTGACGGGGATCGCACTTGACCATCTGGTTGGCTGGCTCGAAGCAGGCGTTGGTGATCTCAGCCACTGACAGTTGCTCGTGGTAAGCCTTCTCGGCGGAGATGACTGGGGCATAGGTGACCAGGGGGAAATGGATACGTGGGTAGGGCACCAAATTGGTCTGGAATTCAGTCAGATCCACATTCAGGGCACCATCGAAACGCAGGGAGGCGGTGATTGAGGACACAATCTGGCCGATCAAACGATTCAGATTGGTGTATGTGGGGCGCTCAATATCCAAGTTACGACGGCAGATATCATAGATAGCCTCATTGTCGACCATGAAGGCGCAATCGGAATGCTCCAAGGTTGTGTGCGTGGTCAGGATCGAGTTGTATGGCTCGACGACAGCAGTGGAGACCTGGGGAGCTGGGTAGATGGCGAATTCCAGCTTGGACTTCTTGCCATAATCAACAGACAGGCGCTCCATCAGCAGGGAGGTGAAACCGGAACCGGTACCACCACCGAAGGAGTGGAAGATGAGGAAACCTTGGAGACCAGTGCACTGATCGGCCAACTTGCGGATACGATCGAGCACCAGATCAACAATTTCCTTGCCAATGGTGTAGTGACCACGAGCATAATTGTTAGCAGCATCTTCCTTGCCAGTGATCAACTGCTCGGGATGGAACAGCTGACGGTATGTGCCAGTGCGGACCTCATCGACCACAGTTGGCTCCAAGTCGACGAACACGGCACGGGGCACATGCTTGCCAGCTCCAGTCTCGCTGAAGAAGGTGTTGAATGAGTCATCACCACCACCGACGGTCTTGTCAGATGGCATCTGACCATCGGGCTGGATACCGTGCTCAAGGCAGTACAACTCCCAGCAGGCATTACCGATCTGGACACCAGCCTGGCCAACATGGATAGAGATACATTCACGCTGTAATTGAACAGAAAGAAAGTTTGATTAATTGTCGAGTTGAACAGAAGAAAAAATCGATATGCGGTTTGAGCCACGCCCAACATGACGATGCCACACGAAATGTGTCTGCGTGTGTATTCCACCGAAATCGAATATACCGTTGTTCAATTGTACATAAACATTTATAGTATATATTTATAATAGATATTAACCAATTTGAATTTAACACGTCTTTATTTTCACAAAAATGTATCATGACGTCATCACATAGAAAAATGTGACGCCGCCATTTTGTATATTCGAATTTCTTTAAATCTTTTTTCCATGCCAAGAATTTAACACAGAGATGTACAACATGTAATAAAACATGAAAAATTAAACTTACCATATTGAGTTTTTAAAACTTTTTTTTTTACACACAAAAAATTCACAGAATATCTGTAGAGCAAACTTTTAGGTCTATCTCGGAGAGAATCTACGTTCGAATTGCCGGCTATGAGGCTTCACAAACGTATGCTGAAAATTTTCACAGCGACTGCTATTTATAGTCTCGGAAACGGAAATCTGTTTATGTGTGAGTGAGTACAAATCGACAATCTGTTTTCAGCAGAGTATCGATAGAGTTAATAAAATATCGATATATTTTGAAACGTTTCCTGATATGGCGATGCCACATTTTCACAATTGGCGCTGCATTTAAAATTAGTGATGAACTAGGCAGCGTATGTTATACGAAATGGTTTTATTTTACCCTGCTTTTATTTCATGCAAATTACGAATAATCAATAAATCGTATAAAAAGTTTTAATAAATATTCAAGCATGGTTGCTACTCAACACATAAACTCTCCATTTACCTTGTTTGGATCCCTGAAACGGTTACCATTGTAACTGTGCTTTTGAGTCGCCATTTGCATTTGTCTTTTTCATTCACGCTATTGAAGATTTGTTTCCTGTGCTTGTGTAAAGTAAAAGGTACTGGACGAGTCCATCAAGTAAACATGAGGCTCTTTAATGTCAATTCTAAGCATAATTTCGCGGATGAGCCCTCGGAGGGAAGCGATGAAGAAATGTCTGAGAACGATGAAGGCTCAGAGGAGTCTGCCGATGAAGACGAAGCAGAATCAGAGGAAATGGATACCGAAGACGAGAGCATAGAGGAAAAACCTTTGGGGTCGGCTCACCCTTATCCAACACCGCCACCAGATGCCGATGCTAACATGTCCTTGGGAAATGGTGTTCAAAAGATCACCCTTGAAAATCCAAAGTTGATGGGTAAAAAGACAAAAACCGTGAAGTCGTTGGAATTGAAAGCAACTGATGAGATGAAAGGTCCCAAGAAACAGACCATCATATCGCAAGCTACAAGTGCCATCGAAGCCCTCTCCAACCGCAGAGGCTCTTCAGTTAAAGCTATAGTCAAATACATTATGTCAACTGGTGTCGAAATCCCTGATGATCGTCGCTTTTCGAGGCAGGTACTAAAGGCGCTAAAGCTTGCTGTGATAAGAGGTGAGATGACACAGGTCAAGAACTCGTTTAAACTTTCCGAGGAAGCAAAGAAAAAGTCCAAAGCATTAGAAAAAATGATAGAAAAACAGAAAAAAAATAAAGAGAAGATGGCGATGAAGGAGTCCAAGAAAAAGGAAAAGGAAAAGAACAAAACTGAAAAGAAGAAAGAAAAAAAAGAACCCACAAAGAAGGCATCTGAGCGCAAGACTCAAGAGGTTCGCTGACAATTTTGATTCGCCTTAGTTAATCGTTAATCGTTATATTTTCAGCCTACTAAAAAGTCAACCAAAACCAACAAAAAGGCAGCCAATGTTGCAGGGAATGCCAAGGCAATGGCAGCAGCTAAAGCTCAAGAAGCCCTCGATAACGAACCGCTAGAAACGAAGCCAAAAAAAGGAAGAAAAAAGAAGTTGGAAAAGGCAGAAACTAACCAGAGCGCACATAGCGCATCTGCCAAGTCAAAGCCGCCACGTAAATCCATTGGCACTCTGGCACAGCCCAAGGGAAAGATAAAGGTGGCGACCAAATCTGTCAAAAAGCTAGTCGCGGGTAAAATCGCAGTTCCAAGTGTGGATGATGTCGACGCTGCTGAATACTCAGATTTGCCAACAAGTGCATCAACACCAATCAACACAGCGCAAAAGAAACGCAAGGGCCGCGCAGCAAAAGACACTTAATTCATTACTGTTAATTTATTTATTTTCCATTATTTTATGTTTGTAGATTTAGCAAAATTTTATTCGTGTTCAATTTAATGTACCATAATAACGTCTATATAGGGCATGCTTAATTATGTTAGTGAAGTATTATGCTTGAGCAGTTGCTCGTTTAATAAAATTAACAATATTTCAGAAATAATTTAATTTTCAGCGAACGGTGTTTATTGTTTAACTCAGTTCGACTCCAATGAAACCAAAATGAGCTGTCGTGTAAACTTGGTAAGAGTTTCATTCCGTATTACAAAAGATGGCAACTCTAACTACAAAAAAAAAAAAAACATGTATATTTTGTCTGGCAAAAAATTCACTCGCGTTTTAAAACATTGCAGTTTTTATTCGATTTGCTTAATAAACAATTGCCGAAAATATGAGAATCGAAGACGTTGATACATTTTGGACTGATAAGGCCGCCTACAATGCCGCTGAACAGCAATATTACGAAGGAATTATTTGCATCACACCAGCATCGAATGTAAGTTGATTTCACCACAAGACCAGAGCGGGAAAACGTGAAAGGTGTGGAGGGAAAGGGGTTGCACACGCAGTCATATGTGTGTACCAATGTTGAGTTAAATGTGCTGGTCGCTTAAGCTATCATTTATAATTTCTATGTGCATTTTAAATCAAAAAAGTTTATTAAAATATATATACATGTATGTGTACATATGTAAATATAATGTACATATATGTATGTACTCATGGCACACAGACACACTCAAAAGTTTCGCAGCGTCTTCCAACCGGCAAACTGTTGTAGGTGGCAACCCTAAGCAAATCAGCTGATTTTCTAAAAGCGTCTCCCTTTGTTACACCCGATTATTTGCATTTCATTCTGTTTATTAACCATTTGACTCGTTTAGAAGGACGTTCCACCAGTCACAGTTGCCGCCAAAACCAGCAAAAAGAGTAAAAAGCGCAAGGCAATGGCAGATACCCAACCACAGGAGCTTCAGGCATCAAAAAGCTTATTATACGTAAGTTGCATGCATATCTTTGATTTGGTTTAGTGCATATCAAATTTAATTAAACTTTACATTAGCTAAATCCATTGACCTTGGAAGCAAGCTATTTTTTGGACACCTTGGAAAGTGTAAGCCGCCTTGGCCAACTTCAACTAGATCCACACTTGGCCAATTTGCTGGAGCGCATTGTTTTAGGCATTGAAAACTATTTGGACAAGAATCCCACATATATAGTGCCTAAAAATACACAACAAACTGCCAATGAACAGCCGATATCAACAGGTGGATCAACAGCAACAGTTGCTGGCGGTGTTAACTTTGTGTCCCCGAAGGAGTTTGTGAAAATCAAACGGACATTCAATTGCACAGCGTGCACACATCGTATTGTGGGCACAACTATTGCCAAGGCGGTGGCCCATTTGGCCGAACAGCATCCAAATCCTAACCCTAACCCAAATCCCAATGCCAATCCTAATACGCACACAGTTCCAAATGGTCAGCGACCTGTGCAGACAAGGCAGGAGAAGAAACTTGCTGAGGTGGAAGCCCGATCCAAAAATACACCGCAATTGCCTAAGAGTAAGGAACACCAATCGGTCCCATTATAGTCACAACTGTAACTGATAATATTCTTGTAGAAGCTAAAGCCTTGGTATCCTCTGACATAACCAGCATGTTTAGGGACAAGTATCAAGTGGCGGATAAATTGAAAGTAATGCCCGAATACGATAATATTGAGAAGGATTTATGCAGCTTGATAGCACCCGTTTTTGTCGACCTGCCTGTGCGAATTTACAAGTTTGGATCACGGATAACGGGCATTGGAAGCTGCTCCTCGGATTTGGATGTATTTGTGGACATTGGTATGCATTGTTATATATTGTATATTGATTTATTTAGTAACAAAATTTATTATGCAACTGCAGGCAACACGTTTCATAGGTTCGAGCATCGGGCTTCCAAGGACACGATTGGCAAGCTGCGTGTACTACGGGCACTTTTCTCTGCCAGCAAAGAGTGGCGTGTTATCAATGTAAGCCAGGCACACCTGATTCAAGTATTATGAATTATAATTGCCCTACTTTAGGTAATTGAACAAGCGAGAGTGCCGATCATTAAGACCTGTCACTTGTCGTCTGGAATCGAGTGTGATATATGCCTGAATAGCTTAGGATTCTGCAACACAAACTTGCTCAAATATTTATTTGAAGCGCAACCTTTAGGTGAGCTCAACACCCAGTCAAAACTTGTTAAAACTAAACTAATTATTTTGAACGTTCCAAATACGTAGTACAATACATGTGTATCTATGTCAAGACTTGGCTGGAGCGTTGCAAATTGTCGGAACAAATATCCACGTACAGCATGGCATTGATGGTCATATACTTTTTGCAGCTCAAGCAAGTTTTGCCAGCAATTGCGCTGCTGCAAGCTGATGATTCAAACACAAACAAACAGCGTGTGGGACGTAAGTGCTAATATATAACGAAGTGTATAACAAGTTCTATGTGATTCCCCTCATTATTTGTTCTTATCTTGCAGCCTGGATTGCCAATTTCACACAAAAATCGTTGAACGATCTGGAAATTAAGCAAATTGATGTCACTGTATCGCTAATTAAGGAAAATTTGCGTGAACTTTTTAAGTTTTATGCCAGCTTTAACTATGATCGTTACTTAGTTTGTCCTTACTTCGGCCAATGTAATATACAAATATCCAACTTTGAAAGAAAGATGCCCAAAAGGTATATTTCTGTCTGTCCCCATTTATATGCATTTTCTTAATTACTTCTGTGTTTTTAGATACTTGGAATATGCTTCCCAGAATCCTGATACGATTTTACAGCTGCGTAAACCCATGGTTGTCCAGGATCCCATACAACTGAATCATAATGTGACCAAGGCGGTGACCAAGAACGGTGTACAAACATTTAAGGATTATTGCGCACAAACGGCGAATCTTCTAGGAGAGTCATCAACGAACTCTGTTCAGGCCAACAACAACAACCACAAAACTGCTTAATACTATTAAGTATTTAGTTAGATAAGAAGTCGATATATGAATTATAACCGTCGCTCCCATTTCACTTTTAAGTTCAACAACGGAGGTTCGTTCTCTATACTCCTATATAGTAAAGTATGTACATACGTATGTAATTAGTTACTAAAGTTCTCAATCGAATTCTGAAAACAATTAAAATGATTTATTAGAAAGCCAGTAAAAACCACAAATTGTTTATCTATTTCTTTTTTATTGACTATACTCTGCATGTGTGCGTTTGGAAATATTTGGTATGCACTTGTAAACATAAACATTAAATAAATAAAAAACAATTAAAGAGCACACATAGATGGCAGCCAGCTTGGCAACGGTTAAACACTGCTAGATTTGGGCCAGAATTCGAAAATTCTGTTCAGGAAGTATAATATAAAGCATAACACTAAGATTACACCCAGCATTGTTAGACGGTTGTGCCAATGGCGATTGGACTCCTGCATCATATTGAAAATGCGCAATGCAGCAGCTTCGGTTTCCTCGATGCTTCCATTATTGTCAATAACAAAATGAGATTTCTCACATTTTTGCTCCAATGGCATTTGCGAGTCAATGCGATTGCGTGCCTCAGGCTCAGAAAGCTCATTACGGGCTAACAGACGTTCCATTTGAGTGTCCGGTTCACTAGAATTGCGTACGTTCATTAATTGAGCTATTATTATTTACCTAATGTGTTTTGAACTTACCAAGAAACAGTAACAATTTTGTAAATAAAATCCATCAGAAGGCCCGTTTCAAATAACAACGGCAAGTCAAGCACGATATAGGCATGTCCAGACATGAAATACTTAAAGACTCTCCAAAAGATGGTTCGATGTATTGTGGGGTGAGTAATTTGATTCAGTTTTCCTCGCAGTTCCTTGTTTTCAAAAATCAATCGACCCAGAACAGCTCGATTTAGCTCCTTGCTGGGCATCAAGACTTCGTCCCCAAAGACATCACGAATCTTTTGCCAACAAGGTTTACCTGGTTCCACAACTGTACAATCGTTAAACTTTGTTAATTTTAACTTGTTCACGCTAATTAACTTTAATTACAACATCCTGCCAATTGTTCATTGACTTACTTTCTCGGGCAATTTTGTCCGCATCGATAATTGGAATACCATGGCGCTCAAAAACCTTGGTCACCGTGCTCTTTCCCGTAGCAATGCCACCAGTTATTGCTACTATGAACATCTTTTGGTAAAGTTGTGTGGAATGTGTTAGGTTTATTTTTATTTATTGTTGAAACTGTAAAATTATCGTAAGCGATTCAATACTATCGATAGTTCGTTAGTACGTTTTATCGTTCTTTATGTCTTGATTGTATTTTACAACACTGCCGATAAATGTATGACGTTGAACAACACATTTTTTCATTGAGTCAGCCATCTTAGATTTTGTTTCTACTTTTTCATTCTCGTGCGTCGTTTTCAGAAATTGGCGAAATTTGCACGCGTTCGTTTTAAAGCAACATTAACTACTCAAGTTTATTAAAAACAGTGGAAAGCAGATAAACGGTATTTTTAGCATCTGCAAGTCGCCCATTAAAACAAAATAAAGATGGTGGACAAAATTGAAATGAGCCTGGATGATATCATTAAGTCGACGCGAACACAAAAGAAACCACAGGGTGCTGGTCGTGGAGGGCCAGGCGGAGCTCGGCGGTCTGGCGGCCAACAGCGATTTGCTGCTGGAGGAGCTCGTCGTGGAGGAGGCCCAAGCGGTGGCTCTCCGCGCAAGCCAGCACCAGCCAGTGGCGCTGGAGGTGTGCTTAAAGGTCGCCGCGGTGGTGGCGGTGGTGTCATACAGAAGCCTCGGCTCGCACGGGTAATTGAAACGTAACGTTGTGTCATGTAGATGCGAATAGCAGCCAAAAATATCCATGCATATGCATTAAAAGGACAGCCCATGTTGGAAACTTACAATTCTTTGCGATTTTCACATAAAGTGATACAACATAAATGTGAAACTATCAAATATCTTAACAGCTGCACACACACGGAATCAAAATGGCCACCGTATGCAGAATAAACGGTACCTGTACCGGTACACGTACCATGTGAACAGGCTTAGCTGCAAAATGGCGGCAAAACAGTGGGCAGATAAATAACTTAATCAAGAGCAATCTATTTACGCATGTTTGGTTGGTTTAAGGATGGCGCGACAGCTGAGCAGAGCGATACAACAATCCGTCGAGATCAAACTCATTTATGTATATTTACAAGTTTAACTGCATTTCGTAGAGGATTTCGCGATTTTGTTGCGAACTCTTTTCCCTTGTATTCCCCGTTCATAACACGTTTATTATTTTTTTTGTGCGTTTTGCCCAAAAACTAAACCAGAGTGGCAATCAATCAATATACAGACATACGTACATATATAGATAAATATATAAAAATCTTTAGTGTTTCTGCACTTCTTCGATGGCGTCCTGTTGATATGGCTAGGATACAACAACTGCTGCTACTACATCTCCCAAATGTTTTGATCGAAAACTTTGTCCCTACCGCGTTCCGATCAACCGAATCAACAAAAAACAAACACAAACCTTCTACCTAATACTACCCCCTCTAGGGCGATGTGAACAGCGCATGGAAGCATGATATGTACGATGGTCCAAAGCGTAACGGCGGCGGCGGAGGTTCTGGAGGAGGAACAGGCCCAACACGATTGATTGTTGGTAATTTGGATTATGGCGTATCAAACACGGACATCAAGGAGCTATTCAATGACTTTGGGCCGATGAAGAAGGCGGCCGTGCATTACGATCGTTCAGGGCGCTCCTTGGGTATGATTTTATTATAACAAACACTTGAAAACAATACTAATTATTCATAAATTTATGTTCCGCAGGCACCGCTGATGTAATATTCGAACGACGATCCGATGCGCTTAAAGCCATCAAACAGTACCATGGTGTGCCATTAGATGGTCGTCCTATGACCATACAACTGGCCGTCTCCGATGTTGCTGCCTTGACGCGACCAATGCCTGCCGAAGATGTAAAGCGTCGCGTCGGTGGTGGCGGTGCGGGAGCACAGTTCAAGCGTGGTGGTATGTGTACACAAAAGAAATGTAAAAACAATCAATAAATTGGGTATTATTTGATTTAAGGTGGACAAGCGGGTGGAGGACCTCGCCGAGGTGGCTTCCGGCGTGCCCCTGGTGGTAAGCCCACTGCTGGAGGAGCAGGAGGCCAGCGTCGCGAACGGAAAGCACCACCAACTGCCGAAGAATTGGATGCCGAGTTGGATTCGTACATTAATGACATGAAAATCTAATTAGCCAATAGTCTCAATTTAGAAATATATGATCACAAATACGGACTTATTGCGGGTTCAGCTGCCGGAACCAGATTAATTCGACGAAACGAACTTGTGCAGAGGAAACAGCTTTTAGTCATAATTACTACATCAATTAATTTGTCACCAATCAATTGTACACATAATGCTGTTTTGGGCTAACACATTAAATAATTTGTTGTTAAATGTGTTGATGTGGCGCCCCATTAGAGAATAAGATTGTCTTAAAATACAGATGAATGTATTTATTCGTAAATATAATAGTACTTTATAAAGAAAATAATAATATACATATATATGACATGACCGTCACGATAATTATTAATTCAGGTGTAATAAACAATAGACTTAATATCGTAACTAAGCTCTGTATTTCTTAATTGAAATTTAATTCGCACAAACTTGCCAAGGCTTTATGTGCAGATTAATCCAAAATATTAAAGTTAATACCGTTTTGGTAAAATAAAGCGCCAAAGGGTTTTCATTATTAAATGTTAAATTTATTTTAATGCAGTGCACTTGCGTAATTAGAATACAGTTTTGAACAAATTTTACAGGCCATTACAAAATTTGGATTGGACATACACAAAATGTATACATAGTATTTGTTAAATTTTAGTTTTGTTTATTTTTTATTAGGGCGGAATCGCACTTAAAGTTTAAACAATTGCGTTAGACGTTTTATAAAATGTTAAGCTTAGTAAAACACAAATCAAAAATTAAACGCAAAATGAATAAGAGAGCGGAAGAAAGGCGCGTATGATTTTTCATCATTAAACTTGGACATCCAACTGTGTTTTAACATTATTCTTTGTTGTCATCTTGGAATATGAATATATATAGGCTAAATATGGTATAGGTAGGTATAATATATATATAATGGTGTTGAGGATGTCTTGGCGTATGTGTGTGTGTATGAGTGTCATTAAATGCGTGGCAGCCCCACTGGCTAACCCCCTAGCCATTCCTCATCCGTTGGCTCTACCAGAAACCACCCGATGAGTAACCGCCGGGTGGAACACGTCCACGCGCCTGATCATTTGCCGCCTTGTTGCCATTGGTGGCACTGCTCTCTTTGGGCTGGTTGGCAGGCTTTTGTTCCTCTTTTTGGGCGGTGGGTGGTACCTCTTCACGAAGCTTTTCCACTACCTTATTGGCATCGGTGGAGCCCATGCAGGCGTTCAGATTGGAAGAGTTCTGTTGATTGTATTTAGGACGCGGGGCATTCACAGCTACTTCTGGTTCCGAAAAGATGTTGGTGTGTCCGCCGCCAGGTGGCTTTAGTACGCGGCTGGAGGGACGCGCCGACGAGCTCAGGCCAATTTTCAGTTCGGTGGATGTCATATTTGCTTATTAACTGCACATGAAATAAAATTTAAAAAAAAAAACCGTTAAAATTTACAATCGCACATATTTTATAAAAAATTATATATAATTATTAATGTTTGAATTAAATATTCTAAAGCCAACAACTAAGTTTGTGTAAAGTTTTCCCGAATAAAATTAATAAATATACACTTTAAAAGTCTCTATGTAGGCTTTTTATATATGTATGTATGTATTACAAAAATAATGGTCACGCCACTTACAAAAACTGGCCAACAATGAAGCGCCGATAGCGACAAGCGTCAGCAAACTGAGCCACGGTGAAAAATGGCAGAACAGTGGAACCGTTCAACAGAAAAAGAGACGGACAACAACAAAAGAATGGAAAATATTTGCACCAACAATTTCCTCCTCCTCCATCCACACCTCTCTTTCACACCCTCTTGCACACACACACACACACACTTACATACATACATACATACATATTGGCGATTCGACTGCCTCACACACACGCATATAAATTCAGCATACATATATTTGTACATACATACACACACAACATTATCTCTATTTTTGAGCACTGCGTTCTTTTACACTTTCCCGTTAACTATAATTGCGAGTCTGCCAGCCGTACACTTTCTCATTGTTGTTGCTGTATTTTTTGTGTGTACTTTGTTTTTGTTGTGCCTTGCCGCTGCATACATATTATTGTGCACAAAAAGTTGGCTTAATAATAGTTTTTATCATTAACAATAAAGTCTTTCTATTTACCCCTAAAAGAAGCTTTCAACTTTTTTTTTCTCAGTGTGCTCAAGTGCTTTGTTGGAGGAGTTTGTCTTGTGATATGTTTTGCCAGTGGAGCAAAGAGGTCAAAAAAAAGTGGGGGCAACAGGCGATGACATCTGAAAGAGTGTTGTAAAACGCAAGTAGCGATGCGTCATGCTTTGTGGGAGGCGAATATCCCACGGGATGCCGACACACACACACACGCGCACAATTATGTTGAGGTATGTATGTATTGTACATACTCGTAGGTTTTGTGTTTGGGTTAAACAAAGTAATGTGAATGACCGATAATTCAAGTCAAAGATCTTTAAATGACCGGCCATAATAGTAGGTGTTTACTCTATATTTAATCGTAAACGTTTTTCCAACTTAATCATAAATGGAGTAGTTAGCCACAAACGTGTATGTTTGTAAGATACACATATGAACACACACTTACCATTGCATTTGCCAAACAATTACTCACTAATGTCTATATATTTTTGTGTGTCGGTCACGTCTACCAGCCCTAAGTTGTTTACAGGTAGCCACTCACACACACACTAAGACAATTATTGTTAATATTAGTGTGCGTCAGTGATTTTTTTATTTAGAAATTATGAGTAATGAGCAATCTGAATAAAACTTGAATTGTATACTGCTTCGATTTCAATCTCGCGCTCTCTTCACACATTTCTCATTGTTTTCGAGACGGTTGCCTAATGAGAGCAAGACACCAAAATGCCGAATAGACGGTAAGATAAATATGGTAAAACATAAATTAAAACGCAAACGGCGATGGCCATGGATAATGTGTGTACATAACTAAAAGCGAATCAAGTTTAACCAGGTTGGCAGACAACCTATATTTATTTATCATTCATTATAACAAAAAACGGATGAGCATTAGCGATTGCTGTATCGTAAAAGTGACCCGAAACGGCGCGTCACTTCCAAATAGCTAGAAAAAAAAATTACTACACATACATAAACAGCATGTACGTACATACATATGTATGCACAATGTATGAACATATGCCTTTTGCGAGCGGTTTGCTGCCTGCTGCCTGTGCTAAAAGTTCGGTTCAAACTGCCTCTAGCTAGTTTTTAGCCAGCGCATGCGATTATTAAGTTCGAAACATGCAGTCACTCGACTAAAAAAAGAGGCACAAATAAGCGAAAATGCAAACATGGCCACTAAAACTAGCCAACGGTAGCCCAGGGTGCGGCGGTTTCACTCACCGGAAAGAAGAGTGGAAATTGGGATGTTGTGTGATATTTATATGCTTCAGTATACATTTGTATGGCGCTACGGCAGCTGTGCTGAATAAAATTTTGAGAAGCAGCTGCACTTCCCCAATACACAGACACGCATTTACCCCTGCCAAGCCCTTCATCATCATTATCTTCATTGCACTAATGTCATCAGCAAACAGATACACAGTTTGGTTAGCCTCTTAAAATTCCATGACACAAATACAAGTAAAGAGATCATCATTAAGTTTGCTACCGCAATTTTATCGATTTGCTGCTGCTTGCATTCAACAAGTTATTCTATGTTATCTATAAACACTCATCACGTAGTACTTTATTTACATACCTTATATATTTACTTTTTCGCAATTAAAATAAAATAGAATTCAATGGAAATTTTTCACTGCAAAAACGACGCTACCTTCGACAATGAACGGTTTATTTAAAATGGAATACGGAAATGTAACCGTACGATGCAAGCGCCAAAATACCAAACAAAATACTGACAAGACTGTCTGTAATTTCCCTGTAGTTTTTGGACTTTAAATTCTGTTAGTCGCGAAATGTTATTTTAAAGATTGTCTGTTGCTAACAGATCGGTCTGGCGACAAATTTAAATAAATAGTTAACTATGTCTTTTGGACGTTTTTCGCAAAAGCTTAGTACAGAAAAGTTTCGGATAAGACGAAAGATCGACAGTTTAAGTAATTTACTATTTTCTTAAAAATTAGCTCAGTGATATTCCTCAAATAGCATATTAAATACAATGCGACCTAAAAACACTTAAAATACACGGATAATCTGCTTAGTTTGTAGTGGCGCTGGTTAGCCAAAATTACAACCCAAATTGGTTGAGGGAAATTTTTGTCATGAAAAAGTACCACTGGTACATTTCCCCTTTTTTGTTCCTTTTTTTTTGCGCTACATCCACTCAATGGCCGGTCCCTTTAAACTGAAACCGTTTGCCAAAAAGCGAGGGAGATCGTTGAGTCCAACGGTCCCAGTCTCAAACGGAACTTTGTCAGTATGGCGACTGTTCCGAGGCATAATTTAGACCTCTGGCTAAAGCAGCGTTCTTTTCGTTAGAAGCAGTTGACCAAGGCAGACGTAATCTGCATTACACAAGTTATTTTCAAGTGTCTAGTGCAAGTCTGTTAAACTTTAAAGTCAACGAGAGAAGAGAAACAAAAAAAAAGAAAAAACGAAAATCAACAATTATTAAAATAGT